>OY856412.1:826378291-827048291 GCA_963693085.1 Alisma plantago-aquatica
TTTTCTTATCATTTCAATATTTATTCATCCCTTTATATTGTGTGGGAAAGAAACCCAATTTTTGTTTCTGCATTGTCGTTTTTGCAGTACTAACTGGCATTCATGTTTTTATTTTTTGCGTAGTTACTCTCTTTTTATGATTGGTTACTCTTTTGCCTTACCGAGTTACTCTATTGTTATAATTGGTTACTCTTTTAACTTACCGAGTTACTCTTGTTGTGTTACAGAGTTACGCTTTTGCCTTACCGAGTTACTCTCTTGTTATAATTGGTTACTCTTCTGCCTTACCGAGTTACTCTTGTTGTGTTACAGAGTTATTCTTCTGATTTTCCGAGTTACTCTCTTGTTATAATTGGTTACTCTTTTGCCTTACTGAGTTACTCTTGTTGTGTTACAGATTTACTCTTCTGATTTTCCGAGTTACTCTCTTGTTATAATTGGTTACTCTTTTGACTTACCGAGTTACTCTTGTTGTGTTACAGAGTTACTCTTCTGATCTTCAGAGTCACTCCAACACACTTTCATGGATCCCAGCCTTGATACAGATGCTGCTAATGCAAGTGTCGGCCGTAATGATAATAATCCTCAGTCTTCTCATTCTATTGGTGTTTCTTCTTTGTCCACAGTTGCAGTTCCTAGAGTTGGCCTTCAGTTTGGAAGTCTAGACGAAGGTATATCCTTCTATTCAAGTTATGCTGGAATGAGTGGGTTTAACACCAGGAAAGACGACAATAGATATGAACGGGGAAGTAAGATTCTGGTTGCTAAAGATCTGGTTTGTGATAAGCAGGGTAAGATTGGTCGTTCTAAGAGGTCTAGAGGGCTTCTGAGCCCCGTTTGTGATGAAATGCGTAACTTGCAGGATAAGTTGTCAAAGAAGCATAGGCGTTCTGTGAAGAGGTGTGGTTGTGAAGCCATGATACGTTTCTCACTGGACAAGTCCTCATCCATGTGGGTCGTGACTGCATTTGTTGAGGAACACAACCATGAACTTGTTGACGTTGCTCATCTCCGTTACCTCAAGTGTAACTCATCTCTTGATGAAACTAAAAAAGAGATCCTTTCTTCCATGAGCCAAGCTAACATACCTGTTTTGAGACAAATTGCATTAATAGCATCCGAGTCTGGTGGCTATGAAAATATGACATTTACTAGTAGACAAGCTCATGGACACATCAGTAGCAAGAGGAAAGAGTTGGCCAAATACGACGTCGACATGGTTTTAGATCGCTTTTCTAGTTTCAAAGGCATTGATCCGAAATTCTTCTATAGCTACCAAAAAGACACCAATTGTTGCCTTACTCATCTGTTTTGGGCTGATCCCGTCTCTGTTGAAGACTGTGGGCTGTTCGGGGATGCGATTGTGTTTGACACCACCTACCGCACCAACAAGTATTCGATGGTTTTTGGTTGGTGGAGTTGATCACCATCACAAGACAGTGTTGTTTGCATCTGCTCTGCTGGTCGATGAGAAGTATGACTCATTTGTTTGGGTTTTCAAGCAGTACTTACTTTGTTTTGGCAAAGAGCCGGTTTCCATCATAACCGATCAGGACCCTGCTATGAATGCTGCTATCATCTCTGTTTTTCCCAATTGCAAGCATCGCTTCTGCAGCTGGCACATCCTACAGAAGCTTCCCTCCAAGCTTGGTGGCATTCCTAACAAGGACCAGATCATAAGCTTGTTGAATGATTGTGTCTGGAATGTGGATGATGTCGACATTTTTGAAGAGAGGTGGGATTCTGTAATACAGGAGCATGATTTGTTGTCCATCACCTGGCTTTCTGATATGTATGCGATGCGTTGCGATTGGGTTCCGTGCTATATGCAGTCCTCCTTCTTTGCGGGCATGAGGACGACTCAAAGGAGCGAGAGCCTGAATGCGTTCATTAGGAGCCATGTGAATAGTAGGAAGACTCTATTTGAACTTGTATGTTCGTTGGAGACTGCGTACTCTCATGTGCGAGAGATTGAAAATTTCAAAGATTTTGATGACGAGTACAGTAACCTGCCTTTGTCATCACTGTGGCCCCTAGAGGAGCAGATGAGAGGTATATACACCAAGTCCATATTTAAGATATTCCAGTCCGAGGTTCACCAAAGTATGGTCTATAATGTAAAGCAAGCTTCAGAAGGTGTCTTTGAGGTGTATCGCGTCGGTGGACTTGGAACTCCCCGTATATTGAAGAAAGAGTTATCTAGTGACATTGTTTCCTGCAGTTGCTTCATGTTGGAATTCAAAGGCATCCCTTGCAGGCACATCCTCTCTTATTTGAAGAGCCGTGACTATTGCACTCTTCCCGAGCCTTACATTCTGAAGAGGTGGACGAAAGGGTACAGAGAACACCCTTTGATATTTGGCAAAGCGTCAGTTAAGCACCCATCCACTGGGAGGACACTTCATCTTGTTTCTGCCTGCAATTCTATTGTCAACATAGCGTTTAGGAACAATGTTGTAGATCTTTGCCATGAAAAACTGTTAGCTTTGCAAAAGGAGCTCTTGGATTTGGATCTCCCTGATCCTGGTGCAGGCGCTGGTGCAACCGCTTCTAATACAGCTTCCTCTTCTGCTGTCAAGGTCCATATACCTAGTATTTGCAAAACTAAGGGAAGACCTAGATCGACCGATGTGAGGTTTAAATCTGGAGTAGAGATTGCACAGTCTAAAAGAGAGAGGCAGTGCAAGAATTGCTTAGAGTTTGGGGTCAACCATGATAGCAGGAACTGCCCTATGAAGAAGTAGTCCATTCCTATTATGGACTATGTGTTGTTGTTGTTTGCTATTCAATGATTATCCCTGTTGCTGATCGTGTGGTCTGTTGATGTTGGACATTTTTTAGTTGAGTTTGTAGTTGATTAGCATGTGAGTGAGGGATATTCAAACATGTAATGGGTTGTTCTTTTTGTCTGTAGTTTTTGTGAAAGTGATTTTGTAACCATCCATGTATTTTTACTTTTGTGTTTTGTAATGTATTTTATGTGTTGCGTTGAACTCCACCAGATATATGTATACTTTGAATATGCTTCAAAGAATCTGTTTTGATCAGTTATTACTCTTTTGCATAATATTTTTTGTTTTATCTTAGTGTGCATTGAATACTCTTTTCTTTTGGAATACATAAATTTTTGGTTTAGTACAATTTTTTTCATGATTTTTGCTACTATGCCATACACTGGTAGAGTTACTTTCTGGTTGCTGGAGTTACTTTTTATATTATCACAGTTACTCTCAGTGCGTATCAGAGTTACTCTCAGTGCGTATCAGAGTTACTCTCAGTGCGTATCAGAGTTACTCTGAGTGTTCTCTCAGTTACTCCTTAGTGCTGTCACAATTACTCTCAGTGTTATCATAGTTACTCTCAGTGCGTATCAGAGTTACTCTGAGTGCATATCAGAGTTACTCTTAGTGTTCTCTCAGTTACTCCTTAGTGCTGTCATAGTTACTCTCAGTGTTATCATAGTTACTCTCAGTGCGTATCAGAGTTACTCTTAGTGTTCTATCAGTTACTCCTTAGTGCTGTCACAGTTACTCTCAGTGTCCTCGCAGTTACTCTTGGTTCTATCAGAGTTACTCTGAGTGCGTATCAGAGTTACTTTTAGTGTTCTTTCAGTTACTCCTTAGTGTTGTCACAGTTACTCTTAGTGTCCTCGCAGTTACTCTCAGTGCGTATCAGAGTTACTCTCAGTGTGTATCAGAGTTACTCTCAGTGCGTATCAGAGTTACTCTCGGTGCTACCAGAGTTACTCTCAGTTCTATCTGAGTTACTCTTAGTGTTTTCTCAGTAACTCTTAGTGCTAATTGAAAGTATATATAATCAGACAAAAACACTACAGCTAAACATTCAATATTACAACATTCAAAGCATAAAACGTTATATAATATACAACCAGATCAAATATAAAGAAGGTCCTTCAACTGAACATAAAAATATAGAAAAATACAGCCAGATCAGATATAAAGTAGGTCCATTAACTGAACATAAAAATCAAATAGCTCAGGGGGTCGGATCCATCCCTGGCGACACCTACTTGTGAAAGGAACGCTGGACAGACGAAGAAGCAGTGTCTTCTGCAAACTGAATGGGATTTACAGCTGATCCCGGTTCTGCTTGGTATATGTCCCTAACGAAGAGCTGATCTGCAGAGTTCTCCGATCCAGAGTATACTTCATCGCCAGGCATTCTGAAGAGAGGGATAAGCTCAGTTGGTGTTTCTAAGAACTGATCTGTGATCCATGCTGTGATGGTCTGGTGATCAGTTGGCTTGAGGTAGATGATCCAACCTTTGCGAAGAATGAGCTGTGCGATCATCCTTTTCCAGCCCTTAGCAGTTGAAAGTGACCCGTTTTTATTCTGCATAAGGGTTATCTGGAAAGACTGGTTTCCGATTAGGAAGGTGGTTTTTCCTGGTTTGATCTGAAAATGGAGATGGTTCCATTCTATAGGAAGTAGAATGGATTGCACTGTCTTGTCATCAAGGGTGTAGTTGATTGGCTGGATGAATGGCTCCATGGTAGGCTGTGAAGAAATGTTAAAGGGGATCTGAGGAGATGGTCAAAGGGGGTGCTACTGAAAAATTGTACCTTATGAATAAATGTAAAAGGGGATCTGAAGAAATGTAAAACTCTACCTTATGTAAACCGTAACAGTCACAGATGAAGAAGTGGACCTCGAGGGTGTCGTTGAGGATGGAGATGATGTAGATCTGAAAGCCCCCCGCTGTGTTTGAAACTGTAGAAGTTGCTGATGAAGAAGAGATGGAAGGAGATGGTGCCATTGAGGATGGAGATGTTGCAGATCTGAAAGCCCCCCGCTGTGTTTGAAACTGTAGAAGTTGCTGATGAAG
The DNA here is from genome assembly GCA_963693085.1 of Alisma plantago-aquatica. Taxonomy (NCBI): domain Eukaryota; kingdom Viridiplantae; phylum Streptophyta; class Magnoliopsida; order Alismatales; family Alismataceae; genus Alisma; species Alisma plantago-aquatica. The sequence goes on from OY856412.1 coordinate 826,383,138, forward strand.
AAGAGATGGAAGGAGATGGTGCCGTGGAGGATGGAGATGTTGCAGATCTGAAAGCCCCCCCCGCTGTGTTTGAAACTGTAGCAGTTGCTGATGAAGAAGAGATGGAAGGAGAGAGTGCCGTGGATGATGGAGATGTTGCAGATCTAAAAGCCCCCCGCTGTATTGTTGGTGCTGCAATTATTAACAACAGTGAGAGTAATGGTCTGTGTTGTTGGTGCTGCAATTATTGACAGCAGTGAGAGTAATGGTCTGTGTTGTTGGTGCTGCAATTATTGACAGCACTGCTCTTTCCTGTTGCGTTGCAAAGATGCCAACAGTACTGTTCTGTTCTGACGACATAGCAGTGCACTATGCTGTGTGTATGTGCATTTACATCGTACATCATACTCTTATACATATCTTTATAGCTCTGTGCTCTCTTTTCTTCACTTTTCTGGTTCCTTCTTTAATAAAGAATCATGTACAACAGACTCCTGAATGCTAGAGTTAATTTTTTGTTTATCACAGTTACTCATTAGTGCTATCGCAGTTACTCTCAGTGTCCTCGCAGTTACTCTCAGTGCGTATCAGAGTTACTCTTAGTGTTCTCTCAGTTACTCCTTAGTGCTGTCACAGTTACTCTCAGTGTTATCATAGTTACTCTCAGTGCGTATCAGAGTTACTCTCAGTGCGTATCAGAGTTACTCTTAGTGTTCTCTCAGTTACTCCTTAGTGCTGTCACAGTTACTCTCAGTGTTATCATAGTTACTCTCAGTGCGTATCAGAGTTACTCTCAGTGCGTATCAGAGTTACTCTTAGTGTTCTCTCAGTTACTCCTCAATGCTGTCACAGTTACTCTGAGTGTTCTTTCAGTTACTCTCGGTGCTATCAGAGTTACTCTGAGTGTTCTTTCAGTACTCATTAGTGCGTATCAGAGTTACTCTGAGTGCGTATCAGAGTTACTCTGAGTGCATATCAGAGTTACTCTTAGTGTTCTCTCAGTTACTCCTTAGTGTTGTCACAGTTACTCTGAGTGTTCTTTCAGTTACTGTCGGTGCTATCAGAGTTACTCTGAGTGTGTATCAGAGTTACTCTTAGTGTTCTCTCAGTTACTCCTCAGTGCTGTCACAGTTACTCTCAGTGTCCTCGCAGTTACTCTCAGTGTCCTCGCAGTTACTCCTTAGTGATGTCACAGTTACTCTCAGTGCGTATCAGAGTTATTCTCAGTGCGTATCAGAGTTACTCTCAGTGCGTATCAGAGTTACTCTCAGTGCGTATCAGAGTTACTCTTAGTGGAGTCTCAATTATTTCTTAGTGTTGTCACAGATACTCTCAGAAGCAGACATATCTCGATATAGGTATGCTAGCACTGAGAGTAACTATGATATGCAAAACCAAAACAGTCTAACTCAAAGTATATATCTGCATACAAAATCACAACAGATTTACATTCAAGAACACAACATTCAAAGCACAAAACGCTATATATTATACCCAGAAATACTCGTATTTGCAATAAGATGTTCACAGCACACACGTAATGTATCTCATAGTGGTTACACATCAATATTCCAGAAGCAAACTGTTCAAATTTTACATTTCAATTAATAATTCACTCTTTCAGCTTAAATCCAGCCATTTATCTAGGCTTGAAACAGCTTCTTCATCCATTTTCTTCTCTTTAGCTGGTGCTTCTGTCTTCTCTTCTTCTTGTTGCTTTTGACATTCATCTATTCCTTCCTTATTCTGCTCAGATGGACCTTCTTTGATGACGTCATTGTTATCTTTTTGATGTGTTTGTACAGGTTGCAACTCCCCCCTCGCCATCATTCTCTGAAAAATATCAGCCCTTATGGCCGGCATGTCGTTGCAGGTGAAGTCCATGGGTTTTCCATTTACCAGGCATTCTAGGTACTTCATGACGAAGATCCCACAGTCAAGTGAGTCTTCTGCCTGTTGTGGACATAGCGGGTACTCCTGTCCCCATTGTGACAGTTGGTCACCTTTTTCTGCCCCCCTGAAGAATTCATGGACAATACCCACCTGCATTAAAAATTGACAACTCTTATTAATCATCTATCAACAAACATTAATCATATCAATCCACTACAAATAGAGTTTCTTTTTATAGATTGCTTACCCATCTAAGGAATTCCCTTTTTGACTTACTATTTCCACTCATTGAGTTATAAGACCGGTGTACTCCTTCGCTGAAACTTGCCTCGTACAAGTGCCAGTGGTTGTCATTGTTCAATATGGTGAACACCGAGTCCATTGTGTCCCAATCCTTCATCGGGACATTGAATATTGGAGATAGCATGTCGATCTGCTCCAAGGTTATGTTTTCAACGTCAAACGACAACTTCTGCTGCAAATGCAAATTCACATCTATAAGTTTCAGTTTTTTATATGTATTTTTGTATTTTTGATGTAATTTTGTATACCAATTTTGTTCTTCTTACCGGAGCATATGTGCTCAAGCAGTGCCATGACAGACCTTTCTTTCTCCTTTTACTTGTGGTAGTTTTGAGCATCTGTACAAAGCAGTCCATAACCTGAAAAAATAACCACAAGATTTCTTTGTTTAGAAAAAAAACGACAAGTTCTCGAAGAGTTACACTACTATTTATTAGTTTCTTACTGGTGATTGTATCATTTGATCTTTGTACAGTAGGGTGGCGAGGTCCTTCCCCGTGCACCAAGTGTCATCACTGAATCTCCATTCTTGTTTTGACCTGTCAATCGTTTGTATAGATGTTATACATATTAGTTTTGGATATTGAATAAGCGATGTTTTATATGTGTACACTTGGCAAAATAACAAATTCTCTTACATTTCTTCTATATTGTCCATGAAGTGGTGGACAATTTCCCTGGATTGTTTTGTTTTGAAATGCTTAAAACCAATAAAGTTTGACAACTTGTGCTGTCAACAACAAAAGAGCACTTCATGTTAGAATCAATATTAGTGTTCTATCAGTTACTCTCAGTGCTATCAGAGTTACTCTCAGTGCTATTTGAGTTACTCTCAGTGTTCTATCAGTTACTCTCGGTGCTATCAGAGTTACTCTCAGTGCTATTTGAGTTACTCTCATTGTTCTACCAGTTACTCTCGGTGCTATCAGAGTTACTCTCAGTGCGTTCTGAGTTACTCTCAGTGTTGTACCAGTTACTCTCGGTGCTATCAGAGTTACTCTCAGTGCGTTCTGAGTTACTCTCAGTGTTCTACCAGTTACTCTCGGTGCTATCAGAGTTACTCTCAGTGCGTTCTGAGTTACTCTTAGTGTTACTCTTTATATTACTACAGTTACTCTACTTCTATTACACAATTACTCTACTGTATTTACACAGTTACTCAAGTATTGATATAATTTAAAGGAGATGCAACCTTACCTTTTCCTCCCTCCTCTTCTTCACGTTTTTCTCGATGCTGCCTATGATTTTCTGTTCTATCTTTGACAATTTTTTTTGGGCTCCTCCTTTTTCCCTTCTTCATCGATTATATTCTTCTGCTTGTCCAAACCTTCAGCTGATTTTTCTTTCTTCTCCTCCTCCTCATCATTTTTCTTCCCATCATTTTCATCTTCTGAGTCATTCTGTTGCACATATCTTCTTTTGAGGCTCAGCCTGCCTCGCTTCATCGGCTTGTCGTCCTTATCCATACCCTCATTATATACTTTGCTCGTCGAAGCAACATCCTTATTGGGTTCTTGAACATTCCCCGACGAGAACCTTTCAGCAGATTGGTCTAATCCACCGACAGGTGACTGTGATTTGTCACCTTCATCTCCGAATTTTCTCCTCAGTTTTTTATTCTCCTCTTCCAGCTTGGCTATTCTGTTTTCTAGCCGTTTATTCTCTCTCCGCAGCTCAGCGAATGCTTCAACAGCAATTTTCGTGCATATCTCCTTCTGCATCTTTAGCTCGTCCTCGAGTATTTGTATTCTTCTCGCCAGGTTGGAGTCATCAGCAGGCACTCCTTCTTGGATTACTGGCTTTGTTGGTGCCTTGTCTGGCTTTTGTTTACTTTTTGCCCTTTTATCCGCAAGGTAGTAGGACATGTCTTTCATTGTTCTTGCAGCTTGCCAGTTATCCCCCTGGTCTATATTTATACCTTCACAAACCTGTCCATAAGAAAATCAAAAATAGTATTTAACAATGCAAACTTTCAGGATTATGTTATATATTAGTTTTTTTAACAAATAATAAATATTCTTACATCCTAAGGGTTCACAGCCCCCAAATCCATCATCTTCTCAACCGGCGCAGCCCACTTCTTTATCCTTGTCTTTGCGTCAAGGAACGTTGGCTTTGCCATGTTTGTCATCTTATATGCCCAAACCTACATTTAAACAGAGTGAAAATTCAATGCATATGTAACTGCCCCCCATAGTCATTATTGTAACAATTTTGTAGATGAAGTTAATTTCGTTCACTTACACATAGGCACATCACACACCCTGTTGTGTAGAGGGTGGTTTTCCCTTTCTCCCCTTTCCTCCTCAGCTGGACATTTTGCTTCAGCATCTTCATATTCCTGAAGATGCTCCCATGCACCAGCTTTGCCCAATTCATCTGCGTCGTTTTAGTAACATCGTCTAGGTAGTGCAGTATGTAGATTGGTGTGCAATAGCTGGTGTCTGGGAGTAGGAATGTTGCCAGCAGGTATAACATCCATGCACGGCACATGTTCTGGTAGTCCGATGGATCGTCGGTATTGGCAAATTGTTGCCAAAGCTTTGCTAAGTTGTTCTTGTGCAGGACATCCTTTTCCCTTAACCTCTTACCGGTGTCCTCTTCATTTCCTTTTTTACCTGTTGCGCTGGCAAATTGTTGCCATATTGATTTCACAATCTCAGAATTTTTCCTAGGTATGATGTCCATACCTTTGCTTGGGATACCTAGAATTACCCCTACATCCTCAACCGTCATCCTTCTTTCCACCCCTCTGGCCAGCAAAAACCTGTCATCATCTACATATCTGTCTATCAAATCTTCCAGGAGGCATACATCAACCATAAGATTTGGCATATTTATCATGTTTGCAAATGTCGTCGCCCTCATCATTCTTATCTGGTTACTTGTATACACCAGGCTCTTGCTGGCGGTGATGTAGCTCTTTAGGTAACACCTGTGGTATAGCCTCTTTATCCCCACTACAAACATATGAAAAGTGTCATATGATAGTAACAGTAATTTAATAAGTTTACAAATCCATTCAATATTACCTTCAGCTGCCTTTTCCTTTCCCTTTTCTTTCTTCCTCCTTATTTCCTCTTCTTCTATCTCGTCAGCAGCCTTATTTGTATCATTAGTTTCTTCGGCCTTCCCTTTCCTTTCACTTTCTTTTCCTGCATAGGAATGAAGTTATTATAGTTATCATGCACAGTTACTCCAATATTTACTCTAGTTACTCTAGGCTATCGTACAATTACTCTTGGTATCATGCACAGTTACTCCAGCATTTACTCTAGTTACTCTAGGCTATCGTACAATTACTCTAATGTTCTGTATCAGTTACTCTTGGTATCATGTAGTTACTCTTGGTATCGTGCACAGTTACTCCAGCATTTACTCTAGTTACTCCAGGCTATCGTACAGTTACTCTTGGTATCATGCACAGTTACTCCAGCATTTACTCTAGTTACTCCAGGCTATCGTACAGTTACTCTTGGTATCGTGCACAGTTACTCCAGCATTTACTCTAGTTACTCTAGGCTATCATACAGTTACTCTAATGTTCTGTATCAGTTACTCTTGGTATCGTGCACAGTTACTCCAACATTTACTCTAGTTACTCTAGGCTATCGTACAGTTACTCTAATGTTCTGTATCAGTTACTCTACTTCTTATAACAATTACTCTTTTACATGTTATCATAAATTACCTTGCCGTTCTTTGCTCTCCGCTTTGTCACTCCGAGGTTTTCCAGTCTTGGTAGATCCTTTGCCTTCTTTCTCAGCCGTAACTGGCTTACTTCGTTTTGCTCTTTTCTCGGACGGTTTGCTCGTCAGAGGATCTGCAGCCCCTCTTTTCTTCCTTTTCATTTCTGACAGAGGAGTCGCAAGAGCAACCTCATCCCTTTTCGCAGCTTCCTCTTGCCCCGTTTCACCGGTGTTCGCATCCCCTTTCGCAGAAGCAACCGATGTCCCTTTATCCTCTACATCTGTTGTCTTGGGCATCGTAGCCCATTCGGTATCCCCTTTCAGAGTAGCAGCTTCCTCGTGTCCCGTTTCACCGGTGATCACATCCCCTTTCTGGCTAGTATGTGATTCTGCGGCCGCCGCTTCTTCTGGTTCTTTGGCCATCTTCTCCTCGGCCTGATGGGGCTGCATTTCGAAGTCATCATCTTCTTCAATCACTGGTCGTTGACGCCTTAGCCACGACGGCCCTGTCGAGGTCTTCCTTGACGCTTTCTTTGTTCTCGTCATATCGGAAGAGGTAACTGTCGGGATTGAGATGCAGCGAGATGGAGGAGCAATTAGAGACGGAGGAGTTCGGGTCGCCGGTGATTTTTGCACGACAGGCAGAGCGATGGCAGCGGGAAGGCAGAGCGACGGCAGCGGGAAGGCAGAGCGACGGACTGAGCGAGGGTTTTGGGCAGGTCGCGTTCGAACGCTGTCCGCTATTTTTGTTTTTTGAAGTATTTACGGGGATATGCCACCGTGTCTTCTGCCGGGTACTTTTATCTAAGTTACCCGCCGGGCAATGAATTATATATCTCTCTCTCTCTATATATATATATATAGTTAGGCTAGAATACACTCAAGTGTATAGACCGCACGCTATACTCAAGTGGTATTTGCATATCAAGATTATTCTTTCACAAAATGTAAACCATTGATCTTAATTCTTATACTATAATTAGGCTACATATAAATTTTGAGCTCATTTGGATGAGTAAAAGTCACTCATCCGAGGACAACAAAATCAACACACGAAACTAATTTGAAATGCATATTTTTTGTAGTCTTCATAACATGACCTGTAAATGTCCAAATGGGCTCAAATTTTATATATGAGTTATTCACATGATGTTTAATAAGATCAACAGATTAGATTTAAAATAAATATTGCATCATGGAAAAATACTTGAGTGTATTCTGCTTCGGATACACTCGAGTGTATTCTAGCCTGACTATATATATGTGTGTGTATATATATATATATATATATATCTGTGTGTGTGTGTGAGAGAGAGAGAGAAAAAAAATATATAAACACACACACACACACACACACACACACACACACACACACACACACACACACACACACACACACACACACACACACACACACACACACACACACACACACACACATATATATATATATATATATATATATATATATATATAGAGTCAGGCTAGAATACACTCGAGTGTACGGATCGCACGAATACACTCAAGTGTGTTTGCATATTAAGACTATTTTTTGTAAAATGTAAACCATTGATCTTCACCGTCATACTATAACTAGGCTACATACAAATTTTGAGCCCATTTGGATGAGTGCAAGTCACTCATCCAAGGGCAACAAAATCGACGTCCGAAACTAATTTTAAATGCATAATTTTTGCGGTCTTCATTACATGAGCTATACATATCCAAATGTGCTCAAATTTTGTGTATGAGTTGTTCACAAGATGTTTAAGAAGATCAACGGATTAGATTTTCAAAAAAAATATTACATCATGGAAAACTACTTGAGTGTATTCCGCTCCGGATATACTCGAGTGTATTCTAGCCTGACTCTCTCTCTCTCTCTCTCTCTCTATATATATATATATATATATATATATATATATATATATATATATAGGGTATATATTCACTACCCGTGCGGGTAACTAATTTGAGTTACCTGTGGATCAATTTATATTAGAAAGGTACCTATTTGTAATGATACATGCAACGTTTGTAATGAGATAACCAAATTTGTAATACAAATACTCATTTTGTATTACACATCTGATTACAATAAAAATGATATCTATGACAAAAATTTACGTTGTAATACAAAACAAGTGTTTGTATTAAAAATTTGATCATCTCATTATGAATGTCGTCTGTCTCATTACAAACAGGTACCATTCTATTACAAAATAAATCCACGGTCCATGTGGGTAGTGAATGAATGGCCATACACACACAAATATATATATATATATATATATATATATATATATATATATATATATATATATATATATATATATATATATATATATATATATATATGGGTATATCTTTACTACCCGTGCGGGTAACTAAGATTCACTACCCGTGCATCAGTTTTGTAATGGGAAGGTACGCATTTGTAATGAGACAATCCAAATTTGTAATGAGACGACCGAAATTGTAATACAAAGACTTGTTTTGTATTACATCGCTGTTACAGTAATAAATATATATTTATTACTGTAACAACACTGTAATACAAAATGAGTCTTTGTATTACAATTTTGGTCATCTCATTACAAATTTGGTTGTCTCATTACATATATGTGTGATCCCATTACAAAATTGATGCACGGGTAGCGAATCTTAGTTACCCGCACGGGTAGCGAAGATATACCCTATATATATATATTCTCAAAATCAAGGTTCTTATCCTATTCCATTATTAGGAGGTTAGTATGTTTGGTTTCTTAGATTTGACCAAACAAGGATAAAGTTATACCTAAAAGGGTAATGTTAAGTGCACATAACACATTAGGTGGCAATATGCATAATAATACACTTATATTTACATAATTTCTTAATTATATACTAACATGTAAGTAAATCCACATATGTTTCTTTTATTAACAAAAATGCAAAAAATGGCTAAAATATGTTTAAAAAGAGGTATAACATTCTTTGGAATAACAATACCAATTTCAATGAATTATATACCGTTATCTGAATAAATATTTAGTTAAGGGACTTAATATATTAAATGAGTAAAATATGTAATTTCGAGCATAATCATATAAGGAAATTCTTTTGAAAACGAATTGAAGATAATGAGACTCTAAAATAATAAATAATGAACATAATGATTTAATATTATAACATTCTATTGCATCCCACCATTCCAAGAGAAGGTTGGGGCTAGGGAAGGTGTAAGGTTGAAGCGAGAGGTTCCCTTCTTCCTCTACAAACTCAGGTTTCTACTCATCTCCAAAGGTTCTTTGTGATAATATTTCAGACCACTTTAGAGTTGGGAAAGGGCATTCATGTTTTGGTGAGAAGTTAATGAATCTCCTCTTGGTATTGATTTCCTTTTTCATCTATTAAAACAAGGACTTGATTTTACCTAGTTTGGCTTCTCCCTGGTTCAAAAATCAACGATCGTGTCTTCTTCAATGTGGTTTACTGGATTCTGGTGTGTTGGACTTTCATTAGCATTCAGTGTGAGGATAATCCTTTTTCTCATCTATTTTGGCTGATGTCGCTATCGTCAAGTCTTTTTTACTCTCTACCTCTACCTTCCTGATTGATGATGTTCTTTGGATTACTAGTCCTCAAAAGGTCCTTGTACTGGCTTGACGAGTCTAACTTTATCCTAGGAACATGGTGGGATCAGTTCCCACTTGTGAGGGCGAGGTAATAGAGAGATGGGTTATGGGTTTGAAGCTCTGTATCTTGTCTATGGTGTGAGAGGATGGGGGAGAAGACAATCTTCCTCACATTTTCCCACATTTGCCCCTCCCCTTTTCTCTGCTTCTTCATTTTTCCTTTTGGGAAATTTATTCTTTTCCCCCAGTCTATTTTATTTGAGCCTACCGAGTTGTGTGCCTGGTTGGCTATAGGCTCGGGCCACCTGGACAATCCCAATTGGGCCATCTCTGGTTTTTAGACCGATAATATTATCCTACATGGATTTAAGGAACTTTTGATTGGTCTATAGTTCTAAAAGTAATATTGGATTATATATCACTTCAAAAATAAAAAAATTATGTTTTAGAAGCATAACATTTTAATCTATCCAATGGTACCCATTTCATTGCTTAATTCCAATCTAATAAATACATGATTTTTATGGATTTATATAATTGGGTAGATTTTCTAAAATTCATAGCTAATAATATATAAGTCATGAAAATAAATTAAAATATGATATGAACTCAAAAAAATACAATCTACAAGACGATATAGCTTTTGTAACCTAATTTTGTAATAATAAAAATGTGAATTTCTAGGGTTTATCAAATTAATGTAAAGCTAACCCTAATTCTACATATATGTTAATAGGTGCTTTGGAGATCTAGGCTTGGACCTAGGACCGAATTTGGACTTATGTAGGCTATATCTGAGGTATTTTGGTTTCCCTAATATTCTTATTGAGCAATCACCCACTTTTTATCTCTCTTGGTCCTTTGGACATATGCCCTACACACTGTTCTCTCTCTCTTGAGAGGTTGCATCATTTGAGTACTTATATTCTTATATTGCTCTTGTCTACTTGGTTTGATGTATATTCTATAGGACTCTTATTTACATATTGTTCATTTATTCCATGAGGAAACCCTAACTTAGTATTTGATACTCAAATCTTCTTGTGGTGGACTTTATGATTTAAGTTGCATCTTATTTGTGGACATAATTGGATACGTGGTTATGGATCCTCTGATCCCACATGATAATTTTTGGATATTCTCACCTTATTTTTTCATGTGACTAAAATTTTACTTGCCACTACATTTATGCATGCTTTGCGATCCAGTAGCCCTAGAGTAATAGAATACTTTGGTTTTGTTGGATTTTATTCCCCTGAGGTTCTATTCCCCTATATGATTTTATTAGGCACCGAGGTTTTAGTCCTCTTGCCATGTGGTTTTAGTCCTCATGCACTTTTATATATTTGGGATGGAGGAACATATGCCCCATACCCCACCTTGTATTCTAAGGGAGTTTGGTTGTGTGCCATTCTCTGTTAGGTTAACTATCTGCCATGACTTTACATTTTCACTAGTGGTATGCTTATCTCACGTGCATGCATGATGGTTATTGATGATGATTTTTGTGCCCTAAAAATTATATATGCTAGTGTGGTACAATTTTTGTGTTCTATTAATGTCAAGCATTCTTCTTGATTATCATCACATTGAAATTTATATTCTTTTAATGCTCACTTGATGGTACTTCCCTCTATGAGATACCTTGTTTATTTGACACCCTTTATTATTTATATTGACCAATCTATATTTAATATGCACATACCAGCCTTTATGATGATATCTTCTACTTTTTCTCCTCTGTAACACCATGTGTAGGACTTGGAAGACTGGATTCAGTGACAGGGACCTGCCAGGTGGAGCTATAGAGAGATAGACATGAGATAGTCAGATAACCCGCTACTTAGATCATGATGTAGTACTTTTATGTAAGCCCCTTTATGGGAGAATATTATGTAACTTTACATAAATTGAATATAGTCATGATTTATATTTCTGTTCTATACTTTAGTCTATTTTTTACCATCATTTGAGAAAAAAACACACCCATTCCAGCATACCTTCCTAGTGTGTTTGGAATAGATGGTTTATTCCTCAAATTTTAGTAGGGAGTGGATCTGCTCTTGGGTCCCACTCCTTAAATATATAAATATAAACATACATGCATACCTTGGATATACATGTATATATATATATATATATATATATATATATATATATATATATATATATAAACCAACTGGGTTACAATTGTCATAAATGAATATATATATATATATATATATATATATATATATATATATATATCTGTGTGTGTGTGTTGTAAGCTGCATGTATACATATACATATATATATATATACACACACACACACACACATATATATATATATATATATATATATATATATATATATATATATATATATATATATATATATATATATATATATATATATATATATATATATATATATATATATATATATATATATATATATATATATATATATATATATATATATATATAAGATATATACATCGCTAAAAGAATTGTGTATCCAAGCACATGTAGATTACATGTACAAATATTCATTTATGACAATTGTAACCCAGTTGGTTTATATATATATATATATATATATATAAAGAGAGAGAGAGAGAAAAATCTTATTTATAAAAGGGATTCCTATTATGATATCTTCATTTATATTTTTAACAAGAAAGAAAGATGTCTGCATACATGCTTTCTTTATACATATATGTGCCTCAAGAATTGTGTATTCTATTTGAAGGTGATCATTAGTAGCTGAGCTAACATTGTTAGTAGTTTTCTCAAAATATCTTGTAGGGACAAGTCCTTCTCTAATGCAGTTGATGTATGCTCTTGAATAAAAAAGGACAACTCCATTCAGGGAAAAATTAGGCTTTATGTTTATAGTGATTTTTCCTTTCCATCTTCTTTAAATCATACAGTTAAAAGGTTTGTTGTAGATTTCTTTTCTTATTATGGATTTGAATCTACTTATTTCTTTTTTTGTGTTGTTTTACTCTCTTCTCAAGTCATCATTTGTAGAAGATCTTTATTTACAATTAATTTTTCTATCTTGTTGATTTTCATTTCCTTCATTGAATGTTTGGTTTTGGTTTGTGTTAATAGGGTCCCTTTGCTTTGATGACCCTATCTTGTTATATAGAACTTTTTTAGGGATCATATTATTAATTTCATCTTCTGAAGAGCTATCTTGTGTTGAAATATTTATTTTTAATTGTTCTTCTTTAAACCACGAGGAGCCCACCACGACAAGGAGCCATCAATTCTAGTCAACTCGTATCAAAGAGATCAAGGATGATTAAACACTTCTCTTATTCTACTTCAAAAGAATTCTAATGTGTTCTAAATGAGCTTTCTTTCTTTGGATTCAGAGTTCCTAGTGGCCTATCAATACTATCGGCGCACTCAATACCCTAACGCATATCCACAGAAATACGGGCACCCACAATACCACTATGAAAAGGAGGCCTTGGACCTAAGAACCCTTCCCCCAAGAAAGAAGGACACAACATGAACTCAACTAAGTGCGAAGAATGGGTACTTCTCAAAAACCTTCCCCCCTAATATAAATCGGTCCTTGAGCATTCTGACAAGGCTATATAAAAAGTCATAGGAGGAATATAATGTAAATTTTAGCTTTTATTTTTCAAAGTATAAATTGGATCTTGTCTTACTATACATGACAATCTATGAGAATGATGTATACACTTTTTACCTTTATACGTAAGCACATATATGAAATTTTCAACCATTTTGACTTATATATTTCTTTGAAATTATGAAGCGGTCCTTGTATTCTAATTTTATAAGATTTATGAAAGTGTGTGAGAGGTAATTATACTATATAGGAAAGGACACATTGATGTATTTGACCCCAACATCTTGAGCCATCATCTTCCCCACTAGGACCATCCATATACGTAGCAGAACACTAGTCCATGGATTATTTCTTGTAATCAACTTTGTATGCCATTAGACCTAAAGGCAGAAGTACGACCAACTGACATACCCTCTGACAACTCTACCTAGATATATAGATCCTCAGATCCCCTAACTCCAAGCAGTCATCACCTTCACAGAACCTTGGACTATCATACACATTGCAATACTCACCGCAGAAGTCATTACAAATGATTTTTGTCGATATGTTTATGGGGGAACTCATCTCACACCTTCTCTCCACATTAACCTCCTCCCTAACTCCAACCAATAGCTTAGATATGTTGTAAAAGGCTCACAAGTGCAAAGCTCATTATATATTCATACATCTTACATATACATAAAATCTAGTTTCTTGTCACAACCCGCATAGTAAATATGGATTCTCTTATTCCTTACATAGATATCACTCTTGATGACAACACAATGAATTCCATATAACTTGCACAGGCTTGGAGATATCTACATCTTGACATCGGGATGTGGAAAATCACTCTCATGACTAGAAACCAAACCTTCCTAGTCCAGTTCAAAGAAGATGAAAAAATAATGGGTCGTCTGCCTTTGACCGACTGACCATAATACCATTATGCTATGGTTTACAAATTACTATATGGAAACACATACTGAAATGCTTCCACTCTTTTGTGTTCCAATGGATTCAATACACTCAGGATCAGATTCATCCGATAACCAAATTTTTGTGAGAGTTGTATATTAGACCCCTCTAGGCAGTAATGTCAACCCTCTTCAAGTAGATTCATCGACTTTTGATGATTCTAATTCATCTCTGGAAGATACTTATTCTTCATGAGATATAAACACACCTATAATATCTTAGAAACAACACAAAGCTTAAAATAGAGATCACCATCCATGTTTGACACCTCTAAGCTCTCAATATATTCTATGCAACACCATCCCCATCTTGATTCCACATAGGCAATTAATCCCCTCTGGTCTATTCACTCCTCTGACCATCCTTCTTCTCATTTTTCATCTAACCATATCTTCTCTCATCCCTTCTCATCTTATCATGCTTCTTACTCCTCCCCCTCTCCCCCTCTAGACACCTCTACCCCCTTCTTTAACTTCCTTAAGATTTCTCGAACTTTACATTCAGTTTGATGTTCCTTCATCTACATGGACTCTAGTCACTGGTAGATGTAAACCCTCTCACAAACCTCTTTGATGCTCTTGATGCATGCGTCTAGGACACCTTAAGCATCATTACACTTTTCTAACTCTTTTCATTGCATGTCACAAACTTGGTCACCTCTCGTTCTCTTATCCCACTATCATCTTTTAGTCCAACAAACACAAACATCACTGCTCCATAAACTTCTCTTAGGGTCCAAATACAACCATCTCTTCTCGAAATTCTCCCCATCATTCTCTTCCTATTAACCTTTCACACTTCTCATCTTCTTGCCCACCTATACACACTTTATATGATCATCTATCTTAAACCCGTTCTTTTCTCTTCATAATGTGGTGAACATCATGATCAACCGCATAAACCCATACATGTTCTATTTGTTCCTTATCTCCCTCCCATTCACCTCTTCTACATACTACATCTCATTCACTTGTTACATCTCACCTTTCCATTCGCCACCACTCCCCCTCTCATTTTCTTTCACCCCATTATCTCCTTGTACAATGTCCTCTCCTTCTCCTATATTTTATACCTCTTTCATCGATATATATGAAACTCCCACAATTAACTATTGCTCTGAGTTTCCCATTGATCTCCCTGCAAACATGATAAGGATATTGAAAGTTTTCACAAGTCGCAACACCCTGGTTCCTATGCAAAACAACATTGACAACCACAAAGAAAATACCTTAGATGTCATCCATGCTATTGCCCATCTCATCTTGGGGCACACAATTCTCAAACCCAAGATACTCTCACCCTCCCAACCCCTGTATTCCATCCTTGAAGGCGTAAAGGTTGACCACCTCTTTGGACAAGTTACAACCATTCTTCATGAAAATATCTTTGTTCAAGAATCCCACTCCAAATGGACGACGGATCATGTTGGATATGATGGCTCAAAACAAGTCTCTATCTCTGATGTCCTTCGACACTTATGTGAGGTTCACATCTTCCGATCAATATGCTATTATAGGTGCTACCTAACAATTTGTTAGATCTGCACTCTTCAACCCATCAACTATGTTAAAGCCTTTTGCATTTTCTTAGTTAAGACACCTATTGAGTTTCCAAACACCCTCAAGATAGTTTGGGTAAATATTGATAGCAGAAAACCCCTCAAAATCCATAATGTATTGAAACCTAGGATATTACCTTTCATGACTAAAATGGTTTGTAAGCTTGGTTCCTTAGATTTGACCAAACAAGGATATAGTTAAACTTAAAGGTTATTGTTAATTCATCTAACATATTAATAGGCATAAGGTTCTATATTCAATATTTCATATTAGTATCATAACTTAATTATGTGCCAACATGTATATAAATACATTAAATATGTCACATATGTTTCCTTTGCTAACTTATACACATAATGGCTAAAATATGTTTAATAAAAAGTACAATATGCTTATTACAAAAATTAGAATAATAGTTGGTAATTCCATGTTCAGAAATATGAACTATGTACTATTATCTAAATAAATGTTGAATTCATAGACTTAATATGATTAAGAAAATCATGAAAATTTGTGCATAATAATATAAGAAAACTCTTTTGGTAACAATGTGAACATAATGGGACTCCATATAATATATAATGATGGTAATGATGTAATGTTATAATAATATAATGGTGATGATCCCAAAACTCTAATTGTATGAAAACTCATAAAATGAATCTTCAAAAATATAATATAAAGGTAAAAATGTGTTCCTTAGGTCCCAATTATCTTGAGCACCACGTTTCACCTTATTTGAACAATCATAACTATCTGAGTTTCATTAAAAAAACAAAAAATGCAAGACAAGGCCAAAAATATGAAATTAAGAATTTGAAAAATCTAATGTAATATATAAATTGTATAAACCAATATGTATGGATTATATGTATATAATTTAGGCAAAGTTGTAATAAACAAATTTGTGGAATAACATAAAGGATAACTGTAAGGCCCCTAACCTTGCTTAACCTTTAATATATAATCTTTGTATCCTAATTGGCTACTTTGTTTCAAAAATAAATTTTTGATTATGATTTTATGTCAGCTAATAAAGCTATGTCTAAAAATTGGTTGTATTATGACTATGTATGCTCAAGTTATGCAATTTTATACATTTTGTGGACTTATATGAAATTCACCCATTTTTGGGGGTGTCAACATAAATTTTGGTGCTTTTTGAACAACTTATCGGTAAGAATTTTGGTAGTTGATAAGATTTCTGGTCGGTAAGATTTTTGGTGGTCGGTAAGAATTCTGGTCGGTAAGATTTCGGTGGTCTGTAAGATTTCTCGTTAGCAAGATTTTTGATAGTTGCTAAGAATTCTGGTCGGCAAATTTTTGATGGTAAGAATTTTTGTCACCAAGATTTTTAGTGGTCGGTAAGATTTCTGGTCGGCAAGATTTTTGGTGGTTGGTAATATTTCTGGTCACCAAGAAACTTACACCCACATATAAATACCCCCTCTTTATCTCTTCTCAACTTTGGCGACCTTAGTGTTGTTTTTATGGAGATCAAAGAGAACCCATCAAGGTTGGTGATCACATATTTTTGTGTGGATGCGTGTGCGAGAATCAAGACTCCTTGGGTTGATCTAGGGTCATTGATCATCCTCCTTGCTTGTTTCATATAAGATCTTTGCTCTTTCACTCATTTTCTTTTTGTTCATCACCCTCCTTCTTCCTATGGACGAGTTTCTTGATGTTCTTGCTGAAACCCTATGCATGTGGGCTTGAAAACTCTCTTTCTCTTTCTTCCTGCTCTAGTTCCCCTCGAATCATGGAAGGAGGAGGCATTCTTAGAGATTTGGTGGTCCGAGTTCAACCTTTTGTTGTTGATTCACAGTCATCCATCTTGGATTTTTGGAGTTCTACTTGTGTCTTTTTGTTTCTCTCTCTAACCAAATGAGTTATATAACTTTGAGTGTATTTGTTGCCCATATTTTAAGTGCATGCTTTAATCTTACTCCAAAAACATGTAATATGAGAAAATATGGCCTTTTTATGTATTGTTTGACATGAAAATGATGATAAAATGTGTCCTGTGGCCTCCCTTAGACCTTATGAATGTTTTCCTTATGTAATATGAGCTTTTATTTAAACATGAGGTATGAAATTTCAAAATATGGGTTTAATGACTTCTATAAAGTTCATATATGTGTTGTTTTGGTACCCAATGCTTAGGAATCTGACCCACACTATAAATATTATTGTATGGTGGTTAGCTGATGGTGGTTGTAATGATTTAAATTACTATTTTGATGCTAAAATGATAATTAGACAAAACTATATTGACTGAAAGTAGCCCATCCATACTAGGTGTTGGTCACATAAATACTTAGTTCTTGGAAACTCCATAACTCCTATGAGATGGACTTCAAGATGAAATTTATGGTGACATCTAATTTTTGACTTGTTAATCTCTATGAAATTTTTTGAATACAAATGATACTCATATAAAAGTTATTCAGTTTTGGTAAAAATGACTTTTTGGGTTGGTTTGCATCCTAAATAGAGGTTTAGTCCTATCTATGGATATCAATGGACAAGTATACCACGATGGAATAACATGGAACTGATTTCATACGTTTTGGATCTTTAGAAGTTGTACCATACAAATTATTTTGTAGGCATACTATAGGATCTTGAATGTAACTTGTTGATGAAGTCTATAATCACTCAAATACCTAATTAATCAAATGAAAATTTAATCATGTAGTCTCCTGAGTCTGTAGAACTATTCTAGTGTCAGAACTTGCTAGATAGAAAAATTAGTACTTTGTAAGGAACTCAGTATTGTATAATTTTGAGTATGTGCTGGTGTAAGGAGGGTATATCCTTATCATCATGATCTGAAGATTTTTAGGGAGCAGTCGAAGCCGTGTCTTAGATGTAAATGTAATTGACGGAGACAACGATCCTAACTTGGATTTGAGGTTTGAACACCTTGATTTCTAGTGTCGTGGCCTATGTATCTAGGGAGGACAAGGCAATTTTGTAGTTGGATTGATGTATCACTACGACAGACTCATATTGACTGAGGGGAAGAGATTTTAGGATTTTGGTTATCCTAGATCTTATACAGGGCTGAATGCAATTTTGTAATGTCAACTAGTAGTTTGCCTTGTACATCTCAAACTACCTATAGCATAATAAAATATGTAATTCAACTGTGTAGCATACCTGCCAAGGTTGCTTGGCGACTCACATTGAAAGTTAATCCTTGTTTTGTTTCTTTAATTTGTAGATGGCTTTATATGCTATAAGAGAAATCAACTATAAAAATGCCTCTAGCTACATTTTTTTATGCTGCAAGTTCTTCACTCTTACAAACCTTGTAACATTATCTATTTAACTTTTTAATATACACATCTCTTGTAAGAAATAGATGTTTTGGAGTTACATCTCTTGTCAGGGACATTTATCTAGCCTCATGGGTCACTAAATATTTTTAGGTGATCATCAAAATTGTCGTTAGACCCGTGGTATCTAGGAGGAGTAGTTTATAGAGCACTAGAGTCATAAGGTTCATTGGGTTTTGTAGAGTCCTAGATTCGTCCCTATACTCTCAGGTCCGGGTAGGGGGGCTTTTCACAACATGTATATTGACTTGAGTTTTTAGTTGTCAGTCTTGGTTTATGATTTATGTAAATGTTGTAATTATGTGAACAACATCTTTTGTATAAAAGTTGTGGTTCAGGCCACATAAATCCTGTAAAGATACTTGAATGAATATATATATATATATGTTTAGTTGGACCTTTGTACAATTATTCTAAAAAATGATAGAAAAATTCTTCTGGTTTTAAATTCTATACCTTTTTGGTAATGTGCTTAATTAGTGTATGTTCGGTGTTTTGATTTTTAGTAATCTCATTTAACATGGTGGGTTGCCACATTTGGTAGTATCAGAGCTTTAGGTTCATTGAGTCTAGACATGGACATATGACTTAGGTCGTTGTGTTTGTTCTTACATAATCCAACATATCTGACCATAGTTAATGGTTATGTAGATATTTCTGTAGAATGTGAAAAGCATACATATAGTATCTTTTTGGCACCAAGAGGTCTCAGTGGGAGATCGGTCCCGAAGTAAGAGTACATAAGACGAGGCCAAAACAACCTGTCCCACCTCTGTTCGAACCCTCAATTATAGCTGATCCAGTCTTTCAGGCTATTTTTCGATAGTTGATGGTGACGATCACACATTTGGCAGATAGGACGCCTGCACCTCAACCCAGGGTACATGTTCCCAATGAGGAATCTCAAGGTCTAGGGAAGACCTTCGAGAGGTTGAAGTGCATTGGAGCCATAAGGTATGTGATGGGGCTCCCAATTTCACACCAAGAAAAACTCTAAAAGAATAACTCTTTGGTTTACCCAAAAGCAGTGCACTAATTCCTCATTCCACATGAGTGAAAGCCTTATTGTTGTATACTTTATGATCAAATCCAAAAGATAACATTTTTAAGTAGTTATATAAATTCAGAAGTTTTAAGAGTAATATTGAAAACTGAAAAGTTTATTGATTGATTAAACAAAATTGTTGTAGTAGCAATAAAGATTAAGCAATAAATGAATGATAATAAAGAGGACAAGACATGGGGTTTCTCTACCCAAACCTACATAGTTATCCTAACGTGATCTAAAACTTAAATAAAAATTTCTAAATAGAGGCTTAACTATTGCACCCTCATGGGATATAGGTCATCATTTATCCTAAACTCCTTTAGAACTGACCATCCTTGGGCACGCAAGTTCCTTATTTATTATAACTAGACTCCCTCACTTAAGACCGACCATCCTTGACATGGTAGAAGATCGTATCCAAATCACCTTGTTATCCATTACTGACACCTTAGGTGAATAACAAGATCATTCTGGTGTTATAATCACACTCACGACAACCTTCATATCTATTATTATGATTTACATACTGAGTAAGTTGTCAATTTTCAAGGCAAGGAAATAAGAAGAATGATACTTTATTTAGCAATAATATTTTCGAGTTTAGATGCAAGCTAGGATAAAATACAGGCTATTGGGGCTAGTCCCCATTCCCCAACACAGACGTCTACTCACTCATGATGAGAGACAATAATGAAATGATAGAAAGAACAATGGAGGGGGCCATGACCCTTAGTGCAGGAAAACTAATCTATCTACTATGATCGCCACCTCCTCACTTCTCACTAGGGTTTACGCTACACAATGTGACTTCTTATCACTAATCAGAGACCTTAGAATGAATGACAAAGATTCCTTTTTATAGTCTCCTTTCCTCGCTTCAGTAACCCTATACTTGCACATCAAGGTTGGTGAGTTGAGATAACTTTGGCAGAGAGCGACTTAAGGGGAAATTCATGATGCTAGATTTGACAGAGCTTTTTGTGCCAGTCCATCATCCCATTCTATCTGAAAATATACTTCCTTCATAGATAATAAAATTATCTTTCCAAACTATATACAAATATTAAACTTTGAGTTTGGATGCAAAAGATATAGATGTTTTAGTGGGACATATAATTCTGATTGTGAGAAACTCTACCATCCAGTCAACTGGTATGGAAAGTCAATTGGTTGGTCGATTTTTCAACCTTTGAAGAAGGATATTTACTTCTATTCTAGAATTTGCATCGACCCTGCAAATAAAACACCAAAATGGAAAATACATTAATTACTAAATAATTTACTTTAATGAGTAAAATCCTAAAACAAGTGATATATGAAGTGAAATACAATAAAACATGCAACATTAAACATATGAATGTATCTAAAATGAATCTAATAAGGGTATAATAATCACTCATAAAAATACCTTAAACTTCAACTTTTGCTTGTCCGGAGCAAAACAAAATCATAAACAACTGCCATATTGATACTACTAGCCTATCAACCTCTCTATCTTAATATCATTTTATTCCCAAACACCAAACATGACCAAGAAATCTGATTTTCTGAAACCATGTAATACAACTTTTAACATTCTCTTTCATGAGTTTTCAGTCACAAATCCACAATGCTACAATCATAATATCATTCATGTTTTAATCACTTTGCATATTCTATGAGATGTACACAAGAATAATATTTGAGAAGATGGTATTTGGTTTTTTTTGCCCCTGAGTAGAAGAAAGAAGTAAAAAGAGGAGTGGAAAGAAGATTTTTATGATCTCTCCTCTATTCGACTCGCTATCTTTTCATGGCTGCGATTACATTGACGACATATTTTTTGGGCTCATTGACTTTTTTTTTAATTTGCACTAGCCTCTAATAAGAACGAGAAGTATGGAAGAAAGATGGTAGATGACAGAAGAGTGTGCCATCCCAAACTTAGAGTTTGTACAACTTTTGGTTTTTTTTTTCCATTTTTGGCAAACGAAGGGGTAAGAAGATGATGGAAGAAATGTGGAAAAAGGCTAAACTTGTAAATACCTTTGTTTTTGAATTTACTGCGTAGGAACAATCTTAACAAACAATTAATATACACCATGTAGCATGCAAATAATGGCATTTCCAGAAGAAATTATGCTAATCATTAAGAGACACGTTGTAGTTGATTCCTCTAATTCCCATATGACTTGGCATCATTTCTAGGAAATGATATTAATTAAGGTCCTAAGTGACAAGATAAGTTCTAGCATTGGAAATTTATGATATCACATTACTCAAGGATTCACTTAATTTAAGGGGATTACATGATGAATGATACAATGCAACTAAGTCGGTTAGATAATGACTTCAACTGACATTGCAAGAACTAAGAACTGAAATTATAAGTAATAGTTTTAAGCTAAATTAAATGCAAGTTATCTAAATGAAAAAAAACATATAAAGCAAACGTGCTAAAATAAAACAATAAATTAGATAGTGTGGGTGGAAAAAAGTACATAGCACCCAACCTCCACCCAAACTTAGAACTTTGTTCATCATGAGCAAACACTAAAACCAATATGGAGGAGAATAAATCCTCGATTCCTATCTAGGTGGTCCAGACAACTCAAAGAAAGTCCAGCTAAAAAAATATATGAACAAGGGTTGGTTCCTTGTACATGAGAGATCCATGGCGCAACATATGGTGTAGTGGTCGTTGTAGATCAAACAGGCTGTTCAGATGCTTAAAGTGATGTTTTTCTTCCCACAACCCATGTAATAGGATCCAAAAAAACTCCTCCGTTAGTAGAAGTAGTGTAGTATTTGCTTGCAGATCTAGATCAAGTGACACAATGTAGGAGTGGTGCTTGTTTGATGGCTTCAAAGTATGCTCCTCCATGAAAAATAATGGTGGACTTGACACTTATTCAACTGACATTTCCAATTGTACTAAGTCAGGTGGAGGATCTGGTTCTAGCTTCTTCTCATCTCCTGAGTTTTCATATAGAACATATGGTGTTGGAATATGAGGAATTGTCTCACCTATAAAATCTACATGATATATATTTTTGTGCGACTGTGCATGCTCCTAGTTTTCAGACCAATCAATCACAATATCAATAGAACTAGTGGGATGCTTCGCGATATCAAAATGCGGCTTTGACTCATCCACCTGGGATATACCCAACTCACACATGGATTTAACAAACTCGTCCTATTGGGTTTGCATTTTATGATCTGAAATTGATGTCTTGTAATTTGGAATCACTCTGAATTAAGCAAACTTAACGTCAAGCTTTTGCTTGAGTCTTCTTGGATAAGGGATGCAAGGCTTGTACAATAGTTCAGACTCTTTTGGAAGAATTTGGAGAGTGGTTGGGACTACAATAGAGGGTGTTTCAACATAGGCAAGTAGGACAAACATTGCAGACGATGTGGCTAGATGATTTCCTTTGGGTGAAACAAGATTGCTACCAACCGAGTGACTGGAGGCCGCGGCTTGAGTGTTTTCTTTGTCATCCTCTATATCTTCATAGGGGGTAATTGGTGTTAGCAGCGGGGACTGGAGGTTTTGAGTACATGTTCCCTAACTACGCCACTACAACATTCGATTATCCCAGGTGCTTAGGGTTAAATTCCAGTTGGGGTGCGATCATACGTGCGGGAGGTTGTTGCATGGATTCTAAACAACCTATTTAGCCATCAATATTTTATTTCGAGCTTCATGTTCTTCTAACTTTGCTTGGAGGCCAGCTATCATTTTATGGAGGGCATCCATATTCTCATCCCAGTCAGGCTAAATTTGATTTGCATAGTCAAGCTCTCCACCATAGCCTTCATAATATTGCTGATTACAGTCTGCTTTGAGTCTTCTTTGAATAAGCTCTTCTTAGAGAGTTACCTCGAAACAACTCCATACGTCATGGTATATGGAGCCACATTGTGTACATCATAAACTTTGTTGCAACACCCACTTCATTATGAATGAATCCATGAAAATAAAAAATTTGAATATTATGATAAAGAGAAAAGATGTTTCAACGAGTCGAGATATAAGACTATCTTTTTTCCTTTAACAAACAAACAAAATAATAAATTATGTAGATCTAATAAGAAGAAAATCTAAATCATAAGAAATTTGTAGTACTGAACTAAAAATTACAAAAATAAACTCAAAATTATGAAATTAAGCTAAGAGAATATACAAGACTAAGAAAAACCAAATAATTTTTTTCAAAGAACAAAAAATAAATAAATTAATAAAATCTAGAAGAGGAAATCCTAATTACACTTAAATTTCTAGAAATATATAATTACCTTTGTCCCCATCAACGATACCAATTTTGATGGGGCTCCAAATGTCGTACCAAAAAACCCCCTAAAAGAATAACTCTTAGGCGTAACCAAAAGTAGTGTACTAATTCCCCACTTCACATGAGTAGAAAACTTATTATAGTATACTTCAACAATTAAACTCAAAGGACAACCTTGTTAAGTAGGTATATACATTCAGATGTTTTAAGATTAATATATAACACTGAGAAGTTTATTTATTGATAAAACTGAATTATTTCCAGTAGCAATTAAAATTAAGGAGTAAATGAATGATAATAAAGTAGACCAGGGCATGTGGTTTCACTACCCAAGTCTGCGTAATTATCTTAACAAGATCTAAGATTTGAATAGCAATTGCTAAATAGAGGCTTATCTATTGTATCCTCACATGATACAGGCTGTCACTTGGCCTAAACTCCCTTGGAGCTGACCATCCTCGACACCCAAGTTCTTTGTTTATTCCAACTGGACTCCCTCACTTATTACCGACCATCATCGATACAATAGTAGATTGTAGCCCAATCACCTCTCTATCCCTTTCTGACACCTTAGGGGATATCGAGATTGTTCTGGTGTTCTAATCACGCTCACAAAAGCTACATATCCATGATTATAATATATCAGAAAGTATACTTTCCTTGTAGATAATAAAATTATGTTTCCAATGCATATTAAAAAATTAAATTTTGAATTAGGATGCAAAAGATCTTTATGTTTTAGTGGGTCATATAATTCTGACTATAGGAAACTCTGCCAACCAGCCGACCAAAATGATTGATTGGTCGATTTTTCAGCCTTTGAGGAAAGATATTTACTTCTCTTCTCAAATTTGCATTAATCCTGCAAATAAAACACCGAAATGCATTAATTACCAAATAATTTACTTTAATGACTAAAATCCTAAAACAAGTGATATATGAAGTGAAATGTAATAAAATGTGTAAAATTAAACATATGAATGCATCTAAAATTCCCCTAAAAGGGTATAAAAATCACTCATCATTATGCGGGTAAAACAGATCCTATAGATACTGATATGTGGCTGACAGAGCTGAAGAAGGCATTTAGGATACTGAACATCTATGAGGAGGACAAGGTAAAGCATGCAATCTACCTTCTAAAGGGTAGTACTAGCCATCAGTGGACCATAGAGGAGGAGAAGATACCATGTGAGGTCATAGGTTGGGAGGAGTTTTGGTGGGAGTTTGAGTTTCCTTACTTCCCTGAGACGTATCTAGAAGAGAAGATGACTTAGTTTGAGCATCTACGCCAAGAATCGTGGTCTAGGAATGACTATGAAGCAAAGTTCATGGAGTTGTTGAGGTTCTATCCTCATATGACAGCTATGAAGAAGGAGAGGATCCTGAGGTTTGAGAAAGGCTTGAACATCGAGTTGTCAACAATGACATTCATTTTGGATAATTGAGAGAAGTTTCCCACCTTTGTGGAATTAGTGAGGAGGAAAGAAAGGTCTGCTGTAGAGAAGTGAGTATCCATCGTGAGGAAGAAGTCTGCCCAGTTCTAAGGACAACCATCAAGTAACTTAAAGAATTAAAGGTTTTCCTCACTACAAAATCATCAATACTAGCAGAGGTCGGCTTTTTCTGAACCAAGGACACATGTTCAGTCACAGTGGTCTCCTAGCAAGGGAAGAGGTCGTCATTTTTCACCAGCTGGGGAAATAGTTCAGCTTCAGTGTCTGTGACACGACCGTCTAGACCACAATATGATACAAGGATACACTTCAAGTGCAGTCAGGTTGGGAATGTGAGATGGTCTTGCTCCATGAAGAACGAGGATGTGACACAACAACCAAGGTAGAACCAAAAATGCCCACAACAACAAAAATAATTCAGTAGAGGTGGTAGCAAAGGCTGTAGACAAACATCACAAGTAGGGTCTTTAGGACCAACTAGTAGAGGCTGAGGGAGACAACAAGAAATAGCTAGGTTCTATGTTATGAGCCAGTCAGAAGGAATGGTCAACCCTCAGGTTGTAGCAGGTCAGATGGAACTTTTTTTATTTTGTCTTATTTGCATCTACGTATATATCTATTTTAGCTGACCCAAGTGAGACACACTCCTATGTCACCAGAGAGATTACAAATAGTTGTAACTTGTCTGTATCTAGTAAAGATGATATCCTCTAGTTAGAAACCCCTTTAGTTGATTCTGCTATGTTGAGGGAAGTGTGTCCATCTTGCATTCTTTCTTTCTTAGGTTGTAACATTCAAGTGGATCTTATGCCACTTGATATGCTTGTATTTGATGTTATCCTGGGTATGGATACCTTAGATGTGATGACCCCAATTTCTATATACTTTCCTTAGTGACATACACATATATGAATGCACTCATATCTATAAATGTCAAAAGGGAAAATATAAGAAATTAGGATAATCAACTAAAATCAGAGATAAGCTAAGATCATGTCCACATCATCAATAGATAGCCACACAACACTTCATTCAATGATAAAAGATAAAGTCATACATACTAATAATTGAGAAGGAAGAAGAATAAGTCTATGAAAAATAAAATACGATTATTACATAGGATGTATAACATCCTATTACATCATCTAGAATAAAAAAAAACTATCTAACTGAAAGGACCAAGGTGAGAAGTGGAGATCTATCTAATATCCTCCATGCTCATTATTTAGTGGCTTCTGGTACTTTGAAGTGCTTCATAATTTGCTCGTACCTAGAAAATATGAGAAATAAAAACATCAACAAAGTTGGTACATGGAATTAAAAGCTATACTATGCTGGTATATAAAATACTCGAAATTGGAGAAAGAGAATGAAAATGTTATTTAAAGGTGGAAAATCAGGTAATCCCAAGTTATTACCCTCATTTAGAATGAATATGCATTACTATGGTGGACTTAGCACAAACATATATATTGGGCCCTATCCTTGCATACCTTGTCTCATTAGGGATCTCCCTGCGTACCTTGTACCATTAGGGAGGTGCTAGTCAACATTAATACTTTCCCTCTCTAATAGGGAGATTAATGAGCACCACTAGTAACTACATTTCATGTCCTTGTTCATTTATATTCTTAGTTGTTCAAAGCAGAGATTGTCAATATACATACATCTACATCCAGCAATGTATTTCAAATACAAGAAAGCAAGTACATATATTCAACATCTAGCAAATCTAGTCATATAATTATATCCACGAACCTTAAATTTTTAGAACTGGATTCCACAAGTCCTAGATAATGAGAAAGATAGTAGATCACCCTGAAATATAACAAAACCCTAAAGTCACCATGGGTTCTCATTAATCCACATTAGGGGTTATTATTATTATTAGGGTTTAGGTTATTTGGGATATCACTTTAGGATACTTATGATTCAGAGTTGGGTTCTGAGGTTAGAGTCGTAAAGGTTATTCAAGAACATTTAAGTTATTAGGGTTTTTCTCAACTATTGAATCCGATATTCTTCATAGCTTAGGGTATCGAATAATGATGGTTAGGGACCCCAATCAGAGTTTAAGATGCCTATAAGTCAGATCTAATCATGGGGGTGACTTTTATTACACAAATAGACATTTAAAGGTCATTAATGATTTTAGGCCATACTCTTCGAGAAGGGCTCAGATCCAGGTCTTGTTTATATTTTATTTAGGTAGCTTGGATTTTGTTGATGAAAATGGCATATTTATTCGATATTTTCTGATAATCCTATCATTTTCTAGGGTTTTCATAAGTTCTGACCAATAAGGTAATTCTAAGGAATAAAACAAATGCGAGCTCTACCTCGCGGATCATGCGAGGGATCCGGCCAATCGGACCCTCTCACTGACCCACGAGCAGGTGCTTGTCTGAAGAGGGTCAGGTGTGGTCGAAAGTCAAGAATACCCCTGACTCCTCTTGTTGGGCCTGTGCGTGGGTAAGGGTGACGAGGTAAAAACACTCGTTTGAAAGTTCCTGCTCGTACCATGGCTGCAGTGAGGGATCAGGGGAGAGTTGGTTCCAACAGAGGTGGTTCCTAGGGAGAGATGGGTTGTGCTGGCAGTTGGGTTGAGTTTGCGGGATCACAACGGTTGTGAGGAGGTCAAGCTCGTCGGCAATGGTGGTCTGGGTGTCGAATTCTGAACAATACAGGCTGAAACAGGTCGAGGAGTGAAGTTGAGGTTTACCTACCCTCGGGTTGAATTGAGGGAGTCAAAAGCTCCACGGAGGTCTAATGATGGATTTGCAATCTTCCCACAGCTTCAAGATAGCTCCAACCTCACCAGCGGTGAAGCTTTTGGAGCTCAATTGCTTCAATCGTCAACCTAACACCTTGGGCTTCCGCAGCACCACCAAGCAGTGGGGATCTCCTCGCTGAGGTCCCACGATGGTGCGACTGCGTTTGATTGAGCAGGAAGGGTGATTGGAGTGAGAGGGAGCTCGGGTCAGGTGAGGGTGAGGGAGCTTGAGGTTGGGGAGGCAGGAGCGTGCTTCGTCCGAATCGAGAGTCAGGAACGATGAAAGGGAGGTCGGCAAAGCTTGTAGGAGCTTTATATAGGCACATGGTGGAGTAGAGGGCTAAGCCCTAATTCGTGTGCCGCCACCAGTGAGAAGTGCGGAAAAGAGGGGGATCATTCTCCCTAATCTGAGGGAGTTAGGTGATGTGGTCACAACCATTGGGATCGCTCCGGTGAGAGGAAGTCATCCTCCAAAAATCTTACAAAGAGGAGGCGAGATTTGGGCGTGAGGGGCGTTGGAAGGATCGCTGAATAGATATAGGTGGAGACCGAGTCTTTCGTAGGTTCGAGACGACTTAAGGGTCGTCAGATCTCGCATGATTCGTGATTGACCGATCGAACGATGGGGATTGCCCCCTTCAAATGATCTGCGCCCGAAAGCTAAATGAAAGGGCTGTGTGACACATTTATATTAATTGGGAATGGAAACTTAGGTCCTAGGAATTACTAGATGACTTAATAGACATAATTTTGATTTTGAGTATCTCCTGATTGGTACATTCAAATATAATGAGATTTTAGGAGTAGCTTTATAGAGCCAAGATGTAGTTATGGCACAAGAGTGGAGTTAAATTTCGATTGTTGACTATGTCAATTGACTAAATGTCAATTTGCATTTAATATGGGTTTATATGATACTAGAGATGTCATAATATGAAATTGATAGACCCTTTAATCAATATGGAGTGAGAAACAATTGAGGGCATAAAAGGAATAATTAAATTTATAAGAGAGAGAATATATATATATATATATATATATATATATATATATATATATATATATATATATATATATATATATGAAAAAAAACTCACTCTGTCACATTCTCCCCTCCTTTAAAGAATTTGTCCCCAAAATTTCATGCAGCCTGAAAAAGATGTGGATATTTCTTCTCTACTTCGGTCTTTAGCTCCTAGGTGGCATCACTCTTGTCATGGTGGCTCCAGAGAACTTTCACCATTTCAATACGACGATTGTTGTGAAGCTCCTTTGACTTGAAGTCGAGAATTCTGACTAGGGATCCAGCATATGACAAATCATCTTTCAGCTCAAGAGGCTCATGATTTAGAATGTGACTGGGGTCTTTGACATAGGGCTTCAGGTTAATTACATGAAACACATTATGTATGGCACTATACTGAGGTGGCAAGGCAAGATGATAGGCACATTCACCAACCCTTTCTAGAATCTCAAAGGGTCCAACATAATGAGGACTGAGCTTTCCTTTGTTCTTGGCCAAAGCTCGAATAGTTCAGATCTTCAGAAAGACATGGTCACCTTCCTTGAACTATCATTCCATATGGTGAGCGTCCGCATATGACTTCTGCCTATCATGTGCTCGCTTCATCCTCTTCCTGATTAGTGCAACCTTATCATTATACAACTGCATCTCCTCAGATTTCATCAGGGTATGTTCTCCGATGTTGTCCCAATGTAAAGGAGATCTGCATTGTCGGCCATAAAGAGCTTCATAGGGAGGCATCCCAATGCTTGCCTGATAGCTATTGTTATAGGAAAACTCAGCTAAAGGCAAGTAGTAGTCCCACGAGCCTTCCCAATCGAGAACACAAGCTCACAGAAGATCCTCTAGAATCTGTACTGTACGCTCTGACTGCCAGTTTGTTTGTGGATGGTAGGCTGTACTGAAGTTCAACTTGGTGCCCAATTCCTCTTGAACCTGCTTCCACAGCTTTGATGTGAAATTCAGGTCCCTGTCGGAGACAATAGACGCTGGGACTCCATGCAGATGTACAATCTCCCGTATGTAGAGGTTAGCCAACTCAGAAACCTTTGCAGTAATCTTCACAGGGAGAAAATGAGCTGATTTGGTGAGACGATCCACTATGACCCATGTAGCGTCGCATCCCTTCCTGGTCCTGGGTAATCCCACCACAAAATCCATGGTGATGTGTTCCCATTTCCATTCTGGGATCTCAAGGGGTTGTAGTAGACCGCCTGGTCTCTGATGTTCGGCCTTGATCCTTTGTCATGTCAGACATCTAGACACGAAATTGGAAATATCATGCTTCATGCCCTTCCACCAAAACTGACGTTGCAGGTCTTTGTACATCTTTGTTGTGCCCGGATGGACTGTGTATTTGGAACCATATGCCTCACTAATAAGTGTTGTCTTTACATCTGACTTCTCAGGAACCCACATACGATTCTTGTAACGAAGACCACCATCAAGACTCACAGACAGATGTGTTTGCAGCTTCGACAGGAGAGAATAGAGCTCTGCAAGATCGGGACTTGCCTTCTTTTCCTCAAGAAGTTCGAAATGCAAGTTGGATGTGATGGAGATGTTGTTAATATGCAAATGGTCCGGTAGAAACTGCGGCTTCCAGCCTACCAGATCCTCCATGTTCCTCCATTCAGGGACAGATAGAAATGCACACAATGTCCTTTTCCTACTAAGGACATCAACGACTACATTTGCCTTACCCGGATGATAGGCAATAGTGAAATCGTAGTCCTTTAGGTATTCGATCCATCGGCGTTGACGCAGATTGAAGTCCTTCTAAGTCAGGATGTACTTTAAGCTTTTGTAATCGGTGAAGATGTTGAATGTTGCCCTGTACAGGTAGTGCCTCCAGATTTTGAGGGCATGAATGATTGCAGCTAAATCCAAATCATGGGTAGGATAATTAAGTTCATTGGGTTTTAGCTATCTAGACGCAAAGGCCACTACCTTACCATTCTATTGTAGGACACACCCTAACTCATTCTTCAAAGCATCAATGAATATCACAAACCCTTCATTGCCAGAGGGTAGAGCAAGAACATGAGCTGACGTCAACTTCTGCTTTAACTGCTGGAAACTGGACTCACAAGCAGCTGACCAGATGAAGTGCTCATCCTTTCGAGTAAGCTTAGTCATGGGAATTGCCACTTTGGAGAAATTCAGCATAAAGTGATGATAATATCCGGCTGGACCCAAGAAACTCCGAATTTCAGAAGGATTATAAGGAGGTTGCCAGTCAAGTACAGTAGAAACTTTAGCGAGATCAACAGATATACTACCCCCAGAAATGACATGTCCAAGAAACATGACTCTATCAATCTAGAATTCACATTTAGAGAGCTTGCCATAGAATTTTTGAGTTTGAAGAATGTCAAGAACTGCTCGCAAGTGATCCCGATGTTTTTCCTTAGAATCAGAATAGATCAAGATATCATCGATGAAAACAACCACGAACTCATCAAGATCATGTTAGAAAACTTTGTTCATCAGATTCATAAATACGCCCAGTGTGTTGGTCAACTTGAATGGCATCACTAGAAATTCATAATGCCCATAACAAGTTTGAAAAGCAGTTTTAGAAATATCAGAATCCTTGATTTTAAGTTGATGATAGCCAGAAAGAAGATCAATCTTTGAGAAAACTTTAACAGTACGAAGCTGATCAAAGAGGTCATCAATATGAGGGAGAGGATACTTGTTTTTAATAGTGGCTTGGTTCAACATGTGGTAATCAATACACATATGCATAGAACCATCTTTCTTTTTAACAAAGAGAACAGGAGCACCCCAGGGGGAAACACTAGGATGAATAAACCTTTGTCAAGAAGTTCTTGCAACTATTTCCTCAACTCCATAAGCTCAACAGGATCCATCCTATATGGTGCCCTAGAAATCGGAGTGGTTCCAGGAAGAAGATCTATGGAGAACTCAATGTCTCTATTTGGAGATAGCCTAGGAAGCTCCTCCATAAATACATCAGGGAAATCACGTACCACCTCCAGACTTTCTACAGACCCGCTACTAGGACTGGTCTCTGAGACTAATGTGAGGAAGACTATACATCCTTGAGAAATGAGCTTTTTTGCTTTAAGAGAGGAGATTATAATATTATTACAGAATCCGCTTCCCTTAGGGATTTTCACCGGATAAGAATGAGGTTGAGAGAGGATGACCGTCTTGTTTCTACAATCAATGCGAGCATGGTATGTGTATAGCCAGTCCATACCAAGTATAACATCAAAGTCTTCCATAGTTAAGAGAATGAATTCAAAGGGCATATCATGATTTTCGTATTTAAGAGATAGAGTTCATCAGTTTTCTATAAAGTTGTGAGTATTTTGCCACTAGGAGTAGACACATCTAGAATATATCCGAAGTCCCTTATATGAAGATTTAATATAAAAGCCAGTGTTCGAGAAATGAATGTATTTGTATATCTATAGTCAAATAAGGCCTTAATAGGATGGCCATTTAATATTACAGTGCCTACACATGATAATCAAATTATAAATAATTGCAGGCTTGAATGAGATATTTATAAGAAATTAGGTTACCTTCACAGAGCTGGTTTGGATTTGCCTTAGCCTCTTCTGCACTCACTGCAAATACCCTACCATTGCGGTGTCCCTGACGCTGTAGAGCACTACTATAGGATTGCCAAAGATGGAGGGAGTGGGGCACTTGGTGACGAAATGACCCTCCTTCTTGTAGTTATAGCAGACTGGCTTGGTGTGGCGGCAAACCCCACCATGGAAACACCCACAAGTCTTGCACTTGAGATGATTTGCCCTGGACTGGTTCTGGTGGCTTTTCTATCTTCCCTTTCCTAAACCTCCTAGTTTCCCTGATCCCTTATTGTTATGTCCAGGATTGAACTTCCTAGACTTGTCCTCTTCAGTTGTGGTTAACCCTAAGTACCCCATTCTGGAAGGTTTCTGCATGCCCTGCTCTCTCTCCTGCTTGAGGGCCATATCTAGGGCTTCATCTATACTTCTGGGATGAGAGGCTATGACTAGGGTTATTAGGTGGGCGGAAAGGAAGTCAACATAGTGTTAAGTTTGGCAATCTTCAGTCCTGATGGGTGCATAATTCTCCAGAAGCCTAAACTTCTGGGTGTAGTCAGCTACTGAAAGGCTACCTTGTCTTAACTCCATGTACATCTTCTCCTTCCTCTTCCTGTCGGCTATGGGCATAAAGTGATCCGTGAAGAGATTTTTGAAGGCTTCCCACCGCATGTTGTCTATTTCCTCACCCCTATTCCCGCCATAGTTCTCCCACTAGATTTTTGCTCCTCCCTTAATCATATGGGTGGCAAACTTGACCTTCTTCTCATTGGGTATTTCTAGGCTACGAAAACCATTCTCTATGGATAAAACCCAGGCCTCAGCCTTGTCCATGACCTCAGGCTGATCCTCCCCACAAAAGGAATCAAGGTTAAGCTTATTAAAGTCTATCACCATCACTTCTTTTTCCTAGAGGAGCTAGGTTCAGGGGTTCCTTTTTTGGCGAGGGTTTCCATAAAATCTAGAAGGATTTTCTTCTATTCCTCCCACCTTTCCTTGGCCGCAGCATTGGGATCAGGTACTTCAGAGGTTTCAGGCTCTTTTCTCTTCTTAGAGGACGATTCCTCAGAGGTCTTTGAGTTGTGAGTCTTAGGAGGCATCCTGAAATTAATTTGGACATGTTAGATTTATTACTCAACACTTATATTTGTCATTTTCATTATTATTATCACATGATATTTCATTATTCTCCTCTATATCATTTATTAATGTTCTCAATGTTACAATTTGTGGAGGATACCCTGAAAGTCCTTATTAGTCAGTCCTTAAGACTTTCTAAATAGAGAGACTCCTTCCTAATCTTATATCATAAAGATAAAGGGAAGAAAAATTTCAAAAAAAATTGAGGTAAGGGGAAAAATATTCCAATAGAAAAGACGAGAGGGAATTTCTATAGATGAGAAGGATCCTGATTTAATGTATGCCCAAGAAGTAGGGGGCATTTAGGGTATCGTCCAGGTAGACTCACACTGCCTTATAGGTAGCCTTGTGATTGCCAAGCAAAGTGGCTCAGAGACTTTAGCCAGACCTTAGGAAGATGCTATCCTAGTCACCTTAACCCTTCACATCCCTAACTCAAGGACTACCCTAGACTCATAATAGGGTGAATAAAAGTCATGTGACTATGATGTGTGAACCTTGGCTATGATATAAACTGTGATGACCCCAATTTCTATATACTTTCCTTAGTGACATACACAGATATGCGTGCACTCATATCTATAAATGTCAAAAGGGAAAATATAAGAAATTAAGATAATCAACTAAAATCAGAGATAAGCTAAGATCATGTCCACATCATCAATAGATAGCCACATTAACAGTTCATTCAATGATAAAAGATAAAGTCATACATACTAATAATTGAGAAGGAAGAAGAATAAGTATATGAAAAAGAAAATACAATTATTACATAGGATGTATAACATCCTATTACATCATCTAGAAGAATAATAAAAAAACTATATAACTGAAAGGACCAAGGTGAGAAGTGGAGATCTATCTAATATCCTCCATGCTCATTATTTAGTGGCCTCTGGTACTTTGAAGTGCTTCATAATTTGCTCGTACCGAGAAAATATGATAAACAAAAACATCAACAAAGTTGGTACGTGGAATTAAAAGCTATACTATGCTGGTATATAAAATACTCAAAATTGGAGAAAGAGAATGAAAATGTTATTTAAAGGTGGAAAATCAGGTAATCCCAAGTTATTAGCCTCATTTAGAATGAATATGCATTACTATGGTGGACTTAGTACAAACATATATATTGGGCCCTATCCCTGCATACCTTGTACCATTAGGGATCTCCCTGCGTACCTTGTACAATTAGGGAGGTGCTAGTCAACATTAACACTTTACCTCTCTAATAGGGAGATTAATGATCACCACTAGTAACTACATTTCATGTCCTTGTTCATTTATATTCTTAGTTGTTCAAAGAAGATATTGTCAATATACATACATCTACGTCCAACAATGTATTTCAAATACAAGCAAGCAAGTACATATATTCAACATCCAGCAAATCTAGTCATATAATTATATCCACGTACCTTAAATTTTTAGATCTGGATTCCACAAGTCCTAGATTATGAGAAAGATAGTAGATCACCCTGAAATATAAAAAACCCTAAAGTCACCATGGGTTCTCATTAATCCACATTAGGGATTATTATTATTATTAGGGTTTAGGTTATTTAGGATATCACTTCAGGATACTTATGATTCAGAGTTGGGTTCTGAGGTTAGAGTCATCAGGATTATTCAAGGACATTTAAGTTATTAGGGTTTTACTCAACTATTGAATCTGATATTCTTCATAGCTTATGGTATCAAATCATGATGGTCAGGGACCCCAATCAGAGTTTAAGATGCCTATAAGTCAGATCTAATCATGGGGGTGACTTTTATTACACAAATAGACATTTAAAGGTCATTAATGATTTTAGGCCATACTCTTCGAGAAGGGCTTAGATCCATGCCCTATTTATATTTTATATAGGTAGCTTGGATTTTTATGATGAAAATGGTATATTTATTCAATATTTTCTGATAATCCTATCATTTTCTAGGCTTTTCATAAGTTTTGACCAATAAGGTAATTCTAAGGAATAAAAAAATGTGAGCTCTGCCTTGCGGATCATGCGAGGGATCCGGCCAATCAGACCCTCTCACTGACCCATGAGAAGGTGCTCGTCCGAAGAGGGTCATGTGTGGTCGAAAGTTAGGAATACCCCTGACTCCTCTTATTGGGCCCGTGCTCGGGTAAGGGTGAGGAGGTAAAAACACTCGTCTGAAAGTTCCTACTCACGCCATGGCTACATTGAGGGATCGGGGGAGAGTTGGTTCCAACAGAGGTGGTTCCTAGGGAGAGCTAGGTTATGATGGCAGTTGGGTTGAGTTTGCGGGCTCATGGCGGTTGTGAGGAGGTCAAGCTCGTCGACAATGGTGGTCTGGGCATTGAATTCCAATCAATACAGGCTGAAACGGGTCAAGGAGTGAAGGTGAGGTTTACCTACCCTCGAGTTGAATTGAGGGAGTCAAAAGCTCCGCGGAGGTCTATTGATGGATTTGTGATCTTCCCGCAGCTTCAAGATAGCTCCAACCTCGTCGGTAGTGAAGCTTTTAGAGCTCAGTTGCTTCGCTCGTTGAGCCAACACCTTGGACTTCCGCAACGCCAATGAGCAGTGGGGATCTCCTCGCCGAGGTCCCATGATGGTGCGGCTGTGTTTGATTGAGAAGGAAGGGTGATTGGAGTGAGAGGGAGGTCGGGTCAGGTGAGGGTAAGGGAGCTTGAGGTCGGGGAGGCAGGAGCGTGCTTCGTCTGAATTGAGAGTCGGGAACGATGAAAGGGAGGTTGGCAAAGCTTGCAAGAGCTTTATATAGGCACGAGGTGGAGTAGAGGGCTAAGCCCTAATTCGTACACTGCCACCAGTGAGAAGTGCGGAAAAGAGGGGGATCATTCTCCCTGATCTGAGGGAGTTAGGAGACGTCGTCACCACTGTTGGGATCGCTCGGGTGAGAGGAAGTCATCCTCCAAAAATCTTGCGAAGAGGAGGCGAGATTTGGGTGCGAGGGGCATTGGAAGGATCAATGTATAGTTGTAGGCGGGAACTGAGTCTTTGAGAGGTTAGAGACGACTTAAGAGTTGTCAGATCTTGCACGATCCACGATTGACCGATCGAACGGAGGGGATTGCCCCCTTCAAATGATCCACACCCAATAGCCAAATGAAAGGGCTGCGTGACACATTTATATTAATTGGGAAATGGAAACTTAGGTCCTAGGAATTATAGATGACTTAATAGACATAATTTCAATTTTGAGTATCTCCTGATTGGTATGTTCAATTATAATGAGATTTTAGGAGTAGCTTTATAGAGCCAAGATGTAGTTATGGTACAAGAGTGGAGTTAAATTTCGATTGCTAACTATGTCAATTGACTAAATGTCATTTTGCATTTAATATGTGTTTATATGATACTAGAGAGGTCATAATATGAAATTGATAGACCCTTTAATCAATATGGAGTGAGAAACAATTGAGGGCATAAAAGGAATAATTAAATTTATAAGAGAATATATATATATATATATATATATATATATATATATATATATATATATATATATATGAAAAAAAAACTCACTCTGTCACATTAGAGAAGTGCAAGATTGTTTTGGACTGTAGTTTTAAAGTTGTGATGTTTTGCGATGGGTTTGTATCTTGGACCTTCTAAGGAGACATGAAGATTCTTCTTACCTGTCTGGTGTCAGGTGTGATAGAAGAGAAGTTGACAAGGCAAGGTTGTGAAGCTTTCTTAGCCCATGTAGTGGATACCACGGTGAGGAGTCGTTATATCCAAGAGGTACATGTGGTGTGTGAGTTTTAGGATGTTTCCCCGATGAGTTTCTTGGTGTTCCATTGCCTAGAGAGATTGATTTTGAAATCAATCTAGTTCTTGGAATGTAACCCATAGCTCAGGCACCCTATAGAATGGCACCGACTGAGATGAAGGAGTTGAAAAAATAGTTATAGGAGTTGATGGAGAAGGATTTTATATGGATGGGTACTTACCATTGGGGTGATCCAATTTTTTTCATAAAGAAGAAGGATGGTTCTATTAGACTTTGCATAGATTATTTGTAGTTGAATAAGGTTAAAGTGAAGAACAAGTACTCATTGCCAAGGATAGATGATATATTTGATCAGTTGAGGGGTGTTACAATGTTTTCTAAGATAGATATGAGATCAGGATATCACCAACTGAGGATTAAGGCTGATGGCATACCTAAGACTACTTTTAGGACTAGTTATGGTCATTACAATTTTGTGGTCATGCCATTTGGCTAACCAATGATCCAAAAGATTTTCAAATACCAAATGAACAGAGTGTTCAGACCGTACTTGAGCCACTTTGTCATGGTGTTCATAGACCAAATCTTGATATACTCCAGAGACAATCAACAACATGAGCAACATATTCGTCAGGTGTTGGAGTTGTTGATACAACATAAGCTTTATGCCAAGTTTTGTATGTGTGAGTTTTGGCTGACTAAGGTGTCTTTTCTTGGTCACATTATCTCCATGAAGGGTGTTCGTGTAGACCCTAAGAAGGTGGAATCAGTGTTGGAGTGGGAGAAACATAAGACACCAACTGAGGTTCAAAGTTTCCTAGATTTTACTGGTTACAGTAGGAGGTTCATCAATAATTTTAATGCAATAACTTTACCTTTGACCAAGCTATCTAGGAAGGCATCCCATTTGTTTGGAATGACAAGTGTTAGAGTTCCTTTCAGATGTTGAAAGAAAAGTTGACAAATGCTCCCGTGTTGGTGTTGCCAGAGCTTGGTAAAGTCTACATTTTTTTCTTTGATGCTTTGAAGAATTGGTTGGCATGTGTGCTGATGCATGAAAAAAACATTATTTCTTTTGCTTCTCGACAACTTAAGAAACATGAGGAGAACTATCCAATTCATGACCTAGAGATAGCAATTGTGGTTCTCGTATTGAATATGTAGAGGCACTATCTTTATGGAGAGAAGTGTCAAATCTTCACTGATCACTAGAATCTACATTAAATCTTTTCAAAGAACGAGTTGAACATGAGGCACAGAAGATGGATGGAGCTGATCGAGGACTATGACTGTATGATAAACTTGGAGCTGATCAAGGACTATGACTGTATGATAAACCGTCTTCCTAGAAAAGTGAATCTAGTGGCTGATGCATAGAGTAGAAAGTCATTTTCATCTTCATCACCTACAAATAAAGCATCATTGCACTCCATGTCATGTTACAAGTGAGGAATGACAGTGTTGCTTCTACATATGAATGTCCAATTGGCATAGTTACATGTCAAACAAAAGTTGGGACAACAGATCATAGATGCATTCAGGGAGGATATTGTTATATTGAATATCAGATCAGAGTTTGGCAGTGGGAAGCATGATGGGTTTCACAATATAGATGAAAAGATAATGTGTTTCCACAACAAAATAATGGTTTCTGACATTGACGGTCGGAGGGAGATGGTTCTTGAGGAAGCTCATTCCTCAATGTACGCAATTCACCCGTAAAGTACCAATATGCATCATAACATTAAGGATTTGTATTGGTGGCCAAGTCTGAAACATGATGTAGCAGAGTTTGTGTTTAGGTGTCCGATGTGATAGCATGTTAAAGTCGAGCATCAAAAGCCTATGCGAATGTTGCAGCCTTTTCCAATTCTACAATGGAAATGGAATCACATAACCATGGACTTTGTGTAGGAAGTACCCATCCTTGTTTTCTTAGGATATTGGGGTTTATGGTTGTAAGGCCCCTAACCTTGGTTAACCTTTAAAATATAATTTATTTGTCCTAATTGGATGCTTAGTTTCAAAAATAAAAGTTGGATTATGGTTTTATGTCAATTCAGAAATCTATGTCTGAACATTGGTTCACTTCTGACTCTGTATGCTCAAGTTATGCAATTTTATCCATTTTGTGGACTTGTATGAATTTACCCATTTTTGGGGGGGGGGGTGCAAATATAAATTTTATTACTTTCTAAACAACTGGTCGGTATGATTTTTGGTGGTCGGTAAGATTTTGGGTTGGTAATATTTTTGATGGTCGGTAAGATTTTGGTGGTTGGTAAGATTTCTGGTCGGCAAGATTTTTGGTGGTCAACAAGATTTTTGGCGGTCGTTAAGATTTCTGGTCGGCGAGATTTTTGGTGGTCGGTAAGATTTATGGCCGGAAAGAAACTTACACCACCTATAAATACCCCCCTCTTTCTCTCTCTTGTTCTCTTCTCACCTTAGGCAACCTTAATACTATTTTTCTGGAGATTGAAGAGAACCCATTGAGTTCGGTAATCACATATTTTTTCATGGATGCATGTGCAACAATCGATGATCCTTGGGGTGATATAGAGTCTTTGATCATCCTGCTTGCTTCTTCATGTAAGATCTTTTCTCTTTCACTCATTTTCTTATTGTTCATCACCCTCATTCCTATGAATGAGTTTTTTGGTGTTCTTGTTGGAACCCCATGCATGTGGGCTTGAGAACTCTATTTCTCTCTCTTTTTTCTCTAATTCCCTTCTAATCATGGAAGGAGGAGGCATTCTTGGAGCTTTCGTGGACCGAGATCAACATTTTATTACTGATTCAAAGTCATCCATCTTGGATATTTAGAGTTCTTCTTCTGTCTTCATTTCTCACTCTGAATGCATTTGTCCGAGTTATATAACTTTGAATGCATTTGTTGCCTATCTTCTAACTACATGTCTTTAATCTTACTCCAAAAACTTGTAATATGAGAAAAGATGGCCTTTTTATGTATTGTTTGACATGAAAATGATGATGAAATGCATTCTTAGGCCTCCCTTAGACCTTATGAACGTTTTCCTATTGTAATATGAGCTTTTCTTTAAACATGCAAGGTATGAAATTCAGAAATATGGGTATAATGACTCCTATAAAGTTCATATACGTGTTGTTTTGGTACTCGATGATTAGGATTCTGAACCACACTTTAAATATTAATATATGGTGGTTAATCAATGGTGGTTTTGATGCTTTAAAGTAATGTTTTGATGCTGAAAGGATAGACACAACTATATTGTTGAAAGTAGGCCATCCATGCTAGGTGTTGGTCACATAAATGCTTAGTTCTTGAAAACTCCATAACTCCTACATCCTATGGACTTTTAAGATGAAATTTGGGGTGATATCTTTCTTTTGAATTTTTAATCTCTCTACAAAATTATAGATACAAATGATACTCGTACAAGATGTTATTGTTGTTTTGGTAAAAATGGCCTTTTGGGATTCTCTCTACCCTAGATGGAGGTTTAGTCCTATTTATGGATATCAATGGACAAATATATCATGATGGAATAACATGGAACATATTCCATACGTTTTACATATTTGGGAGTTTATCATACAAATTATTTTGTAAGCATACAATAAGATCATGCATTTAACTTGTTGATGTAGTCTGAAATCACTCAACTGACTTAGTTAATCAAATGAAACTTTAATCATGTGGTGTCTTGAGTCTGTAGAACTATTATGTGCCAAAACTTACTGGATAACAGAATGAGTATTATATAAGGAACTCAGAGCCATCTATTGTTGATTATATATATTATTGAGTATATGCTGGTGTAGGGAGGGTATATCCTTGTCATCCTGATCCTAAGATTTTTGGAGAGGTTGAGGCCATGTCTCAAATGTAAATTTAATTGAGGGTGACTACAATCGTAACATGGATTTTAGGATTAAAGACCTTGATTTCTAGTGCCGCGGCCTATGTAGTTTTGTAGTTGGACTGATGTGTCACTATGGATGACTCATATTAACTGAGGGGAAGAGATCTTAGAATTCTAGTTATCCTAGATCTTATATGGCCTGATTGTGACTTTGCAGTGGTCAGTTAATAGTGTGATTGGTATGTATCAAACTACCTAAGGCTTACCAAAATATGTAATTCAGCCGAGTAGCATATCTATTAGGGTTACATGGTGACTCACATAGGATGTTAATCCTTGCTTTGTTTCTTTAATTTGTAGATGATTTTATATGCTATAATAGAAATCAACTATACGTATGCATATAGCTACGCTTATTTATGATGCAAGTTCTTCACTTTTACAACTCTATAACATTATCTGTTTTAAGTATTTAATACACGCATCTTTGGTAAGCAATAGATGTTGTTGGAGTTATATCTCTTGCTAGGACATGTGTCTCACCTCGTGGGTCACCACATCTTTTTAGGTGATCATCAGAAGCATCGTCAGACCCATGGTAGTGAGGAGGAGTAGTTTGGAGATTAGTAGAGTCAGAAGGTTTGTTGGGTTTTGTGGAGTCCTAGAGTTGTCCCTGTACTCTGACGTATGGGTAGGGGACTTTTCACAACATGTATATTGACTCGAGTTTTTGGTTTATGCTTTATGTAAATGTTGTAATTATGCAAACAACATTTTTGGTATATAGGTTGTGGTTGAGGCTATAAAACTCTTGTAAAGATACTTGGAATGAATGTTTATATATATGTGTTAATTAGACCTTTGTGCAAATATTCTCAGAAATGTTAGGAAATTTCTTCTAGTTTTAAATTCTATACCTTTTCATTAATATGTTTAATTAGTGTATGATCGATGTTCTAATTTTAAGTAATCTCATTTAGTGTGGCGGGTTGCCATAGAAACAATGTTGTACATGCATGGTAAATCTATGGAAAATTTATCATGTGGTTGAAAATCTTAAAATTTGTTTACTTTGCATAAACACTATGAGTTAAAGATATATAAACTGAGTTAATTCCAACAATGTGGAATACACAAGATATTTAATAAATTAGAAAAATCTTTAAAGAACTAGTTCTCTCTCCTTAATGTTTGAAAGAAATAATTAAATGAAAAGAATCATGTTAACATGTCATAAGGAAACATATATTTTAACTCAATTTTTTTATTTTTAAACAAATAAACCTTTCAAAATTTTAATAGTCAATTACTTAACCCAAATAATAAATAACAATCTTGATTAAATGATTTTCTTAGTAAACCTCTCTATTACCTCCTAAAGTCATTAACAACAAAGAAAAAATGGAAAATGATTTGGTAGATAATGTTTTCACCCTTTTGTTTTAAATTCATGTGCATATAATTATTATTTTTGGATTTAAAATTTATTAGCACCTATATCCTCTACAAATAATCAATGCAAAATATATTATAAATATATACGATAGTCTCAAATTTGGAATTTTGGATCTAACTTAATATTAATATCTAGATGCTTTTTATGGAAATAAAATTGTTATACATGTTTTCAATAACTCTAAAATGAGAAGAGCAACATTGTGAGGAAGTTATTACATAATGGGATAAATAAGTGTTTATAATAGGTTGGTTAATGGAATGAAAAAAAGGAAGTCAATAAATATGTCCTACACAATTGTACATTTAATTGTTGTACAACTTTACACTGAGTAAATAATTACACAACAAGTTATTTAGGATAGTTTATACTAGATTATTGTATATTAAATTATTATGGACATTTATATTGAGTAAATAATTGAATAAAGAGAAATTTAGTGGTCTATTTATTATAAAAGTCATAGTCAATATTTCTTCGACCACATTGTTGGAAAAAAGGAAATATATTGATTAAATGTAGACATAAGATAGGGAAGTAGAGTAGATTTTTTTTCCTATATTTATTCTTTCCTATTATGTGTTAGTGACTGCTTAACTTCTCTCCTCTATTATTTACATTATATATTTTTCCTATAAAATAAAAATAGATAAGTTTTTTGCTACCCAAACTTAATAGTTCTATATATAGACCCCCTAGCCTTCACTCACATAGAAATCACTTGACCAATAGGACATGACTAGTAACCTTCTACCTTACCCACATATTCAAGTT
Organism: Alisma plantago-aquatica; assembly: GCA_963693085.1. Classification (NCBI taxonomy): domain Eukaryota; kingdom Viridiplantae; phylum Streptophyta; class Magnoliopsida; order Alismatales; family Alismataceae; genus Alisma; species Alisma plantago-aquatica. The sequence continues at coordinate 826,427,162 of OY856412.1, forward strand.
CCTTGGAAGAGCCGTCAAAGCCTTGTGATCTCAAGAAACAATTCATATGGTGATGTTTTATTAACCACCAATGTTTCAAACCTTGGAATCCTGACTTTGATCTAACATTTGAACTTTGACAAGTTGACTCATATCTTGAAGTATGTTGAATCCCCTATGAGTTTTCTCTCTTAATGTACGTTACATTCATCTATGATTCATATTGAGCAATTACTTTCTTTACGCTCTCTCTCGAGCCTCTTTAAGGTATTTTAATGATGAATATTCTCTTTCTTGACTTGATGACCTATGTGGGTCTAATATTAATGACTTTGAACTCATGATGTATGATGGACTTTTAAATTATACTTTGCTTCCAAGTTGTTCCTCATTATGATATGGAACCCTAATTTGCCCACTTTTGTGGTGGATGTTTTGTATTGTACATTTATGTGATGGTAACCTCATTAATTACATTCATGTGACTGAACTTTTCTTGCCTCTACATTTTCATGCTTTGTAATTCAGTAGTCCTAGGGATGTATAAGTGCATTCATTTTATGGGGTTATGTTCCCTTTGTGTTTGGGATGGAGGTTATGTGCCCATGTTATTTTGGGATGAAGGTTATGTGCCCCATATCTGGGTTTTGTGCCCACTTTATATATTTGGGAGTTTGTTTATGTGCCTTACTCTATCATGCCTTAAGTTTATGAGCCTTAGCCATCATTATAATTTATATTTCACTAGATCTATGCTTATCTCACATATATGTAGACTGATAACTATTGGTGATGGGTTATGTTCCCTAATTCTTTATGTGTGCTTTTGTGGCACCTCTTACTTTTGTTTATTGGCAAGTGAAACTCGTGAATATTGTCATATTTAAATCCATTTCCTTTTTATATCCACTTGTATGGTACTTTTCCTCTTAGATGGGAAGCCTTATTATGTTTGATGTCCTTTTTCCTAGTATTTATCAATCACCAATTCATATGCTCATTTCGGTTTTATGATGATTATTTCCATCTTTGTCTACTCTTATGGGGTATGTTTCAACCACTTAGGTAGAGAGCAAGGAGGAGATAACCAAGGAAAACTTTAGGTGAAGCCGATCCTTCTTGGGATATAGATTTGAGGTGGTTCGAATAACCCTAGAGTTGAGGTGGTTCGAATAACCCTTTACTGATCCTATGCTATAGTTTTAGTTTTTTTAAAATCACCCTACATGGTGAAGGATGATGATATAATTAAGCATTGTAATAGTTAGATATTTTATCTTCGGTTTCTTAACATTTGGTCTTGTATACCATTATTCTATAAATGCAAAAATAAACCTATTCTGACATACCTTTTGAGTGTGTTAGGATTAGATAATTTATTCCTCAAATTAAGTAGGGAGTAGATCCCCTCTCAGATCCCACTCCTTCCTGACTACTTTCTCAAACTTGTCTTGCCACCCTCCATCATGGTATCGCACAACCAACAACAAAAAGATCTCCACTTCTGATCACCCTAAAGAGTTACAATAGGAAAATGGTTTGGGAAAGAAAAGACTATCATACTAATCATTGCATATCATCCAAGATAAATAATCCCACCACATGAAAATGCCCTCACATATAATCACCCAAACAGAGGCCATCATATTCACAATTCATAAAATCTTGCAACCCTTTCCCTTCCAAAACAATCTTATTGAATACTCTTCGCCTTGTCTGAATAAAGATGATTTTGACAAGTCAAGAATGAAATCATCAAGAACTTAAATCCCCACAATGCCCCACAAAGAAGAAACCCACCAAGGCTCCATCCACAATCTCATCATTCAGCTCTCTTATTGTAACACCAAAAGAACTAAAAAAGAAAAATTACTTCACTATCAATGATGCAGGTATGGGGTCATTACATTTTATTTTATATTCCAATGATTTGTCTGATTCTACTACATATCACTCTACACAATCTCATGACAATATCATGCAAAATACTGATAATAACAAAAAATGAGCCTCATGGTTTGACATTCATGATTTCATTAGTTTTACATCCTAAATAAGCATTCAATTTGATAAAAAAAATTGCACTATAAGTTTTCCTTGTCAAACATTGAACACTTAATGGCATGAAACCACATTCGAACCATCCAAATGATCACAACACATGTAGAAGAAATTTACATATAAAGTATACAACATCATGAATATAGCTCATACTAGTTATCATGATTCTAGCATCTTGAAACATTTATGGTGCCTCTAGTGCCTGCAGGAGGAGAAACACTAGAAGATTTATATGCACATGTAAATTCAATATCATCACACTTAGGAAACTAAAGCCTACCTCATCCCCTTTTCTTTAACACCATTGGTGGGAAGCACACTAATGAGTGCATCCAAATTCCACCAAATAGATTCAAAGGACGTAATATCATAAGTATTAACAAAAGATTTTACATGATCATCAAACGATTTTTAAAATAATGCAATATCACTATCACTGTTCAAAGCCTCCACAAGCATCATAGTTGGTCATTTAGGGGAGTATATGGTGAAACCAGTCATGAAAAAATATATTTACTTGAAGAATTATATGATGGGGTACTATCCTATTCATCAACACTTTGGATTATCAGAGGAGACTTCAACCATATTAGAAACCAATCCAAAAGACACAATACACTACAAACTTCTGGGCTCTAATGTGATACCAACCTTATCAGAACCTAAAGGTCTGATACCAACCAAATTGTGACGCCCCATGCCACACAAAGTGATATTACTCAAAACATAATTGTGGAAGAAGGATTAGCAAATAGATTACTGATAAAACACTAAAAATTAAAACCTTTTTCATAAAACTCCCATATAGCAATAACCTTTACACACGAGTTCTTTCATGCCTCAAACAATTCACAAGGCATGTTGTCAACTAGTAATGAAAGCACTATTCCAGAACATATATATGTAATTCCATCATATCTGATATACAAAGGGCACATAAAAATAGCACATTTGTAAAACATCTACAAAACGTTCCCAAAAACCTAAGTGTATAGGGATGACTCTAGGAATCTATCAACAAAAGACATCCAAAAGCACCTCCAACCTTATCAGCTACCACCCCTCTGACTGCTTCTTAACCTCCTCTGCACGATCTCTACCTCTTCGTGCTCGTCCACCTAAAATGGATGTGGGAGACCCACAGGGTGAGATTTCAAATCTCAGTGGGAGATATAACTCACCACCAACTCTATTATTATCATAGATAAGATAAACTGAGCAACAATATAAATACAAATAAGATGAAGCAAGTAATGATTATTAAAGGAAGAGCATTTATTGTTTGAGTTATGAAACATATTAATAATCAAAAAAGGAATATGAAGAATATGTATATTTTCTATCAACAACATTGTATAAGATCAAGCAAGGCCTCAACCAATGTTTTCATATTTGGTCTTATACAATTATACTACACAGCTAATTACATATTTCATTATGCCCCAAGGATTTGAGTCATACCACCCAAATCCAACCGACCACTTGATAAGTCAAAATCGGTTCCATACAAGGTCTAATGGAAGAGACGGAATCCACGACCTCACCACACCTCTTAGTCAGCACAAGAGAGAACACTGCAAAGACATATCAATCAACTCCAACAATGACATATAATCAAGATTAGGGGTTGGCTCACACATGGAATTCCACATATATATTCATTAGCCCACCTTGGTACAATTACGACACTAGAAGAATAGGCTCACACATGGCCATTCTAACAATAGGAGTGGCTCACACATGGACATCCATATAATAATGAGATCGACTCACACATGGTCGTCTCCACATCATCTAGGGTTAAGGATACAAGGAAATTACTCAACTTATACCCCACATATAAAAAAAAATATGTGCTTCCAATTAAACTCATTTCACCATCCAGCTATTGCTGACACTGAATGGGTCTATGGCACAGGGCAAACTAGACTATTAGATTCCACTTGATTAATTAGACCAATTAAGCTGACATGTAGCATCAATCAAGTTACAATTTATAAACTAGAAACAATTCTACAAAATTAGGGTTTGATGTATCACTAAAACACACTGAAACATATATAAGGACCACATCATCACCTTATGCTAGTTATTCATCACATGTCCATCACAAGGAGAAATGTCCATAACCAGGACCAATGTCCATCACAAGGACTAATGCCCATCCCCAGGACTACATATCTTAGGGTATCAACCCCTCATCTCATCTTTGAGGGAAACTATCAATTTCACATAAGGCAAGTAGCCATCACCAGGTCATAAGACCATTAACTCTTTTCTTGGGGTTATCATAACACACTTGCCTCTCAAGGCTTATTGCAACATATAATAAACTGTTGGGTTTTAGGGGAGGTAGAGAAGGCAGCAGAAACAAAAATTTTCTCCTCCCCAAACCCAGAACAAGGAAACGCGTCAATGTCTATACAATAGGAAAGGATGGTTTGTGGAATCATACCTTACCCCAAGGCTTGCTCAGTGACAATACCTTGCACCTTGCGCGGTCTTCACCTCCTATCTTAGACAGTGTCTGTGCAGCTCCTGGTCGCACCGGGACTGACAACTCCTGATCTCACCGGGACTGTCAGGATTGACAGCTGTCCTCCGAGTGGCAGAAACCTCCCGCCTCTGAAGTAGTCCACACAGACCACCTGGAACTCCAATCTCCTTGTCCCACAAGGAATTGGAAGGAGTCACACCCTCCTATCAGCGTACTAGTCACCAACACACTCTCCTGCCACCAGTTGCAGCTGCAGTTGTCTTTCCCTTGCTGTGCCTCCCTTATCGGGTAGCACTTGCTCGGGCTCTCTCTTAGTTACCAAAACCAGAGAGAATGACAACTTCACAGAGCAACTGGTTGCACTCAGTTGTTCTTTGATAAGCCCCCAATACCCCTATATATAGGAGGGTCATGGGACAGGGTTCTCCATCCCGGGCAATGCAGGACTAAAAGCAGGAGTAGAAGGGTTCGAGATTTTCCACAAAAAAAGCAACTCACAACCTGAACCGATCGTTTCATTTTTGAAACAGTTGGTTGGGGACCTGAGCCGGTCGGTTGACACCTCAACTGATCGGTTGGGACACCTCAACCGGTCGATTCATTTCTGAACCGATCGGTTCGTGGTCCTGATCAGTTCCCGATTGACTTTCCATCTTTTGTTTCTAATTGGTATCAAATACCAATCCTTATTCCAATCATATTGGACAAGTAAAACAAAAGAATTTTCTCACCAATCTTACTTTCCCAACTTGCTCGGTTGCAATAGTTGAACCGATCATTTCAACACCTTAAGCAATCGATTCACCCTGTCCATGAGCCGATCGACTCACAACCTGAGCCGATCGGTTCACCAAGCTGAGCTGATCAGTTGGGAGTGCAGATTGTGCAGAATCAGTCAATTGTAGTTTCAATCAATTTGATACTCCAATCAATGCGTCCAACACCTTGAACATTATGATACTAAGCTATCAATTGATTGAGTGTTTAATTGAACTACTAAACTCCTTTAGTAATCAATCTAAACATTATTTGTGGACAAAACTCCTCTTCCAGGTTAAATCCTATGTGTGTGACCCTGCAGGTCCTTTTCACATTGGCAGTGAAAGTCCATAACACTTATGACTTCACAAGTAAAGAGCGGTGCCTAGTCAGACATCAGTGCTACCCAAGTGAAATAGAAAGTTAGAGAACAACTTTAAATCCTACAATCCGTGAATGGTGTTACAAAGAATGTATAATTCCTTTGTCACTGATATCCCGAATGAACTCGAGGCATGGAACAATCATCCTGTCAACATTCATTCACTTTCTTGATCTCAGAGTAGATTGGAAGAGATATGTATGACATCAATATCACATACTGATTCACACATGCATGCGCACCCCTATTTCAATCCTACTCATCAAGTGGCCTTGGATATCAAACTCCCTCAGGAGGGACAAATCCCATATCTATCACTCACCCCTCAAAAGCCCCATGTGTCAAAGCCACCCAATCATCACCTTTATAACAACCCATGTTTCAGGACTGCGTTTGATGATGTCAAAATGTACCCAACGACATGTCTTGAGTGTAGTGATTTCAGGTCAAAGAATCACATTCACCACCATCACTATGAGTACTAACAGTGACTACCATGTCATGGTTCGATGTGTCAAACTCACGGTGGGTCCGTCCGGTACACTTGTTCTCTAACAAGTACCTATGTGTTTGGTTTGATATCTCTATATCATGACTAATGAAATTCTGTCATCAACCAACACCACAATCTAGTCTTGTGTGTCATTGCTGTCTATTTACCTTCCACAATGACATCCGACTAGGGACATAACAAGAATGTACAAACTCTTAGCATCCGTATGATGTCATCGTTCATGTCCTCAATCTGAAAGCATACGTCATTGAGTACTGTCATTCTCTAGACATTCAATCTGTTCTATCACTATCTCATATGACTGAACCAGAAAGAATTGGAAGCTTGCCTTTGATGTTTATCAAATCAATCTTAATGTGTCCCACCAATCATCCCATGATTGGATCTCAGGGTATACATACCAACATACTCCCACTTGCATTGCGAGCCAATCACCCTTGAATCATATTCATAGTGATCTTCAAACATGTCCGACATGTTACTGTGCTCTAGTGCGAACGTAGTGAGTAATGGCAACACCTTGCCAAAGTCAGTATAAAATGCATGTCTCACATCTCTTCGCTGTACGTCACACGTAGGAGATGGATTTGCCGTAATATGTGATCCAATATTCCTTTGCTAACTTTTAGCCACATTGCATGATCAAGGATTCCATACTTGTCATCAATGAGCGGAATATCTATACGTTCATCTCATGAACTTCTAGATCCATATAGTATCCACTGTTGTTCTCCAACACATAGATACTCGACATTTCCTTTTAAATGGTTTTATTGGAACACTTCCAATTATCAACAAACTTTTACTTTTATATATATCATATATATATTTTGTGATTAATTTTCTGTCCTCTCAGAAGTTCGCATCAATGTAACTCTTTACATTGAACTCTTCCTTATCTCCATAGAACTAGTACTTCTCAAGTACTTATCAAGTTCTCATGGTATTCCAGTAACCCTTACTGGAAGCAGACAGACATCCACTTGTCATGTCCCACATACGAGTTATCAGGATGAGCACATCATATTGCCATGTCATACATACAAGACGATGAATGCATTTTGTTCTTGCCATGCAAGATAATGGGATGATTGCATACATGATAGATCCACATCTATTCTTAGTGTTCCCATTCTTCATAAGAATTGGACACTTGGCCTTGGGATACTAACTCCATGTAACATGGACAAGTTTTCTCCCACTGAATCTGTGCATACTGAACCCTTCAGTACAAATTGCCAATGTATGCTTTCTCTTTTCAGGTCAAGAGGTTTTCGAGAACTATCTCTATAGATCTCTATTCTTATCACATAGGAAATATCTCTATCTTCCTTTAAGATAATTTCCATTTTTGGATTTCCATTCTAGAACATTTCCATTTCACATCAACATGTGGAATGTGAACACGCTCCCACTAAATCACAAATCCCTTCTTTATCTTTGACATATTAGTCAAACCCTTTGACTATATCATCAAAGTAAAGATCCAATTTTGAGTTGCTTGTACTCAATCAATCACATTGATTAGTCCATTGTAACTTACAAACTTCATTTGCATTAGTGGATTCATAAACCTTATAGGTTCATGTACACATCCTTATTTTATTCCTCATAGGAATGCGGTTTTAGTATCCATATGCCAAATGTCTTAGTCATTAAGTTGCAATCAACAAGCATCATCCTTCTCAAAATGTTATCCATGTGTATTAACATTTAAGACTCATTTGCACTTATGGATTTTATTCCAATGGGTGCTACCATCAAGGTCATACCTTATGGTTCACATGGAAGTCATTTAGGATGTAATGGTCATAAACCATAACTCAAAATTCGGTTCCTCATATTCATATGGATAGTTGACTCATCACATGAACAACTCATCACATGAACAACTCATCACATAGATAATTGAGGTGTATCTGTTAAGGATATAAGAACTCACAACTCCTTGTAATTCTTAATGTCCTTTATTAGTGTGGGGCATTCTTTTATTAAGAAGAATTAAGTTATTTGATAATCATTCTCTAACTCCTTCGAGTATGATTCCTTCTTGATTTAGACATCACCATGCCTTAATCATGAGTTCACTATGATACACTATCACAATCACTCATAAGGATCTCAAACATTTGGTCCAAGTATTTCATTCATTGATCTCATCAAGAATTAACAATTTACCAAATTTGCACTTCATCTATGATAATCTTGAACACTTCAAGATATTCATATTGGTATTTCTCTAAACACCATTTGAAGTATTAGCATTTGTTCCAATAGGTATGTAAATACATCACATGTATTATACCTAATAGGATAATCATTCTCCCACTACCATTAGTGAAGATTGATTAATCATGTTCAAGATATTCATATCTCTTAATGGTTCTCTAACCAAAAGAGTCTAGATTTATCCATCACATGGAAACTAGAAATGAATTTCTCATCATTGATGCTAATTTGATTGTTTGAGTTATCTATAACTTTTAGGTGTCATTTTATCTTATGCATATCAAATACCACAAGATAAACAAGGCATTGCCACAAAGATCAAATCTTCAGAAATTGAAACATCTCTTTATTGATTGCCATCATTGTCATACAATATGCAAAAATAAAGTGTTTCTATCTATTGGCAAATATGAAATAGCAGTTCATAACTGTATTACATGCCTTTTAGTATGAAAATAAACTAAAGTACTCCTATCTATGGCGGCAAAACTTGCCCCATGTATTGAGTTCTTTACACTTTACATCTTGGTATCATATACCTCAAAAGTGTTACAAGTTTACTTTCATGACACCTTTAAGTAGAGACGTATGTCGCCTCCTTCTTCTTTTGTTCTTCCAGATAGAGAGGACAATTCCTTTTCCAATGTCCTGGTTTTTGACAATGGTGGCAATTTCCTTTCGTGGTCACACCTCCCTTGGCCTTGAGAGCTGAAGATGACTTGGGCTCCTGGCTAGCATCAAATACTTTCTTAGCTTTGCCCTTGCCCTTACGCTTGGACTTGCCTTTCTTGCTCGTGATCACCATCACAGACTTAGGCTTGTCCTTCTTCATCTGTATCTCGACTGTCCTCAACATGCCTAACAACTTTGATAGTGGCCTATCAAAGTTGTTCATGTTGTAGTTCATCACAAACTGACTGTAGGATTCTGGCAACGATTGCAGTATCACGTCAGTAGCAAACTCTTGGCTCAGTGGAAATCCCAGTCTTCTTAGGTTCTCCACATACCCAATCATCTTGAGTGTGTGAGGACCAACTGGATCTCCTTCTGTCATGACACACTTGAACAATGCCCTTGAGACATTGTATCTCTCTTGCCGTGGTTGATCTTCATACATGTTTCTAAGATGCTGAATCATCTCAATGACACCCATGTTCTCATGTTGTCTCTAAAACTCATGGTTCATAGAGCACACCATCAAGCACTTTGCATCAATGGCATCATCAGAATGCTTCTTGTAAGCACCCCTTTCTGCCTTTGGTGCATTAGGAGCATGTTCCTCTGGAATTGGAGTATCCAGGACATACAACTTTCTTTCTTGAGTGAGAACAATTCTTAATGTCCTATACCAGTCGTGGAAGTTTGTCCCATTTAGCTTGTCCTTTTCAAGGACCGATCGCAAAGAAAAGTGATTGTTGTTTGTTTCCATTTGTACTACAAAAGGGAAATATGCAATTTTAGTCCAAAAACTCATTTTTGACTTATTTGATTGATTTGAAAAGTTGATGATATAATTAGGCCTTTAATTAATTATCGATCCACTATTTTAGTTCAAATTGATAGCCCTCACCATCAATTCAGAAGATTGCAGTGTACAACCTTCTAGTGGGAAAGATCCTGAAATCTTCTAAGTCATGGACCAGCTTGGGCTGTCACCCACAACTTAGATCTCTCAGGTAGGCAAATCTTGCCAATTGCATCATATGCAACTCTTGATAAGATGTCATATGCAACTCCTTGCCATGAGCACCTCCATGCCTCAAGGTGCTAGATCCTATCTAGGTCACCTTGTTAAGTCCGACCCAAAGCCAACACGATGAATATGCACCCTGCTTGGGCAAACCCACACATTCATCCTTCACGCTTGGGCATGCCCACACTTGGTCGATCAAGATTTTCACGTGTGTCACATTTGGAAGGCATCTAAAACTTAATATTTTAATGAGGGATTTGGTTTTATATACGTATACATATCCAATCACCACAATATATAGTACGTATCATATACACGCTATATCCCACAGAAAACATGCAAAACGATAAAAGCGATGATTATGGCCATCCTAATGTGATTCCTCGAGCCAAGAGTAATCACGATCATCTAGGTCTACATCACATGCAACCTTTACAAGATGAACTCTGTGCTTTGCCTTTCTGGGTTTGATCAATTCATCACATGACTGATCAGCTCACCATCAGGTCAGTTGGATGGGTGCCACCAGCTGATCGGTTAGCTCCTCCAACCGATCGGTTCGCCTGGTCATTGTGCATCTCTTCATGGCCGCCACCCGCTCGTCTCTCTCCTCGAACCGGTCATCAACCGATCGGCTCACTCCTTGAACCGATCGTCTGGAACGTCAACTGATCGGTTCACTCCTTGAACCGATCGTCACAACTGTCGTCAGGATGTCCTCCGTTCTTTGACATAACAGGAAATAAAATTTTATCCTATTTTACATTGTAAAAAGAGAAACCTCGAGTCTCGAATTATTTTGAGTTACATTAGGAATAGGAGAAAGGGAATTGGTGCGCAGACCGAGATGTAAGCAACCACATACAACCATACACAGATAGGGTTTATTGGCCATAACCACGCTATACATCCACCACAAAACTCGTTTAAGGGTGACGCGTATCGAGTGCATTAATAATACATATCATATATGTAAATTGGGATTTGTGGATTTAGGATTGGACATGCATAAAGACAATTTTATTCGCATCGTATGCAATAAATAAAGACGACAAACTAAAATCAATCATATCGATAATCCCTAAAGTATAGAGCAGTTGAAGTGGCTCTGATACCACTGTTGGGTTTTAGGGGAGGCAGAGAAGGCAGCGGAAACAAAAATTTTCTCTCCCCAAATCCAGAACAAGGAAACACGTCAACGTCTATACAATAGGAAAGGATGGTTTGTGGAATCATACCTTGTCCCGAGGCTTGCTCGGTGACAATACCTCACGCCTTGCGTGGTCTTCACCTCCTGTCTTAGACGGTGTCTGTGCAGCTCCTGGTCGCACCAGGACTGACGACTCCTGATCTCACCGGGACTGTCGGGATTGACAGCTGTCCTCTGAGCGGCAGAAACCTCCCGCCTCTAAAGTAGTCCACACAGACCACCTGGAACTCCAATCTCCTTATCCCACAAGGAATTGGAAGGAGTCACACCCTCCTGTCAGCGTACTAGTCACCAACACACTCTCCTGCCACCCGTCGCAACTGCAGTTGTCTTTCCCTTACTGTGCCTCCCTTATGGGGTAGCACTTGCTCGAGCTCTCTCTTGGTTACCAAAACCAGAGAGAATGACAACTTCAAAGAGCAACTGGTTGCACTGAGTTGTTCTTTGAGAAGCCCCCAATACCCCTATATATATAGGAGGGTCATGGGACAGGGTTATCCATCCTGGGCAATGTGGGACTAAAAGCAAGAGTAGAAGGGTTCAAGATTTTCCACAAAACAAGAAACTCACAACCTGAACCGATCGTTTCATTTCTGAAACGGTCGGTTGGGGACTTGAGCCGGTCGGTTGACACCTCAACCGATCGGTTGGGACACCTCAACCGTTCGGTTCATTTCTAAACCGGTCAGTTCGTGGTCCTGATCAGTTCCCGATTGACTTTCCATCTTTTGTTTCTAATTGGTATCAAATACCAATCCTTATTCAAATCGTATTGGACAAGTAAAACAAAAAGAATTTCCTCACCAATCTTACTTTCCCAACTTGCTCAGTTGCAACAGTTGAACCGATTGTTTCAACACTTGAAGCAATTGATTCACCCTGTCCATGAGCCGATCGACTCACAACCTGAGCCGATCGGTTCACCAAGCTGGGCCGATCTGTTCATCACATGAGCCGATCGGTTGGGAGTGCAGATTGTGCAGATTTAGTCAATTGTAGTTTCAATCAATTCGATACTCCAATCAATGCGTCCAACACCTTGAACATTATGATACTGAGCTATCAATTGATTGAGTGTTTAATTGAACTACTAAACTCCTTTAGTAATCAATCTAAACATTGTTTGTGGACAAAACTCCTCTTCCAGGTTAAATCCTATGTGTGTGACCATGCAGGTCCTTTTCACGTTGGCAGTGAAAGTCCATAACACTTATGACTTCACAAGCAAAGAGCGGTGCCTAGTCACACATCAGTGCTACCCAAGTGAAATAGAAAGTTGGAGAACAACTTTCAATCCTACAATCCGTGAATGGTGTTACATCGAATGTATAATTCCTTTGTCACTGATATCTCAAATGAACTCGAGGCATGGAATAGTCATCCTGTCAATGTTCATTCACTTTCTTGATCTCAGAGCAGATTGGAAGAGATATGTATGACATCAATATCACATACTGATTCACACATGCGTGCACACGCCTATTTCAATCCTACTCATCAAGTGGCCTTGGATATCAAACTCCCTCAGGAGGGACAAATCCCATATCTATCACTCACCCCTCAAAAGCCCCATGTGTCAAAGCCACCCAATCATCACCTTTATAACAACCCATGTTTCAAGACTGCGTTTGATGATGTCAAAGTGTACCCAACAACATGTGTTGAGTGTAGTGATTTCAGGTCAAAGAATCACATTCACCACCATCACTGTGAGTACTGACTGTGACTAACATGTCATGGTTCCATGTGTCAAACTCACGGTGGGTCCATCCAGTACACTTGTTCTCTAACAAGTACCTATGTGTTTGGTTTGATATCTCTATATCATGACTAATGAGATTCTGTCACCAACCAACACCACAATCTAGTCGTGTGTGTCATTGCTGTCTATTTACCTTCCACAATGACATCCGACTAGGGACATAACAAGAATGTACAAACTCTTAGCATCCGTATGATCTCATCGTTCAGGTCCTCAACCTGAAAGCATACGTCATTGAGTATTGTCATTCTCTAGACATTCAATCTGTTCTATCACTATCTCATATGACTAAACCAGAAAGATTTGGAAGCTTGCCTTTGATGTTTATCAAATCAATCTTAATGTGACCCACCAATCATCCCATGATTGGCTCTCAGGGCATACATACCAACATAAACGTCATAGCTCATACTTGACTATGCATAACATTGCTTACCTGCATGGTTATAACTATATAACAAGAGAAGCAATGCATCATTGATATTGTCAAGTTGTAGAATCCATGTCCTACAAAGCACATCACATCTTTTAGGGTTAAGGTTTCCTCTTTTAATCTATTAGGGTTTGTAAGGTTAGATCAACAACCATCTTTAGATCATCACTTCCTTCATTGTTATGAAGTATATTTAGAAGACGTGGAAACATATTTCTATCATTATGAAACATGTAAAGAGAGGGAGAGAGAGAGTTATCTTTCAACATCGAACACATGATTACACCATGGGGTATCACATCACACCAGGTGACCCTAGCTAGAATCAACAAGATGCATTACTACACATCACATATGGTATCTGCTAGGGTTAGAGTATCAGTTTACCCTAGGTATCGTGCAACCAACCTAAGTAGGGTATCTACCTACCAATGTCAAGGTGCATATCCGTTTATCATCACTTGGTATCGGGCACCAAAAATGGTGTCGATTAGAGGCACATAAGAGAGTTTATCAGCCATACTATGTCAAAGGGTATCAGCCTATGTATCTATTTAGATATCGACCACTTGCACCATCATGGCATATTGGCCATGCCAACAACCAGGGTATCGGCCTCAAAGATCACCAAGGAATATTGGCCAAAGCCTCAAGGGAAGGTACTCCTCACTCTACTCTAGATGTATCGGGCTAGGGTGTATCGGATTGCATGTGTGTTGGATTAGGGTTATCCATGTCGACTTCCATACTCAACTAAAAGCCTCATGATCCAACACTCTTCCTCATTAGTCACTGGTGCTTTCGAGCCAGAGGTGCACACTAGCCAACAGGGGTGACTAGATGCACTCCACATAACTCAAACACACGAGATCTCTTGATATTTATAAAAACCCTAACAAGACTCGATCACAACACTAAATAGCTCACCCACAAGCGTACGAGGTACTATTGTAGTATAGGTGATAGGTAAGAGCAGAGGTCAATCCTCAAGGACAGATGGGGCACTAGAGCTAAGTTATCATTGGCTACGTTCCTAGAGCAGAGACTAGGGTTTTAGGGTTGATTGGTTGTTTTGATTGTTAAACTAAGTGAACAGGCTAGTAAAGGCAATATGAAATCTATGTTATCCCAAACCCTAAATTATCCTAAGCAAGCAAGTCTAAGGAACTAGATTAAGCAATTAGATAAATAGGATAAAAGGTTAACTACACTACAATAGTAGAGAAATTAGCAACTAAGAACTAAGTTAACCACTAAAGCAAGAAAAGATCTAGATTAACCCTAACCAGCAAGACTAAGCAATTAACTAGAAGAAGCAAAGACAATTAAGCTACACTAGCATTAACAAGCAAGAAGATTAAGATGGGTTTCAACCAATGGATTAGGTAGGTGGCCATTTGGAAATATGATATGATATATGTTGGGGGTGTCAACATGGCATGAAATTATCACAATTCACTCTAGATTACCAAACCAAACAACAAGGAAAAAGCTATTAGAATGTACCCTATATTACTAGTTAGAGAACTAGGGTTAGGTGTAATTCTAGTAGGACTTGTCAAGTCTAGGTCTCTAGGGTAAGTGTTATTAGGGTAATTGAGAGCCAAGGGTAGGAATGGGTGTAGAGATGAGGGATTTTCACCTCATGCTACTAGCCATCTAGCCTTTAGGAAGCTCTAGGCAGTTGCACTAATCACACTTACACTAGTCACTTAGATCTCACACTCACTTGTAGAAGGAAGGATATGTATGTAGGAACAAAGGGGGCTAGCTAGGGATCCATTAATTGGGCCTAGGAGCCATTCCTAAGATTGCTACATACACTCCAATTCCTGCTAGAAGCTATGTGTCATCAAACATCACAAAGCAAGCAATTTAAGTTTAAGAGAAAAAATCACATGCAAGATAATGGGAAATGAGATAGAAGCAAAGGCAATCATCATAGAATGAAGTTATGTTAATTATAAACTATTTTCCCACAACATGGTATCAAAGTCACATTTTACCCCAAACAACCCACCACTAGGGCTTAGCTAGACATAATCAAAGAAAATGCAAAAGAAAGGGGAAGAAGGGGATAGGACTCCATGAAGCTTGAAGTAGATTTTCATTCTTCACCTCCTAGCAGCTTGGGGATGACCGCTCTCCTCAAATGGTGAAGACGAGCATGAGAATGGAGGGGATTATGGAGGGAAACCTAGAAATCTAGGTTTCCAAGGTAGAAATGAGGTGGAAATGGTGGGTGGAGAGCATAAATGCAAGGAAAGTGCAATGAATGCTCAAGGAGTGGGTGGAGAGGAGTAATGGAAGCTGGGGGGAGTGTAACATTCATGCTCTAGCCGCCACCTATGTATATATAGGCGGTGGAGACGCACTAGGGTAAGTAGGGGTAGAATAGGAAAAGCAGTGTAGAAAATGGGTAGGTTTAGTTGGTCACCACGGTCGTGTTGGGGTGCCACGAGCGTGGTGGGGGTAGCATGGCACGATCGTGGGGGCGTGGACATAGACAAGATGTGAAAGGGAATGTAAAGGCTAAGTATATGTGGTGGCCACAACCATGGTGGCAAGCCATGGTCGTGCTGGGTAAGGGGTACCACGACCATGTTGAGGTACTATGGCTGTGTTAGAGGAGGAGGTCATGGGTGTGGGGTGCACCATGGGCGAGGCAGTCTTCAAGGGCCACGACTGTGGTGAATGGCCACAATCGTGGTCATTCACATGAAAAATGGGCCACCTCTCTGTTGATTTTGGGGGGTGTTGTGCATAATTACAACAACTGTTACTGGAGACCATGACCGTGATGTCTTTTGCTGGCCATGAACGTGCCGATGGCCACGACCGTGATGTCTTCAAAGGGCCATGACCATGTTGATGGCCACAACTGTGGTGTGTTTGCTGTAGAAATGCTAACTTCCTTATTGATTCTTGGCTATAATTCACACGACTGTGGTGGATGCCCAAGGCCGTGCTGGGGTCTTTCGTGGCTAAATTAACATCAATCTTCATCATCAATGGACTTCTTTACTTGTTGTCGAATCTTGGCCATTAGGGGTAGGTTGAGGGAGCTTTGGGGCCTTCTTTGGACCCCTCCATGAGAAGTGGAACCCTAGAAACCGTTCCTTCTCTCTCATCCATCCAAAGCATGGTCCAAGTACCTGAAAATAATGCAAAGAACGTCCATAAGTGCATTTGATAGTAATACTCATATTGGTGGATTTAACTTGCATTCTACTATGTTTATATGTGAATAAAGTACAAAATGGTACAAGGAACCCTAAAATAGGCCTACATCACCACCCCAAACTTGAAACATACTTTTCCTCAAGTATGCTCCAACTCAATCTCTCTGTAAGTTTTTCACAATCAAGAAATTACAAATGCAATGCAAAGGATGATTATTACTGAATGGGATCAAAAGTAACTCATTACATGCATTCCACCTCTATCCTCTCCTGCTTTCCCAAACTAATCATGAAAAGAGCACAAAGCATATGAACTTCAAATATAGTGCATAAAACACACAAGCTATCCATATTTCTTTCATGTAGTTTCGGGTAGATTGTTTCATGACGGTGTTAATCAAAGATGACTAGGAGTGCTATTTCACCTTCATGCTTTCAACCTTATGTCTCAAATCATACCAAATGACCCATGTGGGTGTGGAAAAGGGCAAAATGAGCTAGGTTTGATGTTTCCTAACTCAATGGGTATGAAAATGGAAAAAAGTATTGCGGTAATATTTTGGAGTGCTATTACATAGAGCACTCATATTTTCTTTATTTAGATTCTCTTAAATAGGAACATCTTTTATTTTATTTTTGCATTTTATTTTTCTTTTTCTTTGCCCTTGGAGTAGATAGGGCATATGGTGATGAGAGTGAAGCAGTGAGATGTAGGTGTGGCCACCCCAAACTTTTGAAGGTGGCCACAACTGATATGTGCACTTTGGCATCCTTTCATGAGGCAAAGGGGTAAGAAGATGGTGAGTGAATCGTCAGGTCAAAGAGGGGTCATTGATGTGATTCTCAACATAAGGTATCCTACATTAAAATTTATCCAACACTTCATCCAATAATATCACACCACATGAATGAGTAACTTGAATTTGATACTTCTATCAAGTGATTTCATAGGCACTAAGCGCTCATAGCTTTGTCAAGTAACAATTCAACCAAAACATTCAAAAAACCAAGAGAGGTGATGCACATGTACAAAGTCAAGAATTGATACCATTTAGTAATAAACAATAATAATTCACTTGCATTTGTCGAAGGTCATCATTTTTAATCCAAAAAGTAGAGATTGGTTTGAAACATACTTTTAGACAAGAAATTACAAATTTGGGAAAAATTGGTCAAAACGATGCGAAGCTGCCTTCAATCAATCTAAGCCTATATTATTGAACTTAAAACAGTAAACAAGCAAATTCTAGCTAAAACATGCAAAAATTACCAAAAATCTACATGATATGCAATGTATGGCAAAAAGAGCTTTTTTTTTTTGAAAATTACGCAAAGATGCATGAAAGTAACTACATGCTATGCATGGATGCAAGCAAAAGCAAGAACAAGAAAAACTAAGCTAGATAATCATGGCATGGTAGAGGTGGGACAAAAATCACAAATAGAGAGATAGAGATAGGGTGGTGCATACTGCTCTACCCACCCCAAACTTTAAAATCATGTTGTCCTCAACATGAAACTATAACTTAGGGCAGATAGGAGAAGTGTCATGGCTGCTGTGGTGGCTGGTCAGATGAGTGAGGATGGTCCTGAGGAAGAGCTGAGCTTGAAGGGGGAATTGAGCCTGAGGGAGGATGCTGGTAGTAGTGCCCCCAGTAGTCATCCTGGAATGGATGGTACATCTCTGAATATCCCGAAATACCACCCCAGAAATCTCCACCCCATTCAGGGTTTCTTGCTGCTTGGGCATGGTGGTAATGGTATATGTGGTTGACTTGGTGGTGCATCTGTTGTTAGTCTTGCCACATGTACTGCTGGATCAGCTGCATGTCGATCTATGTCTTGTGAATGCTCTCAAGCTGTGCCTGGATGGCAGACATATCATAGGCATTTATTGAGGGTTGTTGCAGCTGGGATGTTCCTTCATCCCTTCTTCTTGACTTTTGGGGCTGCCTTTCTCTTTCATCTTCTTTCTCCCACCCTTGCACATTGGACTCAGCAATTTCTTGTTATGCAGTAGTGGCTCCCCTAGTATATGTCTCCCTTGGGTTAGTCTGTTGCCATTCCTACAATTTGGCCTCTATTTTATGGGGGATTCCCAACACAGAGAGAAGAGGCACAACATGGTATGGAAGCTCAAGTTCAAACTTTGACAAACTACTCGCATGATACATCATTCTTTGGTTCATGATTGTGATAGTGTGGGAGCGAGTGAGATAGTTCATGCCAACAAATTGAGCTTCATCTGTGTCTTCTAACCCAGAAACATCATACCTCAAAGCTATTACAATTGAGTTTACAAACCCTCCCATGACAAAAGGTGTTTTACCTTTGGAGGGTATGAACCTCAAATGATCAATCAAATGCACTCCAAGGTCAATGTACTGTTTGTGGTGCATTGCCATCAAGACAAGCATGTCTTTCTAAAAAATGGTGCCTTGATTATCATATCTGCCAACAATGGTGTTGTCCAAAACCTTATGTACATAACAAAATAGGGGGTTGTGTATAGCTAAATTTTTTGACCTTCCTACATAGTAGTCCTTGCTTCCTGTCAAGAGGTACCAAAAATGTACATAATTGAAATCCACCTCTCTTTCAAGTATGCCGTCATCCATTTTCTTGGCATCTTTGGGATTGGCAGCAAATATGCAATTCAATTCAAATGTTGTGAGAGTGTGCATTTTGCCCATCATGGAAAATTTGATTGCTTCATCACCTCGCACCTTTGTATTTTCAAGCATGGCAAAGGATTCTCGAGTCAATGTGGTATAAGTTGGTTGGGGTGTGAAAAGAACATTCCACAACCCAATTTTCTTCAAACCACTCTACACAGTCACCTTGATTCCCAGCTCATTAATGACCTTCTCACATCCATACCTACTGGAGACGACTCTCCTTGTCATGCATTTGGGGTATGTGAGGGCAATTTTCCTTTACCTGTGTCCTCTTCCAAAAGACACTCCAACGAGAGCCTTTCCTAAGGCCTTCAATCTGTCATCCTCCAATTGTGCCAGAATATCCTCTGCCTCAGCTGACATCTCCATTTCTTCATGTGTCATCCTCTTCTTCATCCACTCTGTATGACCGAGACCCAGAACTTGTATCAAGATTGAGTGGTACCCACTGTTCGGGATACCACTGTACAAATTTCTCTTGTTTTGGATGCAATTGCCACTTTGCTTGCGGGTGATCGACATGCCCCTCTACCATGGAAGATGTCGAATGGCAGGCTGGAGCGGGCTTTGGTGGACACTTTGATGAGGATGGGTCTGCTTTGGATATTTGGATTCATTTTTCAACCACCAGCTCGACCTCATCGATCAAGTCATCGATGTTGTCCTCAGATGCCTCCTCTTCATCTCCCCTATATGTCTCATCAGTGATGTGATGGCTGTCAGATGATCGTGTGTGGGATGCACTCATGGACTTTGAGTAGTGGAGCGATTGGGTGATGAAGTTGGATGGTGAGGGGGTGTGTGAAGGCATGGAGACATGGTAGGAGGCTTTCTTGGTTTTCATCTTGCCTTCGGTGATCACATCAAGGCTCTTTTGAGCCCCTTTCTTAACTGCCTTAGTCATCCCCTTCGTTTTTTGGATGTGGAGGAGGTGATAGGGCTGTGAAATTTGAAGTTGTGGATAGGGGACGAGATGGAGGTGGATTAAGGGGCGAAATGGAAGGATATGGAGGATTCGATGGTGGGTGAATGGTTATTTTATGGTTTGGATAAGAAATGGAGGTTTTGGTGGAGGTTTTGGGTGGGGGTGACTGTACGATGAATTGGGGTTGAAAGTGGAGGTGGAGGGCGAATTGATGGATGATTTGGTATAGAAATGGAAGGGGAATGGTAGAGGGATGATTAGGGAGTGATTGGTGGTGGATTGGGGGTGATTTGGAGGCTTGGAGGTGTTGGAGGTTGGAGAACATCGCCATGGCCGTGCGTTCATGAAGATTAATGACAGAATGAGTGGGGTGTCAGGTTGGAGAGGAGTTTAAGTTATATTTTTTTGTGGGGTCAGGGTGGGCACAATCATGGTGAGGTCTTGGTAGCATGACCATGGTCAGCACCACAGTCATGTTGTCGATGAAGAGCGCACCCACCAACCTCACCACGATTGTGGTCTCCATCCATGGTCGTGGCTATCTGTCCTTGACATGGTCGTCGTGGTTGGCCACGGCCAAGGCCATTCATGCACAAACTTGGCCAATCAACCTAACTTATTTGGCTTCTTCAATAAATAATTACAATGGCTGTGGCGGGAGGCCACGGTTGTGGCCAACTGTCCTTGACATGGCCGTGGTGGTTGGTCACGACCGTGGCCATTCGTGCACAAACTTGGCCAATCAATCTGACTTCTTTGGCTTCTTTGATAAATAATTACAATGACCATCGTGGGGGGCCACAACCATGTTTGACTGCTGTTGTCATGGCTGTGGCAAGCTCCAAGGCTGTGGTGGGGGAAATTTCTTCAAAATTTTAGCTCAAATTCAAGAGCTTTATTTTTCTTTAAAATTTTGCCATAAATTGATCTTAGTGGCCATGATTCACCTTTGATACCTCTCTCTTTAGTTCCTAACACCTACCATGTCATCAAAACTCAAAGAAAACTATTAAACACATGTGTGGGTGTATTTTGTTGAAAATAAAGCAAAAGTATCAAAAAGAGAATGTTGGGTGAAAAATGCCGAAACCATTCCTGGATGCATCACAAAAGATGATGTATCCTTTTCCTTGCTCGAACAAAACCAAAACTGGTGCACTTGTGAGCTTCTCTTTCAACATATGAAAAGCTCATTGACATCTATCGTCCTGAACAAATGGCACATCCTTCCTCATCAACTTGGTTAGGGGTAGGGCGATAGCGCTGAAGTCCTTAATGAACCTCCTATAGTATCCAGCCAAACCTAGAAAACTACACACTTCTTTTGGTGTCTTTGGCTTCTCCCATTCTGTCATAGACTCTACCTTCTTAGGGTCCAGACGTAATCCTTGTGTAAATATAATGTGCCCCAAGAAAACTACCTCTTTCAACCAGAACTCACACTTGCTAAACTTGGCATAGAACTAGTGTTGTCTCAACACTGTCAATGCCTGACGAAGATGTTGTTCATGTTGTTGACTATCCAGACTATATATCAAAATGTCATCTATGAAGACAACCACAAACTGATCAAGGAATGGTTGGAACACCCTGTTCATCAAATCCATGAATGATGTTGGTGCATTGGTCAGCCCAAATGGCATAACCATGAACTCATAGTGATCATACCTCGTCCTAAAAGTTGACTTTGGTATGTCATCCTCTTTGATCCTCAACTGATGATATCTTAACCTCATGTCTATCTTTGAGAACACCCTTATTCCATGCAACTGATCAAATAGATCATCTATCCTCGATAAAGGATACTTATTCTTTATCATGACCTTGTTCAACTGCCTATAATCTATGCACAACCTCATAGACCCATCCTTCTTCTTCACAAATAGCACTGGAGCACCCCACAGTGACGTACTCAACCTGATGAAACCTTTGTCAAGTAGTTCTTGCGACTGCCTTTTCAACTCTGCCATTTTTGTCGATGCCATCCTAGACGGTGTCTGAGCTATGGGTTGCATACCAGGAACCAAATTGACCTTAAATCAATCTCACGGGGTAGGGGAACACCTAGAAACTCTTCAGGGAACATATCTTCAAATTCCCTAACCACCGACACTACCTGAATACTAAGACTTCTCACATCAATATCCAATACATGTGCCAAAAATGCTTCACAACCTTGTCTCAGAAGCTTCCCCACCACCATGGATGAAACAAGACACGTCAAAAGAATATTCTAGATTCCTTGGAAAATCCACATCTCTCTATCATCCACAAACATTCCTTTCTTGGAACCACAATCCAAGACAACTTTATACTTATCCAAGGTATCCATTCCAAGGATCACATGAAATCCATACATGTCAAGTGGTATGAGATCCACTTGAATGTTGTGTCTAGAAAAAGAGAGAACATAGGAAGGATACACATCCTGCAACATTACAGAACCAACCAATGATGTTTCTAGCAATAGGCTATTCTTCTTATGACTAATAGGCAAAGAACAACTATTAAGCACTTCCCATGTGATAAAAGAGTGCGTCGCACCCAGGTCAACCAAAACAGATATAAAGAAAGAAGAAGACAAATAAGAATGAAATAACTCCATCTGACCTGTCACCACTCATGGGTTGACCACCGCCCCTGACTGACTCATCGCATAGAATCTTGACATTGCCTGTTGTCGCCCCCATCCTCTGCTTCCCTGAGCAGATGATCTAGAATGGGATTCTTAGCCACGTCCTCGACATCTTGTGCCACTGTTCTACTATCTCTATGAACCTTGTTGACTCTGCCTCGATTGTTGAGTCACTTCATCATCCTTCACTGGGTAGAACGGTTTGGTATGGCCAACTTATCCACACTTATAGCATGTCTTGTCCTCATACGAAGGTCGAGGTGGTCCTATCACTAATGGTGATAAAACACTCTGGGCTCCTAAATGCGGAAAACTATGTCATCATCCCTTACTCGCTGACCACTGTGTTGAAGCACTAAACCTCTGCGGCACTGGCGGTGTAGCAAACCTCAACTTCTTGAAGCCACCTGACGACTGCCCTTGAAACTGTACAAATCGCTTCTTGGCACTCACCTCTCTCTTTTCCTTCACAGATCATTATATCCTTCAAATAGACTCCATAAACACAACAAACCTCTCTTGATTCTCCAAAGCAGTAGTTTGGTTAGACAACTTAGCATTCAACCCCTTCTCAAAATGATGAATCCTCTGTCGTAGCCATGTGAGGACAGAACATCAACAACTCCATAAACCTTGTCTAAAACTCATTCATTGTGATGGATCCCTATCAAATCCTCTCAAATTGGCTGATCTTCTCATCAAGATATGTCTATGGAAAGTACCAACTAACAAAATCTCGTTGGAACTCCTCCAAACTAATCACAACATCGAGTCTCTTCTCCTCCTCTATGGCCCACCAATGGCCATTACTCCCTCTCAGGTGGTACACTGCATGCTTCACCTTATCCTCTCTAGGGATACTCATGATCTTGAAAGCCTTCTCAAGCTCAGTCAGCCATAGATCCGCATCTACCGGATCAGCTGTCACTGCATACTCAACTGCCCCAACACGGTGAAGCCGCTTGAAAGTTGCAACATACCTAATCTTGGACCCTACCCTAGAAGTTCGGCCTTTTGGGTTTGACCAAACATGGTTGAGGTTAGAGTGATCCTAATAATCAAATGCATGAATAATGTTATCTAATATGTCATATAATTCATTTGGAGATAATAAGATGATAAAGAACTTAATTGGTTAAGTAATGAAGTTAATGGGCCACTAATGGGCCATAAGGTATATCTCATCAAAATAAGTCTCAAAAGTGAAATATAAATCTAAAATCATGTTCCTTGGGCCCCAATTACCTTGGGAGTCAAGTTTCACATTATTCACATAATAATAATTCATTTAATTCAAATTAGAAAAGAAGATGTGTGTTTTGCTCAAAATATCAAATAAAATAATAAATAACTCCAAAAGAGGAAAATAATCTTGGATTCATAATATATATAATAAATATAGCCTTCGAATGAATTTTCATCCAATTTGGAGAAAGTTTGCTAAAAAGGTAAAATTAGGAGAGAGAAAATGTGTAGAACCTTCAAAATATTAAATAAATGCTCAAACAACTCCAACATGTAAAATTGATGAAAAATTCGTATCCAACGCATTAAATCAGACTTGTGGGTCAAGTTTCATAAAAATTGGATAATCCTTATGTCGTTAATGTAGGAGGAAAGAGAAAATAGTAATTGATTTATTTAACAAATTAAAAGTTTTCAAAACACAAATATAATTTTATATTCAGAATCTACAAGCTTTATTTAGCTTCTGTGCAAAATTTTATCCAATTTGGGATTCATTTGCACCCTCAAAAGAAGAAAGAGAAAAAGGAAATAATAAGTCAATATTCACTTTAATCTAATTCGATTTGTATAAGATTCCTGATTTATTCTCTTGTCTCGCGGCTTGCTTATATGAGCTTTGTTCCTGACCGTTGATTTTCGATCTGACAGTTACAGTGTTTTCTCCTACCTTGGGTAGGAGTCCGCTCGGCTTTGCATAGTAACAACAAACTCGACACCAACTTTCCTTCCTCCTCAGTCCACCGTTCTTCCTGATTTTTAGTGCAATGAATTCGTGAGATGATTATGAATAGTTTGATTCCTATTATGAGCCCTAGTTTCCCATTTATGTGAGTTTCCCAATTCTCGTGGCTCTAGGTTTTCGCGGCCTCCTGGCGCGGGCCCTTGTGCCCAACCCTATATATAAAGGACCCCTTCTCCTATTCTGTTTGGCCTCTTGAAGGATTTCCATCGCTTCAATTTTATCATTGGTTGCGTGTTCAACCATCACCGAGTTTCCCCTATTCACTGACCTTGCGGCTCGTCATGCATGGAGTTGGCTGCTGCATTCTTCGATCTATTTGGAAGGTGAGTTCACGAAGGTGAACCCTTCATTTTTGGATAGTCAAATCGCTGTATGGTGTTCGTTTCTGGTTTTGCCCAATTTGTGGCCTGTTGCTGCTTCTTGGAATCACGACAATGACCTACTCTTGAGGAAGGGGATGACTTCCCTGGTGATTTTCTAGTTTTACCCTTGCCCAACCTTCCTTTCTAGTTTTTCACTCAGGGGCGTTTTGGTCATACGAACACTGAGATTTTTTGTTTTAATCTTGGTTAATTGGACCTTGATCGGGAAACTTGGCCTCACCTTAGTGGGCCAAGTCAGCCGTGGCCCTCTCTCCCTCTGTCTCTCATATCAGCGATGCTGATTTGTATTTTCTATGAATTTTGATTGGTTGGTTTTATATAATTCATAACTAATTAATGGATGATCAGAAAAATAAAAATAAATACTCATTGGATTTAGAAAAATAAGACCTATCTAATGGTATAAGTTTAGATGGCTAAATCTAATGTTTAATAACATGTGTTTTTAATGGATCTAATTAATGATGAATTAACTTGTAAAAATAATAAATAATTATTGATAATTCAGAAAAATTTAATAAAATATGTTTTGGAATCCTAATAACCTAATCTATAATGTGGCATAGTTTTCATAACCTAATTCACATAATGATAAAAAGGTGGTTTTTATGATTTGAGTAATGTATATGAAATTGATACAAAATCTACCTATGTGCTTAATAGGTTCTTTGGATGCCTAGGCTTGGACCTAGATGTGACTTTGCATCTTTTGACTCTAAAGTTGAGTTATGTTTTCATCCCCGATTATTCTTCTTGAGTAATTATCCTATTTTATTCTTTCTCTTGGTCCTATGGACAATAGCCTATACACATTGCTCTTATCTTTTGATATCATGGTTCTTATGAACTATCTTGTTTGTAGTAATCTTAAATATTCTCTTGACTCTGATCTTTTTGTGTTGGTGCATGATTGGATATGCCCACTGTGAAGTGGATGTTTACTTGGTGACATATGCCCACTATGATGTGGAAGTTTATTTGTTGACATGTGATATCTTTTTCCCACTTATGAGGTGGATGTATTTGTTAGTCACTTATGTGGTGACTACTTTGGTATATTCTAACTATACTTTTCTACTTGCCACTGCATTAAACATGCTATGTGATTTAGTAGCACTAGAGTAGTGTAAATTGCATTTGTTTTTGTTTATGGCAGATGTGTTATTTCCTATCGAGTAGATGTGATATTTTCTGTTCTTTTTGGGATGGCAAGGAACCTCATACCCTGGGCAAGATGTGTGTGTTGACTCATGTTATTTATATTTTGGATATTGGAAGTATTCCTTTCTCTATCATGTTTCAACTTTATGAGGGTTGGCCGCCAATTGTGTTTATATAGTTCTAGGGCTATGCTTATCTCGCATGCATGCAGGTTGATGAAATTGATGATTGGTTATGTGTCTAAATCTTGATACGTGCTTATGTGGCACTACTTTATTATTTTGATAATGGCAAGTATCTTCTTTTGTGATGATGATGATTCTTTTCTTTTATGCTCAATTGGGTAGTCCTTATCTCTTGCATGGGAAGCCTTTTATTTTGATGTCCCTTATTCTTTATAAATTGCTAAATTTTCTTTTTAGTATGCACCTACCAGCCTTCACTGATGTCTCATGTTGTTTCTCTTTTACTGGGGTATGCTTCCAACCCTAGGTGGAGGACTTGGATGATAAGGCTTGATGACCTGGACATAGATTGTGAAGTTCTAGCTTGGAGACAATCTTGAGGTGGTTTAGATTTCCTCTACATGGATCCTATGATGTAAGTTTGTAACCCCTTTGTTTCATAATTGAATATAGTCATGTTTTTATTCCATTTTTATAGTTTGGTCTTTTGTTACCATTATATAAAAATTTGAAAATTTTACACCCACTCCATTATACCTTCTGAGTGTGTTTGGACTGGCGGTTTTAATGTTCAAATTTTTAGTAAGGAGGTGATTTCACTTCTTTACATCATGGTATAAGAGCCCATGGTAGTTGGAATCTGACTATTTCAATTTTGTCTCCCTTTTAGAACCCTTGACTTTGTTAGTTAGCTCTAAGTGATATGTTGACCCTAGATTTGATCATTGATGATCTTTTTATACAATAAGGTTTGATTTGAGGATAAAATTAGGTGGTGAAGAGATCTTATCATGAATAAGTTGTGACTTGGTTTATCTCATTGATTTTGGTACCATATTTGTTTTATCTCCAATGTTTCTTATCGACAATTTTTTTATAATTATACTATTTTATGTACAAAAAATTTCTCTGGTTTGTCAAAGTTTTCTTGAACTAAGTCACAATGAAGAGAAACTCTAGTTTGAGAAGAATCTAACCCTAGTTTGTGAATAGGATTCATATAAAGGTGTAGTTGACCTACCCTATGACTTTTGGATGTTCATGTAGGGTTGATCGGTTAGAGACATGAGGACCTAAAACTCAACCCTAAGTTGGTTCTGACTTTTAGATGGATACATGGATAACATAAATCCCTAAAACTTTCACAACTAAGAGATGTGGGTAGCTCTAAAAAGTTGATTAGTTTGACTTGATAGGTTGAACCCTTTAAGGGGTGGGGAATAGTTAATAGTTGATGTTTGGATCTATAGATTTCGAGGACGAAATCCTTTTAAGGGGTGGAGTGCTGTAACATACCTGATCTTGGACCCTACCCTGGAAGTTTGACCTTTTGGGTTTGACCAAACATGGTTGAGGTTAGAGTGATCCTAATAATCAAATGCATGAATAATGTTATCTAATATGTCATATAATTCATTTGGAGATAATAAGATGATAAAGAACTTAATTTGTTAAGTAATGAAGTTAGTGAGCCACAATGGGCCATAAGGCATATCTCATCAAAATAAGTCTCAAAAGTGAAATATAAATCTAAAATCGTGTTCCTTGGGTCTCAATTACCTTGGGAGTCAAGTTTCACATTATTCACATAATAATAATTCATTTAATTCAAATTGGAAAAGAAGATGTGTATTTTCCTCAAAATATCAAATAAAATAATAAATAACTCCAAAAGAGGAAAATAATCTTGGATTCGTAATCTATATAATAAATATAACCTTTGGGTGAATTTTCATCCAATTTGGAGAAAGTTTGCTTAAAAGGTAAAATTAGGAGAGAGAGTGTAGAACCTTCAAAATATTAAATAAATGCTCAAACAACTCCAACATCTAAAATTGATGGCAAATTCGTATCCAACACATTAAATATGACTTGTGGGTCAAGTTTCATCAAAATTGGATAATCCTAATGTCATTAATGTAGGAGGAAAGAGAAAAAAGTAATTGATTTATTTAGCACATTAAAAGTTTTCAAAATGCAAATCTAATTTTATGTTCGGAATCTACATGGTTTAGTCATCCTCTGTGCAAATTTTATCCAATTTGGGATTCATTTGCACCCTCAAAAGAAGAAAGAGAAAAAGGAAATAATATGTCAATTTTTACTTTAATCTAATTTGATTTGTATAAGATTCCCGATTTATTCTCTTGTCTCGTGGCTTGCTTATTTGAGCTTTGATCCCGACCGTTGATTTTGGATTTGACAGTTATGATGTTGCCTCCTACCTTGGGTAGGAGTCCGCTCGGCTTTGCATAGTAACAACGAACTCGACGCCAACTTTCCTTCCTCCTCGGTCCACCGTTCTTCCCGATTTTTAGTGCAATGAATTCGTGAGATGATTATGAACAATTTGATTCCTAGCCCTAGTTTCACATTTATGTGAGTTGCCCAATTCTCATGGCTGTAGGTTTTCGCAACCTCCTTGCGTGGGCCCTTGTGCCCAACCCTATATATACAGGACCCCTTCTCCTGTTCTGTTTGACCTCTTGAAGGATTTCCATCGCTTCAATTTCATTGTTGGTTGTGTATTCGACCACTGTTGAGTTTCCCTCATTCACTGACCTTGCGGCTTGTCATGCATGGAGTTGGCTGCTGCATTCATTGATTTGTTTAGAAGGTGAGTTTGTGAAGGTGAACCCTTCATTTTTGCATAGTCAAATCGCTGGATGGTGTTCGTTTCCAATTTTTCCCAATTTGTGGCCTGTTGCTGCTTCTTGAAATCATGGAAATGGCCTACGCTCGAGGAAGGGGTTGACTTCCCCGATGATTTTCTAGTTTTACCCTCGCCCAACCTTCCTTTCTAGTTTTTCGCTCAGGGGCGTTTTGGTCAATTGAACGCTGGGATTCTTTGTTTTGAGCTTGGTCAATCGGACCTTGATCGGGCGACTTGGCCTCACCTTATTGGGCCAAGTCAGCCGTGGCCCTCTCTCCCTCTGTCTCTCATCTCAGCGACGCTGACTTGGATTTTCTATGAATTTCGATTGGTTGATTTTGTATAATTCATAACTAATTAATGGATGATAAAAAAAAATACAAATAAATACTCCTTGGATTTAGAAAAGTAAGACCTATCTAATGATATAAGTTTTTATGGCTAAAACTAGTGTTTAATAACATGTGTTTTTAATGGATCTAATTAATGATGAATTAACTTGTAAAAATCATAAATAATTATTTATAAGTGAGAAAAATACAATAAAATATGTATTGGAATCCTAATAACCTAATCTATAATGTGGCATAGTTTTCATAACCTAATTCACACAATGATAAAAAGGTGGTTTTTAGGGTTTGAGTAATGTATATGAAATTGGTACAAAATCTACCTATGTGCTTAATAGGTTCTTTCGATGCCTAGGTTTGGACCTAGATGTGACTTTGGATCATTTGACTCTGAAGTTGAGGTATGTTTGCATCCCTGATTATTCTTCTTGAGTAATTATCTTATTTTATTCTTTCTCTTGGTCCTATGGACAATAGCCTATACACATTGCTCTTATTTTTTGATATCATGGTTCTTGTGAACTATCTTGTTTGTGGTAATCTTGGATATTCTCTTGGCTCTGATCTTTTTGCATTGGTGCATGATTGGATATGCTCACTATGATGTGGATGTTTACTTGGTGACGTATGCCCACTATGATGTGGAAGTTTATTTGGTGACATGTGATATCTTTTTCCCACTTATGAGGTGGATGCATTTGTTGGTCACTTATGTGGCGAGTACTTTGGTATATTCTGACTATACTTTTCTACTTGCCTCTACATTAAACATTCTATGTGATTCAGTAGCACTAGAGTAGTGTAAATTGCATTGGTTTTTGTTTATGGCAGATGTGTTATTTCCTACCGAGCAGATGTGATATTTCCTGTTCTTTTTGGGATGACAAGGAACCTCGTACCTTGGGAAAGATGTGTGTCTTGATCCATTTTATTTATATTTGGGAGATTGGTAGTATTCCTTTCTCTATCAGGTTTCAACTTTATGAGGGTTGGCTTCCAATTGTGTTTATATTGTTCTAGGGCTATGCCTGTCTCACATGCATGCATGTTGATGAAATTGATGACGGGTTATGTTCCCAAATCTTGATATATGCTTATGTGGCACTACTTTATTATTTTGATAATGGCAAGTATCTTCTTTTATGATGGTGATGATTCTTTTCTTTTATGCCCGATTGGGTAGTCCTTATCTCTTGCATGGGAAGCCTTTTATTTTGATGTCCCTTATTCTTTATAAATTGCTAAATTTTCTTTTTAGTATGCACATACCAGCCTTTGCTGATGTCTCTTGTTGTTTCTCTTTTGCTGGGGTATGCTTCCAACCCTAGGTGGAGGACTTGGATGACAAGGCTTGATGACCTGGACTTAGATTGTGAAGTTCCAGCTTGGAGACAATCTTGAGGTGGTTTATATTTCCTCTACATAGATCCTATGATGTAAGTTTGTAGCCCCTTTGTTTCATAATTGAATATAGTCATGTTTTTATTCCACTGCTATACTTTGGTCGTTTGTTACCATTATATAAAAAATTGAAATTTTTATACCCACTCCATCATACCTTCTGAGTGTGTTTGGACTGGCGGTTTTAATGTTCAAATTTTTAGTAAGGGGGTGATTTCACTTATTTACAAAAGTCTTCCCAGTACCTAAAGATTCAGCATGGGGAACATGTGCCCTAAGCAGAGGTGCAGGAATCTTGTCCTCCATATGAGTCATCGTTGCCATAAACTGCCCAAAAAGCAATTAAAAGGCAAGGTTTTCTATCATGGCTGGGTCAAACTGGGGGACTTCAGGAACTCGATATTCTCATGTCTGGTTCCTTGCACCACCACCCAGTGTAGCAACACTTCTCTCGACAACATGTTCTTTGTGTTCTCCAGATGTCTTTAAGCTTTTTCTTCTTCTTCTTTTGTATAAGAAGAAGTAACTTTAAGACAGACTGGAGGACACTAGAATAGACACAAACCCTAGTCCTAGGTCCCTGTAGACTCAGTGAAACTAAAGCTCTAGTACCAACCAAATTCTGACGCCCCACATCACACAAAGAGATATTACTCAAAACATAACCACGAAAGAAAGATGATTGAATAGATTACTAGGAAAACACTAAAAATTAAAACCTTTTTCATAAAACAACCATATAGCAAGAATATTTAAACACGAGTTCTTTCATGCCTCAAAGCATTTACAAGGCATGTTGTCAACCTATAACAAAAGCACTATTCCAGAACATATATATGTGATTCCATCATATCTGATATACAAATGGCACATAAAGATAGCACGTCCACAAACATCTACAAAACGTTCCCAAAGACCCGAGCGTACAGGGATGACTCTAGGACTCTATCAACAAAAGATATACAACAACACCTCCAACCTTATCAGCTACTGCCCCAGTGGCTACTACTCAACCTCCTCTACACAATCTCTACCTCTTCATTCTCTTCCACCTAAAAAGGATGTGGGTGACCCACATGGTGAGATTCCAAATCTTAGTGGGAGATATAACTCACCACCAACTATATTATTAGCACATATAAGATAAACTGAGTAGAAGTATAAATACAACTAAGATGAAGTAGGCAATGATTATTAATAGGAAGAGCATTTACTATTTGAGCTATGGAACATCTGAATAATTTCAAAAGGAATATGAATAACATGTATATTTTCTATCAAAAACATTGTATAAGATCAAGCAAGGCCTCAACTAATGTTTTCGTATTTGATCCTATACAATTATACTACACATCTAATTACATATTTCATTATGCCCTGAGGATTTGAGTCGTACCACCCAAATCCAACCGACCACTTGATAAGTCGAAATCAGTGTCATACAAGGTCTAATGGAAGAGCCGGAATCCATGACCTCACCACACATCTTGGTCAGCACAAGAGAGAACATTGTAGAGACATTATCAATCAACTGCAATACGGACATATAGTCAAGATTAAGGATTGGCTCACACATGTCCATCCACATATATAATCATAACTAGCCCACCTTGGTACATGCACAACGCTCGAAGAACAGGCTCACACATGGCCGTTCTAACCAAAGGAGTGCCTCATGCATGGCCATCCATATAATAATGAGATTGACTCACACATGGTCATCTCCACATCATCTAGGGTTAAGGATACAAGGAAATTACTCAACGTGTACCCCACATATTCAAAAATATGTGCTCCAAGTTAAACTCATTTCACCATCCAACTATTGCTGATACTGAATGGGTTTATGGCATAGGGCACACTAGACTATTATATTCCAATTGATTAATTAGACCAATTAAGATGACATGTAGCATCAATCAAGTTATAATGTACAAACCAGAAACAATTCTACAAAATTAGTGTATGAGGTATCACTAACATACTGAAACATATATAAGGACCACATCATCACTTTATGCCAGTTATTCATCACATCTCCATCACAAGGACCAATGTCCATCACCAGGACCATTGCCCATCACAAGGACTAATGTCCATCACTAGGACTACATATCTTAGGATATCAACCCCTCATCTCATCTTTGAGAGAAACTATCATTTTCACATAAGGCAAGTAGCCATCACCAGGTCATAAAACCATTACTTCTTATCTTGTGGTTTTCATAACACACTTGCCTCTCAAGGCTTATTTTAACATATAATAAACATCATAGCTCATACCTGACTATGCATAACATTACTTACCTGCATGGTTAGAAACATATAACAAGAGAAGCAATGCATCATTGATACTGTCAACTTTTAGAATCCATGTCCTACAAAGCACATCACTTCTTTTAGGGTTAAGGTTTCCTCTTTTAATCAATTAGGGTTTGCAAGGTTGGATCAACAACCATCTTTAGATCATCACTTCCTTCATCGTTATGAAGTATATTTAGAAGATGTGGAAACATATTTATATCATTATGAAACATGTAAAGAGAGAGAGAGAGTTAGTTTTCAACATCATGCACATGATTACACCATAGGGTAACACATCACACCATGTGACCCTAGCATCAACAAGATGCATCACTTCACATCACATAGGGTATCGGTTAGGGTTAGGGTATCGATTAACCCTAGGTATTGTGCAACCAACCTAAGTAGGCTATCGACCTACCCACCTCAAGGTGAGTATCAGTTTATCATCACTTGGTATTGAGCACCACAAATGGTGTCGATTAGAGGTACATAAGAGAGTGTATCAGCCATACTATCTCAAAGAGTATCAACCTATGTATCTCTTTTTGATATCGACCACCTTCACCATCATGGGATATCGGCCTCAAAGATCACCAAGGAATATCAGACAAAGCCTCAAGGGAAGGTACTCCTCACTTCCACTCTAGATGTGTTGGGCTAGGGTGTATCGAATTGCATGTGTGTCAAATTAGGGTTATCCATGTCGACTTCCATACTCAACTAAAAGCCTCATGATCCAACACTCTTCCTCATTAGTCACCACTCGGTCATAACAAGCCAGATCATGATATGTATATTGGTTTAGCAAAAAGCATATCAATTTAGCATGTCAGTTTACATAGAATATAGGTTTAGCATGTCGGTTTACATAGAATATCAATTCAATCATCTTCTTCCTCAAGATGATGTTACTAACAAGGCAAATTAAGAAGGGGTGCAACTTATGGCAGCAACTTCACCAAGTTCATTCTCAAAGAAGTACATAGGGATACCAAAGAAAAGCTACTAGCATGCAAGCAATAATGAGCCATATATCAAGAGCAAGATAACATGTAAAAGGTGATAATAACAAAGAAGGTTTAGAGTTATATAACCTGCCTCAAGAACAACCACCAAGATATAAAATCCAAGGTCAAGCTCCAAGCTCACGAAATCAAGGTAGAGGAAGAAGATCCTCAAAGCTAAACATCGCCAAGAGATAAGATAGGACCATGGTTAACAAAGAAAAAGACATGAAAGAAGATACCAAGGTTCATGGTTGAGAAGAATAAAGAAGGAGAGAAAGAAATCTAGAAAACCATGGCTTACCAAGGAAGAAGATGAAAGAGAGCACCACAAGCTTTTGGCTCGCCCACCAAGCTCCAAGGGAGAGTGCTCTTCAATCTCAAGGTCAGCCACCAAGGAGGGAAAGCAAGGATCACTAAAAGGGTTCTCTTGCATGGGAAGAAAGGGGTTTATATACAATGTCAATGAGAGAGAGAGAGCAAGGGGAAGGTGTCACCACCTTAGAACCCTAAAAGACACATGTCCAAGAAGAAAGGCCACATGTAACACCATACAACTAGGTGATAGGGTCTATGTCTTGCTCACTTGGTCACTAAGGAAGGTCAAGTTCGATACACTCATCGATCCCCTTCAGAAACTGATAGGGATGAAACCCTAGGACACAAACTGATAGGGCACATATCTAGAGTCACCACAAAATGATATGGTGATCCTCAAGGTACCAACAAACCGATTGGATGTCCCTCAAGACACCCTCAACTGATATCAAGCCTCCTCAAGGCAACCAAAAACTGATACCAGGTCGCCTCAAGGCTCTCAAGCCTGAGACAATACTCTTATGAGAAAAGCACACCTCAAACATGTGCCCAAAACATCACCAAGGATGTCACCACTCAACCAAGGCCAAAACAAGGCACCCAACACTTCCTCTATACTCTAGATGACGCCAAGAGAGAGAATAAACACTCTAGAGGTGGCAAACTTGCACATCAACCCCTATTCCTGGTAGATTGCAAGTTTGCACCAAACCTCTCCACAAAATACAAGTATCAACCAAACAAGCTCAAACAAGGAACTCAAACCTCCAACATGCTCTAATTACATCTCAAGTGATTAGAGAAAGGAACTAAGAAACACACTTAAGCAAACAAACATGGTTAGCCCAAAATGTGGGTCAGGGTCCTTACATTTTAGAATAAACACCCTACTTTCAAAACTACGATACAACATAACTAGATCACGCCAACTCATCCAATAGAACCAGGGTTAAATATCCTAAAAAGATAAAAAAATATTAGGACCCATTCAAGATTTGGAAGAAAAACACCTTTGTAAATATCCACCAAACCCTCATGGAGAAAGAATCAAATATCTTCCAGCTTGATAGTGACACAACTGTTAATCAAGCCCATATACTTACAATCAAACTGACATGGTACACCTCACCTTACATAATGAAATCATGTGGAAACAAAGACCATGTTTTAAATGGATGAGGGATGGAGATAGGAACATAAAATTCTTCCACAAATGTTGTAATGACAATACTAGAATCAATTCCATCCACAACCTTGATATCTTAGGTCAACACACTACTGACAGACACAACCTCACATTTTGCATAGTCAAATATTTTCACAAACTTTTCAATAAAAAACACAACAACTTCACCTTACTCTAAATTTTCTTGGATATTCCTTGTCCAACTCACATTAAGCATTCAAACAATCTTATTGATAGTTACATAGAGAGTGAGATCAAACAAGCTATTTACCAAATTGGCATTGATAAATCATCTAGACTGGGTTATATCAAATCTAGCTTTGTCAATCTCTTCCTTTATATTTCTATCCATGATGACATAAACCCAAATATAGGGGTTCTTAACAAATCACATATCAGACTCACTAAAAGATTGACAATCTAGAAGAAATACATTACTTTTGACCTATCAACCTCACTAATTCATCCTATAAAATTATTTCCAAAACTCTCTGGTGTTAAAACACACGTGGACAATATTTTTGTGCAAAAACAATGTGTCTTCCCTAAAAAAAAACATTCAAGATGCTTACATCATTTTAAGTGAGATGATATACACATATCACCACAATAATATCCCCCTCCTTTCCATTAAAACTGATTTTAAAAAATCCTTTGATAACATAAACATGTGTTGCATGTACTAGTGTATGGAAAGATATAGCTTTCCATATAGATGGATCCAATGGATTCAAGCATGCATCTTAACTTGTGAATTCCCCACTATCATCAATAGATCTCCCTTTAGATACTTTCACCGCTCTAATGGACTCATGCAAGGAGGACCCTTCTCTCCATATTATTTCATCCTTGTCACATCCATTCTCACAATAATGATCAAACTTGGCATAAAACAAGGACTCATCATATCCCCTCATATTTTCCAAGAAATCATCATCCAAAATGTTTATCACATCATCATCTTCATCCCCCCAAATGATACTTATGTTATCAACACTACTCGCATCATGGACATCATCTCATATATCTCGAGACTTAAAATCAATCTTCATGAATATGCAATAGTTGACACACATGTTAATCTTGAGAAAACTTTTTCGATGCCAATCTTTTCTCAACTACAAAATTGAAGGTTTC
Source organism: Alisma plantago-aquatica (assembly GCA_963693085.1). NCBI lineage: Eukaryota > Viridiplantae > Streptophyta > Magnoliopsida > Alismatales > Alismataceae > Alisma > Alisma plantago-aquatica. The sequence continues at coordinate 826,464,176 of OY856412.1, forward strand.
CCCTTCACCTACCTTGGACTTCTTCTTTTCCCTCACCCATGGCCCAAACCTACATGGAACCCTATCACCACTAAACTCAATAATTTCTTATCCCCATGGAAATCCAACTTTCTTAATTTATTTGACATACTCACTCACCTTAATAGCTCGCTCACATATCGGACCACCTACTTCCTTAGTTGTATCCCCCTCCATGTTGACATCCATAAAGCTATTGTTCAAATTAGAAGAAACTTTCTCTAGAAACACATATGAAATAGATTCTATTTGGTAAACTAGGACACTATAAGTCCACCAAAAGTTATGGAAGTTGAGGCATTATCAATATCAAAACACGTGCTACTACCAAATCCTTAAAATTATTGCAACACTGTATTTAGGAAGGAATTGCATTTGGAAAGAACAAGTAGTTAATAAAATAATACCATCATAAAAATCCTTGGTGGAAAACTAAACATAGACACTAAAAAAATAAGGACTTTAGTGCAGGACAATGATGAGGTATGAGAGTCCTTCAAAATAAACATCTATTATTGAGGGACCTATCCGAACCAACAAAACTTTATCCCTCAACCATAACTTTAAAAGAGTATCATGTTTCTTATGACCCCCTTTACTTTATAAATTAATTATAAATCCAATAGTCCATCACAACTACATTAGTGGACTTACCCTCCTTAGTTCCCTCCAATGCCCTCTTAATTCACTAATTTATTTTTCTTTAAATAAAAACCACTAATTTCAATCCCTCCACTTTGCCTCTTGCATAACCCTACCGTGCACCGTGAATCTTCGTATCCTATGACTCCTGGTCTCCTGCAGTCTCGTGTACTCATATATCTTCCTTGATTCCTGTGCACAACTTTAGAAAGGGATTATATTTTTAGAGTAAAAACTAAAACATATTATGCATGATCAAATCAGGACCCCTCACTCTCTCTAAAGATTCCCTTTCGGTTGATCTTTTTTGGAAAATGACCAATCAAATCAAAGACACACTATAATGACTTGGTTTTTCTCTCTCCTCCAACTATGCATTTTAACTTGTAATGAAATCAATTTGATTCTATGGCCTCCATCATGATCAATTGGATGTGCTGGAACTACATATCACACAATTTATGAGTTTTGATCGATAAATTGTAAGTTTGAACTCATTTGTATAAGGATATGTGTTTGGTTTAGCATTGAGTATTTGATTTTTTAAACTAAAAAACATGATGATTTTGATCTAAATCCTTATCTATTAGAAAAAGAAAGAAATGTATGATCCGATGGTTTACATTTCACCCAAATTGGATAATCGAACGAAAAGTTATAGCCTTTGCAAGTTTGCTTATTTTCTAGCTTTTTTCACCCTTTTTCCTTCCTTTTCTCCTCCTTTTCTTTCTTGGGCTTCAATCGTTTTGTCTCTCACCCGATCCTGTCCTAGGCCACACACCTTGCAAATACCAAGAACAGTTAAGGGTGGGAAACCCCCCAACCACTCAATCGGGTGCCCACAGATCAAGAGTCGATTAGACAGTTGGGGAGTTATCCCTAACCTCACGATAAATTCAGCAGCTAGTATGCCTTCCATGCCCCTCGGCACCAGCCTACGATCCTAATTTGTCTTCATTTTTTACTTTCTTTACCATGAAACATATGGTCTTGGTCTCCCGGACCATTTCTGTACTTTTTCTTAGGCTTTAGGGCCTCAGAGGGGGTATGGGGCACCCTCCCACCATGGTTGGTCCTTGAATCACGTCAATTTTAAGACCATTGAGTTCACAAATCTTCACCTTTTGTTTCCCCCTTTTTTACACTCTCCAGTATCCTAGATTGCACTCTACCCATACTTCTTCTCCATCGTGCTTGGGCACCGCGCTACCATCGGTGAGGTGTGCTCAAACCTCAGAACCACCTTATCGTCGACCGAAGATACCAAAGAGGTCGTAGGGGGAGAGAAACCCCAACAACTAGCTTATGTGAGCTGGCTCCCTCCCAATCCCTACTTTTCTCATTCTCTAGTGACCTTATAGAGTGCCACCATCGTAGTGGTGCAACACCAGTGCAGTGGTGTGCTGAGGTGGCTAGCCCCTGGGAATCACAAATGACCACCAACTAGAGGCTAGAAATGGTTGCCAATCATGTTTGATCGGTAAGTGACCACATACCTCCCACCTCTTTTACTTACACATGGACCTAATGTTTGTGTGTGAACCCGACTCTAGCAAATCACAGTGTGCCATGTGGCTCGCCCTTTGGTAAAAATCCCTCCCTTTTATACAAATATGTCTTGATCTTGCAAAATTCATAGAAAATAATTAATAAGTCAAAACGAGACATGTTATACATAAATTTAAATCTAATCGATGAGATCAGATTCAATGATGACATATAAACTTGATATTAATCTTGATTTGATGACAATATTGAAATATGATGATGTTGAATATAGCTTGTAGTTAAGTTTCCTAGAAGGGAATGTTGGCTAAATTGGACATTAATATACCCTTTGTTTTGATGATGACACACATTTCATTCTTGTGGATCTAACGTTCTATTTGAGTATTTTAGGGTCCAAGGAAATAAGGAATTGGATAATTGAAGATCAACACAAATGAAAGATCAATGTGCTTAAATGTTTAATATTTTCCTGATTGTACTCAATGTAAAAACTTGTACAAGTATATACTGTACAAGTACCTAGATATCATATAAATCAAGCGTTAGATCTTCCTCATATACTCACAACCCTTAGATAGGTTTTCCCCCAGAGTCAGAGTCACAATCACCAATGATACACACACTTAGAAGGTGATTCAATAGAAATAGGGACTCTCTTAGTTGACAAACTTCTCAACTGAGACACACTCGGTCGAGGATTTTCTCGACCGAGAAACACTACGGTCAAAGTCACAGGATCGGATCAATAACTTATACATTTGTACACTAAAATAGGTTTTCGGTCGATAATATCTTCGATTGAGCAAGCTTCGACCCAAAGTCCATGACCGTTAGGCCAAGTGGTTGGTGTTTGGGGCTTGGAAATAGTCGTTGCAACAATTTTGCACCAAAGAAAAGTTCGACTGAGACACATCTCAGTCGACAAGTTCCTCAACCGATATAGGTTCTGGATTGCTCCTTTTAGCTCGAAACAATTAGCCATTGCAAGACAATTAACGGATACCTAACGGGTAGTTAAGCACTAAGAACACTCTAGAAACCCTCTAGAATGTCCCTAAGTACTTGCAAACCATTACTATAAATAGGAGAGGCCTTAGAACACCTATAATAGACAACTATACTTGAGAACACATTCTAGTGAGCAACCAAGAAAAGCTACTCTTGGCATCTTGTTTCTTCAAGATCAAATTTTGAGTCCTATAGCTATAGGCTCTAAGCCACCTTATAACAACGTTCATCCTTAGTGGTTTGAGAGGTCTAATGCATGATATAGGATCAAGGTGCTGTACTAATTTGGTGGAGTATTTTCTTTCTTCCAATCTCTATCTTTTATATTGTATACTATTCTCCTTAACTACTACTAGGTTTGAAAGGTGTTGAAAGGAGTATTCTTGGAACTACTTCATGGTGGAGAAGGCTGCTTCAAGAGGTGATTGCAATTACTTCAAGGAAGGATGCTTCAAGGGAGGTTGAAGCTACTTCAAGAAGGTGAAGGCTGCTTGACTTGGAGTTACTTCAAGAAGGCTGCTTCAAGGAGGTTCAAGCAACTTCAGGTGAAGGCTACTTCAAGGGTGTAGAAGGAAGGTGATTGTTTTTTGTGTAACATCCTCAAGAGGTAATAAAATAAATCACTTTCAAAATCCTGATTGGAAACAATTGGGTAGTAGACTGACTACCTTTGATTTCAAAGGTAGGAACCACTCTACATCCTTGTTTCCACTTTGTTTCCACCTTCATATTCTGTTTGATTATTTAATTATTTTTAAAAGCACCAAAAAGCTCTATTCAACCCCCTCTAGGTCTTTCAATTGGTATCAGAGCAGGTCTTCAAGGAGCCCTAACAGGTCTTGAAGAATGGGGGATGGCATACTCAACAACCTCAACTTGGAGGAAACTCACGTGACTCGGCCACCACTATTCGATGGAAGCAACTATACCTACTGGAAGAGAAGGATGCAGTTCTACTTCCAAGGAATTAGTTGGGATCTATGGAGACTGGTGTCTACAACATATGAGCTTCCCCAAACAGAGTATGCAACGTGGGATCCAAACACGGTAAAACAAGTTCAATTAAATGCTAAGGCGGTAAGCATACTATATTATTCTATTTCTATAAGTGACTTCAATAGAATCTCTTCATGTGATACTACTTATGACATATGACACAAACTCTCCATAATACATGAAGGAACTACTCAAGTTAAAAATACTAAAATTTGTATGCTTAAACAAAAATTTGAACAGTTTCGTATGCAACCAAATGAATCTATTAGTGATATGTATGCAATATTTTCTTATATCATCAACGGTTAAGTGCATTAAGAAAATGTATAAGTGAAGAAGATAAAGTCTCCAAAATTCTTAGGTCTTTGCCTCTTAAGTACAAGCCAAAGGTGACAGCCATTGAAGAAGCCAATGATCTCACCAGATTGAGGATGGAGCAACTCATTGGCAACCTAGAGACTCATGAGGTCACCTTGGAGGAAGAAGAAAGATTAGAGCTTGAGCTTCAAAAAGGAAGAAGGAAGGACATGGCTCTAAAAGCTACAACAAAGGTCCAATCAAAGGTCATCACTCAAGAAAGTGATGAAACAAGTGAAGGATATGATGAAGAAGATGCACTCATTGTAAATGGTAAGAAATATAGAAGGCATAAATCTAACAAAAAGTCTAGTGATTCTTCCTCTTCTTCTCTTAGGTGCTTTGAATCCAGCAAAAAAGGACGTCAAAAATCAGTGTCCTAAAGTAAAGAAAGGAAAGAAGCCTTCATTTAAGAAGAAAGAAAAGGGAGATAAAACCTACAAAACTGCTTGGGATGAGTCAAGTGATGATAGAAAAAGTGGAGAAGAAGATGTACAATGTCTTATGGCCAGGGAAGATGAGAATGACGAATCAGATGAGGTAATCCTTCTTGAACTATCTAAAGAAGATTTAGTTACTAGTCTTCAAGAAATACATGACAAATACATTGATTGCAAGAAGAAATTAAAGAAGCTCACAAAAACAAATGATGATTTGCATGCTAAACTATATATTCTCTCAACTGGAAATGAAAGCCTCATATCTGAAAGAAATACTTTAAATTCATCCATAAATGAACATAATATCAAGTTACGTGCTGTAGAAACAAACTACAATTTTGTTTGTCAAGAAAAGGTTAATTTTCTTGCTAAAATAAATGATGTTCAAACTCAACCTATCTTATGTACTCATGTGGATTATGATGCTATTGTCAAACAAAGAGATAGTTTATCTTCTAATCCAGATCAGCCAAACTTAAATATTAAAAATAAAATGGATGAAATTGCAAAATTACAAAAAGAAATTAGTAACTTTAAAAAACAAATATATTCTTGATAAAATTCTAAACAATTCTTCTGGTCAAATTGGAAGAAGAGGTTTAGGTTATGTACCAAAAGATAAATCTCATCAAAAACCCAAAATAATAAAAACACAAGTACCCAAGACCAAAGTCATGTATGTACCTAAGAACAACTCAACTCATAACCACAATGTTAAAAGGAGAAATGAAATTGATTCCATCTGTTGTCGCTATTGCTTATGTCTTGGACATTACTCATTCTCATGCCCATACAAGAAAAATGGCGTTGACTTAGTTTGTGTACCAAAACCCCAAACTTAGGAATATTGAGCATGATTAGTTGAGATTTGATCTAAAGCTTTACTTTGAAACTCATAAGGTCTTATCTCAACTAAAACCATTGTTACCTTTCATAATTGAAGTTATATATGATCTACTTGAAATAAATAAAATTGCTAGAAACAAACAGAAACATTCTCGATCGACAAAATATTTGACCGAGATATTCTTTAGTTGAGAAAACAGTCGACCAAGAATGTTTCTATCTTAAGCTTACACTTTCTAGAAAATCACCCGACTGACAAATACCTCGACCAAAACCAATCTCGGTCGACAGTTCTATTCAAATTCAATTATTTAATTAATAACACATGTAATTATACTCAATTTGTTGTTTAAAATATACAAATCCTTCCATAATAATATAATATAAATTATAAAAATGCTCCTAACTAAGAGGACCATCACATGGGTACCAAAATCTATTTCTTTTGCAGGATTGGGTGGTTGATAGTGTCTGCTCCAAGCATATGACTGGAGACAATGAAGCTTTTCAAACATTTGAAGAAAAGAAAAGTGGAACAGTCATATTTGGAGACAATGCCAATGGAAAAATTGTTAGAATAAGTGATATTGGTAAATATCTTCAAACTAAAAATGTTCTACTTGTTGATGGATTGCATCACAATTTAATTAGTGTTAGTCAATTATGTGATAGTGGCTATGATGCCCTATTCAATAAAACTTATTGTAAACTACTAATTGAAAACACTAATAATCTTGTTTATGAATGAAAAAGAATAGGAAATCTATACATACTTAGACCTAATTCTATGCAAGCTATTATTGGAAAATGTATTCTTACAAAAGATGAATCCTTAGAACTATGGCATAAAAAATTAGGTCATGCAAGCTCACATGTCATCAAAAAGTTAATTAAATATGATCTTGTTCATGAACCATGTACTCTAGGCAAGCAAAATAAAATTTCTTTCAAATCTAAAACATTGCTTAGCACTACTAGATCATTGGAGCTCATTCATATGGACTTGTTCGGTCCTATGAGAACTCAATCTATTGGTGGAAAAGATATTCCTTTGTTATTGTAGATGATTATAGTAGATAACATGGGTTCACTTTCTTTCAAATAAAGATGATACAATTAAAATTTTTATACAATTTTTCTCTAAAATTGAAAATCAACTATAAAATAAAATATGTACAATTAGGAATGATCATGGTGGGAATTTGAAAATCACATTTTTGAAGAATTTTGAACATCTCAAGGATACACTCATTACTTTTCATCTCCCCACACTCCACAACAAAATGGCATAGTAGAAAGAAAAAATCGGTCTTTACAAGAAATGGCTAGAACAATGTCAGTTGAACATAATGCACCTAAAACATTTTGGGCCGAAGCAGTAAATACAACATGTTACGTGTTAAATTGAGTAACAATACATTCACATATTAAGAAAACTCCCCATGAACTTATCTTCAAAAAAAACCAAGAGTTGATTATTTCACACCTTTGGTACACCTTGTTGTATCCTAAACACAAAGGATAATAGAGACAAATTTAATCCCAAATCACATAAAGGATAGTTCTTGGGATATTTAACCTCTACTATGGCATTTATAATCTACAATACTATCACTAAAAAAGTTGAAGAATCAATTCATATTACATTTCATGAACTAACAACTCAAAATGAACATGAAAATGAAAATACAAATGGCATTACTCATCAAATTGAAGACCTAACCATATCTATAAAAGATGATCAAAATTCTAAAATTAATCAACAAAATGAGACACAAAAACATATTCCTAGATTAATCAAGGATCATTCTCAAGATTTCATCTTTGGAAATCCTTTTGATAAAGTAAAAACTCGATCATCATTTAGAGATATTGCAAATATGACATTTGTATCAATCATGAAACCCAAGAAGGTGAATGGGACTTTAAAAGATGAATATTGGATAATGGCTATGTAAGAAGAACTAAATCAATTCACTAAAAACAACATATGGGACTTAGTCCCTAAACCACAAGACAAAACCATCATTGGAACTAAATGGGCTTTTCGAAATTAACTTAATGAAGTCAGGGAGGTAGTTAGAAACAAAACTAGATTGGTGGGTCAAGGGTATAACCAACAAGAAGGAATATATTTTGATGAAACTTATGCACACGTGGCTAGACTTGAATCTATAAGAATGGTATTAGTTATAGCTGCCCTCAAAGACATCAAACTATTCTAAATGGATGTAAAAAGTGCCTTTTTAAATGGGATCATAGAAGAAGAAGTATATGTTGACCAACCACCTGGATTTGAAATTCCTGGAAAAATTGATCATGTAAACAAACTTAATAAAGCACTTTATGATGTCAAACGAGCACCACAAAACTGGTATGAAAGACTTAAAAACTATCTATTTGACAATGGTTTCTCAATTGGAAATTCAGGCTCTACATTGTTTTTTAAAACATACAAATCAGATTTTCTTGTTGTTCAAATATATGTTGATGATATCATATTCGGTGCCTCAAACAATTCCTTATGCAATCAATTTAGTGACATAATGCAAAAAGGATTCGTGATGAGTCTTATGGGAGAATTAACATTTTCCCTTAGTTTTCAAATAAAACAAATGCCCGCTAGAATTTTTCTATGCCAGGAGAAATACACTAATGAACTCTTAAAATGCTTTGGAATGAATAATTGCAAACATGCTACCACACCAATGGCCACTTCTGCCAAAATTGACAAGGATGAAGATTGAGAACCCATTGATGATTCCTTATATAGGGCCATGATTGGTAGTTTACTATATTTAACTACTTCTAGACTGAACATTATGTTTTCCATTGGGCTTTGCGCTAGATTTTAATCCAAACCAATGCAATCTCATTTTCAAGTAGTTAAAAGAATCCTAAGATATCTTGCTGGTACTACCAACTATAATTTATGGTATCCCAATGGACAATTGCTAGATTTAAAAGTTTACACCAATGCCGATTATGCTAGTTGTCGAGTTGATCACAAAAGAACAAGTGGTGGTTGTTTCTTCTTAGGAAGAACCTTATTATTTTGGTTTAGTAATAAACAAAATGCAGTCACCCTTTCCACCACTGAAGCCGAATATATGGTGGTTGGTTCCTATTGTGGTCAAGTACTTTATATGCAACAAGTTTTGAATGATTATGGTTTTATATTCTCATCTACACCAATTTTCTGTTATAATACCAGTGCTATAAACTTGGCCCATAATCCTATTCTACATAGTCGTGTCAAGCATATTGAAATCCGACACCATTTCTTAAGGGATCTCATTTCTAAAAATCATATATCTCTCCATCATGTTGATACTGAAGAACCATTCACTGATATCTTTACCAAACCACTTCCACTTGATCAATTTTAATATATTAGAATGAAGTTTCTAATTACTCCCCTAGAGGATGTCTTCTTCAATATATGTGCTCAAAACTCTTGATAATTCCTAATTCATGTGATCTTTAAGGTATAAAATCTTTGCTAAGTCTCAGTATTATCATGAAAACTTCTTAAACAAGCTCAAAACGATTCCACTAAACCTACTTATAGCAGTCTAGTCGGTCAACAAAATTTTCGACCGAGATCCACTTGGAGGAACATCTATTTTTTAAAATTTCTAACCGAGTATAACTTAGTATTTCTTGCAAAATTCTGACCAAAATTGACCTCAGTCGACAAATATTTCGACCGAGATCCACTTGGTGGGACCTCCAACCTCGGTTCTTCTAGAAGCATTTTTTGACCGAAATTTTTTGGTCGACCGAGCTCATGAGAGAACGGTCATATTTTTCAAAATTTTGACCGAAGAAAATTCTCACTCAACAGCCCCTCAGTCGACGATCGTCTCAACTGAGCCCTTGTCACAACGACTCTTTTTCAAATTCTCGACCGAGCAAAAGTAGATGTTGCTTGAGGAGCGCCAACTGAGAGTCGTTGGGATCTCAATCGACGAAATTGTTGACTGAGAAAGTGCATGACCTTGCTATAATAGAGGCAACATCGGCCATTCTCTTCACAACTCACTTGCTCTCTTCTCAAGTCCCTCTCTAGTGATCCTTTGAGATATTCTTTAGCAACATCCTTCTACTATCTTCCCTAGTTCTTCTTCCACCTCTATATTTTCAAGATGGCCACATATTCTGCTCATGGAGGAAAGAAGCAAGTCGCAACAAGGAAGGGAAGAATAGTCACTCCAGCTCTAAGCATCATCAACGACATCACCTTCAATGATGTTGCTTCTGGAGATCGCTACCTACAACTCACTTTGAAGACTCCTCTTCCTTGACGCCCGATGGACACCAATGACTTCCTCACCCTCATTGATCTTCCTGAACTATTCCAGGTGCAAAAGCTAATAGAATTTCTTACTCCATCTTTCCGTTTCTGGTCTACCAAGGCCATAAATGCCAACCTTGCCAAAAACTCAGACCACCCATTCTCCTTCTCCTCCATGGTTTATGGGCTAGGATTTCATTTTTCTAAAGAAGACGTTCTTAAAATGCTAGAAATTAATGTATAGGAGTATAGGGGATTTGTAGACCTAACCACTAGAAATCCCATGACTAAACTATCTATAACTGATAACACCATTAGCTTAGGAGATACAAAGAGGGCTATCTTTCTCCCCAACACCTCCTCAAATGAAGATAGGGGAACCTACTATGCAATAAACTTAACCCTTGAAGCTAGGGTAGTCAACTTAATTATTTCAAATAACATCTACCTATGCTGATTTCGTTTGCCAAATCACCCAATTTAGGATGTGCCTAATTTATGCCATACTAGAAAGTATTCCTATAGATTCCATTCACATCATCCTATGCAATATGGTTGAATTTTCTGGACATCCTCCCTATGCTGATTTCGTTTGCCAAATCACCCAATATTGTTTAAAAAAAACCTAGAGGATCTAGGGTATAAGTGTGATAGGTGACCTCAAAAGCTTACTAGAAACACAGTAGACAAAATGGGCATTGATTTTGGGCATAAGAGGACTAGGACCAAAGGAGACACATCTACCCAATAAAATCCTCCACCTCCTACTCCTCCTAGATACTCCTTAGAAAATCTAATCAATAATGTTTGCTATCTCACTGGGGCCACCTATCATCTTGGGAGACAATTGGATTACAATCACCATGCCATGACTTATCTTAATCAAAGAATGCAAGCTCTTTCTCCTAATGTTACAGATACTTATCCTCATTCACTCTACCCAGGGAGTCTCTATCCTTACAATCCTTCAATCCATTATACCCAAGTTCCACCTCCACCCTCACATTATCTTGCCTATACCCAATATTCACCCATTCAACTTCAAGATATAGCTTCCCATTTCGATTTGATCGGGCACCCACATTTCTGGAGGCATATGCTCTTACATAGATAGGTGCACTTGATTGGCAGACACTTGACAAATAGTATGGTGCTACTACATTTCTTGGGAAAGATCCTGAAGTTGATGTAATTTGAAGCTCTTTCAAGTGATGTGGAACTATGTAGTGAGCGGGAAAATTCATTGTAATCAATCTAGTGAAGTTCATCTTACTATTCTATGTTGTTTCAATGTAATTGAGCTTGTTCTCTTTGTCATGATAATAAAATTTATATTGTGGCTTTCATAGGACATTTTCCCATCATTTTGTTTTTACAATTTGAGTATGATATTAAGGGGGAGCCTACAACATTCTTGAATACAATGTATATCTTTCTATTAATTGAATTCTTTACACCAATTAGGGCTTAACATCCCATATTTTTGGTTAGAGATACATTTATCGATCCCACCATGAGCCTAAAAGAATCTCATATCATTTCATGGCTTAATATCCCTTGCAAATGGTTGAAAAATTAATCTTGGTTCTTGAATTGTGGCTAAATTTGACATTCTTTTTGAAGTAAACAAATAATGGGGAGTAATCAATTAAGGGGGAGTCTTATTGACTTACACATATGATTATATGGCTATCTTTTTTAAATGACAAAGGGGGAGAAATAAAATAAATAAAAAATGAGTTTCATTCTCTCTTGGCTTAACATTAATTGATGCTATATTCCTTAAGAGATGGATATTGTGTTCCATATCTCTTTAGGAATAATAAGCACACATTTTATGAAAACAAGAATATGTTATTCATCTAAGGTAAATCTCAGGTATGAAACTCATCTCATTTAATAATTTTGTTTATATTTTAGAAATGTTTATCATCTTCAAAAGGGGGAGATTGTTGGCTAAATTGGACATTAATATACCATTTGTTTTGATGATGACAAACATTTCATTCTTGTTGATCTAACATGCTATTTGAGTATTTCAGGGTCTAAGGAAATAAATAATTGGATAATTGAAGATCAACACAAATGGAAGATCAATGTGCTTAAATGTTCAATATTTTCATGATTGCACTCAATGTAAAAACTTGTACAAGTATATAATGTACAAGTACCTAGATATCATGTAAATCAAGCATTAGATCTTCCTCACCCACTCACAACCCTTAGATAGGTTTCCCCCCAGAGTTAGAGTCACCATCACCCATGATACACACACGTAGAAGGTGATTCAATAGAAGCAGGGACTCTCTCGGTCGACAAACTTCTCGACTGAGACACACTCAGTTGAAGATTTTCTCAACTGAGAACCACTTTGGTTGAAGTCACAAGCACGAATCAATAACTTATACATTTGTGCCTAAAATAGGTTTTTGGTCAACAATATCTTTGACCGAGCAAGCTTCAACCCAAAGTCCATGACCGTTAGACCAAGTGGTTGGTGGTTGGGGGTTGCAAATATCTGTTGCAACAATTTTGCCCCAAACCCCTCCTCGTTCGAAGAAAAGTTTGACCGAGACACATCTCAGTCGACAAGTTCCTTGACCGAGATAGATTCTGGATTGTTCCTTTTAGCTCAAAACAATTAGCCATTGCAAGCTAATTAATGGATACCTAATGGCTAGTTAAGCACTAAGAACACTCTAGAAACCCTCTAGAATGTCCCTAAGTACTTGAAAATCATTCCTATAAATAGAAGAGGCCTTAGGACACCTATAACACACAACTACACTTGAAAACACATTCTAGTGAGCAACCAAGCAAAGCTATTCTTGCCATCTTGTTTCTTCAAGCTCAAATTTTGTGTCCTATAGATATAGCCTCTTAGCCACCTTATAGGAACGTTCATCCTTAGCATTTGTAAATTGTAAGGTTGAACTCATTTATATAAGGATGTGTACTCAGTTTAACATTCATAGTATTTGATTATTTTTGAAACTACCAAACATGGTGATTTTTATCTAAATACTTATCTATTAGAAAGAGAAAGAAATTTATGATCTGATGGTGAAGATATTTCACCCATAATAGATAATCGACAAGAAAGTTAGGGCCTTTGCAATTTTGCTTCTTTTCTAGCCTTTTCACCCTTTTCCCTTCTTTTTCTCCTCCTTTTCTTTCTTGAGCCTTGGCCTTTTGTCTCTTAGTCGATCTTGCCCCAGGTCACATACCTTGCTAAGCCTAGGAGCAACTAAGCATGGGAGCCCCCCAACTACTCAATCGGGTACCCACAAATTAGGGGCCGACTGGACTGTTGGGGAGTCATCCCTAACCTCATGACTAGCTAGGTTGCCAACCATAACCCTCGACACCAGCCTACAATACTTGTTTGTCTTCATTTTCGACTTTCTTTGCCACAAAACATCTCCTCTTGGTCTCCTAGACCATTTCCCTACTTTTTCTTAGGCTTTTAAGGGCTCAGAGGGATATGGGGAACCCTCCCACCATGGTCGACCACCTTGGTTGAGGTCAAACTGAAAGACGTAATCCAATCCTTTTATCACCTCCACTTTAAGACCATTGAGTTAAAAAAGCTTCACCTTTTATTTCCTCTTTTTCTGCACTTCCAATGTCCTAGATCGCTCTCTACCCATACTTCTTCTTCTCCCAAGAGCTTGGGCATCGCCCTATCGTCAGTGAGGCATTATCAAGACTAGGAACCACCTTTTCACTTATCAAATATGCCAATGAGGTCGTAGGGGAGAGAGAAACCCCAATGGGCGGCTTACCTGTGTTGGCTTCTTCCCAATCCCTACTTTTCTCATTCTCCAATGACCTTGCTTGAGTGGCACTACCGTAGCTGGTGTAGTACCAATGTTGTGGTGGGTAGAGGTGGCTAGCCCCTGGGAATCACGAATTATTGCCAACTAGCGGCTAGAAAAGGTGGCCAACCATGTTTGACTAGTCAATGACTACAAATCTTGCACCCTTGTTACTTGCACATGGACCAAAACATTGGTACGTGGACCCGAATCCAACAAATCACAGTGCACCACATGGCTCGCCCTTTGGTATAAATCCCTCCCTTTTAAACAATATGTCTTGATCTTGCAAAATTCATTGAAAGTCATTAGTATGTCTAAATGAGACATGTTATATATGAATTTTAATATAGACAACGAGATTTATCCAATGAACCTTGTTTCATAAGATAGTTTGATTTGTAGCTCCTGTTATGTTGAAGGTGGCATCATTTTGATATCTTTTAATGCAATTTAATGTATATTATGCTCAACCATGATCAAATCTTGACCCCATTTCACAGTTATGAGCCTGATCAGTAACATATAGTATGGTGTACTATATGAATCGAACTTGATTATGTTTTACGATTTCAATGACTCTAATATATGAAATAGAACATGAAATATGCATCATATGGACTTTGATGACAATGACCACTAACATTGATGCTCAACTTTATTATATGAACTCCAACTTGTCATTCTTGATCTAGATCAGTAATATTGATGCATGATTAAGCCATTAATCTAATTTTGCCACACTTTGAACTCTTTTTCAACTTGGTGTTATGAAAAGTGCCATTAAATGTGATATATATGAAGTTTTAATGATGATCTTTAAAGCTTGTGCTAATGTACCTAAAATATGGTCAAAGCTCCATACTGACGTTCAAGATCAGTAAATTTATTGATCTCTATGACATGAAATCTATATTGATATATCATGTACTCTAGTGATGATCATCTTGCATGAAAATGACTCAATATGACTTAAATTGATGTTCTGATGAATAAGGGTTTAAGCTTATTTAAATCTTATGATTTCCCAATTAAGATGATGAAGCCTACGTTTAAAATCCCTGATCTTGCAAGGATGTTTCACCCTAAGTCAATACAATTTATGATGTAGTATGTAGCTTGATGATGATATTGCATGAACATTGGAGATGTTAAAATCAATCATTGAGAAATATGGTACTTAAATTAGGTGAAACATCAACACTTGATGAATATGTTTAAGATGACCTAAGTGTTGTGATATTAATATAGTGACACATTCTTGTAATTCCATGACTCTTTGATGGTCTCTTTTCAAAGATCTAATCATGTTGTATGATGTTAGTTTGCTTGTATGAAGGTACGCTTTATCTTCCTATTTGCCAGACTAGAAATATAGAAATTTCTTCTATGTATGTAGTATAAATGCTTGGCTATATTATTTGCTTGATCTATTGTTACCTATGATTACTATGTTTTTTCTTGATTACATATGTTGAACAAACTTGAAAACATAATGATTGATGTCCATTATACAACCTTGTGCACCTGCATGTATTCACGAGATAAGGACACAAGGCTGGGTGTCCTACTTGAGTTTTCATGATAGGGAAGACCATGTTGATACAAGGGTTAGCTCTTGGAGATGGCCTGGAGGTCCCTTATTATTTGGGTTAGCTCTTGACATTTAGTCTTGTAGTCCCTCATGTTGGAACATGGTAGCTAATCTTGAGCACCCTCACAAACCCCTTCTCTAGAGAGTCAAAGTCCTTATGATATTGTTAGTATAATGGATATGAAATTAAAAATGTTTGCATGTTAATAAGTGAGTCTTTAATCATGTTGTTTCTTCATTCTTTTTATCTACATTATGCTTTTTCCAATGCAAGGTATGTTCTTAAACCTGTGATTTTATATGTTTGCACAGTGTAATCAACATAGTTGTGCTGATGTGTACACATGTTATGATTTTAGGTAACATGTACACTATGAATCTCTAATGATGATCAATTCTTCTGCACTTACAATAATCTACTCGTACTTTGATGATATATAATGACATGAAAATGGAATACACATGGTTGATATATGGGACCTAAAATCTTGTCAAGTATTAGTTTAGTATTCTTTTATGCTTTTTTGTCTCATACCTTAGTCGTTGTTTATGGTTTTATTCATGGATATGTTATGTGATCTATCCTACAGATGGACGCTTGGGTCCTATCACCTTTGGCTTTCTAGCCATTAGGAGTGACAATTTGGGTAAGAAATGGTTCCATGACAGATGGTATTAGAGCAATCACATATCCTTTATGCGTGTTTAATAACCCAATTTCTTGTATGAACCATGGGAAAACCTAAGTCCATAATGGTGAAGTTGAGGTGTCTAGGTAGGTCACTACAAGGGGGATGATGCACCTCCTATATGCCTAGCTACGGTGGCTGAGGTTTCCCTTGTATACCTACCTGGCCGAAGTGAATCCAAGACTAGATTAAGGATTTTTCCCTAAAAAATTTAGAGAGTCTTCTGGAATCTCACCTCTTTTTTAAGGACTACCCTAAGCAACCCATTGGATGATGATTAGATAATTTCTCATCTCATCATATGATCTTTCTTTTGACAATTAATCACATGATCTCTCAATTATGAGTAGCTTATATATGGGGAAAATAAAATTAGAATGAACAAGTAAAAATGATTCCATGATCAGACCTTAATTTGAAAAACTCGATTTTGTCTAATGAAAGGACTCTTGAGTTAAGTACTCACGTATAATATCTTAGATCATGCAAAATCAATTTTACCAAATATGACCTATGTGTTTCCTATGTTTGAGGTAAATGACAACAATCCCTAACATGATGAAATAAGGAGAAATTGTGCGCTATACCTCATTGTTGATGAGGTCACTATTGATTAAGTCCATGTTGCTCCTATTTTTCATAAAACCTCAAACATGATCAAGCAAACATTTCCCCAACTTGATATGTATCATCATCATGATTTCAAATGACTATGACTTTGAACTCTAGAAATCTTGAATTTTGATACACAAATCATAATCCCCTATTTATTATAATACCTCATTGTTAAACTTGCTTTTGAATGATTTGAAAATATGAGATCTTGATCATACTCGATAATACTCAAAATTTTGAAAGAGCCTATATTGACTTCTCTATTTTCAAGTATACCACCTTTTTCTTAATTATGAACAGAAGGGAACAATATTATGACCTCAAATACATGAAATCTCGAATCATGGTTGCTCAAATATTATAATTGATCTTTGATCTAATGACCTTGTGAAATACAAATCAATAAATGATTCTCTTCCTATATGATGAACTTTATACTTCATGACTAATGAAGAAAAATGTGCTAGCATAGAGTGGTAGTTTGTTTCATTACTCCCCTGAACTAAGTTACATCCCTATTTTTATTGCCTCTAGATTTTCATCTTGTTGATTATTTATATTTATGAAAGGTAACCCATTTCATACGATTTTGATCTCTTGACCAAATTCTCTAATTGGTTAGATCCAATGATGACATATAAACTTGATAATAATCTTGATTTTATGATGATATTGAAATATGATAATGTTGACTATAGCTTTTGTTTAAGTTTCCTAGAAGGGCCTAGGTATAAAACATTCATCAACCTTGAATACCATGATGATGACATTGATGTCTATGTCACAAAAAATTTCTATGTTGTTGCTTGATTGTTGATTATGGATGAATGATAATCACCTAGTGTCTAATTCAAAATTTTATACCCTAGCTTAGAAATTTTGGACCTATGACTTTTGTTGTCTAAAAATAGGACTCTTGATATTGATTTACAAAATCTTGACCAGAGATAACTCATCTCAATATTGATTTGACTCATATGATCAACCTATTTGAATCTTGAGATCGCCCTTGATATATGATTGATGACTTTCATGTTCCCAAATATCAAAATATTTGAAATTATGATTATATTGATTCACACATTTATGGATTAGGGATGAGCTCTCATTTGGACTAGGGTGGGACCTTCCATTGGTATTAATACAAAACTACAATATGAAAATATGATGTTTGTATTGAACTGTTGAAATATGAAATCTCAATCAAGGATGTATAACCCCACCTAGGGACAATGTGGAATCTAACCCAAGAAATTGGGATTGAAAGTCATGTGTTTCTCTTAAATCTAACAGCCCTAATTTGTTGACTTAATTGGTGATCTCTCCAAATTTGGGATCTTTTGATGACCTATTGGTATCAAAGTGGTACAACAGAAGCGTGGCTATACTTGTACTTTGATGTTTGGTTTCTTGACATCAAAATCATGTTGATGACTGAAGGATGATGATATTATTTGGAGATATTATGATAAATGTGATACGAAGTCAAAATGTCATTTTTGTTTTTTGTTTTAATTTTAGAGAGAGAATTCCTTTTAAGATTGGGAGGATGTAACCACTTAGTTTTCCTCTCTCCTCCAACTATGAACTTTGGCTTATAATGTGCTCAATTTGATTCTATGACCTCCATCATGATCAATTGGATGTGTCAGAACTACATGTCGCTCAATTGATGAGTTTTGAATGATAAATTGTATGTTTAAACTCATTTGCATAAGGATTTGTACTTGGTTTAACATTAAGAGTATTTGATTTTTCTTGAAACTACCAAACATGGTGATTTTGATCTGAATCCTTGTCTATTAGGAAGAGAAAGAAATGTATGATCTGACGATGAAGATATTTCACCCGAAATTGGATAATCAACAAGAAAGTTATGGCCTTTGCAAGTCTGCTTCTTTTCTAACCTTTTTCACCCTTTTTTCCTTCATTTTATCCTCCTTTTCTTTCTTGAGCCTTGGCCTTTTTGTCTCTCACCTGTGCCTGGCCCAGGCCATGCACCTTGCTAAGCCCAGGCTCAGCTAAGCATGGGATCCCCCCAACTGCTCGATCGGGTGCCCATAGATCAGGGGCCAATCAGACATTTGGGGAGTCATCCCTAACCTCATGATAAAGTCAACAACTAGGCTACTGGCCATGCCCCTTGACACCAGGCTATGATCCTTATTTGTCTTCACTTTTTACTTTCTTCACCACAAAACATATCCTCTTTGTCTTCCATACCATTTCCCTACCTTTTCTTAGGCTTTTATGGCCATAGAGGGATATGGGGCACCCTCCCGCCATGGTCGACCATCTTGGTCGAGGTCAAAGTGAAAGGCATTGTCTAGTCCTTGTATCACCTCCACTTTAGGACCATTGATTTCAAAAAGAATAACCTTCAATTCCCCCGTTTCCTACACTTCCAGTGTCCTAGATGGCCCTCTACCCATACTTATTCTCCCAAGAGCTTGGGCACCTCCCTATAATCGACGAGGTGTTCTCAAGCCTAGGAACCACATTTTCACTAGCCGAAGATGTCAGTGAGGTCACAGGGGAGTGAGAAACCCCAACATATGGCTTACGTTAGCTGGCTCCCTCCCAATCCCTACTTCACTTGCTTTCTAGTGACCTTACTGAAGCGACACCACTATAGCTGGTGCAGTACCAACGATGTGGTGGGCGGAGGTGTCTAGCCCCTAACAATCATGGATGATCGCCAACTAGCAGCTATAAAAGGTTTCCAACTGTGTTTGACCAGTTAGGGACCGCATACCTTGCTCTCATGTTACATGCACATAGTCACAAATGTTAGTGCGTGGACCCGGATCCAAGAAATCACCGTGCGCCACGTGGCTCTCCCTTTGGTATAAATCCCTCCCTTTTATACAAATATGTCTTGATCTTGCAAAATTCATAGAAAATTATTAATAAGTCAATTTGAGACATGTTATATATGAATTATAATCTAGTCGATGAGATCTATCCAATGAAACTTATTTTAGAAGATAGTTTGATTCATAGCTCCTTTTATGTTGAAGGTGTCATCATTTTGATATCTTTTAATGAATTCAATGTATATTATGCTCAACTATGATCAAATATTGACCCCACTTTATTGATATGACACTGATTAGTAACATATTGTATGGTGTGCTATATGAATTAAACATGATTATGTTTTTCCCTTTTAATGACAATAATCTATGAAATGGACCATGAAATATGCATCATATGGACTTTAATGACAATGATCACTAACTTTGATGTTCAACTTGATTATATGAACTCCCATTTGTCATTCTTGATGTAGATCAATAATATTTGATGCACTATTGAGCCATTAATTTAATTTTCCCACATTTGAACTCTTTTGCAACTTGGTGGTATGAAAAGTTCTTATATGAACTTTTAATGATAATCTTTAATGCTTGTGCTAATGTGCCTCAAATATGTTCAAAACTCCATACTGACGTTAAATATCACTAAATTTAGTGATTTCTATGACATGAAATCTAGATTGATATATCTTGTACTCTATTGATTACCATTTTGCATGAAAATGACTCAATATGACTTAAATTGATGTTATGATGAATAAGGATTTATGCTTATTTAAATTTTATGATTTCTCAATTAAGATTATGAAACCCAAGTATGAAATCCCTAATCTTTCTAGGATGTTTCACCCTAAGACAATATAATTTATGATGTAGTATGTAGCTTGATGATAATATTGCATGAACATTGGAGATGTGAAAATTAATCATTGAGAAATATGGTACTTAAATTAAGTGAAACATCAACCCTTAATGAATATGTTTAATATGACCTAAGTGTTGTGATGTCAATCTAGTGACATATGCTTGTAATTCCAAGACTCTTAGATGGATTCTTTTCAAATATCTAATCATGTTGTATAATGCTAGTTTGCTTGTATCTAGGTACACTTTATCCTCCTCTTGGCCAGTGTAGCATACATGCTTGTCTATATTAATTCCTTCATCTATCTTCTCTATGACTACTATGTTTTGGTCTTAATTACATATGTTGAACCAACTTGAAAACATAATGATAAATGTCCATTAGAAAACCTTGTGGACCTGCCTGTGTTCTGAGGGTGAGGACACAAGGTTGGGTGTCCTAATTTAGTTGTCATGATAGGTCAGACCATGTTGATACAAGGGTCAGCTCTTGGAGATGGCCTTGATGTCCCTTACGAATAGGTTTAACTCTTGATGTTTAGTCTTGTAGTCCCTCATGTTGGAACATGGTAGCTAATCTTGAGCACCCTCACAGATCCCTTCTTTTGAGAAGCTGGTCAAAGGCCTTATGATATTGTTGGTATAACAGAAATGAACTTAAAACACACTTGCATGTTAATAAGAGAATCTTTAATCATGTTGTTTCTTCATTCTTTTTATTTGCTCTATGCTTTTGCCAAAGCAATATATGTTCTTAAACTAGTGATTTTATATGTTTGCACAGCGTACTGAGCATAGTTGTGCTAATGTGTACCCATTTTATGATTTAGGTAACATGTACATTATGAATCTCTAATGATGATTGATTCTTCCATACTTATGATAATCTACTCATACTCTGATGATATATATATTGACATGCAAATAGAATACACATGGTTGACATATGGGACCTAAGATCTTGTCATGTCTTAGTTTATCATTCTTTTATGCTTTCTTGTCTCATACCTTACTTTTGTTTGTGGTTTTATTCATGCATATGTTATGTGGTCTACCCTATAAATGGACGCTCGGGTCCTATCGCCTTAGTCTTTCTAGCCACTAGGAGTGAGGATTTGGGTAAGAAACGGTTCCATACCAGATGGTATTAGAGAAATCACATATCCTCTATGTGTGTTTAATAACCCACTTTCTCGTATGAACCTTGGGAAAACCTAAGTCCATAATGGTGAAGTTGAGATGTCTAGGCAGGTCCCTATAAGGGGGCTGATGCACCTCCTATCCACCTAGCTACGGTGGTTGCGGTCTCCCTTGTATACCTACCTGGCCAAAGTGAATCCAAGATTGGATTAATGATTTTTCCCTAACCAACTTAGTGTGTCTTTTGGCATCTCATCTCTTCTTTAAGGACTACCCTAAGCTAGCCATTGGATGATGATTAGATAATTTCTCATATCATAATGTATATCTCTTATGACAATTAATCACATTATCTCTTGATTACGGGAATCTTATATATGGGGAAAATAAAATTAGAATGAATTTGTTAAAATTGATTAAGATGATAATGATTCCATGATCTGAACTTAATTTGAAAAAACTTGATTATGGCTAATGAAAGTACTCTTGAGTTAAGTACTCACGTGTAATATCTTAGATCATGCAAACTTGATTTTACCAAATACGACCTATGTGCTTCCTGTGTTTGAGGTAAATGGCAATGATCCCTATTATGATGAAATAAGTAGAACTCGTGCACTATACCTCATTGTTTATGAGGTCATTATTGACTAAGTCCATGTTGCCCCTATTTTTTATTAATACTAAAAAATGATCAAGCAAACTTTTCCCCAATTTGATTTGTATCATGATCATGCTTTCAAATGATTAAGACTTTGAACTTTCGTAATCTTGAATTTTGATACACAATGCAAAATCCCCTATTTATTATAATACCTCATTGTTAAACTTGATTTTGAATGATATGAAAATATGAGATCTTGATCATACTCGATAATACTCAAAATGTTGAAAGAGCTTATATTTACTTCTCTATTTTCACGTATATCACCTTTTTCTTAATTATGAAGAGAATGGAACAATATTATGACCTTGAATACATGAAATATCAAATCATGGTTGCTCTATTATGATAAATGATCTTTGATCTCATGACCTTGTGAAATACAAATCGATGAATGATGCTCTTCCTATTTGATGAATTTGATACTTCATGACTAATGAATACAAATGTTCTAACTTAGGGTGGTAGTTTGTTTCATAACTCACCTAACCTAAGCCACATCCCTAATTTAATTGCCTCTAAATTTTCATCTTGCTGATTATTTGGATTTATGAAAGCTAACCCCTTTCATACAATTTTGGTCTCTTGACCAAAGTCTCTAATAGGTCAGATCAATGATGACATATAAACTTGATAATAATCTTGATTTGATGATGATATCGAAATGTAATTATGTTGACTATAGCTTCTGGTTAATTTTCCTAGAAGGGCCTAGGCCTAGATCATTCATCAACCTTGAATATCATGATAATGACATTCTGGTTGATATCACAAAATGTTGCTCAGTTGTTTCTCAGTTGTTGATTATGGATGAATGATCCCACCTAGTGTCTAATTCAAAATATTATACCCTAACTTAGAAATTTTAGACCTATGACTTTTGTTGTCCAAATCATGACTCTTGATATTGATTTACAAAATCTTGACCATTGAGAACTCATCTCGATATTGATTCGACTCATATGATCATCCTGTTTGGATCTTGAGATAGCCCTCGATATATGATTGATGACTTTCATGTTCCCAAATCTCAAAATATTTGAAATTATGATTATATTGATTCACTCAATTTATTAATTAGGTATGAACTCTCATGTGGACTAGGGGGGGACCTTCCATTGATATTAATACAAAATGATGATATGAAAATATGATGTTTGTCTTGAATTGTTGAAATATGAAATCTCAATCATGTAAGTATGATCCCAGCTAGGGCCAATGTATAATCTAACCCAAAATGTTGGGATTGAAATTCATGCTTTTCTCTTACACCTAAGAGCCCTATTTTGTTGACTTAATTGGTGATCTGTCCAAGTTTGGGATCTTTTGGTGACTTATTGGTATCAAAGTAGCGCAGGGTAACGTTGCTATGCTTGTACTTTGATGTTTGGTTTCATGGCATCAGAATCATGTTGATGACTGAAGGATGATGATATTATATGGGGGATATTATGATAAACATGATTTGGAATATGAAGTCCCAATGTTGTTTGAGGATTTGTTTTAATTTTGGAGACAAAATTCCTTTTAAGGTGGAGAGGATGTAACAACCTAGTTTTCCTCTCTCATCTAACTATGCTCCTTGACTCATAATGCACTCAATTTGATTCTATGACCTCCATCATGATCAATTGGATGTGTTAGAACTACATGTCACACAATTGATGAGTTTTGATTGATAAATTATATGTTTGAACTCATTTGTATAAGGATGTGTAGTTTTGATTGATAAGTTATAAGTTTGAACTCATTTGCATAAGGATGTGTACTTCGTTTAACATTAGAGTATTTGTTTTTTTAAACTATCAAACATGATGATTTTGATCAAAATCCTTGTCTACTAAAAAGAGAAAGAAATTTATGATCTAATGATGAAGATATTCCACCCAAATCAGATAATCAACAAGCAAGTTATGGCCTTTGCAAATTTGCTTCTTTTCTAACCCTTTTCAACCTTTTTCCTTATTTTTCTCCTCCTATTCTTTCTAGAGCCTCAATCTTTTTGTCTCTCACCCGAGCCTGGCCTAGGCCAGACTCCTTATTGTGCCAAGGCAAAACTAAGCATGGGATCACCCCCACACGACTACTTGATAGGGTGCCCATGGATCAGGGGTCGATCAGACAGTTGGCGAGCCATCCCTAACCTCACGACAAAGTCAACATCTAGGCTATCGGCTATGCCCCTCGACACCAACCTATGATCCTCATTTTTATTTATTTTTTACTTTCTTCACGAGAAAACATCTCCTCTTGGTCTCCCAAACCAATACCCTACTTTTTCTTAGGCTTTTAGGGCCTCAGAGGGATATGGGGCACCCTTCCACCATGGTCAGCCATCTTGGTTGAGGTCAAAGTGAAAGGCATTGTTTGGTCCTTGTATCACCTTCATTTTAAGACCATTGAGTTTGAAAAGCTTCACCTTTTGTTTCCCCCCTTTTTTCTTCACTTCCAGTGTCCTAGATCACCTTCTACCCATACTTCTTCTTCTCCCAAGAGCTTGGGCACCACCCTACCTTCGGTGAGGTGTGCTCAGGCCTAGGAACCACCTTGTCGCCGACTGAAGATGCCAATGAGGTCATAGGGGAGAGTGAAACCCCAATGGGTGGCTTATGTGAGCTAGCTCCCTACCAATCCCTACTTTGATAGTTCTCCAGTAACCTTTCTGGAGCGGCACCACTGTAGCTGATGCAGTACCAATGTTGTGGTGGGCGGGGGTGGCTATCCCCTGGGAATTGCAAATGATTGCCAACTAGCTTCTAGAAACAATGGCCAACCGTGTTTGACCCGTCAGTGAGCACATACCTCGTGCCCCTGTTACTTGCACATGGACCCAAATATTGGTGCATTGACCCAAATCCAACAAATCACAATGTTCCACGTGGCTCGCCCTTTGGTATAAATCCATCCTTTTTATAAAAATATGTCTTGACCTTGAAAAATTCATAGAAAATCATTAGTATGTCAAAACAAGACATGTTATATATGAATTTTAATCTAGTTGACGAGATCTATCCAATGAACCTTGTTTCAGAAGATAGTTTGATTCGTATCTCCTGTTGTGTTGAAGGTGGCATCATTTTGATATCTTTTAATGCATTAAATGTATATTATGCTCGACCATGATCAAATCTTAACCCCACTTTACTGTTATGACCCTGATCGGTAACACATTATATGGTGTGCTATATGAATCAAACATGATTATGTTTTTCCATTTCAATGACTCTAATATATGAAATGGACCATGAAATATGCATCATATGGACTTTAATGACAATGATCGCTAACTTTGATGCTCAACTTGATTATATGAATTCCAACTTGTCATTCTTGATCTAGATCAGTAACATTCGATGCATGATTGAGCCATTAATCAAATTTTGCCAAGCTTAAACTCTTTTGCAACTTGGTGTTATGAAAAGTTCCATTAATTGTGATATATATGAACTTTTAATGATGATCTTTAAAGCTTGTACTAATGTACCTCAAATCTGGTGAAAACTCCATACCGACGTTCAAGATCACTAAAGTTATTGATCTCTATGACATGAAGTATATATTGATATATCTTGTACTCTAGTGATGACCATATTGCATGAAAATGACTCATATGACTTAAATTTATGTTATGATGAATAAGGCTTTATGCTTATTTAAATATTATGATTTCCCTATTAAGATGATGAAACCTAAGTTTGAAAACCCTAATATTGCTAGTACGTTTCACCCAAATTCAATATGATTTATGATGTAGTATGTAGCTTGATGATGATATTGCATGAACATTGGAGATGTCAAAATCAATCGTTGAGAAATATGGTACTTAATTAGGTGAAACATGTAACATATCGGATCTAGAACCCTACCCTAGAATTTTGACCTCTTTGACTTAACCAAACAAGGATAAGCTAATACATGTAATTAGGCTAATAATGAAACCTAAAATATGTCACATGAAGTGTAACATAATAAATCATGCTTAATAATCATATATGACGCATATGGAGGTAATAAGAACATAATTGGATGAATAAAGAACTAATGGGCCTCTAATGGGCCATATGACATATCTCATAAAAAGGTCTCAAAAGTGGAAACAAACTTCAAATTCATAATATACATATAAAAATTAGCCTACATGTCAAATTATATCTAATTTGGGAAACCTTGAAATATTAGGATAAGTTTAGGAGAGAGAAAATGAGTAAAAGGAATAAGTAATGAATAATGTGATTATATAACTTCAAAAGATGAAAATAATGGAAAATTTGTATTCAACACGTCAAAGATAACTTGTGGATGAAGATTGGTCCAATTTGGATGTCGTTTGTAAAATTTATGCAATTTTATGTACATTATGGACTTGTATGCAATTTACCCAATTGGGAGGTTTCCTTTGCAAATTATCACATGCATTATAATCCTTATATATTCCCTTACCATTTTCTAGTTTTTGAACCATAGGGCGCCTAGTTGCACCTTGGTTTGAAGGTGTTTCTTTCCAAGGGCATTTTAGGGATTTCCTCTTTATAAATGAGCTTATCTTTAGAAGCTATCAACCAATGGGGTTATTTCTTTAATTGGAGGTCGGTTGGGATGACCTAGAAGTGTCCATAAACTAACATTTGATATTCAATAGGCCTCTATGAGTTGTCCTCTTGCATGGCCATGAAACCCTAGGCTGTGGACACATGGAAAGCTCCATGGACACCTCATTCTTGACTTCTTCCTCATCCATAAAAGTTTGCATGTCCATAGGAACCCATAGCATTGGACACATGGAAAGTAACTTGACACCCCATGCTTGACTTCTTCCTTATCCATAAAGGCTTGCATGTCCATGGACACCCTTATACATGACATGGAAAGTCTCATAGACACCTCATACTTGACCTCTTTCTATATAAAGCCATATCTACCCCTTCCCACCTCCCAATTCAAGAACTCTTGCTCTCCTTTATTTCCTCTAGATTAGATCATCGTTCCTTCTATGTTTGACCATGAAGTTGTTGTCCCAAGGTAAAATAGGGTGCCTACCTTCGTGAAGAAGGCTCCTAGGGTTCCAAATTTGCTCTATTTAAGGTTTCTAAAGCTCCTTCTTGGTGATTTTGACCAAAACTAGTAAGTTTCCTCCTTCCCTTCCCTGTTTTCATGATGTTAGTTTTCCTTCCACCTTCTTCTAGGTCAGAACCATGGCCTTCCATGGTGAAACCCCACCTAGAACCCATAAACACCTCATCTCCATGTTCTTTTGTTAGGGTTTTTCACCTCTAAAGTGGAGAAGGTGATTTTTGCTTGAGATAGGAGCTTTGTTGGAGAAACCAACCTCTCTAAGATTGGGAACCTTACTTATTGGACCTGTCCACCTTCCCTAGAGGTTATTTGGAGGCCTAGGCTTGGATCTAGGACTGACTTGGACTGTTTAGACTCTAAAGTTGAGGTATGATGTATCCCCTATTCTTCTATGTTGAGTAATTCACCTATGCTTATTCATTCTCTTAGTCCTATGGACAATAGCCTATACATATTACTCTTATCTCTTGATATCGTGGTTCATGTGAACTATCTTGCTTATTGTGGTCTTGCATATTCTCTTGATAACTTATCTTGTGCTATGTTGTATGATAAACGTATTGATGATATTTGCCCACTATGATGTGGATGTCTATTTGTGGATATGTGATATCTTTTTCCCACTTACATGTGGATGTATGGGTTGTCCAATTTGTGATGGTGACATTGTGTAATTTCTAATTATACTTGTACTTGCCTCTACATTTACCTGCTGTGTGATTTAGTAGCACTAGAGTAGTATAATTGCATTGGTTTTGTCTCATTGCGACTTATGGCAACATTGTGATATTTTGGATGGTGGATGTGTGATTCCTGGATCATGTTATATAAATTTGGATGGTGGATGTGTGATTCCCCATGCCAGGGCAGGATGTGTGATTCTTGACCCATGTCTCACCAGGTTCAAGATGTGTGATTCTTGGCCACCTATGTCTCTATAATATTCTAGTATTATGCTTATCTCACATACATGCAGGATGATGGTTATGATATGTGCTTATGTGGAACCATTCTTTTATTTAATTATGGCAAATATCTTCTTTTATTATGTGATGATGATTCCTGTCTTTTATGCCCTTATGGGTAGTCCTTATCTCGTGCATGGGAAGTATTTATTCTTGTTGTCCTTTGGTCAATAATTGCTCAAGTTTTCTTTAGTATACACATATCAGCTTTTTGCTGATGTCATCTATATTCTCTTCTTTTGTGGGGTATGCTTCCAACCCTAGGTTAGATCAAAGATATGTGATCTTCGACATCAACCTTGGTAGCTGAGCTTTCAAGAGACTTGAAGAGGTGGTTAGATGACCCTCGACTTGATCTTTGGCTTATATGTTAAGTTTTCCTTTTGGACACCCATGTGTGGTGAAGAGTTGTACAATGTTATCAAGCTTTGTAATAGCTAGATATATTCCTTTTCTTCTGCTATTTATCATGTTATGATACATACATGTTGAATGAATTGGTTATCATCCCTTTGGAGAAAAATTTTATGTGGTTCTTGGTTTTAGGGATGTTGCCTTTTTATTCTAGTAGGGAGGGGTCCCTATGGGATCCCACTCCTTACAAAACATCAACCCTTGATGAATATGTTTAAGATGACCTCATCTAGTGACACATGCTTGTAATGCCAGGAATCTTTGATGGACTCTTTTCAAGTATCTAATCATGTTGTATAATGCTAGTTTGCTCTTATCAAGGTACATTTTATCCTCCTATTGATCGGACTAGCTGTATTGAAATTGCTTCTATGTATGTAGTATAAATGCTTGACTATATTGCTTGCTTGGGATATTGTTCCCTATGACTACTTTGTTTTGGTATTTATTACATATGTTGAACAAACTTGAAAACATAATAACAGATGCCCATTATACAAACTTGTGCACCTGTCTATGTTCTTGGGGAAAGGACACAAGGATGGGTGTCCCACTTTAGTTGTCATGATAGGGAAGACCATGTTGATATAAGGGTTATCTCTTGGTGAAGGCCTTGAGGTCCCTTATGAATAGGGTTAACACTTGACGTTTAGTCTTGTAGTTCCTCACGTTGGAACATGGTAGCTAATATTGAGCACCCCCACAGACCCCTTCTGTTGAGAAGCTGGTCAAAGGCCTTATGATATTTTTAGTATAACAGAAATTAAATTTAAACATGCTTGCATGTTAATAAGAGAGTCTTTACTCATGTTGTTTCTTTGTTGTTATTATTTACTTTATGCTTTTGTGAAGCAATATATGTTCTTAAACCTATGATTCTATATGTTTGCACAACATACTCAACATAATTGTGTTGATGTGTACCCATTTTTTTAGTGAAGTCGGGAGGATGTCTTATTCATCCCGCCCTCCCCTTGCGAGCAAAAACAATTGAGGGTTACATTCACTAACTAAGCATTCAGAAGTAAACAAGGTAGTACTACTACCCTTACAGGATTCTCTACGAAGGAGATAATTGATCTCACTAGGTGGAGTGTCATACTGACAGCTCCTCGTATGGTTTTTTAAGTGGTACTTCGCTAGGCCATCGACTAGCTTGTTTTTCTCTCTACTGATATGAACGATCTGCCAATCTGGTCTCCTATTATCTTGAATGATCTTAATAGTCTTCGCATATCTCAGATTGTTTTGGATCGGCTCATCAATAAGAAGCACAGTAGCCTTGGAGTCAGTTTCGATGATGACTTTGAGAACATTAATTGTGGCCTCCCGCCGTCTCCATAGCAAGTTGAATTCCCAGAAGTTTAGCCTCTAGGACATCATTAGTATGCAGGTGTGTAGCGATCCCTCCTCTCCAGATACCTTGGTTGTCTCTGATGACCAAGGCACACACGGCCTGGTTTTTCTTAACCGCCGCATCATAGTTAAACTTGAGAATACCAGTGGTCGGTCTTTCCCAGGTAATCGCCTTGGCCTCCGTCTCCATCTTCTTGGAATTAGCTTCAACAACAAAAGCTTGATGTTGAGATCTCACCTCTCTAATGATATGCTTGCACTGCATGGGAGTGGGCGTGATTTCATTCTTGAAGATATGCTTGTTCCTATAGGTCCAAATATGCCAACATGGGCGTGATTTCATTCTTGAAGATATGCTTGTTCCTGTAGGTCCAAATATGCCAACATGTCGTTAAGAAGATTGGTGGAGTGTTGTCTTTGCTGCGAATGTTATCTAGGAACCAACTTTTACAGTCGGATGTATTGAAGAACGTAGATAAGTCCCTACCAATGAAGATGTCCTCCCAGACAACTTTAGCAAATTCACAATCACGTAGAGCGTGGATCTGGGTTTCACTGGCTTTAGTGCATCTTGAAAATTGAATATCAGTAGTAATCCTCCTTTGCACCCTTCTTGCATTAGTTAGTAAGGCCTCGTGCATGACGAGCCAGGAGAAAGTCTTAATACGGGAGGAAGTCTTAAGAGACGAAATATCCTTCCAGTTTCCAGTAGTGGGGAGGCCTTTCCCTTCGATCTGCTTTTGGTAGGCATATTTTGTTGTAAAGTTACCATTTGGGGTCAAATTCCAAACTCGAATGTCTTCTCCATCGGAGTCCTTGTGTATAGGCAAAGTGGTTATCTTGTTAACAATCGTTGAAGGCAGCCACTCATTCAGAAAACTCGTGTCCCAATGACCATGGAGGTTCACCATGCTGCTCACTTTCAGATCCTCTAGCTCCTCGGTGACAGGTTTTAGCACATGCTCCTTCAGCCAGCACCCATTGCGCCACCACACGTTGTCCCAAGTGTTGATCGAATGGCCATTCATAGGCAGGATGTAGCTGTTCTAGTCGATGAAAGATTTTCCTGTAATTGTAGCATGCCCAAGTCTTGATAACGATCCGAAAGTTGAGGGCATAGCCATTTTGTACTGGGGTCTCATGGCTCTACACCATAGAGTATCTCGGGCAGTACTCAGGTCCCAAGAGTGTTTATAGATGAGAGCTTGATTCCATTCGCGCATCCTTTTTAAACCGAGGCCTTCTTCAGATTTTTTGCAGCAGAGTTTGTTCCAGGCAACGACAGAGATGGGAAGAGATAAGCTTCGAGCAGACCAAGCCGAGATACAAGAAGAAACCACGTCCAAAACACTACTGTAGGTTTGTTTGGTCACCCTCGTATGTATAATTGACACTCCCAGATACTTGCCTAAGTCATCTGTAACCTGTTATCCACTAACTCACATGATTTTTCTTTTGATTGAGGCATCCACGCTTTTGGCGAAGAAAATGTGTGTCTTGGGTTTGGAGATTGATTGGCCTGAGACCTTCTCAAAGGCCTGGAAGCATTCTTTAATCACCTTCATTTGGGCGACAGTGCCCTAGCAAAGATAATAAGGTCATCCATGAAGCAAACATGGGATATGTGAGGGCATTTACCGCCCATCTTAACAGGTTTCCAACAACCTTGTTGCACCTTGCTGTCTATAAGTTGGGAGAGTCTTTCAAGACAAAGGACGAACAAGTATGGGGACAAGGGATCCCCCTGCCGGAGCCCTCGACCGGCTTTAATCGGCCGTGAAATCTTACCATTCAGGGAGATCCTCACCTCACCTCTTGTGATGGATGACATGGTGTATTCCTTGATGTTCTACGGCAAGTCAAGGAAATGGAGTGTATCTCTGATGAAGTCCCAGCTCATCTAATCGAAAGCCTTTGTAAGATTGATCTTAATAGCCATGGTTGGCGTTGAGCTCCTACATTTCATCTTGTGAATGATTTCTTGTACGATTTCGATGTTGTCAGTGATTCTGCGTCCTGACACGAAGCTACTCTGAGCATTAGAGATCCAATCTGGCATAAAGGGTTTCAATCTTTCAACGACGAGTTTTGAGGTCACTTTCAAGGCTACGCTCCTCAAAGAGATAGGACGAAGGTTTTCACATCGCTCATGCACTGCAATTTTAGGAATGAGAACATTAGTCGAGTTGCAGATAGCTTCAGGAGCTTGTCCCAAAGTGATGGCCAAAGAAACCATTCTGATTAGGCTTGATTTTACAGTGCTCCAATTTTGTTGGATGAAGGTGGCATAGACACTGTCCGGACCCGGTGCCTTGACGGTGTCCAGGGACATCACAATGTGTTCGATCTCTCCTTCTGAAGGTGTGGCAGCCAGCGTGTCACGAATGGTATCCGTCAGCGGCTTGAAAGTGCCAAGGAAGTCAGGCATGTATCTGCAGTTGCTGCGAGTGGGTGCGGTGAGGATTCGCTCGAAGTGTGTAATCACTAAGACCATAAGCTGCTCCTCATCTGTGATCCAAGTGCCATCCTGATTTTCCAGTTTGCATAAGGAGTTTTTCCTTTGTCTTTGGTTAACGAAGTTCTGGTAGAACCTCATGTTATTGTCCCCATCAGTAATCCAGTTAATGTGAGCATGATGCTTTAGGTCCAGCTCTTCATTCTTGAAAATCCTATCAAGCTCGATTTGGAAGTCGGCGCACAAAGCGTAAGAGATGTCATTGTATTGGTTGGCTAGCTCTGTCTGCAGTTTGTTGATATTGTGAATGAGGCGATCCTTGTGCTTCCTAGTATCCTTTCTGGTCTTTGTGTCCCAGTTCTGAATGCCTTTACTGGCTTTAAGCAGCGCCTCATTGAAGTTCATCTGCTGGTCCCAGTGCTTGCTTAGCATGTCGTAGAAGCCTGGACCTTGTTAAGAGTTGAACGCGAGAATATGATGATTTCGCAGCGGAAGAACAAGAAACGAGAAGCAATCACACAACCAAAACACAGGTTTTACGTGGTTCAGTCGAGATGACCTACATCCACGGGAGGGGGCTAGATTTCCACTATATCTGAGAAAAGATTACAAAGGAGAGATACTCTCAAAGAAGAGAGAACTCTCTTCAGTACAACATTGTACGTTGGCACTTCTCAGTATAAGAAAAACTCATGCCCCTAAGGTCCTATTTATAGGCTCCATGCCATAAGGCTTCAACTAGGAATAAACAATCCTAATAGGAGTCTAGTACACAATAGGAGTCCAAGTTGCATGAAGATAGAGCCATCTACAACTCCAAATAGGAATACTAATCTAAATCCAAGTAGGAACATGGGTTGGACTCAAACCAAGACAAGACCCAAAATAGGACTGCCACACCATGTAGGATTAGGATTAGGATTAGGATTAGGATTGGGAGTCTTCAAGTCACATAACAATCTCCACCTTGACTTGAAGTCTCTGTCTCTCTGAAAAAGAATAATAGTAGATCTCTCTCCCCCTCCAGCCCCTAAGGGCGTCACTGCGTGCTGTGTAGACTAACCAAGTCCAGACAATGTCTAAACTTGGAAACTGGCAACGGCTTTGTCATCATGTCTGCAGGATTTTCTTTACTTACAATCTTCTTCACCACAATCTTCCCCTGCGCTATCACCTCTCTGATGAAGTGATACTTGACGTCGATGTGCTTTGTCCTTTCATGAAACATCTGATCTTTAGTAAGGTGAATTACACTCTGACTGTCACAGTAGATGGTCGTCGTCTTGTCAAGAATATAAAACTCAGCACACAGTCCTCTCAGCCAAGTGGCTTCTTTGATGGCTTCTGTCATTGCCATGTACTCAGCTTCAGTAGTAGACAATGCAACAGTGGGTTGTAATGTAGCTTTCCAACTCAGAACACAACCACCAATAGTAAACAGATAACCCGTAAGAGAATGCCTTTTGTCACGGTCATTTGCGAAGTCAGAATCAACATAAACAACAAGCGTCTCTGTGCTCTTACCAAATCCAAGGCATGTAGAAGATGTACCCTTAAGGTACCTAAGAATGTGCTTGACTGCTTGCCAATGTAGCTTTCCTGGATTGGACATGTATCTGCTCACCATGCTAACTGCTTGTGCAATGTCTGGACGTGTGCAAATCATAGCATACATGATGCTACCAACTCCACTGGAATAGGGAACACGAGACATGTAGTTTTCATCCTCTTCAGATTGCGGCGATTCAGCTGTAGCAAGGGCATATGCAACAACATAATTTGAATGCCTTGTAGGTGGTTTGATCTGTCTTCTTGGTCTCCCAGTAGCAATGATATATGTCTGTTCTTCATGAGTGTCATCTTCAACATCATCTGGATTTTCCTGTGTAACAACAGGAGGTGTCGGGCTGTGTGCACTAACTTCAAGCTCCACCTGTTTCGTGGAACTCTGAGAACCTGTAGCTTGTGAATGGACGCCATCTTGTTTTGCAGAAAACATGGCAGACTCATCAAAAGTAACATTTCTTTCAATCAAGAATTTTGATGAGTTTGGCTCAGTGCACCAGAATCTGTATCCCTTCACACCATCAACATAACCCAGAAAAATACACTTCTTCACTCTAGGCTCGAGCTTTCCTTCATTTGAATAGACATATGCAGGACAACCAAAAATACGCAGATTTGAATATTTTGCAGGATGACCAGACCATACCTCTTCAGGAGTTTTGAAACCAAATGGAGTAGATGGTGAACGGTTGACAAGATAGGCTGCAGTAGAGATGGCTTCAGCCCAAAAATCTTTGCTAAGTCCTGCACTAATCAGCAAGCAACGTGCACACTCTAGAAGAGTTCTGTTCATGCGTTCTGCAACACCGTTCTGCTGGGGTGTATGTCTAACTGTGCGATGTCTTGCAATACCCTCAGACTGGCAGAACTCATTGAATTCATAAGAACAAAACTCCATGACATTATCTGTCCTCAGTGTCTTGATGCTCCTTCTTGTTTGTTTTTCAATAAGCATCTTCCACTTCTTAAACTGATCAAAAGCCTCAGATTTATGCTTCAGAAAATACACCCAGACTTTCCTTGAGAAATCATCTATGAAAGTACGCATGTATCTAGCACCTCCCTTGGATGGTACTTGAGAAGGACCCCAGATGTCTGAATGAATGTAATCAACAATACCTTTTGTAGTATGATTTGCAATAGAAAAACTGACCTTTTTCTGCTTTCCCATAACACAGTGCTCACAGAAATCTAACTTTTCAGTACTGATATCACCTAGAAGTCCTCTCCTGCATAATAATTCTAGGCCTTTCTGGCTCATGTGTCCCAGTCGCATATGCCACAATTTAGTGGCATCCAGTTTTGGAGTGGGTGAGGAAGAAACAACAGCAGCTTCGTCAGTCACAGTTTCACCAATTAATTTATAAAGGTTTTCAGGAATACGTACTCCCTTTATCAGAACATCATCTCCTTTGGTAATAGACAGGATTCCATCTACAGCCTTGTATGGAAAACCGTTGGCTTCAAGTAAGCCAATAGAGATGAGATTTTTCTTCAGACCTTGAACATGACGAACATTGGAGACAGTTCGGATAACACCATCGAACATCTTTATGCAGATTGACCCAATGCCAATTGTCTTGCAGGTAGAATCGTTCGCCATGTTTACAGCACCTCCATCAAAGTGCTCATAAGAAGAAAACCAATCTCTGTGTGGGCACATGTGGTGTGAACAGCCTGAGTCCAGAATCCAAGAAGTTTGAAAATTGACGGATGAGGAAGATGAAGCCATAAGAACATATTCTAGATCTTCATGTGCTACATTAGCATCTACAGGTTGTTTTTGTTTTTCGTTCTCCCTCTTCTTCTTGTTCTGTAACTTGTAGCATTCATCGACAATGTGTCCAGACTTTTTGCAGTATTTACAGACCTTCCTTGATTTAGACTTAGATTTGTGTGTTTCCTTCTTGTTGTTTCCCTTGTCTTTTGTACGACCCCTCACCATAAGAGCCTCTGACTGACTCCCGCTAGAAGAAGCAATTAGGTCTTTATCAACCATGGTCTTTGACAACAATGAAGATATAACATCCTCCACCGCGATTGAAGACTTTCCGTACAGAATAGTTTCCCGAAATTGCCTGTATGAAGGGGGTAAAGAGCACAGAAGAATAAGGGCTTTATCTTCATCTTTGAGTTTAATGTCTATATTTTCCAGATCCATAATAATAGATGTAAACTCGTCAATGTGATCACGGACATATGTGCCTTCCACCATGCGTAGTAAGTAGAGATGCTGCTTGTGATATAATTTTGTTTGGAGAGACTTCGTCATGTAGAGATCTTCGAGTTTCTTCCAAATACCGGCAGCAGTAGTTTCTTTGGCAACTTCGGCCAAAACCTTGAAGTCCAAGGATAACTGGATGGCGGTGAGAGCCTTCTGGTCCATCACTTTCTTTTCTTGCGGCGTCATAGTGGCTGGCATCTTCTCGATCCCTTCCAGAGCGTCGGAGACTCACTGTTGAACGAGCAAACCACGCATCGTGATCTGCCATAGTCTGAAATTGATTTTGTGATCAAACTTCTCGATCTTATACAGACTCGTCATCGTTCGGGTCTTGAACACGCGGCTCTGATACCACTTTGTTAAGAGTTGAACGCGAGAATATGACGATTTCGCAGCGGAAGAACAAGAAACGAGAAGCAATCACACAACCAAAACACAGGATTTACGTGGTTCGGTCGAGATGACCTACGTCCACGGGAGGGGACGAGATTTCCACTATATCAGAGAAAAGATTACAAAGGAGAGATACTCTCAAAGAAGAGAGAACTCTCTTTAGTACAACACTGTACGTTGGCACTTCTCAGTACAAGAAAAACTCATGCCCCTAAGGTCCTATTTATAGGCTCCATGCTATAAGGCTTCAACTAGGAATAAACAATCCTAATAGGAGTCTAGTACACAATAGGAGTCCAAGTTGCATGAAAATAGAGCCATCTACAACTTTAAATAGGAATACTAATCTAAATCCAAGTAGGAACATGGGTTGGACTCAAACCAAGACAAGACCCAAAATAGGACTGCCACACCATGTAGGATTAGGATTAGGATTACAATTAGGAGTCTTCAAGTCACATAAGAGACCTTTTGTTGCCACGAGGCCTTGGTGATGAACCTTCTTTGACCCCTATGGCCATGGCCAAATCTCACAAGTAAGGGGCAATGGTCAGAGCCAAGCCTTGGGAGATGTTCTACAGAAGCATTAGGGAAGGCATTGAGAAAGGGGGAGTTCGCACCAGCTTTGCCGAGCCTTTTGAGGAGGCGGCCATGGCGGAAAGTGTAGTTCATACCACATAATCCCAGATCGTTGAGATCCGCCTCCATCATAGTATTCTGGAACACAGCGGCTTCGGCGGAATTGAAGTGTGGGGAACCACTCATTTCTTTGGGATCTATGATGGTGTTGAAATCGCCCATAGCTATCCAAGGGAGCTTTGTTCTTTTGCCAATTGAAATGAGATGTTTCCAAAGTAGCTGTCTAGTGGCTAACTGCGGGCTGGCGTAAAGGAAGGTGATGATGAGAGTGTTCTTGACTTTGCAAGTAATAAATTGTCTATGGCTGTGAATAACGTCCACATTGCATATGTTGCTGTTCCAACATGCCCAAATACTGCCTACAAAACCTCTAGCTTCGACTCTGTAGGAATTAGAAAAGCCCAGGGCACGAATCATTTTGTCAGCAGCATCTGAGCTGATTCTCGGCTCAAGGATAGCAGTAATACCTGGTCTGTGAATGGTCATCAGTTCTTTGAGAGTTCTTTTTCTATCGTCACTGCCTATACCTCTAACGTTCCAGCAGAGAAGATTAATCATGGTGAAGGGTTGGGTGGTCAGGAAGTTTGTTCAACTTCTCTGATCTTCTTACCTGTCCTTTCAATAGTAGTTCCAGTGGATTGGGAATTTAGTCTAGGACTCTTCCTTCTGTCTTCGTAAGGGGGGGCTGATCTCGGTTTTTTCATTTTGGAAGTATTGCCCTTGATCTTCCTTCCGGTAGTAGCCAATTTGGGAAGATCGGTGTCCCCAGTACCGGTATCAGTAGAGCTGTTGTTGATTTCTTTATCTTGCTTCTTTGTTCCGGACCTGTCAGTGATGGTGGTTGCTTGGTCTCTTGGCAGGTCCAATTCAGTTTCCTTGCTACTTTCTCCTTGTACCTCCATGGCCACTCCGTCCATAATCTCGCCATCAATATTGGTAATTTGTTCTTCGAGAACTTGCTCCATTTCGACTATAACTTCGTCTGTTCCCGGGCTGACAGCAATGTGGTGCTCTGCAGTTTTCGATGATTTCTGCATATTTTCTTCGCTCTTCTCCTCCGTCGCCTTGTTTCCTGATGGTTCAGTGTTGTTATCCTTTGCCGCATCTGAGTGTTGCTTAGGTTTCCAGACCTTTCTTGGTCTGTCCTGGGTTTTTTCTGGTGGGTTGGGATTCGACTCCTCTCCTGCGCCCATCACATGTCCCTGGGAATCCTCCTCGTAGAGCAGGTTCTCGTATCTGTTAGTAGAGGCTGGTATTTCCAGTTGTTTCGTTTGTTTCTGAAATCTTCTATATTTACCTCCCCTTCGCCCTTGTTGCTACCAGGCCC
The DNA here is from genome assembly GCA_963693085.1 of Alisma plantago-aquatica. Classification (NCBI taxonomy): domain Eukaryota; kingdom Viridiplantae; phylum Streptophyta; class Magnoliopsida; order Alismatales; family Alismataceae; genus Alisma; species Alisma plantago-aquatica. The sequence continues at coordinate 826,502,904 of OY856412.1, forward strand.
CGTCCTCACATTCATCCCTGCTTTCATTAGCCTTGTTTGAGCTGTTGTTTTCTTGGGCGTTTCGTCTAGGTTGTGCTGACATATATGCAGTACTTGCTGTTGTGTCCAAGTTTCCTGCAGACAGAATATTGTTCTGGGGTAACTTCATATTCAACTGTGTATTTAACGTTGTTAATCCAGATGGAGTTACATAGAGGTTTAGAGGTGTCAACCTCTATCGCCAGTCTAGCGAATTTGCTCCGTGACCTGAAAGCAGTGTGATCGTCAACCTTTATCAGCCTGCCAAGCGCTAATCCTATATACTCGAGGATGGTTGTCTCCGTGTATACGGCTTCATGTTCCTGATTATTGCTTTGATTGCCCCCTTTTGTTCCAGCGAACTGAAACTCGATGCCAACGATCGGGACAGTTACTTTCACTCCTTGCCTCGCGTCATCGGTCCTTTCCAAAGACGCCTTGTCGGGTCCTTTTCGCTTACCCTCTTGGACTTCGGTTTCTCCTCCATTGTTTCCGGCCAGGCTATTTCTTCCGTGACCATGGTTCCTAGTGGTCGCGCCACCCCCTTTCCTTCCCCCTCCGCCGCCGCCGTCCCCTACGCTCCCCGACATTAGTTCTTTAAGTAATTTTTGATGTGTACTCATTTTATGATTTTAGATAATAGGTACAGTTTGAATATCTAATGATGATATATATAATTACATGCAAATAGAATACAAATGGTTGATATATGGGACCTAAGATCTTGTCAGGTATTAGTTTATCATTCTTTTATGCTTTCTTGTCTTATACCTTAGTTGTTGTTTGTGATTTTATTCATGCATATGTTATGTGATCTATCGTATGGATGGACGCCTAGATCCCCTCGCCTTTGGCTTTCTAGCCATTAGGAATGAGGATTTGGGTCACAAACGGTTCCGCAACAGATGGTATATGAGCAATAACATATCATCTATGTGTGTTTAATAACACAATTTTTCTCATATGAACCTTGCAAAAACCTAAGTCCAGAATGGTGAAGTTGAGTTGTCTAGGCAGGTCACTACATGGGAATTGATGCACCTCCTATCTGCCTAGCTATGGTGGTTGAGGTCTCCCTTGTATACCAACCTGGCCGAAGTGAATCCAAGACTGGATTAAGTATTTTCCGCTAAAAAGCTTAGAGAGTCTTCTGGCATCTCATTTCTTCTTTAAGGACTACCCTAAGCAACCGATTGGATGATGATTAGATAATTTCTCATCTGATCATGTGATCTCTATTATGACAATTAATCACATGAAACTTCCCAATGAGCGGGCCTGGCGGCGGAAGGGGAGGCGACTCCAATGGCGATCGAGATCGCCAAGCCCCAAGGCAGGAGAGGAGACTGCTACCAAGGCGCAAGACCTATGCGGAGGTGGTCAAGGTATCCTCTAGCATCAAGGATTGGTCGGCGGTGTTCAAGAACCTCGTCGGAGACATTGATACTAGACTTGAGGAGACAGTCATTGAACTAGATGAAGACACCATTATCATACCACAAGCTGAGGTGGATGAGAACGCTGCCTTATGGAAAAACACTGCTGCTGGTTACATAATCGGATTTAGGCCGCACATCCCTACGCTGTAGGAACACCTACAAAAGCTATGGAAACCCGCAGGCGCCATGGAAGTCATGGGACGGACAAGCGAAAGCTTCATTATCAAATTCTAGGAAGGTGCAGACCTTGACAATGCTATTGAAGGAGGTCCATGGCACGTGAAGGGAAAACCTATGATCCTAAAGAAGTGGGGAAAAGGTGAAACTTTGGAGCAAGAAAAACTGGCGTTTGTTCCAGTTTGGCTCAAGCTTCATGCTCTTCCGTTAGAGTTATGGAGCGAGAAGATGTTATCTCGCATAGCCTCTTATCTGGGTAGGCCGCAATGTCTTGATAGACAAATGAAGGCCTGAACCAGAATCGACTACGCGAGAATAAATGTCCTGATGAAAGCTTCATCGACCTTCCCGAAGGAAGTGAAGTTGAAGACTGACAAAGGTAATCCATATGTGATCAAGGTTGATTACGAATGGATACCGGAGAAATGTCCACACTGTGGCCAATTCGGGAATGATAAGGCGTTATGCTCTAAGCCTGCTGAAGTGGAGAAGCCAACTGAGGTGACCCCAGTAGCGGAGGAAGCTAATCCTAGTAAAGATAGTGCTCGACAGAATGACAAAGAGACACAAGAAGTTCAGGCGGCCGAGAGGGAGGGATTTCAGAAGCCTAAACGGATGATTAGCCCAAAAAAGAGACACACCTGAAGCTAGGGGAAGAAGGTACAAGATGCTAGTAACAGATACCAGGGACTCGAGAACCTAGAGAAAAACTCAGAGTTCGTGGTTGGTGGCGCACCAACCCCCCCCCAATGATTAATCTACCCACCATCACTGCTTGGAACGTCTAGGGTCTGTCCTCCTGGGAGAAATAGGACACCGTCCGAGCAGAACTGAGAAGGGCGAGGTGTGACCTTGCCATCCTTACTGAAGTCAAAATTAGGAGAAATAAAATTTCCAAGGCGATGAGAAGGACCTGGCCCAAAGCCAGGTGGATCGACAACTCTATGAGTTGTAGTAAGATTCACATCCTAATTTTCTGGGAGAGTGAAGATTATACAGTGTCGTTGATCAACCAAAGCAAACAAATGGTTCACTTTGAACTGCGGGTAGGAGATGCTAAATTCAAAATTACTGTCATCTACACAGATAATGATGATAGTAAGCGAATTAATCTCTGGAACGATCTGGTCCAAATTGAAGCAAAGCTCCAAGCTCCTTGGGTGGTGACTGGGGACTTTAATGATATTCGGCTTGTCGAGGAGAGACTTGGGAGGTCTGCCCCATCAGTGAGATCGATGAGTGATTTCAATGAATGCATTGCTGCCTGAGGTCTGCTGGAGGTGGAAGCAAAGGGGCCATGATTCACGTGGAACAACCAACAGCTGGGTGTTAACAACACTAGAAGCAAGATTGACAGAACGTTCATGTGTCTGCAAGCGCATGCCACTTTTCCTCGGTTCTGGCTTGAGATAATTCCCACCATTTATAGTGATCATTATGCTCAAGTGCTGCACCTAGATGAGGAGAAACCCAAAGTCAAGTACCCTACTCGGTTTTTCAAATGCTGGGCCTCTATGTCAGGATAAGAAGAGACAGTGAAAAAAGCCTGGAAAATGGAATTCATAGGAAATCCTATGTATCGATTTGTCACCAAGTTGAAGAGGGTGAAAAGATGTCTTCAAACTTGGAACTGGGAAACAAATAGAGACTTCACAGATTCAGCTAAAAACAAGGGGAAGGAAGCCCTCATGGCACAAGCAGCCTCTGACAATGACCCAGAGAATCCTTTACTGTGGGAAATTGCCAAGACAAAAAAAAGAAAAAGCCATTAAAGAAAATACCATTGAGGAATCGATGGCAAGGCATAAATCAAGAGTGTTCTGTTGAAGAATGGTGATGCTAACACTAAGTTCTTCTATGCATCCTTGAAAACAAGAAGAAGCAGAAACCAAATCAAAGTTTTGGATCTTGAAGACAAATCTTTGAGGACTGAACCAGAGATAAAGGATGCTTTTGATGAGCATTATAACTCTCTTTTCAACGTGAGAGGGGTCAGAGAGCATTTTACCATCCCAGGTCTACCCAGAATCAATGAGTGTCACTTGCGTAGCATGTGTGCTCAGGTGACAGATGAGGAGATCTATGATGTCGTGAAGAACGCAAATGAGGACAAATCCCCAGGACCTGATGGTATGAATGCGAAGTTCTATAAGGCATCCTGGGAGGTAATAAAAAAAGATTTCTATTCTGCAGTCAAATATTTCTTTGAGAAAGGAAAGATGCTTAAAGAGATGAATAAGACGTATATCGCCCTTATCCCAAAGGTGAAGCAACCTATGAAGATAGTAGAATGGAGGCCGATCTCCTTATGCAACTTTGCTTACAAAGTCATTTAAAAAATTCTTGCTAATCGGCTCAAAGATATTATGCCGTAGATTATTGACACAAGCCAGTGTGCTTTTGTGAAGGGTAGGCGTATCTCAGATGCCATCCTACTAGCAAATGAACAGATACACGACTTTAAAAAGCCAAATGTGAAGAGCAAGCTTTGTCTGAAGGCTGACCTTAGCAAAGCATATGACTACGTGGACAGAAATTACATCCTTGAAGTTATGAGAGGGATGGGATTTCCTGAATGCTGGATACACTGGGTGTTTGAATGCCTCAACTCTACCTCATTCCAAATCCTTATCAATGGGACTCCTTCGGAGATCATTCATGCTACCATAGGTATCCGTCAAGGAGATCCTCTGGCACCTTACCTATTTGTTATTGCTATGCAGGGCCTGTCAACTATTATTTCTAGATCTGTGGATGCCGGCTCTATAAATCCCCTCAAAGCTGGAGATACAAAAGTCTCACACTTAATCTTCACTGATGAACTTCTCTTGTTCACAGAAGCAACTGAGAAGGGTGTTGAGGGTATTATGAACTGTCTCGATATATTTAAAGAAGTCTCTGGGTTGCACATGAATCTGGCTAAAAGCCAACTGTTCCTAAGCAGAAACGCACCTCAGGCGATCAACAATAGACTCAATGTTGAGAAGACTGACTTTCCGGTGAGATACCTTGGTCTCCCACTGTTTGCAGGAAGACTCATTAAGGCTATGTGTTCCCCCTTGGTGGATAGAATCAAAACAAAGTTGGAATCATGGAAAATGCTCTTTCTGTCGATGGCTGGGTGACTGGAGCTGATCACCTTGACTCTTTCTGCTTACCATCTATTTTGGACTGGAGTTTTTCCTCTCCCAACTGCTACTATGGAATAAATAGAAAGGTTGTGTCGCAATTTTCTTTGGGGCGATAAAGAAGACAGCAAGCACTTCCGTACTATTAATTGGGATTCTATATGTAGACCCAAGTTAGAAGGTGGATTGGGAATAAGAAAGGTTATAGACTGGATTAAGGCGGGCATGATGTGACTCCTCTGGGATATTGCGAAGAAGAAAAATACGTGTTGGATAAGGTGGATTCATAACAAATATCTGAAACACACTAGTGTGTGGTTGGTTGATATGCAAGAATCTAATAGCTGGATGTGGAAATCCATCATTAGATGCAGAGATTCGATTTTACCTTTGGTAAGATATCACATTGCTAATGGTCTGAACATTTTCATATGGAAGGACCCCTGGTACAACGGCATGTTCTTCGAACATTGCATCACTGATGCAGATTACTTGAAGCTTCGAAACAACCTTGGGGAGAGGGCCATGCTGAGCACTATCATTTCGGATAGGTGCTGGACTGTTCCTGTTTTCAGGGGAGGAGATGAACTGAAGAAAATCTGTGAAGCTATTCCGCTGGCTGCTGAAGACAAATGCTATTTTAAAGACCTTGAAGTGTTCTCACTCAAAGGTGCTTGGCAGCTTTGTAGAAGCAGGAATGCGGAATCTGATTGGGCTCGCTGGTTGTGGAAGTCCAAAGCTCCACCACGCATTAATGTGAGCTATTGGAAGATTCTCCAGGGAGCTCTGGTTACAGAAGACTATCTTCAAATGAAGGGCATTGCCTTGGCTTCAAGGTGTTTCCTTTGTAAATCAGCTACAGAGACAGTAAATCATCTTTTTTGGTCATGCAATCTTAGCTTGGAGGTGTGGGATAGAGCTAGTTCATGGATAAATGAACTGCCGAAAGATAGAAGAGACTTGATCAAAATTAACAACAAGAATAGCAAACTTATAGGCATCCTAATTGTTTACCATATTTGGTGCGTTAGGAACAGAGTTATTTTTGAAAATCTGACACCTTCTAGTAACTGTATCTGGAAGAGTGTCCATAGTGACTATAGTGCCTTGCATAGATAGTCTTTTGAAGCTTTGCTTCCCCCACTTGTACATGATTTTGATGAATAGATAGTTGCACACTTACTGATAAAAAAACAATTAATCACATGATCTATCAATTATGGGTAGCTTATGTATGGGAAAAATAAAATTAGAATGAATTGGTAAAGTTGATTAAGATGATAATGATTCCATTATCTGACCTTAATTTGAAAAACTCGATTATGGCTAATGAAATCATTCTTGAGTTAAGTACTCATGTATATATCTTAGATCATGCAAACTCGATTTTACCAAATATGACCTATGTGCTTCCTATGTTTGAGGTAAATGGTAATGATCCTTAATATGATGAGATAAGGAGAACTCATTCTTTATACCTCATTGTTGATGAGGTCACTATTAACTAAGTCCATTTTGCCCCTATTGTTTATTTAACCTCAAATAGGATTAAGCAAACATTTCCCCAATTTGATATGTATCATGATCATGCTTTGAAATAACTATGACTTTGAACTCTTGAAATCTTGATGAAAATTTTGTTACATGAGGAAAAATCCCCTATTGATTATAATGCCTAATTGTTAAACTCGATGTTGAATAATATGAAAATATGAGATCTTGATCATACTCGATAATGCGCAAAATATTGAAAGAGCCTATATTGAATTCTCTATTTTCAAGTACACCCCCTTTCTCTGAATTATGAACTGAAGGGAACAATATTATGAACTCAAATACATGAAATGTTGAATCATGCTTGCTCTATTATGATAAATGATCTTTGATCTCATGACCTTGTTAAATATAATTTGATAAATGATGCCCTTCCTATTTGATGAACTTGATGCTTCATGACTAATGAGGACAAATTTGCTATCTTAGGGTGGGAGTTTGTTTCATAACTCCCCAAACCTAAGTCACATACCTATTTTAATTTCCTCTAAATTTTCATCTTGTTGATTATTTATATTTTGGAAAGGAAACCCCTTCCACATGATTTTAATCTCTTGACCTAAGCCTATAAGGAGTTAGATCCAATGATGACATGTAAACTTGATAATAATCTTGATTTTATGATGATATTGAAATATGATTATGTTGACTATAGCTTGTGGTTAAGTTTCCTAGAAGGGCCTAGATTTAGATCATTGATCAACCTTGATTACCATGATAATTACGTTGATGTTGATATCACAAAATGATGGTCGGTTGTTGCCTAATTGTTGACTATGGATGAATGATCCCACCTAGTGTCTAATTCAGAATCTTATACCCTAGCTTATAAGTTTTGGACCTATGACTTTTGTTGTCCAAAATCATGACTCTTTATATTGGTTTAAAGATCTTGACTATTGATAACTCATCGCTATATAGATTCCACTCGTATGATCATCCTATTTGGATCTTGAGATTGCCCTTGATATATGATTGATGACTTTTGTGTTCCTAAATCTCCAAATATTTGAAATGATGATTATATTGATTCGCTTGATTTATGGATTAGGGATGAGGTCTCGTGTGGACTAGGGTGGGACCTTCCATTGATTTTAATATGAAACCACATTATGGAAATATGATGTTTTTCTTGAATTGTTGAAATATGAAATCTCAATCCCAGATGTATAACCCCACCTGGGGCCAATGTAGAATCTAACCCTAAATATTGGGATTAAAAGTCGTGGTTTTATATATGTTAAATCTAAGAGTCGTATTTTGTTGACTTAATCGACGATCTCTCCAAATTTGGGATCTTTTGATGATCTACTGGTATCAAAGTGGCACAGTGGAAGAGTGGCTATGCTTGTACTTTTATGTTTGGTTTCTTGACATCAAAATCATGTTGATGACTGAAGGATGATGATATTATATGGGAAATATTATAATAAACGTGATTTGGAATGTGATGTCCCAATGTTGTTTGAGGATTTGCTTTAATTTTGGGGACAAAATTCCTATTAAGGTGGAAAGGATGTAACAACCTAATTTTCCTCTCTCCTCCAACTATACACTATGACTCATAATGCACTCAATTTGATTCTATGACCTCCATCTTGATCAATTGGATGTGTTGGAACTACATGTCACCCAATTGATGAGTTTTGATTGATAAATTGTATGTTTGAACTCATTTGTATAAGAACGTCTGTTTGGTTTAACATTGAGAGTATTTGATTTTTTTGAAACTACCAAACATGGTGATTTTGATCTAAATACTTGTCTGTTAGAAAAAGAAATTTATGATCTGATGGTGAAGATTTCACCCAAATCGGATAATCGACAAGCAAGTTATGGCCTTTACAAGTTTGCTTCTTTTCTAGCCTTTTTCACCCTTTTTTCTTATTTTTCTCCTCCTTTTCTTTCTTGGGCCTCGACCTTTTTGTCTCTCACATGATCCTAGCCCAGGCCACACACCTTGCTGAGCCCAGGAACATCTAAGATTGGGAGCCCCCCAGTCGCTCGATCGGGTACCCACAAATCAGGGGCCAATCAGACAGTTAGGGAGTCATCCCTAACCTCACAACAAACTTTGTAGCTAGGCTACCGCCCATGCCCCTCGACACCGGCCTACAATCCTTATTTGTCTTCATTTTTTACTTTCTTCACCATGAAACTTCTCCTCTTGGTCTCCCACACCCTTTCCATACTTTTTCTTAGGAATTTAGGGCCTTAGAGAGATATGGGGCACCCTCCCACCATGGTCGAGGCCAAAGTGAAAGGCATCGTCCGATCTTTGTATCACCTCCATTTTAAGACCATTGAGTTCACAAGGCTTTGCAGCTTTTTCCCCCTTTTTTTGCACTTCTAGTGTCCTATATTTCCCTCTATCCATACTTCTTCTTCTCCCTTGAGCTTGGGCACCGCCCTACCGCCGACAAGGTGTGCTCAGGCCTCAGAACCACCTTTTTGCCGAACGAAGATGTCAATGAGGTTGTAGGGGGGAGAGAAACCCCAAGGGCTAGCTTAACTGAGCCAAATCCCTCCCAATCCCTACTTTGCTTGGTCTCTGATGAGCTTGCTAGAGCGACACCACCGTAGATGTGCAACACCAACACAATGGTGGGCAGAGGTGGCTACCCCCTGGGAATTGTGGATGATTGCCAATTAGCAGCTAGAAACGATGTCCAACTGAGTTTTACCAGTCAGTCTACACATACCTTCCACCTATGTTTCTTGAACATGAACTCAAATGTTGGTGTGTGGACCCAACTCCAATGAATCATAGCGTGCCACATGGCTCACCCTTTGGTATAAATAACTCCCTTTTATACAAATATGTCTTGATCTTGCAAAATTCATAAAAAATCATTAGTAAGTCAAAACAAGACATGTTATATATAAATTTTAATCTAATCAATGAGATCTATCCAATGAACCTTGTTTTAGAAGATAATTGGATTTTTAGCTCATGTTATGCTGAAGATGGCATCATTTTGATATCTTTTAATACTTTCAATGTATTTTATGATCAACCATGATAAAATCTTGACCCCACTTGACTTTTATGGCCCTGATCAGTAACATATTGTATTGTGTGATATATGAATCAAACTTAATTAATTTTTTCCCTTTAATGACTCTAATTTATGAAATGGACCATGAAATATGCATCATATGGACATTAATGACAATGATCACTAGCTTTGATGCTCAACTTGGTTATATGAACTCCAACTCGTCATTCTTGATCTAGATCATTAAAATTCTATGAATGATTGAGCCATGAATCTATTTTTCCCACGCTTGAACTCTTTTGCAACTTGGTGTTATGAAAATTTCCATTAAATGTGATATATATGGACTTTTAATGATGATCTTTAAATTTTTTGCTAATGTACCTCAAATATGATCGAAACTCCATACTAACATTCAAGATCAATAAATTTATTGATCTTTATGACTTGAAATCTAGCTTGATATATCTTGTACTCTAGTGATGATCATCTTGCATGAAAATGAATCAATATGACTTAAACTGATGTTATTATGAATAAGGATTTAAGATTATTTAAATCTTATGATTTCTCTATAAAGATGATGAAACCTCAGTTTGAAATCCCTGATCTTGCTAGTATGTTTCACCCCAAGTCAATATTATTTATGATGTAGTATGTAGCTTGATGATGATATTGCATGAACATTGGAAATGTCAAAATCAATTATTGAGAAATATGGAACTAAGATTAGGTGAAACATCACCCTTGATAAATATGTTTAATATGACCTAAGTGTTCTGATGTTAATCTAGTCAGACTTTCTTTTACTACTAGGAGTCTTTGATGGATTCTTTTAAAAGATGTAATCATGTTTTATAATGCTAGTTTTATCGTATCAAGGTACACTTTATCCTCCTATTGGCCAAACTAGCGGTATTGTAATTTCTTGTATGTAGGTAGTAGAAATGCCTGGATATATATACTTTCTTGAGCTATTGTTCCCTATGACTACTATATTAGGTTTTGATTGCATATGTTCAACAAACTTGAAGACATAATGATAGATGTTCATTATACAACCTTGTGCACCTGCCTGTATTCTCAGGGTACACAAGGCTGGGTGTTCTACATGAGTTTTCATGATAGGACAGACCATGTTGATACAAGGGTCCACTCTTGGTAGTGGCCTTGAGGTCCCATACAAATAGGGTTAACTCTTGACGTTTAGTCTTGTAGTCCCTCACGTTGGAACAAGGTAACTAATCTTGAGCACCCACACAGACCGCTTCTTCTAAGAAGCTGGTCAAAGGCCTTATGATATTGTTGGTATAATGAAAATGAACTTAAAACACTCTTGCATGTTAATAAGAGAGTCTTTAATCATCTCTTTGCTTCGTTCTTGTTATTTACTTTATGCTTTTGCCAAGAAATATATGTTCTTAAACCTGTGATTTTATATGTTTGTACAGTGTGCTCAGCACAGTTGTGTTGATGTGTACCCATTTTATAATTTTAGGTAAGATGTACACTATGGATCTCTAATGATGATCAATGCTTACACACTTATGATAATCTGCTCGTGCTATGATGATGTGTATAATAACATGCAAGTAGAATACACATGATTGATATATGGGACCACATGTTTTGTCAGGTATTAGTTTAGTATTCTATTATGATTTCTTATCTCATACCTTAGTCGTTGTTTGTGGTTTTATTCATGCATATGTTATGTTCTCTATTCTATAGACTGACACTCGGGTCCTCCCAACTTTGGCTTTCTATCCATTAGGAGTGAGAATTTGGATAGAAAATGTTTCCACGACACACACTTTCCGCAAAAGCAAATGAAGTATCCTCTTGTGTCTACTAGTTTCCAGACCTAGAGAAGATGTAGTAAGATCCTTACCTTAACAGGCATTAGGAAAAATGACAAAACAATCAGATTTTGAGTATGTTAGACTATCCTATAAACTACTACTAATTTTTAACATTGTGACATTGCTAGCATAGATTATATGCTTTAATTTTTTTCATCTCTACCACTTTGATGGCAACACCATTCATTTAAAATTTAAGTGTTGCTTTTATTAGTTACTCTTTAGGTTAGTACATGTTGATTTCGTCTTTTCTATTTCACTATTTATGTCCAAAGAAAATAAAACTTGTTAGTATGCTGATTTGTTTTAGTTCTATTCTTGTTTTCTAAAAATTTATGATAATTTTAGCTAGTTGATCCATCAACAATAGAAATTGGATTGATGAGGAAATTTGTCAATATCTTATAAAATTTGAAACTTCTATAATTTTAGTTTGTCTCATGTGACTATGTTTAAACATTTTTCTATGTTCCTTTTCACTCCACTATTGTTCACATGACTAGGATCAAGAATTTAAAATTTTGTTGAATTTTAACTTATCTATTCTTCAATGGTTCTCTTTTATCTTTTTAAATAGGAATAACAAAAATAGAGAAACTCTTAATCTAGATGAATGCTAATTAACCATGAGTCCATAAAAAAGAAAGTGGACGTCATAGTATACCGTCAATGAACATTTGAGTCGTGGTGATATAATTTTAAAATAATTGATGCAATAAATCACATTGACAAAAATGTGCATAATGTATTCTGTGGATCTTTAATGTTAGTCATCTCCTTATCAATTTTTGTTTCTTTTGAAAATGTAACAAAAATGTGCATAATGTATTATGTGAATCTTTAATCGTACTCATCCCTTATCAATTTATGTTTCTTTTGAAAATTGACATAGCATACCATGTTATTATATGAACTATATTATGTGTACTTATATTATAATTTCCTCTCCTTCTTCATAATCTAACTTCACCACTGGTTTTAAAAAAATTAAACTTGGAATCTTCGCCCCAAATGTCTCTAACCCTTGGACCATGACAGGGATGAGAAATTGCTAAAATGTTGTTTAGTAACATGTGCACGGGGAAAGGGATATAATGGAGAAACAAATGTTGTTTTTAATGTATGCGGATAGGTAGGGGAATTTTTTTGGTATATGAACACCTTGCACAAGTATGAATCCTATTCATTTGAATATTTTTGTACATATGTGTCTAAATAAGTAGTGGAGTCTTGAAATAACTTTTTCCCTATGATTCATCATGCTTTTCACTGGGGACAAAAATAGACAAGATTTCCCCATGATTCACAATGGAATATTTCCCTTTCCTCATAATCATGGTATATAAACAACAACTTTTATTTTCTCACCATTCTCCTCCCCATGATTCACCATGTAACAAACACATCCTTAAGGACCTCTAGGTCATGCATGTACCATCAGAATGTGGTTCCAAGCTATCTACAACATTAGATTTTTCTATTTTTTCTTCTTATTCATATCTTGATTAGTTTTTTCATTGAGGGAATGTGTTACATATTGTTGGATTTCATGGAGAGACTACATATATCGATCAACATAAGTTGTACCAACATGGTACATTCATCATTCTCTCTCATATATCCTAGTTCCTTATTCTTTTTTATTTTAGATATAGTTTATGTATTTGAGACAAGATGCTTCTTGATTAACTCATATTTCTCTAACTTGTTGATGTTTTAATCATTGTATTATGAGTCTTTTAAGGATTTGTTTCATTTTATGAGATTGTAATTTTTAAGACACAAAAATACTTCCATTGCACTATTTAGTATAATCATTTTCACCATTTCTAGAAAATGAACCATGCTAATGTATATTAGAGTTTAACCTAGTATCCACAATGGAAACCTTGTGACCCATTATGAGTAATGTTCCATACATGCCCGGATAGAGCCAAGGGGGGAAAGTAGGGGCCGCACCCCCGAAAAAACTTAAAGACAAGTATTCATGTATTTGTAAATATATGTATATGTACATTAGTGTTGATATATATATTTCAATATTGTATTTAACATGACTAGTTTGGCAGGCTACTAGATTAATAGGCCCAACATAACAAGACGTAGGCACCTGGTGGTCTGGGTTCAAATCTCCTCAAATGCATTTAAAAAATCCTCAAATAACTCCTTAAATTTGTAAATATTGTTCAGTTTATAATAGAATTATACCAATGTTATAAAATATGTGATTGGATACCCTAGTAGAATAGAAACAACTGTATAGTGATTCTTATACTAATCATTGTGGGTTCAATTCACAATTACTAATTTTTTATGTATTTTGGTGCACCTTTTAAGTTTTTCTGCCCCCAACCATAAATATCTGGTTCCGTCTCTACGCATATGTGGCTACATCAAGTTAGAATATGCTTAAAATATAATAATATTTCCAACATATTGTATATAGTTATATTTATAATTGCTTGAATATGTGAAATCTACAATTAATGTAGTTGTATGCTTTCAACAATTTGGAGATTTGGTTATCTAAGATTCATATCATACTATTATCTAATTTTCATAATGTACTATTTTAAACATTTTGAGGACGGGAATGAAATACTAGATTTGTGTTCAACATATGGCAAAATCATATATGATAGAAACAAATAATGAAAACATGATTGCTTGCAGGCCCATAACTATATAACTATATAACTATATAAGTATATAAGTATAATAAAATTTTAAGTTTGACAGTACTAATGACTTTTAAAACACAATCCAATTATTTTCTTTTGTCTGCATCTACTCATATTTCTCCTCCATTATGTCGTAGTATAAGTTCATCGATTGAACAATGTATCCTTTTTTCTATTTTAATAATAAAAGATGACTATTGTGACAAAATTCCTAACAAAGTATATAAAGGATAGTATATACCCAACCACAATTGGTTAGGATTTCAATTTTAATTAATAAGACTTAAAATTCAAAGGAGCTATATCTTGAAATTTATATTTGCACATTATGTACCCTTACAACCTCTATATTTTTTGAAGAACAATCTAATATATCTGTTAATAAATTTGCAAAAGGTTTATGATAAAATCCAACAAGTGACCAGTAAATATTCAACTTTAGATTCCATTCATGTCTAGAAAGATTCATATATTTTTGTATATGGTGATTAATAACTATAATAATAAATATATGAAATTGTGGTAAACCAAATAGTAAACCAAGAAGAATCAGATCATAGACAAGTTGAAGAGATGATAGGTGACTCTTGTTCATATGTTTTAAATAGTACAAGACTGATAAGGTTTTGATGTATATACGAGTGTATTGACAGTTCAATTCATTCGTTCATCTGGGGAGGCAGTCATAAGCAACACCCTATCCCACTAGTGGCATGGAACAAGCTTACTTGGGATTAGAAACACGATGGCTTGGGATTAAGATTGATGAGGGAACTAAACGAAGCCTTGATCATTAAGCATGCCTGGGAGTTAAGTGCAAACAGAAAGACCTTTTGGTGTGAAGGGATCCGGTCGAAGTATGTGGCATACAAATTTGGTTCTCAACCAACTATCTCCAGACTTGGTAGCGTAGTTTTGCATCACAAATCCTTCATCCATGAAAACTCTATTATGATTCTAGTCAATGGCAGGGACATGAATATATGGACAGATAAATGGTGGGGCAGCCCTCACGCGCTTAAGGATCTGGTTATCAAACCAATCCCCGAGGAGCTGGAGGACCTTAAAGTTGCAAGTCTCATCAATTTTGAAAACACTTGGGACAAGGAATTTCTGGAGGAATGGTTACCGCCAGACATAGTGAAGAAGGTAACATGTACCACTTTACCTTTGAACACTGACATGGCTGATATTCAGGCATGGTGTCATACTGACTCAGGTCAGTTTACTACTTGTAGTGCCTATGAGATTCTGAGGAAAGGGAAAGACATCATTTCCAATGGTAAGTGGAAGGTGATTTGGAAGGCAAATATTGCAATGAAGCTGAGATATTTCATGTGGCTGGTTGGACATGGGGCAATTTTAACCAATTGAAGGGTTGCGAGAAACATGTCAACTGATAAAACCTACCCTCTCTATGGACAAGACGATGAAACCACGCTACATGCTCTTAGGGACTGCATACATGCCTCACAGATCTGGAGGGAGGTTCTAGACGTGGTAACTTGGAGTAGTTTCTTTAGTGAAATGAATATTTGGAACTAGATTGCGTATAATTTATCGGCAACTAGGCCTCATGACATTATCTTTGTAGGAGGTTGCTGGTAGATTTGGAGGAATCGGAACTCACAAGTTTTTGAGAACAAGAGGAAGACCATGACTTATGTCAAAGCAATAATCATGAAGGACGTGTACATCCATCTCCAGGCTTGGTCACATGATACTACACCTCAACAATCTAACTCTACTGGAGTGAAGTGGAGGAATCCATTGCAGAACTCTCTGAAATTCAATACGGATGCAACCTTCAACTCGCATACTCTTCAATCTTCTCTTGTTGTTGTATGTCGGGATAATAATGGAAATTGGAGAGGATGACGGGGAAAGATAAAAATGGCCAGGAGTGCACTTGAGGTAGAGGCTCAAGCCATTGCCCTTGATTCAGAGGTGGGACTAGCATTTGCGGGCAACATGATGTACTTTGAGTCAGATTCCAAGAATGTTATCAATGCACTGGAAAACAATACATTAGATAACCCCATGTTGGCGAGATGGATAGCAGCTGTCAGACATAATTGGAAACCTGACTGGTCTTATTCGTATGTTGGAAGAGAAGGTAATCAAACAACTGATCAGTTAGCTAAGTTTCACCTCACAAACACTGCAGGTTTTTATTTCTATAGAAATCCTCCATTAGTCTTAGTGAATGTAATCAACTTAGATGCTTGTAATGGTAGTAGTACTACCAGGTTTAATTCTGCTAATATTTCAGATGAGTGTACTATCCATGACGATATTGCTTGCTTGAGAGGGGCGAGATAAATAGAAACCCTCTGGATTATCTTAAAAAAAATGGTCACAACGAGATAAGACCTAAAGGAAAAGTTGCCCGAGTTCGATATGAAATGTTGTTGAGGAATGTAATGCAAAAGATGTATGTTGTATACTTACGATGTTAACTGTTAGTTACAACTATTATTTTTGAGCTGTCTTTGTAATTATTTTTAATTTTAGAATATACTTAAAGAACTTATTCAAATAATATTTGGTTTAAAGAACAATTTCTCACAAATAATGACTTGGTATCAACAATTACATGTAAATTTTAGTTAGATTCTCCATATCAATGAAATATAATATTTTTATGACATGATTTTTTTGGTTCAAGGGTGGTGGTGTTAGTACTCAGTGTCCAACACTAAACCCTACAAATTTGGATAAAATGTATAGATTTCACGACACATGTTCTACAAATATGACTGTTGTAGGTGTCTTACGTATGCAAGGTGGCACAAATTGACATTACATAGGTTCATTTCACACACAAGATAATACAAGTTTGCATATGTAGCCACATTCCTATATAACAAAATTAAGTGGGTATAACTTAAGCATGCTTCATAGACAAAACAATTCAATTGAGACTAGATTTGGCATGTTCTACATGCAAGGTAATCAAACTAGACCCACTACAGATATGTTTCAAATGCAAGGTGTTGAAATTTGGGTCTTGTGCACTTTCTTATGTAGTGCTACAAATGGAGACTCACCAAGTGTTCTACCACATGTACCTCATAACAATTGTAGAGTGGTTTGGATGATGATAATCATATACAAACACTAACATATAGTTGTACTTTCTTAAAGGATATCGTTGAAAGTTGGTGCCCTCCTTTTAATAAAAATCTACAAAGTCACCCTCAAATGCAAAAATACAAAGCACATCATCCTCAACGTCCTTCTCACTGATATTCACCATCCAAATGAGGAAGTCAATATTCTTTGAACAATGTCCTTTTATATACCAACTTTTAATAGATGGCATTGACTCAAGGTCTAAATTAACCAAACCCTTGTTTTTATGATGACTAACCATTCCATTTATTTGTGTCTAATTATTCTACTTGAGTGATTTCAGATTAGGTATATGCACACTCCAAATGCCCTAACTTGCGCATCCTAACTTAGAGAAAAGACAAGTCAAAGTCAATACACGTGCACATTTTTAGAATATGATGTAAATACATTAGAATAATGTTGTAAATCACTGATAATGATTGTATGACTTTTAATTAAGCTCAAAAAAATATGGAGAACTTAAATCAAATATTTAGGAACTTTAATGACATTTTCCAAAACCCATTACAAGGAGTTTTTTTTGTCATGTTTTACCGGTGACAAACTCAACCAATCCCATTAATGCATTTTGAGAATGCCCAGATTTGGTCGAGTTTCCTAAAATAGTTTTTGAGTGATCACTGCACTGACCAAAATTGATTTAAGCAACCAGTCAAATTTCATCCAGGATAAACTCGACTGATGGTTCAAATTTGCTTTGTCATATAGTGCAGTCGGTCAAGTTTTCCAAATGTAAAGTCGACCAAACACATTGTACAGAGTGTGTAGAAATAGTGTTTCTAGCCATTGGAGTGTTCCAAAACTCAAAAAAATATCCGTTGAAACACACCAAATGGCTAGAATTCATCCTTAAGTGTCCCCACTGGCTAGTAGGCATCCCTGACAATAAATAGGACCCCTTGGGATTCATCCCAAAGTTATCCAAGCACTATGAAGCTCCATATATTATAGTTGAGTGCATCCTACATCCTCCTCTCTCTCTAAGCTTAATCACTTGCATCAGCATTAGAGTGAGTAGGATATTTTCAAGAGAGCTAGTCCTGCATGTATATCTTGTGAGGATCTCACTTCCTCCACCTCCTAATCTCTCATTTCCACCATGTAGATGAAGATGAAGGTTCTCTTTCTTGGCTAAGAGAGGTGAAGAAGTTCAAGGCTGAATACTTGGTGCAAGAGGTGGGTAAGCCCTTGGTGAAGGTAGAAGACTCCTTTCTCAAGTGGGTAAGTCCTTGGTGAAAGCTTCTCCTTGGAAAATGTGAAGTCAAAGGAGGAAAATGCAAGAAGAGTAGATAATTAATTGAAGGCCAAAGACTTGGTGCAAGAGTGGGTAAGTCCTTGGTGTAGGCCGAAGACTCCTTGCATAAGTAGGTAAGTCCTTGGTAAGGTTGAAGACTCTTTGCATTAGAACCTTTGATAGTTTGTTGGCTCCCTTCCCCTCAAAGGGAAAGTTGGGTATCCTTGTTCTGAAAAAGGATGGTCATATGTTTTAGCTATTATAAGTGAATAAAAGGATGGAGACATGGTAGAGAAATCCTAGAGGTTGACCTATCTAGGTAGTGAACTGAAAATCTCCTAGTTTGGATATTAGAACCACTCTATATAGCTTGTGTTCTTGTTCTTGTTTCAATCTCTCTCATCCTTGCTATGTATGTTTAGTTTCACTCAAATTTCATATTAGCAACTTTTTCTTGTTAAATAATTTGAAGGTATAATTAAATTTCCTTTAAGTTTATTTAGCTCTATTCAACCCTCCTTCTAGATCATATCACCTATCCTAGGATCCAACAAGTGGTATCATAGCGGGTCTTCTCCAAGCATACTTCCACAAGTACGTGATTATCAAGGTGGGAGGTACCTCATCAACATTCCAATCTTTTATGGGAGAAACTTCCTCTATCAGAAGATAAGGTTACAATTTTACATTCAAAGATCAAGTCTTGAGCTATGTCAAATGGAATATTTCCCATAAAAGCTACCAGAGACAAAGATAGAAGAATGTGATGAAGCTACTTTGAAGAAAGATACCTTGAATGCAAGAGCCAACATTCTATATGCCTCCATGTCCCCCATTGAGTTCAACCAGATTTCCTCCTCTGAGACGTCCTATGAGGTATGGATAAAACTATGAATCACTTATGAAGGGACAAATAAAGTAAAAAAAGAAGTAAAGTCTACATGGTCAAAGGGCTTGAAAACTTCACGATGGGAAATGAGAGACCCCTGACCTTGCTAAAAGTGTTGAACATACTTAATTATCATAATTAAATTATTATTACTATAATGTAACCTTATAACATTTGAAATCATAAGACAAGCTGAAGTTTCAATTTTGGTCCAATTTGAACAATGTTTGTGCAAGTTGTGCAAGTTTATGTACATTTTGGACTTTTCTACAATTTACCCAATTGGGAGGTTTTTCTTGCAATGTATCACTTTCATTATGTTCTTTGTATGTTATCTCATAATTATTGAGCTTGTTTAGCCATGGGGTGCCTAGTTGAACCTTGTTTTGGAGGTTTTTTCCTCAAGGGTATTTGTTTACCCCTTTATGGATGAGCTACCTTTAGGAGCTATCAAACAAATGGTTTATTTTATTTTCTTGCAAAATCAAGAAACGAGGGCTAAGTAGGTCCCCATGGACTGTGGGTCTATTTCTTGTATGGCTTCTTGTATATCCTTAGTAGTTTAATGCCATGGACACATGGGGAAGCTACTTGTACACCTCATGCTTGGTTCCATCTTTATCCATGGGCTATGTTTACCTCTTCCTTGCCCAAGTATGAAACATTGCTTGCTTTCTCTTTCCTATAACCTAGAGAAAGGACTCCACTCTATTTTTGTGTGGAACCAAGTGATCTAAGGTAGAATACAATCTCTTTTTGGATAAGAAGGTCTCCTAGAGCTCCATCTAGCCCTACCTAGGGTTTCCAAGGTCATCATTTTGGGATTTCGACCAAGGCAATTTGTTTTCTTCCTTCTTCTCCATTTTTCTTGATCTTCTCCTTCCTTAGACCTTCCTCCAAGTCATAACTTTTCTGTTCCATGGTAGAAGTTTCTCTAAATCTCTAAAACCCTACCTTTCTTGCTCCTTATGCTTAGGGTTTGCTTTGTTGATGGAGAAAGGTGTTAGATGGACATGTTTAGAGCTTGTGCTTGGATTTTCTACACTACCTGCTCAAGTTTTCTTCTATTTGGGATTTTATCTTCTCATTAGGGGCAAGTTTTATAACTTTCTCCATGTTTATTTCTTGCCATATGCTTGCTAGCTCATGTTCTTGTTTTAAAATGATGATCCATGCACTAAAAGTTATGCTTGACTTGGATTTTGATTTTTATGATGTTTCCTATTCTGATTTCAGTTCTATATGAACTTGTAATCATGTGTATGTTCCTCCTAAGATATAATATGACTTGGATAAGGTTGGTTTTACAACTGGTGGTGCTAAGCACCCATCAACCAATGGTCAATTTTATGGTTTAAAGCTGATTTCTTCTATAAACACATGACCCAATGGTGGTACCATTGCAACAACTGATGGTGTTGTCTTCATGACAACTGATGATGGTGACCAAGTATGTCAATTTACGTTCACCCCTTAGGTCAGGTTTTGGCCTAATTAGAATCTTAATGATCAACAACTAAGTACCTTAATAATGCTATCAATCAATGGTGACAACTCGTAGATCCTAATGAGTTAGTGAGTCCAATGTGATAAGAAGGAAAGAAAAGATGAAGGAATTATATTAATGCATAAAAGAAAAGAAATTAATATAATGATGAGAATCATATGGAAATTTCTAATAAAGTGTTTTGAATGACCTTCATGGGTTAGGTTTCAAATCCAGTTGGTTAATAATGGTAAAAAGGAATCCAAATAAAGGAAATAAAAGGGAAAGAGAGAGAAAATATGAATAAAATATGCCTAATTAAGTGGTAACTTGCATATGAGGAAAACTTTCTTATAATCTTATATTTGACTCTCAAACTTTGCACACATGTATTTTAAGTCATTATGGACTTTCTTTTAAAATTTGATATCACAAAGCTTAATGGTTTGGGAGATACAAATTTTCTAAAAATCCCTAAAGTGTGGGTATTGCAAAAGGATAGTATTAAATGTAACAATTTTCCTATTATTAATAGGATTTCTTTTTCTTGGGCGTGCGTATTGAAGGCCATCAGATCAGAGATCAATAGAGGACAAGTCGTCCCCTAGCTCTCGCTAGAGCAGGAAAGGGGAGCAGTGAGATCAAGTTTTCCAAATCAAGTCTCTCACAAAAGGATGGATGAGAAGACTTAGAAACTGGACCAATGGATTTGGGAGCAAGAAAAGCACCCACCTACCCTAGGTTTTACCTATTTTGGGTATCTCTAGAAGATTCACCCAATTCACAGTTTCCTAGTCGGCTACCTGTTGACCCTAGGGCTATATATATGGCCTATTCATCTAATGCCAGGGCAACCCAATGATCATGAGATTCTGTCAAACTGAGGTTTCAAAACCAGGCTCCAATTCCACTATCTGGTCTCTGTTCTTCCCCCTTTTTCTTCTCTAACCCGCCGGTGAGATCCCTTCTTGTCCTTCCAGTATGACCCGCATCCGAAGGAATTGAGGCTGCGATTTGGTTCGATGGAGAAGGGCAGAGGTGGGAGACACTTTACTGGCAAAGGAGGAGGCCTGGAGCGCAAAGTCAACCAGCGGGTTGACCGCCCAGAGCACTTGGATCGCGAGAGAGGCGAACGGAGGAAGAAGAATCCTGGAGGCAAAATTACCTACTTGCCCCAACCTTGCATTGGAGGAGAAGGGGAAGAAGCATCCACTCGTAACCCTGACCGCATAGTGCATGAAGTGATGTGGTGGATGGTCATTGACTTGTCCTGGTTCATGTGGAAAACTTTGGAAAAAAAGGAACCTCGGTTTGCTGACGTGGCTGTTCCTCATTGGTTTAAAGGAATACTTGAAAAAGGACAAATAGTAAAGTGATATTTGAAGAATTAAGATAATTAAAGAAAGGAGGATTTGGTTAGATAGAACTCTACGTTGGGTAAAATTCCAATTCCTATTTTTGAAAGGTATGTGAAAAGTAAATTTGTATCCTACTTAAGCTTAGTCTTTGGTAGAATTTATTAATTATTTTTAATTATTTTCAAAACCATTGATCTTGTTTTTGGATAGCCATTGGCTCTGGCTTCTTGGTCATCCTTAATTGGGGGTTACCGGGAAGTGGGGTTGTTACAATTGATATCAGAGCCTACTTTTCCATCTAATCTCTAATAATGATTAAATTTTACAAATTCTTTAGAGCCCAAGGGAGTTATTAGAGGATTTTAAAAGATGAAGGTGTCTAGAAAAGGATCATGATCTGGGGGCTCGAAAGATTTTCCTCCGCCCCTATAGTCGGTCTATGAGGACTCCCAAAATCTATGTGACTGTCTGGACGAAAACTGATGATTTGACTCGAAATAAGACACCTCTAGGTCTTCTCATCTGATTTTTTCCATTCTTTATATATTTTTCATGAAATAACTTTAAGTGCTTAGGGTTTCTCTCTCTCCACCCCTCCCAAGTTTAAGGGTTAAGAATAATAAGGATTAAGGAATACTCCACCAAATAATAAAAAGCATGTAGAACGATGTCATGACACAAGTCTAAA
Source organism: Alisma plantago-aquatica (assembly GCA_963693085.1). NCBI lineage: Eukaryota > Viridiplantae > Streptophyta > Magnoliopsida > Alismatales > Alismataceae > Alisma > Alisma plantago-aquatica. The sequence goes on from OY856412.1 coordinate 826,525,555, forward strand.
TGATAAAACTTAGACCGAGTTAGTTAAATGTGTAGGATGCATGGCCTGTGTTGCCGTGCCCTCAGGAGAACACTGAGGTTAGATCATCTCATAGGATGAAGAGGAGAGGGATAGCCTTGGAGGAAGAAGCCTCCAGGAAGAGGAAGAGACCTGATGTATCCTCTGAGGATGAGGCACAACCCAAAACCTTACATAGTAGTTAGAGAAAGAGAGAACACAATGAGTAGGATACCTTAGTTTTCCACGCATGTAAGTATGTGGGTTAGACGTACATGCTTTACGTAGAGGCCTTGAGTATGCATGAGAAACATAGACTATGAGTGATTGTTTGACCCCTAGTGCCTTTTGGTGACACGACCTTGGGGTGGGTCGTACCTGATAGGGACAGAGGGATAGAACCCTAATTCAGTAGGTTAGTGGTGACTGTATAGGAACCCTAATAGACATATATGAGTAGCAAGAGGCATGCACCTATGTAGAAGTGAGTAATAACAAGGCTGGAAGTAGGTTTTATATCGAAGCCAGAAGGGTTATGCCTGATAGTTTATGAGATAGGCATGTAGAGCTTTGGATGATCTTGGTCGGACATAAGTTTTGATAGTACATTTTACCCAAGTAGGGATAGATGTGTATCCTTAAGATCTTGACCCATATTCTCAGAGGGAACCTTCAGTGGTAGGACTAACCATAGGGTTAGCTCTAGAGAGAGGGCGAGACCTTGATGAAGAAGGTTGCAGACCTAGACTCTGAGACATGAGGAAACATGAGAAGTTTGGTATAATGTGGCCTAGAATAGACGACCCTGAGTAGAGGTATGTGGTTTCCTCATGCATGATCTATAGAGGTCATCATACCTTAGGTTCCTTTAAAGGAACCAAACCCTAGAAAAGAGAAAGAGGATCCCTGAACAAATGTATAGATGATATGGGAGCCTGCCTTTAAGGTGTAGGAAAGAGAGTTCCAAAGACCCTAAAGAGGTGTGATATGATAACAAGTTGTGAGGCCTTGCACTTAGTTGGTTATCCTTGTGTTGGACTCTAAGGGTTTTTCATGTGGAAGAGGAAGCATATGCCATATCATGTATAGGATTGGTTCATGTTTGAGCAGCTAAGCATGCAGTTTAGATAGTTGACACATAAGAGGTGAACCTGGGGTTCCTGGACCAAAGAGGGGAAGCAAGAGTACCTGGTGCACATAATACTCACGAGGTTGTGTGAGTTCATAAAAAATTAAGTGTGGCACCCCTCATGTATTAGAACAAAAGGAGATCCTACTTGAACTGAGATATATGATCGATGAGCCTCTCACTCAAGTCAATGTATGTATGATATGGGTCCAACCCTGAGGAATGCTGACCAAGTATGATAGACCAATGAACTTATAATGGTTTAATAGGTTTTCTTCTTGCTATCCATGTGCATAGGTATATAGATAGAAGCTATGCATATACATGATGATACATGCTTTAGGTGCAAGGACATTTTGTGACCTCTGTTACTATCAAGTGGTAGTTTTCTCCTATCTTGGGAAGGGACCCTTCATGTTGTAGTAAGCACCAACTCTTGTTTAGGTTTGGGGTAACCTTAAAAGGTCACTTATAAGAGCTTGATGAGCTATGTGTAAGAGCACATAGTATGAGCATGAATCTATAGACCCATGAGTGACCATATCTAAGGGGGCATGAGGATATGTTATCATAGAGGTAATTTGTATGGGGTCAGACTAAGTTAGGTAGGCTGCCATGATTCCTGTGAAGGGATGTAATGTTAACCATGAATGCCCAAAGAGATGACGGAAATTTGGGTGAGGATTCAAGGATGAGATGTGCTTGAGTATCAACAAAGGAACCATGAGCTATAGTAGAATCCTAAGTCAATACTAAGGTCAAGTAGGGATAAGACTGATGGGAGTAGGGGTTGTCTATTCCCTAAATGCACAAGACCAAAGGGTCGGGAGGTAACAACTACCTTTGACATAGGCCCATGGTTAGGAGGTTGGCCACCTTCATGAGTTCATGGGGCCTAAGGGGTAAATGTGAGAGGCACTCCCTAGATTCATAAGGGTAAGATCAACCCAAAAGTATCGACACCCTAGAGACCTTGAGGATACGACTAAGGATTGAACATAATAGTGACGATTCTACCCAAAGGTGATGGGAAAAGTCTTCCCATGGCCATAGACACATAGTTGAGATGTTCATGGTGTGGAATGAGGAGAAGTATGTTTCAACTTAGATTGGAAAGTGTAATGATGATGTGTGGTGCACCATATCTACTCTTGGAACGGGATGAACTTTGTACCGTAGCCAAACGCTTATTTTGTCTTATTATGGGAGTGAGATATAGGACAATACACATGCCATATACTGAGAGTAAAGGTGATATGATTTGAAAAAATTCTATGATGACTGAGGATATAGAAAGTACCACACCCTTTTGGGAAGTATCTTGGAATGATGGTATGGAAGCATAGATGAACTAAAATCATCACATGAGGACATACTTATCAAGAGAAGTTTGGATTTTATGAGTTAGAGATTTGGGTTTGATAACTGAGATGATGGATGCAAGAGCTTGAAGTTTACCTAACTTAGACAGATCTAAACCCAAGATAATGGATGACAAGAGGAGTATATGGAAATGTATGTCTTCACTATCATCCAACACACAAGGAAGCTACTGTAGTAATGAGATATTCTCAGCTGAAAATAGCTCAGGTGTACAACTATCTTGTCTAGCTAGTGGAAAGAGATGAAAGAGGTTTCTAGGTGGACCTGGTGACCATTAGAAGACTAGACATGTGTGGCTAACATCCATATACAACCATACTTGTTGGTCGAGTTGGTGGTTGCCTAGTTAGCCAACCCAGAGCTTGATGAGATAAAAGGATTGTTATAAGAACCTCAGATACACCACTCAGGAAAAGTTGGTGGTGAAATCCACTACTAGAGTGTTTTAGGTTTTCTGACAAATCACCCTAGAAGAATCATGTGGTGCAATAAGCTCATGATTCAAAGTACACCACACACCCTGGTACTACCAAGATAGTTAAGGTTTGTAATGGTACATGGAATGAGGAAGAATATAGAGGTGCATGCAGCCAGTGGCCATACATGCCAGAGGGTGAAGGTCGAACACCAATAACTCAGTGGAATGCTACAGATAATGAGGAGTCCCCAAGGGGGAATGGGAGCAGATCACCATGGACATTGTGGTGGGTCTCCCTTAGACCAAGAGAGGTCACGATGGAATATGGGTTATGGTAGATCGCCTTACCATGTTGACACATTCTCTTGCCTAAGAGAGCACTGCCTGTGTGACAGATCTAGATGAACAATATATATATGAGAGAAAGATAGTTCAACTACACAGTAACCTAAGTTCAAATATTCTTGAGCATGGCTTTAAGTTTGCTTCCATGTTGTGGAAGTAGATACATGAAGAACTGGATACTAGATTGAAATTTAGTACAACATGTTACCCCCTGACTGATGGACAACCAAGAGAGTATGGTCCAGACTTTAAAAGTTCTGATGAGAGCATATGTGCTCGTTCGGGGTGATTCATGGAGCAGTTCCTTCCCTAATAGAGTTTGCTTGTTATGACAACCACCAAAGCCAATATTGGGATGTATGAATCTCTTTATGGGAGGATGTATCGGTCACCTCTTCACTAGGGTGATGCCAATGAGAAGACCTTGTAGAGGTCAGAGAAACCATAATTGTTTGTTGAGAAAGTTGCTTTGATCGAGCAATGGCTGAGAAAGCCCAGGATCGATAGGAGTCATGTGTTAACATGAAGTGGACTGACACACACTTCACTGTGGGTGAACATGTGTTTTGGAAATCTGACCGCTCTGAGCTATCTCTAAGAATAGAGGAAAGTTGAGTCCCCGACACATGGGCCCATTTGAGGTTTTGGAATGGATTTGTGAAGCTTCATTGGTTTAGCCTTACCCCCTTAGGATAATACGATGAATGATGTGTTCCATGCGTCCGATCAAAAGCACTATGTGATGTACCCGAGCCATGTGCTGAGAACTAAACCTATTAAACTCCAAGGGAGGCTAACTTACCCTGAGTCACCTATGAGGGTATGAGATACCAAGGTGAGAGAGAGCTCAGGAGTAAAGAATAGAGATGATAAAGGTTCTTTGCAAGCATCATCGAGAGGATGAAGCCACATGGGAGCTGATGATGGACATGTAAAGATCTTATCCTGAATTGTTTGTATGATTGGTGGAATTTGAGGGCAAAATTCCTATAAGAGAGGAAGGATGTTACAACCCCAATCTTGGGCTCATATGGTTTGAAATTCAATTTCTCCAATAAAATGTATGATTATGAAAATTGTATGATTTATGTGTAATGAATGGATTTCTTTGATAGTATTTCCTCTAAATATATGATTTCATGGATTTTAATGAGTTTGTGAGTCCAATGTGATAAAAAGGAAATAAAAGATGAAGGAAATCTAATAATGCATAAAAAGAAAAGAAATTAAGATAATGATGAGAATCATGTGGAATTTTCTAAGAAAGTGGTGTGAATGACCTTCATGGGTTAGGTTTCGAATCCACTTGGTTAATATTGGTAAAAAGGAATTCAAATAAAGGAAATAGAAGTGAAAGAGAGAGAAAATATGAATAAAATATGCCTTATTAAGTGGTAACTTGCATATGAAGAAAACTCTCTTATAATATCAAATTTTAGTATCAAACTTTGCACATATGTAGTTTAAATCATTATGGAATTTCTTTTAAAATTTGAGATTAAAAAGCTTAATGGTTTGGTAGATACAAATTTCCTAAAAATCCCTAAAGTGTAAGTGTTGCAAAAGGATAGTATTCAATGTCACAATTTTCCTATTTTAATAGGATTTCTTTTTCTTGGGTGCGTGTATTGAAGGTTGTCAGATCATAACTCAACAGAGGACAAGTCATCCCCTAGCTCTTGCAGGAATAGGAAAGAGTAGCAGTGAGATTGTGTTTTCCAAATCAAGTTTTTCGTGAAAGGATGGATGAGAAGACTTAGAAATTGGACCAATGGATTTGGGAGCAAGAAACACACTGAACTAGCCTAGGTTTTACCTAGTTTGGGGATCTCTAGAAAATTGGACATAGTAGTCGTATATGCCACAAAAACAAGCATTACCATGCTAACAAAATCTGATTTGTTTGAAACACCATATAAACTTTTCCTACCCAGACCTGAAAGTACAGGGATGACTCTAGGACACACTAGAAATCTAATCAACTTTCTCAAAGATTTATTATGGTATTTCCTCTTTACTTCCACAGTTCTGTTGTTGTCACTGCCGATTACCTAAAAATATGTGTTGAACAACAAGGGTGAGACCCATGTCCCAACAAGAGATATATCTCCAACAATGCTTATTGATTACAACATTTTAAATAGTAGATAATTGAGTAGTTGGAGTATTTAATAATCAATCAAACATGTTGAACACTTCAAGTATGCTAAACAAATTAATCAAATAATCTTAGAAACAAGTATGATTATCAATGTATATATAGGTAACAAATAAATCCATTTCTATGGACATATATCTACTCAAATTTCATCAAATTGCATCTAATAACAATAATCATCATTAATCTATGACTAGATGCTTCTTCCCCTTCTCCTCTAATGCAAGGTCGGGGCAAGAAGGTAATTTCACCTCCAGGCTTCTTCTTCCTCAGTTCTTTTTCCATTGTTTTTCCATGTAGACCAGGATGAGCCAATGGCCATCCGCCAATGTCAGGGTAACACATGAGACTCCCTCGAACTGATGGTTTCAAAACTAGGCTCCAATTCGACCACTTGGTCTCTGTTCTTCCCCCTTTTTCTTCTCTAAACTGTCGGAGAGACCCCTTCTTGTCCTTCTAATATGAGCCACCTCTGAAGGAATTTAGGGTGCAATTGGGTTTGGTGGAGAAGGGCGCAGGTGGGAGACACTTTGTTGGCAAAGGAGGAAGCCTGGAGCGTGAAGTCAACCAGCGGGTTGACCGCCCAAAGCACCTGGTTCATGAGAGAGGCGGACTGAGGAAGAAGAATCCTAGAGGTGAAATTACCTTCTTGCCCCGACCTTGCATTAGAGGAGAAGGGGAAGAAGCATCCAGTCATAACCCTGACCACATTGTGCGTGAAGCAACATGGCGAATGGCCATTGGCTCAGCCTGGTCTACATGGAAAAATAATGGAAAAAAGGAACTCCGGTTTGTTGATGTGTCTCTTCCACATTATTTCAAATGAATAGTTGAAAAAGGACAAAGAGTAAAGTGATATTTGAAGAATAAAGCTACTTAAAGAAAGAAGGATTTGGTTAGATAGAACTCTACATTGGGTAAAGTTCCAATTCCTATTTTTGAAAGGTATGTAAAAAGTAAAATTTTATCCTGCTTAAGCTTAGTCTTTGGTAAAAATTATCAATTATTTTTTATTACTTGCAAAACCATTGACCCTGTTTTAGGATAGAGGCTATGGCTTCTTGGTCTTCCTTAATTGGGGTTATCAGGAAGTGGGGTCATTATAGTAGGTTTGTACAGTTTGTGTGATGTTGAAACCCAATGGAGGTTTACCTTAATAATATAGTCTTACATTTTCCCTCATATGATTATAATTGATAACATATATAATGAGTTAATGGGAAACCTTGATGAAGTATATTTCGTTATACTTAGCCCTAATATAACCAAGTGATGGTAATTGATTATGAACAACCCCTTCAATGATGAATAGAATCATGGAGTACTCTCTTTTATGGTTGAACCCTAGTATGCTATGACTTGATGGTTACATCTTGAGTTATGTGTGGATCCATACGTGACAATGGTATGGAATGTGATAGTGATGCTTCACCTTATGAATCTATGATCCAGTGGGGATTCCATGAGTTAGGGTTTAGGTATGAGTGTTGATTAGTAATATTAAAATAATATATCTTGTTGAACCTAAGTCTAATACAAATAGATAAATATGTGTATTCATGTTTAACCTACTTATATGATGGCATGATGGTGGAATAATCTCATTAATATGATCATAACCTTAATGTGTCAACTAGTGGTTATCATAGCCACATGGTTGATACTTTCTTATGCTAAACCTATCCATTATGAATATGATGAGGGTCAATCATATCTAGATTCCTTGCATGTTGATGTAATAAAGGAATGTTCTTAATGTTAATATAACCCTCCTATGATTGTTTATGAATATCTCCTAGCTCATTAATGCAATATTGTGTTGTCTAGTGTATTATATGTAAGTGATGTTGTTGAGACTTGTAATAAGGCATGGAAATATAATGATGATCTTGCAGGGAATAGTATGATGGTCTTATTGACCTTTGGGCATGGTTGAGCCCTGAATGAGCTGTAATCCTCTTGTGTTGATAAGGGTTGATACCATGTGATATGGTGAAAAGGATTTATATCTTGTGATAGTATGTTGACAAGTATAGTCTCATGAATGGCAAGAGAATAGTATCACATGATGATGATTTGATGATAAGTATAATCTCTTGATTGGCGTGTGAATACTTCCATGTGATGTTAAGATGAGAAATTATGTCTCATGTGTTTTATATCTTCTGAAGTTGTTATATAGCAATGTTTTCTAGATATGAATTAGGGTTTGAATGTCCACTTTTTTTATGCATCCTTAATTCACCCAATTGGAGATAACTAATCAAGTAAAACTCTAATCATGTAGTGCCTTGTTCCATATAACAATCTTCAATGTCAGAACTTTCTAGATGGTGAAACAAGTATTTCTAAAGGAACCTCGGAGCGCATACTATTGAATATGTGGGGGTGGCAAGTTGAGGATATATCGTTGTCATCCACAATTGTAGGTTATGGAGGATGACTACGGTCATGCCTCAGATATTATGAAATGTAAAAGGAAGCAATATAACTACATGTGCGTCTTATAAAACGATCATGTATGAGCCTATTATCTAGTGTCGTGACCTGTACCAAGGACAGACTAGTTGTTAACAACTTGACTATATGTCACTATAGTGGTAGAATTGACTGATATGTCACTACCATTTTACTCATATTGATTGAGGTGGTGAGATCTTAGGATACCCACACTCCTAGATCTTGTACGGAACTGAATATCCCTTTGCAGGGGTCGATTGAACTTTGGATGGTATGATTCAAATTCCCCATGGCATAATAAAAGATGTAAGATATTCATGTAGCATATTTGTTTAGGGTTATACACAATGCTTCATATTAGATGATAACCCTTGTTTGTTTTCTTTTCACTAAGATCATGTATAGTATAATAAAAGATAATAGATATTCTTATGGTGTAGTTATGCTTATGTTGTAAACATGCATATGTTGTCAAATATATGGACACTGATGGTTAAGATGATGTTGCTAGCTATGTTTAATATTGATAGCCATGCCTATGTAATTAGAAATGCTCAAACTACTAATCATGCCTATGTAGTTAATTGTTCTATGATACTAGTTCTACTCATGATATAGATCTGTTTTCTTTATTTAAGATGCCGATATTTATAGCCATGTTATGTTACTAGACATATTCATGATATCATGGATGCTTATGCTACTAGATTGCTTGTGTTGTTAGCAAGGAATATGATGATAGTCAGATTAATGATGATGATTGTTATTAGATGCAATTTGATGAAATTTGAGTAGATATATGTCCAGAGAAATGGAGTTATTTGTTACCTATATATACATTCATAATCATACTTGTTTCTAATATTATTTGATTAATTTGTTTAGCATACTTGAAGTGTTCAATATGTTTGATTGATTATTAAATACTCCAACTACTCAATTATCTACTATTTAAAATGTTGTAATCAATAAGCATTGTTGGAGATTATATCTCTTGTTGGGACATGGGTCTAACCCTTGTGGTTCACCACATATTTTTAGGTAATCGACAGTGACAAAAATAGAACCGTGGAAGTAAAGAGGAAATACCATAATAAATCTTTGAGAAAGTTGATTAGATTTCTAGTGTGTCCTAGAGTCATCCATGTACTTTCAGGTCTGGGTAGGAAATGTTTTATATGGTGTTTCAAACAAATCAGATTTTGTTAGCATGTTAATGCTTGTTTGTGTGGCATATACAAATATTATTCTCCTATGTATATATGTTGTGGCTAAGGCGATAGAACAATTTGTATCAAATTCTTGTCATAGTATGGATACAAGAAAGAAGTTGGACTCTTATACAAACATTTCTGAGCCGGTGTTGATGTTGAAATCAGTTTTAATTTACCCATATTTTTGGGTATGTGATTAATTAGTGATCGGTTGTGTTTTATCTTTTGAGTAATTTCATTTAGTGTAACAGGTTCTCACAAGTTGGTATCAGAGCTTTAGGTTCACTAAGTCTACAGTGACACTAGGACTTAGGACTAGGATGATGTTTAAATAAGGAAGATGACATGAAAATATAGTGCATACTACCTAATCTCTACACTTGGATGCCCTGGCCAGGTATTCAATTATTGAAGAAAAGGTAAGTATAGAACTCTTAGAGTGTTATCTTTTCTATTACTCTGATCAACTTGTCATTTTGAGACAATCTAAAGAGCATAATGAATAAGAAATCATGGTGTACATAATTCAATATTACCTCAAGAGAAGATGAGAATTACATCATTATCTATCAAAACTTGAATGTTTGGTAACTATAAGAGAAACATACAACACCATGAATTCTAAATCTGAATACAAATAAGAAAAAGAGGAGTTCTTGAAAATGTTATACAAGAAGATAATACAGTAAAAGACAGCTAAGTCTGTACTTATAAAGTGAATCAAGGTATGAAATACACATAAGATGGAGAGAACTCCTATAATAAGTATAAAATGAGAAGATGAATGGGAACAATGACAAATGAATAATGTGGAACCTAAGTTAATCTCAGACCAACCTATGTGTGTAAGAAAGTGTTAGTGTAAAATCATCATGGCATGTGAAAGAAATTCAGGGAGATGATCCCTGTTTAATGAAGAAAATGTGGAATTTGATGATTTACCTGTTGATAATTTGTAACGAGCCCGCTTCCTGGTAACCCCCAATTGAGGAAGACCAAAAAGTCAAAGCCACTATCCCAAAATAGGATCAATGGTTTTGCAAATAATAAAAAATAATTAATAAATTCTACCAAAGACTAAGCTTAAAACATGATAAAAATTTACATTTCACATACCTTCCAAAAATAGGAATCTGGAACTTTACCCACTGTAGAGTTCTATCTAACTAAATCCTCCTTTAATAGATTAACTTTATTCTTCACAAATGCCACTTTACTATTTGTCCACTTTTAGAAATGCCTAAAACGCCGACAAACAAAACGTCAGTCAGTAAAAATGAATATACCGGTATGTGGTGACAACCAAAATATTGCACATATTCTAACAACCTAATCACATCAAATAGTTGTTAACAATGCAAGATTACATTTTTCAATATGACTTCCCAACCACTTTTACTCATAATATGGGACACCCTTTCTTAGGGTTTAGTCCTTGCAAGGGACTTAAGGCTACCATCTCCATCCCGATCTTGGTACTAGGGGTCACCTCTCTGGGTGCCCAGTGATCTTCCCTCTAGAGCTTGACCACCTCTGACCTTCCCTCTGGGGCTTGGTCTCTTATCTTACATCCAGAGATGGTATGTAGGTTCAGGCAAGTCATATACATACTTAAATTGTGATAAACGTATTCACTTTAAAGATTATAATAATAAAATCATCCAAGTAGTTTATTTCCATGCAATTGGTAAAATGTCGAGAAATGCCAAGAAACTAAAGCAAGTACTCATAAATAACCACATACCTAGTTTGGAGATCTCATAGGAAATAAGCATAATCCAATCCAAATCAAGATGTCCAATCAAGAAGGACAAGCAACCAATCAAGCGATCTTGATCCTGAAAATATGTGTAACACCTAATTGTTACCATCACATCCCAAACAACTACTTATTGGCTTGGGACACCTTTCTAAGGTTTCTAATCCGAATTAGGGTTTCATTAGGGTTCTTTAGATATATTTCTCAACTTTGCCTTTTTATGTCACCAAAACCCTAAAAAGGCATCATATATACCAAAACCCTAATTACTCAACTTATTCATATTAAAGCCTCTTTAAAATCAATTGGCTTAGGTTTATCCTAATATCATCTTATACAAAGGATATTGAAATATATCTCACTATAAGTCATTAATGCCTAGATTAGGGTTTCTAAGACCATTAGAACACTTAATTAACCAATTAAGCACATGGATCATCCTTTTAGATTCAAAACATCCTTTTTGTTAACAATAGATTAATATTCACATAAAACGTCCATATTACTTTTCCCAATCTCATTAATATCAAAATTAGGATTGCTTACTCATGAAAGCATTAAAGGTGACAACTTTATATACTTTTCAGATTTCAAAAAGAATCAGGCCTTCATTAAAAAATTTATCCGATTCTATGGGTTTTTTGATCAATTTTCATATATAGTTCGTTTTAATCTGAGTTACCAATTATTTTCTGTCAATTTTATAAGACAAAACCTAACTTGGCCAATTAAAAACTAAAACGCCAGCCATCAAAGGATATACATCGCAGATGTGGGCTCGGGCATAGACAATAGGCTCGTGCCACCATGGCGACCCGCACCTGAGTGGCTGGCTTAAACAATAGGTGCAAAGGACAAAAAGGGCAGATTGTCTTTACCTTTCACTACATAACCCATGGGGGTAAAAAGGGAAATCCATAAGTCAAATTCTTCTTCATCTTGCTTGCGGCACCCAGGGTTGATAGTGCCATGGCTATGGTCAACTTGGCCATTGACCTCGTCGTACTAGCTTGGATGAGGTAGGTGAGATGTCTACTTTGTCCGCCTAGGTCCGGAAAACTAGAAGGTGCTCTTACTTCGACTAAGGGTCTTAGGAAGAAGAAGCCCAATGACAGAAACTCGCCATTCAACTACTATGATGGCACTTATAGCAAGATGAGAAAAGACCCATTATTTTATTGATATGAAGATCAGGAAAGGCCCTTCGTGGTGTGGCCTTCATTCCAGCATCATCCTCTCTTTTCAGAGGGCTCTAATTACCCACCTTCTACCTTCCACATGCTTGAGACTCTACCGAAGGGGGTGGCTGGTCATTGGTGTGGGGTTGAGGGAAACTGGAGCAATTGAGGGGAGAGGAAGGACCAATGAGTCAAGGGAAAACTTCCCACAACCTTATATAGGCACGAGGGATGTGGGAAAGGTTGGTATTTCCCTACCTAAAACTGTGAGTTTTTGGCAGGTTGGGTATTTTTCTGATATGGTGAAGTAAAATCCTTCCAATGGCTTGCCAAGTTTGTCTTCTCTTCGTGAGTTTGTTGGACTTTATTTTGTGGGAAAACATTTAGGGAGCAGAGGGGAAGGGAGGAGAGGAATCTGTTGTACTGTACATTTGGTTTCCCTTTTCAGTCGTTGGGTAGAAGATGATGGATGGGACATCGATCTTTAGATCCACAATCTCCAGGGTGCTCACCCTTATTAGAGGGCTTCCCCCCTTATTTCCTCTTTAAATAAAATGATGCGACATTTAATGCAAGTACTTTCGTATCCCTCTCACTTTAGGAATGACCATTTAATTCATAACTCTCTTATCTCTTATCCTTTTTCTCTCAAATTTTAAGAGAATCCTTGTATTCTCTTTATCTACTCGTGTACCAAGTTGGAGTCCCAAACTCAAAAGGATAAATGAATTTTCTGCATATGCAAGTTAACACTTATTAAGGCATAGTTTACTCATATTTTCTCTCTCTTTCACTTTTATTTCTATTCCTTTTATCAAAAGGAACCATGGGGATCTGAAATCCAATCCATCATGAGCAAACTCCTATCCTTCTAGAGAATTTCACATTATTCTCAGCATCATGTCAATTTCTCTTATTATTAGATCTCTTTCCATATTTATTCTCTTTTAAACACTTTGGACTTATTACTTTAATAAGGCCCATGAAAAAAATCTATGCAAAAAGGGAATATTACCAAAGAAATCCATTCAAAGTGCTTAAATCATATAATTTCATAATCATACATTTATTGGAGACATTACATTTCTGACCATATGAACACAAAAATTAGGGTTGTAACATCCTTCCCCTCTTATAGGAATTTTTCCCTCAAAATTCCACCAAACATACAAACAATAAGGATAAGACTTTTCCATGTCCATCATCATCTCCCATGTGGCTTCATCCTCTCCATGGTGCGTCCAAAGAACCTTCATCATCTTATATTCCTACATCTGAGTTCTTTCACCTTGGTATCTAAAATCCTCACAGGTGACTCAGGATATGTCAGCCTCCCTTGAAGCTCAATAGGTTCAATTCTCAACACATGGCTTAGGTACATCACATAGTACTATAGATCAGATACATGGAACACCTCATACATCATGTTATCCTAAGGGGTAAGGCTAAACATAAGCAACTCCACCAATCCATCTCAAATGGACCCATGTATCAGGAACTCAACTTTCTCAACTATAGCTTAGAGGGATCGTCTGGGATTTCTAAACCATTTCCCGATCAAAGCGACTTCATCTGCATATGTTGTGGTTTCTCTGACCCTCACAAGGTCCTCTCATTGACATCACCCCAGTGAAACGGTGACCGACACGACCTCCCTTACAGAGCTGCATACATCCTAATACTGGCTTTGGTGGTTGTCATAACAAGCAACCTTTTCTAGGGTAGGTACTGCTTCCATGAATCACCCTGAATGAGCACACATGCTCTCATTAGACCCTCTAAAGTCTGGATCGTACTTTCTTGACTGTCCATCAGTCAGGGGGTGATATGTTGTGCTAAACTTCAAACTAGTATCGAGTTCTTCATGAACATGCTTCCACAATATGGAAGTGAACTTAAGGCCATGCTCAAGAATATTCGAACTTGTATCCCTATGCAATTGAGCTAACTCTTCAATCCTTATAGCTCTATAATATTTGTCCCATTGATAGTGCTCGCTCAAATGAGAGAAATGTGTCAACTTGGTAAGGCGATCTACCATAACCCATATTGCATCCTAACCTCTCTTGATCCAGGGGAGACCCTACCACAATGTCCATGGTAATCTACTCCCATTCCCTCTCGGGGACTCTCCATTAGCAACTCATTGGGTTACTGATGTTCGACCTTCACCTTTTGGTATGTATGGCAACTGGCCACATGCAATTCTATATCCTTCTTCATCCCAGGTCTTCAAGGTACCACTGCAAACCTTAACCATCTTGATAGTACCATGGTATATAATGTACTTAAAATCGTGATCTTCTTATATGACATGATTCCTCAAGGGCGAATCCTCAGAAACCCTAAAATACTCTCATAGTGGATTTCACCACCTAAGGGTGTGTCTGAGGTTCTTAGTACAATCCTTTTATCTCATCATTCTCTAGGCTATCTAACTGAGCAACTACACACTTGATCCACGAGTCTAGTTGTATCTGGGTGTTAGCCACATAGGTCTAGTCCCTTAATGGTCACAGGGTCCATCTAGTAACCTCTTTCAGCTCTCTCCATTGGCTAGACAAGATAATTGTACAACTGAGTTGCATTCAGTTGAGAACATCTCGTTACCACATAAGCTTCCTTATGTGCTATGTGATGGTGAAGACATAAACCTTCATATACTCCACTCATCATCCTCATATCGAGTTTAAGTCTAACTGTGTCAAGAAAACTTCGAGCTCATTATCTCACTTACCAATCCCAAGGTGCAACTCTTAGGATCCAAACTGATGGTTACCTTAGTTCATCTATGCTTTCATACCATCCATCCAAAATACTCTAAAAAAGGTGTGATACTTCCTTCAATCCACAAACATCATAGAAGGGTTTCAACTCATATCACCTCTATCTTTAGTATATGGCATGCATTTTGTCCTATCTCTCACACCCATAACAAGATGAAATAAGCAATTGGCTGTGGTCCAAATACAGAGTTCATCTTGTTCCAAGAGTAGAGATGGTGCATCACAAATCACCATCACTCTTTCCAATCTAATTTGAAGCATACTTCACATGAATCCTCACCATGAACATCTCCATTATGGATCTACACCCATGGGAAGACTTTTCCCATCACCTCTGGATCTTAACATCTCTCTTATGTACAATCCTTAGTCATTCCCTCAAGGTCTCTAGGGTGCCGGTACTTTTGGGTGATCTAACCTTTATGCATCTAAGGAGTGCCTCTCACTTTTACCCCTTAGGCCCCATGAACTCATGAAGGTGGCCAACCTCATAACCCATGGGCCTCAGACAATGGTAGATGTTACCTCCCGACCCTATGGTCTTATGCATTCAGGGAACAGACAACTCCTACTCCCATCGGTCTTATCCCTACTTGACCTTAGTGTTGAATGAGGATTCTACCATAGCACATTTCAAACCTAAATCCTCACCGGGATCCCCATCATATCTCTTAGCCGCTCATGGTCAAACTTATATTCCTTTCATGGGAATCATGGAGACCTACCTATCTCGGTCTGGCCCCAAATAGGTTACCTCCGTGGCACCATATCCTCATGCCCCTTAGAGATGGTCACACATGGGTCCATAGATTCATGCTCACACTATGTGCTCTTACACTTAGCTCATCAAGCTTTTATAAGTGACGTCTTAAGGTTACCTCAAACCTAAACAAGAGTTGGTGCTCACCCCAACAAGAAGCTTCCAAGGATGGGAGAAAACTATCTCTTGATAGTAACAAAGGTCACAAAACGTTCTTATCTCCAAGGTTTATATCATCATGTATATGCTTAGCCCTATCATGCTACCTAGGAATGTATCTAGCAAGAAGACAACCTACTAATCCATGCCAAGTTCATTGGTAACTCATACTTGTTCCTCATTCCTCAAGGTTGGACTAATCTCATACATACACATGTCATCAACTTGTGTGAGGGGTTCATCAAACATATACCTTAGTTCAAGTGGGGTTTCCTTTTGCTCTATTACATGGGGGTGCTCAATCCCTATGAATCCAAATAGCCTCGTGAGCACCATGTGCACCAGGTACTGCTACTTCCCCTCTTTGGGTCAGGAACCCCCAATTCACCTCTTATGCATCATTTGTCTAACTACATGCTCAACTATTCCAACATGAACTAAACCCATACCATATAGGGCATATACTTCCTAACACTCTTTCATGTAGACAACCTTTAGAGTCCTACACAAGGACCACCAACTGGGTGTGAGACCTCATAACTTGTTACCATGCCTCTTCATGGTATAAGGAACTCTTCCTCCTACACCTAAAAGGTAGGCACTTATATCATCTATATATCTGTACCCGAAGCCTCTTTCTCTTTCTAGGATTTGGTTCCTCTAAAGGCATCCAAGGTACGATAAGCCTCCAAGGGTCATGCATGAGGCAACCACATATATCTACTCAGGGTCATCCATTCCAGGCCATATTATACCAAACTTTTCATGATTCCTCGTGTCTCGGAGTTTAGGTCTCCAACTTTCTTCATTGGGATCTCACCTTACCTCTAGAGCTAACCTTATAACTTGTCTTACCATTGGAGGTTCTCTCTCAAAAAATGGGTCAACCTCTTTCAGGATACACGTTTATCCCTACATGGGTGAAACATACTATCAAAACTTATGACTGGCCAAGATCATCTGAAACTCTGCATGTCTATCTCATAAAATATCAGGCATAACCTATCTGACTCAGGTCTAAAACATGTTGCTAGTCTTAGTGCCACTCTCTTCTATTTAGGTACGTGCCTCTTCCTATTCATATATTCCCGTTAGGGTTCCTATAAGGTCATCATCAACCCTTTAAATGAGAGAACTATCCCTCATCCTAACAGGCACGACCCACCCTAGACCGGGTCACCACAAGGCACTAGAGGTCAGACAACCACTCATAGTCTATGTGTCTTATGCATACTCAAAGCCTCTACGTAAAGCATGCATGTCAAACCCACGCACATGCATGCATGATCAACTATAATATCTAGTTCGTCATGTTTCTCTTCCGCTATCCACCGCTTAAGGTTTTTGGGTTGAGCATCATCCTCAGAGGATGTGTCAGGTCTCTTCCTCTTCCTAGAGGCTTCTTCATTCAAGGCTAACTCTCTCCTCATCATCCTACAAAAGTCTAACCTCAACGTTCTCTTGAGAGGTCACCAAGGGCACAATAACATAGGCTATGCAACGTAAGCATGTATCTAAACTCAGTTTGAGTCTCTAATTATCAAAACTTATGTCCATGACATCTTTCTTACATGCTTTTTATTATTTGGTGAAGGATTCCTTAATCCCTATTATTCTTACCCTAAACCCAGGAGGGTGGAGGAGAGATAGAGAAATCATAATCTCTTAAAGTTATACTTGAATTAGAGTTGAGGAAGGAAGAAGATAGATGAGAGAGTCATAGAGGTATCTTACTTTTAGTCAAATCCTCCGATTTCGGCCAGGAAGTCACACAAAATCCGAGAGTCCTCATAGACCGACTAGTAGGGCAGAGGAAAATCTTGCCAGCCCCCTTATTGTGATCCTTTTCTAGACACCTCCATCATTAGAAAATCCTCTAATAACTCCCCTGGGTTCTAAAGAGTTTGTAAAATCAAATAATTATTAGAGATTAAATGGAAAACCATCACTATGATACCAATTATAATGACCCTGATTCCTGATAACCTCCAATTAAGGAAGACCAAGAAGTCAGAGCCGCTATCGCAAAATAGGATCAAAAGTTTTGTAAATAAAAAAAATTAATAAATTCTACCAAAGACTCAACTTTAAAAAGTATAAAAATTTAGTTTTCACATACCTTTAAAAAATAGGAATCTGGAACTTTACCCATTGTAGAGTTATATTTAACTAAATCCTCCTTTAATAGATTAACTTTATTCTTCACAAATGCCACTTTATTGTTTGTCCACTTTCAGATATTCCTAAAACGCCGACAAACAAAATGTCAGTTAGTATAAATGAATATACCGGTATGTGGTGACAACCAAATTTTTTGCACATATATTCTAACAACCTAATCACATCAAATAGTTGTTAACAATGCAAGATTAAGTTTTTTAATATGACTTTCCTATTGCTTTTACTCATACTCTGGGATACCCTTTCTTAGGGTTTAGTCCTTGAAAGGGACTTAAGGCTACCTTCTCCATCCTAAGCTTGATACATGGGGTCACCTCTCTGGGTGCCCAGTGGTCTTCCCTCTGGGGCTTAACCAGCTCTGACCTTCCCTTTGGATTTTGGTCTCTTATCTTGCATCCAGAGATGGTATGTAGGTTCGAGCAAGTAATATGCATACTTAAATTGTGATAATCATATTCACTTTAAAGATTGCAGAAATAAAATCATCCAAATAGTTTATTTCCATTCAATCGATAAAACATCAAGAAACGCTGACAAACTAAAGTGAGTACTCATAAATAACCATATACCTAGTTTGGAGATCTCACAGGAAATAAGCATAATCCAATCCAATCAAGATGTCCAATCAAACAGGACAAGCAATCAATCAAGCAACAGTGATCCTAAAAATATGTGTAACACCTAATTGTTACCTTCACATCCCAAACAACTCCTTATTGACTTGGGACACCTTTCTAAGGTTGCTAATTTGAACTAGGGTTTCCTTAGGGTTCTAGGGTTCTTTAGATCTATTTGTTAACTTTGCCTTTTTATGTCACCAAAACCCTAAAAAGGCATCATATATACCAAAACCCTAATTACTCAACGTATTCATATTAAAGCCTATTTAATGTCAATTGGCTTAGGTTCATCCTAATATCATCTTATATAAAGGATATAGAAATATAACTCATTATAAGTCATTAACACCTAGATTAGGGTTTCTAAGCCCATTACAACACTTTATACATATGAAACCCTAAAAAAACCAATTAAGCACATGGATCATCCTTTTAGATTCAAAACATCCTTTTTATTAACAAAGGTTAATATTCACACAAAACATCCATATTACTTTTCCCAATCTCATTAATATTAGAATTAGGGTTGCTTACTCATGAAAGCATTAAAGGTGACAACTTTAGATACTTTTCAGATTTCAAGAAGAATCATGCCTTCATTATATTTTTATTGGATTCTATGGGTTTTTCTTATCAATTTTCATATATAGTTCATCTTAATCTGAGTTACCAATTATTTCTATCAATTTTACAAGACAAAACCTAATCTAGCCAATTAACAACTAACACACCAACCATCAAAGGATATACATCTCAGATGTGGGCCCAAGCACAACCAATAGACTCGTGCCACTATGGTGACCCACACCTTAGTCTGGCTTAAACAATAGGTGCAAAGGACAAAAAGGGAAGATTTTCTTTACCTTTCACTACATAACCCAGGGGGTAAAAAGGGAAATCCATAAGTCAGCTTCTTCTTCCTCTTGCTTGCACCACCCAGGGCCGATAGCGCCATGGCTGTGGTCAACCTGGCCATTGACCCTTGTCGTACTAGCTTGGATGAGGTAGCTGAGATGTCTACTTTGTCTGCCCAGGTCCGACGAACTAGAAGGCACTCTTAACTTTGACTAAGGATCTTAGGAAGAAGAATTCTGATGGTAGAAACTCGCCATTAAACTACTGTGATGGAACTTATAGAAAGATGAGAAAAGACTCATTGTTTTATTGATATGAAGATCAGGAAAGGTCTTTCATGGTGCGACCTTCATTCCAGCATCATCCTCTCTGTTCAGAGGGCTCCAATTACTTTCCTTCTACCTTTTGCAGGCATGAGACTTCACCAAAGGGGGTGGCTGATCATTGGTGTGGGGTTGAGGGAAACTGGAGCAATTGAGGGGAGAGTAAGGACCAATGAGTCGAGGGAAAACTTCTGACAACCTTATATAGGCAGGAAGGATGTGGGAAAGGTCGGTATTTCCTTTCCCTAAAACTGTGAGTTTTTGGCAGGTTGGGTATTTTTCCAATATGGTGAAGTAACAACCTTCCAATGGCTTGATGGGTTTGTCTTCTCTCTGTGAGTTAGTTAAACTTAATTTTGTGGGAACACATTTAGGGAGCAGAGGGGAAGGGAGGAGAGGAATCTGTTATACTGTACACTTGGTTTCCCTTTTTAGTCGCTGGGTAGAAGATGATGGTTGGGCCATCTATCTTTAGATCTACAGTCTCCAGGGTGTGCACCCTTATTAGAGGGATTCCCCCCTTATTTCCTTTTTAAAGAAAATCATGCGACATTTAATGCAAGTACTTCCATATCCCTCTCACTTTAGGAATAACCATTTAATTCATAACTCTCTCATATCTTATCCTTTTTCTCTAAAATTTTAAGAGAAACCTTGTATTATCTTTATCTACTCATGTACCAAGTTTGAGTCCTAAACTTGAAAGGATAAATGACTTTTCTTCATATGCAAGTTAACACTTATTAAGGCATATTTTACTCAAATTTTCTCTCTCTTTCACTTTTATTTATTTATTTTTATTCCTTTTATCAAAAGTAACCATGGGAGTCTGAAATCCAATCATCATGAGCAAACTCCTATCTTTCTAGAGAATTTCACATTATTCTCAACATCATCTCAATTTCTCTTATTATTAGATCTCTTTCCATATTTATTCCCTTTTAAACACATTGAACTTATTACTTCAATAAGGACTATGAAAACATTTATGCAAAAAGAAAATATTGCCAAAGAAATCCATTCAAAGTACTTAAATCATACAATTTCATAATCATACATTTATTGGGGAAATTGCATTTTCGACCATATGAACCCAAAAATCGGGGTTGTAACATAAGTGGTTGAAAAACATAATAAAATAAGAGAACATACCAAAGTGTGATAAATAGTCATCCGGGAAGGAGTAATGAGATATGTTAATCATGATTATTCCTATGCTAAGGGCAAGGAACTCAAAATGAAAAAGGTAAAATGATACATAAGAAGTCATAACCAGCATAATGAAAATAGAATTGGTTACCTTCGTTAGTGACCCTTGAAAAATGTTGCTTTGATGTGGGAAGTGTGTTTCCCTTTGTGTCTTTCGTTTCTAGGGCATATCTTTCAAGTGGATCATTGCCACTTAGTATGTGTGGATTTGTTGTAAACATGAGGGTGGATATCATATTATATCATGAGGTTGCTTGGACTATGGTTCCAAGATCATAAAGTTTGTGAAGAGTTTTCTTTTGATCCTTCCCATAATTAGTATGACTCCTCTTATATGTCTTGATACTTATTATGTTGGTAAAAGTAGATAAGATAAGGATGTGAGTTCCTTATACCTCATGAGGTGGATACCAAGGTAATGAATCCTAGTATCCAAGACGTATCAACAGTATGGAAGTATGTGAAGGTTGGAGATTTTTATTAAATGAACATTCCAAGTATTCCTCTCCCTTAGAGAGAGAGAGAGAGAGAGAGAGAGATTTGATGATGACCCTCTAAATGTTGTTTGTAAGGAAAAACAAAAGTGATTCTATAATGTTGTGTATGGTTCAGTGATAGCTGGGCAAGACCACTATCAAGGATAGATGGTTTTTTGATCAGTAGACATGTGCTACCATGTTCCTTTAAGATAAAATATCATTTAGACATAAGAGTTAGAATGGATGACATAAGTTACATGACCATGGTGAGTTTAGGGTTATGTCCTTTATACTAACCAATGTACCAATAGAATTTATGAATAGGAGGAACAGAGTGTTCATGTCATGTCTTAGAAGTTGTAGCAAGCTTTGAATGATGACATCTCAAGGTATTTTAGAGATGGTCAGTAACATGGTCAACATCTTTGCTAAACCTTAAGAATATTGAAGTAACTGTACTTATGTGTGACAAGTCTAGTAAGAATGAGTTGGGGGTTGAGTAAAATATCCTCTTGGATTTATGATACATCCATGAAGAATGTTATGTGAATCTTGATAAGATGAAGACAATTTCATTGCTCTACTCCTAACAATGTCAATCGAGAAGTTATATTTGTTAACAGTTATAGACAAGTGTATGATTCTTCAACCAAACAGATGGTTAGTCCACTATTGTGATGATTGGAGAATCCTCTAAAATCTTATTCCTCATAGTTTTTGAAAATATATTACAGGATGCCTACCTGGTTGATTGAGTTGTTAATTACAACAACCATTAAAGGAGCATAGAGATGAAACATTGTAAAGTTACACATGATAAGACATACATGATGTTCTATGTTTGATAAGAGACAACAAGTATGACCTCTGAGTGATGTGTGATACAATATATATAATAGTTTAGGATGATAGTAGAGTCCCAAAGTTGAAAGGTACTACCAGACTTGTACAAGTGGTACAATAGTTCCTATGTTGAACCAAGGTGACACATGCAAAAGTTGAGGGAGAAGAATATGAATTCTATGAGAGTAATATGACATAATCATGAGATGAAATTTACCATGTGGAAGATTTGGGATGAGCTTCATGAGAAGTATCCATCTTTGTCTACCTTAGATTTTGAGGGCGAAATCCCTATTAGGGGTTTATGGTTGAGAGACCTCTGACCTTGCTAAAAGTGTTGAATATACTTAATTATCATAATTTAATTCTTATAACTGTAATCTAACCTTGTGATATGATTTGGAATCATAATACAAGCTTAAGTTTCAATTTTGGTCCAATTTGAATAACGTTTGTGCAAGTTATGCAAGTTTATGTACATTTTGGACTTTTCTACAATTTACCCAATTGGGAGGTTTTTCTTGTAATTTATCACATTCATTATGTTATTTGTGTGTTCTCTCATCGTTATTGAGCTTTTTGAGCCATGGGGCACCTATTTGAACCTTGGTTTGGAGGTATTTTCCTCAAGGGCATTTTAGGGTTTACCCCTTTATGGATGAGCTACCTTTAGGAGCTATCAAGCAAATGGTTTATTTGCTTTTATTGCAAAATCAAGAAACAAGGGATAAGAAGGTCTCCATGGATGGTGGGTCATCTACTTTTGTGGCTGCTTGTATATCCTTAATAGTTTAAGGCCATGGACACATGGGGAAGCTACTTGTACACCTCATGCTTACTTCCATCCTTATCCATGGGCTATATTTACCTCTTCCTTGCCCAAGTACGAAACTTTGCTTTCTTTTCTTTCCTATAACATGTATCAATGACTCCACTCTATTTTTCTGTGGAACCATGTTCTCTAAGGTAGATGACAACTTCTTTTTGGATAAGAAGGTCTCCTAGAGCTCCATCTAGCCCTACCTAGGGTTTCCAAGGTCATCTTCTAGGGATTTCAAACAAGGTAAGTTGTTTTCTTCCTTCCTTCTCTATTTTTCTTGATCTTATCCTTCCTTAGACCTTCTTCCAGGTCAAAAATTTTCTATTACATGGTATAAGTTGCTCTAAAGATCTAAAACCCTACCTTTCATGCTCCTTACACTTAGGGTTAATTTGCTTCATTGATGGAGAAAGGTATTAGATTGACGAGTTCAGAGCTTATGCTTGGACTTTCTACTCTGCCTGCTCGAGTTTTCTTCTTTTTGGGATTTTATGTTCTCATTAGATGTAATTTTTATAACTTTCTCCACGTTTATTGCTTACCATAAGCTTTCTAGCTCATGTTCTTGCTTTAAAATGATGATCCATGCACTAAAAAGCTATGCTTGATTTAGATTTCAATTTTTGTGATGTTCCCTGTTCTGATTTCAGTTATAGATGAACTTGTAATCATGTTTACATTACTCCTAAGATATAATATGACTTGGATTAGGTTGGTTTGACAACTGGTGGTGCTAAGAACCCATCAACCAATGGTCAATTTTAGGGTTTAAAGTTGATTTCTTCTAAAACACATGACCCAATGGTGGTACCATTGCAACAACCGATGGTGTTGTCTTCATGAAAAATTATGGTGGAGACCAATGGTGTCAACTGACGTTCACCCCTTAGGTCAGTTTTTGGCCAAATTAGAATATTAATGATCAACAACTAAGTACCCTAATGATGTTATCAATCAATGATGACATTAGCTTGATATCTGATGATGATTAATGAATATAGTGTTGATATAACAACTTATGGTGACTTAATGGTCACTAATGATGGTGGATCAGGTCTCCACAACCTATGTTGAGTTATGCATGTAGTTGTAGCATCAATTAAGCCTTAAACTAATGATTTCTTGGGTTATTTGATGCAATGGTTGGACCTATGCTCCAATTGACAGCTTTAATATATGAACTTGACCCATTGGTTAAGATATAATGATTCTTCATCCAATAAATTGGAATGATTCCTAATGTAATATGTTCGTCCTAATAAAGTGATTTAGATGGTTTCCCTTATGAGATCAACTTCAAAAGCTCATTTATTCATGACTTGTTTTAAATAAATAATCACTTGTGGGATTTACCCTACTCTCAGTGGAACTTTTAATTTATGTTGTTAATCAAGGGATGTCTAGGGTTAAATGGTGACTCCTTCTAGAGAACAACTCAATGACTCCATAAGTGGTTTATCCAAGGTGTTTACTTATCTAAACAACCAATAGTCTTACCTTCTCAACAATCCAATATTTTGGAATGATGCTTATGGTAGGTTTGTACGATTTGAGTGATGTTGAAACCTAATGGAGGTTTACCTTAATAATATAGTCTTATGTTTTCTCTCATATGATTAGAATTTATAATAAATATAATGATTTAATGGGCAACCTTGATGAAGTATATTTCATTATACTTAGCCCTAATATAACCAAGTGATGGTAATTGATTATGAACAACCCCTTCAATGATGAATAGAATCATGAAGTACTCTCTTTGTGGTTCAACCATAGTATGCCATGACATGATGGTTACACCTTGAGTTGTGTGTGGATCCATATGTGAGAATGGTATGGAATGTGATGGTGATGCTTCACCTTATGAATCCATGATCCAGTGGGGATTCCATGAGTTAGGGTTTGGGTATGAGTGTTGATTAGTAATATTAATATAATTTATCTTGTTGAACCTAACTCTAATGAAAATAGATAAATATGAGTATTCATGTTTAAGCCTCTTATATGATGGCATGATGGTGGAATAATCTCCTTAATATGATCATAACCTTAATGTGTTAACTGGTGGTTATCATAGCCACATGGTTGATACTTTCTTATGCTAAACCTATGCATTATGAAAATCATGAGGGTTAATCATATATAGATTCCTTGCATGTTGATGTAATAAAGGAATGTTCTTAATGTTAATATAACCCTGCTATGATTGTTTATAAATATCTCCCAGCTCATTAATGCAATATTGTGTTGTCCGGTGTATTATATGTAAGTGATGTTGTTGAGCCTTGTTATAAGGCATGGAAAGATAATGATGATCTTACAAGGAATAATATGATGATATTAATGACCTTTGTGCATGGATGGGCCCTGAATGAGGTGAAATCCTCTTGTGTTGATAAGGGTTGATACCATGTGATGTTGTGAAAAGGATTCATATCATGTGATAGTATGATGACAAGTATAGTCTCATGAATGGCAAGACAATAGTATCACGTGATGATGATTTGATGATACATATAATCTCTTGATTGGTAGGTGAATACTTACATGTGACGTTGAGATAAGAAACTATGTCTCATATGTTTTATATCTTTTGAAGTTGTTATATAGCAATATTTTCTATATATCAATTAGGGTTTATATGTCCACTTGTTTGATCCAGTCTTAATTTACCCAGTTGGAGATAACTAATCAAGTCAAACTCTAATTATGTAGTTTCATGTGCCATTAACCATCTTCAGTGTCAGAATTTGTTGGATGGTGAAACATGTATTCCTAAGGGAAGCTCAGAGAGCATACTATTGAGTATGTGGGGTGGCAAGTTGAGGATATATCCTTGTCATCCACAATTGCAGGTTATGGAGGATGACTGTAGTCATGCCTCAGATATTGTGAAATGTGAAAGGAAGCAGTATAACTATAGGTTCCTCTTATAGAATGGACATGCCTCTTATAGAATGGACATGTATGAGCATGTTCTCTAGTGCAATGACCTGTACCAAGGGCGGATTAGTTGTTAGCATCTTGACAATATGTCACTATAGTGGTAGCATTGACTGATATGTCACTACCTTTTTACTCATACTGACTAAGGGGTGAGATCTTAGGATATCGGCACTCGTAGATCATGTACGGAACCTAATAGCCCTTCATAGGGGTCGGCTGGACTTTGGATGGTACGATTCAAATTCCCAAAGGCATAATAAAAGATGTAAGATAGCTGTGTAGCATATTTGTTTAGGGTTATACACAACGCTTCATATTGGATGATTACCCTTGTTTGCTTTTCTTTCTTTTGAGATCATGTATAGTATAATAAGAGATAATAGATATTCTTATGATGTAGTTATGCTCATGTTGTAAACATGCTTATGTTTTCATATATACTGACACTGATGGTTAAGATGATGTTTCTAGCCATGTTTAATATTTCTAGCCATGCCTATGTAATTAGAAATGCTTAAACTGCTAATCATGCCTATACAGTTAATTGTGCTATGATGTTAGTTCTACTTATGATATAGATTTTTTTCCTTTATTTGAGATGCCAATATTGATAGCCATGTTATCTTACTAGACATATTCATGATGTCAGGGATGCTTATGCTACAAGATTGCTTGTGTTGTTAGCAAGGAATATGATGATAGTCAGATTAATGATGATGATTTTTATTAGATGCAATTTGATGAAATTTGAGTAGACATCCATCCAGAGAAATGGATTTATTTGTTACCTATATATACATTGATAATCATACTTGTAGCTATCAATTTTTGCTTAATCTATTTAGCATACTTGAACTATTCAATCTATTGAATTGATTATTAACTACTCCAACTGCTCAATTATCTACTATTTAAATATTGTAATCAATAAGCCTTGTTGGAGGTTATATCTCTTGTTGGGACATGGGTCTCACCCTTGTGGTTTGCCACATCTTTTTAGGTAATCGACAATGATGACAACAGAATCGTGGAAGTAAATAGGAACTACCGTAATGAATCTTTGAGAAAGTTGATTAGATGTCTAGTGTGTCTTAGAGTCATCTCTATACTCTCAGGTCTGGGTAGGAAAAGTTTGCATATGGTGTTTCAAACAAATCAGACTTTTGTTAGCATGTTAATGCTTATTAGTTTGGCATATAAGAATTTTGTTCTCCTATGTCTATATGTTGTGGCTAAGATGATATAACAATTTGTATCAAATTCTTGACATAGTATGGATACAAGAAAGATGTTGGGATCTTATGCAAATGTTAACGAGCGGGTGTTGATGTTGAAATTGGTTTTAATTTACCCATATTTTTGGGTATGTGATTAATTAATGATCGATTGTGTTTTATGTTTTGAGTAATCTCATTTAGTGTAATAGTTTCTCACAAGAAAGTAGGAGAGGATATCTGAGATGTGCTCAAGGATCAACACCATTCTTAGTGGTCTTGTTGTTCTAAGTCATACTATGACTAGAGGAAAGATCAACTCAAAGATCCTTAGAACTCTCCTCAAGAAGTGGGAATCCAAGGTGACTTCCACTGAATAAGCAAAGTCTCTTGGTGATATTCCTATTGAAGAGCTCATAGGAAATCTATAAGCCCATGAAGCCAAATTGGACAAGCAAGAGGAAGAAGAAAGAGAAGAAGAGAAGAATCTCAAAAGAATGAAGAAGGCTGAAATCAAAGCTCAAATTAAGGTTATTTCTAGTCAAGTTTATTCATCCTCTCAAGTCAAAGAAGGTGTCATGTACTCCAAGGGGAGACTCTACAAAGGTAAATTATCCTCCTCCATCTGGTTCTTCACATGTGGGAGTAAGGGTCACTACAAGGAAGATTTCCCTCAAGGAAAAAAGACCCATCATCTCAAGAGAAGAGAAGAGAAGTACAAGAAGAAGAAGAAATGACACTCAAGCTCTAGTGACTCGTCCAACTCAAGCTCAAGTGAAGATTCTAGAGAAGGATTTAGCTCAAGCTCTAGTGATAAAGGAGAATTCCATTTTTCTCTCATGGAAAGTGCAAGTGAAGACTCAAATGAGGTAAATATAAACTCTTTACATAAAGAGTCGTTATTGCAATCATTCATGCGACTCGTGCCTCTCTTAAGTCTTCTAAAAAGAAAAAGAAAAAGCTTGCTAGTATTGTTGATAATTTGAATGTAGAAATAAATGATCTTGAACATGTTAACTTATGCTTGCAATATGATGTTAATGATCTTAATAAGTTTTCTCTTGAACTTGAACTCAAATTCAATCATGTTGAGAATAAAAACAATGCCTATCTTAGTCATGTAAGGGAGTGAAATCACCCCTTTACTAAAAATTTGAAGAATTGACATCCATTCCAAACACTCTCAGAGGTATGATTGAATGGGCATAAATTTTCCAAACTCATTAAACATTGGTATACAAACGACCATTAGAAAGCAGCGAAATAAAAAAAATAACTGACTATATTCAATTTCATAAAAGGTTTACAAAAATACATCAAATTCTCCCATGAGGGTTTACATCAAGACACACAATCAGGATCTAGATAGAGGTAAGTCTAGACTACTGCAATCTTGTCTCCAAGTAACATCTCCATCAACCGAGTCCAAGCCAAAAGCTAAGATCTTCCTTGTCTTATCCATCACCTTACTCAACACCTGGGTGGTTCGGAAGGCACCCAGAAAAAGCGGAAAGAAAACAAGGTATGTGCCACAAAACTAGTCTAGGATATCAAGATAAGTAAAGCAAATAAAAATAGGCTAGGGTTTATCATATGATGAAGATAACAAGAGTATGAGGCTATATATCAAAGAAGCTTGCCATTAACAATTATAATAAAAAGGATTTGCATGTAAGATAATTATGTCTACCTAACTAAGTAGGGTTGAGGCACCTACCGGACCTCTAACCTTAGGTGAGGGGAGAATAAGACATTCCCAGTCACCTACAATATTATGGGGAGAATAAGACATTCCCCAGGGCGATTATTTACATGCCCTCTATGGGTGGTTGTACATAAGTACCGCTACTTTAAATTAAATAGAACATAAATCCACATGCTAGAAAATTATTCATGGCAAGAGTAGTCATAATATTCAATAAGCATGACAGTGGGGTATAAGACCCAAACAAGAAGAAGTTATAATCTGATTTGAGGCATGAACAACATTAGGATTCAAGAATAGAATATTTAGGGTTCATTTAAGCCTCATTAGGGAAATATAGGGTTGGACTACAATTATCCCAACATAGGGTGTAAGGAATGCACATACCTATTTTACTGATATCAATTACTAACTTTCACCACTTTAATTGAGTCCAAGTTCCACTTTGCCTATTTTCAATGTATTAACATGTATTAGAGTACATAGTGCACATTAATATATAGAAACCCTATTTTTAGAGATTTTTAGAAAAAATCGGATTTAGACTCTTAAAACATCACCAATAAACTTATTAGGTTCTCCTGATCAAGAAAACATATTTTTATATTAATTTTGGAGTTATGATGATTAAGATGTAATTTTTATGGATTTTATGCATTAAATTCGTTTTACAAAATCGCCCTTCGTCAAACCATGAAATAAGACCTTGAAAATATTTTTATTAGATATAGATTAATTTTCCAATTCCAAAACATATTTATTTTCCAAATTTGGATAAGCGCTTTAGAAGATATGAATTTTGCAATACTGACCAATAGGAAATTGCCATATCATCAAACCGATTGAGATAATTAAAGAGAGGGAGAGGGAAAAAACACCATTTGACCCAAGATAAGATTTGAGGTTGCATAGGTAACCAAACTAGAGCTTCTAGAGAAGATAAAACCACAAGAAATCAAAACCTTAGAAGAGCATGGTAAAAAGAGATGGAAATCGTCGATTTTCAACATAAAAGCATAAGTTTTAAGCATGTACTAAGCAATATATGAGAAGGGTGTTAACCAAATTTGCCTCTAGGAAGGTAATAAGGTTCAAACAGAAAGGATTCTGAGATTAGAAGGTCTGGTTGCTCCAAGCCAAGCTCCTTTCTTGAGCAAAGATCACCTTCTCCACTTTAGAGGTGCAAACCCTAGCAAAAGAGCATGGAGATGAGATGTTTTAGGGTTTTAGGTGGAGTTCTACCATGTATGGTCATGGTTCCGACCTATAATAAGGTGTAAGGAAGACTAAAAGTATGAAAATAGGGAAGGAATGGAGGAAACTTACTAGTTTTGGTCGAATTTACCAAGGAGGAGCTTTAGAAACCCTAATAGAGCAATTTGGAAGCCCTAGGAGCCTTCTTTACCAAGGTAGGCTCCCTCTATTACCTTGGGACAACAACTTCGTGGACAAATATAGAAGGAACTATTATCTAAGATAGAAGAAAGAAAAAGGAGAGCAAGAGTTTTTTAATTGTGAGTTGGGAAGGGGTATACATGGCTATATATAGAAAGACGTGAAGCATGAGGAGTCTTAAGGGACTTTCCATGTGTCTTTAGCCTAGGGATTGATGGCCATGCAAGAGGATAGCTCATAGAGGCTTCATGCATATCAAAAGTCGGTTCTAAAATCCCATAGATTATTCTAGGTCATCCTCACCGTTTTTCAAGAAAGAAATAACCTCATTGGTTGATAGCTTTTAAGGATAAGCATCTCTATAAAGAAGGTAATCCCTATAATGCCCTTGGGAAGAAATACCATCAAACCAAGGTAAAACTAGGTTATCCAATGGTTTCAAATCTCTTTAATGGTAAGGGAATATATAAGGATTAAAATTCAGTTGATAATTTGCAAAGAAAACCTCCCAATTGGGTAAATTGCATAAAAGCCCAGAATGTACCTAAAATTGCATAACCTGTACAAACAACATCCAAATTGGACCAAACTTCATCCACAAGTTATATTTGATGTTTAGAATATGAATTTTCCATTATTTCCCTATTTTTAATTTATTAAATCACATTATTAATTACTTATGTCTTTTATTGATTTTCTCACTCCTAAACTTATCCTAATATTTCAAGGTTGTCCAAATTAGATGAAATTTGACATGTAGGATAATTTTGATATGTAGATTTCGAATTTGAAAATTGTTTCCTCTTTATTTTTATGAGATATGTCATATGTCCCATTAACGGCCCATTATCTAAATTGTTCATCTGATTAAGTTTCTTATCTTCATATTACCACTAAAATGAGTTATGTGGCATATGTTATGTTTTCAAATCACATTAAAAAGTTAGATTAAGGTTTAGTGCACTTAATCATGGTATTTAATCTTTCACTGAGGTATTTGAGCATAAACTATTCCATTGGTATAATTAGTGATTAAATGTTCACTAAACCACTATAAATTCCATTAATTAAATAGAAAGGCCAATAAGGATAGAAATGAAAGGAAAAGATGGGAAAGAGGGTCAAAAGACAAAATTCTAGAATTTGATATGTTACAAGTCAAGTAATGATCTTAATCTTTAAAATGCTAACTTTCTTGATAAGATTAAATTTCTAGAAGCTCAACCTCTTATGCATTGTTCTAATGAAGAGCATAACAAAATTGTGAATTATCTCATGCCCAAAATTAATGTTCTTAAATATGAAAATGAAGACAAAGATTTTACTTTGAAAGGACTAGAATATGAAAACAGTGTTTATCTTTCTAAGATTGCTTTGCTTGAAAAAGAAAATGTGTCCTTACTTGCTAAAATCAATGATCTTGAACATTGTTCTAGTTGTACTAGTAGAGTGAATAGTGGTGTTGCTCTTTATATTGATATAGATTCTTGTATGACTAATGCTATTTGCTTACAAACCAATCTTGTGCATGCTAGAGATAGTGTCAATCAATTGTCTTCTACTATTACTTCTCTTATGCATTATAATCATAGTTTTATTTCTTCTATGCAAAGATTCTTAGATGATAAAAATAATCTTAATCAGTTCCTTAATCATGCTTCTGAACAAATGGGTAGAGATGGTTTTGGACTTGATAATAGCCAAAGGAACAACAAAGAGAAAGGACCTTTAATTTTTAAAGAAGAATCCTTTAGTTCCAAGGCTACGATATTATGTAATTATTGCAATGATATTGGTCATTATTCCACATATTGTCCTTTTTGGAAAGTATCCAAGAGTAATAGAACTTGGGCTGCTAAGCTAACCTCTCTGGACCCAAAAACATGATTGGGGACCATTTCATCTTTCTTTTTGTAGGTCACCTGCTAATGGATTGACTTGAGCTATTGATTTGCAAAGTTACTTCTCAATCCACATAATAGAAGAAAGGTAAGTTGTGTATGGGGTCGCAATAAGTGGAAAAGAAATGGTAAGTATAGGGGTATTGTTATTTTTGCTCATATCCAATCATCATGTGTTTTTTCCAAGTCAGTATGCACTATACATATGGTCTTTGAAGTAAAAAGTGGTATATTGTGTGTCTCTTCACTTTCTTACTCAAAAATTGTTGTTGATGCTCTCAGAGTGCATTACTAACTTGCTTACACATGTTTGGATATGGCTCATATTTTTATCATGCATCTAAATATGTTTTCATGAAATGTATGTGCTTCTTGGTAGTAGTTTTATCGGTTGAGTTTGACTTGTTGAAACTCAACTGATAGGCACCAATAGGTATTCCCAATAGTTTTTTTCGATCGAGAAATTCAACCCAAAACTCAACCAACAACACTATGCATAGAATACACAAATGACTTTTTAAATGAGAATTTTTCGCTCAACTAGGATTTCTCGACCACTAGTCGTATTCTATGGAACTCCTTTTGATATCTCTATATGTGCACATTGCCATGTTTTTAAATTGCCTATCTTGCATACAACTCTATCTGTCAAATTGCTAAATTGGTATCTTCATATCTTGTTTTTATCTATCTTAAGTTGTTTTGTAGGTTTTGATGATGATCTCTTTGGATCTCTTGGTTGTGTCTTAAATTTCTTCCGTTGTGCTCTAACTTGATACATCTATGTAGTAGTATATCTTGTGATGCAACCTTGAGGTTCTTAGTGGTAATCATCTTTTGGTAATGATTCATACTTGCTAGTGAGTTATATACTTTCTTGCTTCTGAAACTGCATATCTCTTTGTTTGGATATATCTCTATATCTACTCATAACTTGTTCTTTAACTTGTGAATCTTTTGTTGTGATCTGGATCCTACTAGTAGTCCTAATTTGTGATATCATCTACTAGTAGTTCATATGCATGTAGTTTTAGTCTTGCATCTTGTAGTATCTTTACACATCAAGTGGTATTCATCCATATGCTTTGTTTGTATCCTGTTTTATACATACTCAAGATTATTCCTTGACTTGCATATCTACAATCTTGAGTTACTTGCTTGCATGGGTTTACCTTGATTGTTGGCTATAATTACATCTTAGGTTGTTCAAATGCATGATTTATTTTTCTTTATATACATATCTTGGACAAGCCCCTATTTTTGCTCTTCTACTCTCCTTTATGACATATGATATCTCCTTTTTTTACCAACAAGTTGTGGTAACTCTGATTTTTTTGACAAGATGTGCTTTAGCTCTTCAACCCCCCTATCTTTTTGAAATGACAAATGGGGAGAGAACATGTCTTATATTGAGGGGGAGAAGCATGTCTTATGTTATGGGGGGGGGGGAGATGGGGAAAAGACATATATGTGGAACATATATGAGTAGCATAGTTTCTATAAATGTTATGAAAGCTAACCATGCAGGAGAAATAGTATCAATTGAGGGGGAGTATGATAACTCCATGAGAATCAATTGAGGGGGAGCATATGAATTCAATTCTATTGAAACCCCTAGGTTTCTCCAAAGGTATGATTTTACTTAAAATATTTCAATACATTTATAGAATGGTTTGTCATTTTCAAAAAGGGAGAGAATGTTGACGCAAGGTCAATGTTAACTCATGGTCTAAATTGACCAAACCCTTATTTTGATGATGACTAACTATTCCATTTATTTGTGTCTAATGCTTCTACTTGAGTGATTTCATATTAGGTATAGACACACTCTAA
The DNA here is from genome assembly GCA_963693085.1 of Alisma plantago-aquatica. Taxonomy (NCBI): domain Eukaryota; kingdom Viridiplantae; phylum Streptophyta; class Magnoliopsida; order Alismatales; family Alismataceae; genus Alisma; species Alisma plantago-aquatica. The sequence goes on from OY856412.1 coordinate 826,559,625, forward strand.
ATGCCATAACTTGTGCATCCTAACTTGGAGAAAGCATAAGTCAAAATCGATGCAAGTGTACTTTTGTGGAATATGATGTAAATCCATTAGAATCATATTGTAAATCACTGGTAATGATTGTTTAACTTGTAATTAAAATAAGAAAAAACTAGGAGCACTTACATTGAATATTTAAGCACTTTAATGACATTTTCCAAAATCCATTACATGGATTTTTTTCGGTTGAGTTTTACCTGTGACATACTCAACCAATCCCCTTGATGCATTTTGAGAATGCCCTAATTCGGTCGAGTTTCTTATACACAGAACTTGATCGATCACTACATTGACTAAAACTGATTTAAGAAATTGGTCGATTTTCATCCAGGATAAACTTGATTGATAGTTCAATTTTCTTTGTCATATAGTGCAACCGGCTGAGTTTCCCAAAATGTAAACTCGTCTGAATGCACTGTATAGACTGTGTAGAAAAAGTTCTTCTAGCCTTTGGAGTGGTACAAAACTTGAAAAAATATCTATTGCAACACCCCAAATAGCTAGATTTCATCCTTAAGTGTTCCCACTGTCTAGTAGGCCTCTCCAACTATAAATATGACCCCTTGGGCTTCATCCCATGGTTAGCCAAACACTATAAAGGTCCCTATATTATAGTTGAGTGCATTCTAAAACCTCCACTCTCTCTGTAAGCTTAATCACTTGCATCATCCATTAGAGTGAGTAGGAGATTTAGAGTTAATCCTATATTTATATCTTGTGAGGCACTCACTTCCTCCACCTCCCAATCTCTCATTTCCACCATGAAGATGAAGATGAAGGTTCTCTCTCTTAGATAAGAGAGGTGAAGAAGTTCAAGGTGAAGACTTGGTACAAGTGGTGGGTAAGCCCTTAGTAGGACAGAAGACTCCTTGCTCAAGTAGATAAGTCCTTGGTGAAAGCTTCTCCTTAGAAAAGGTGAAGTTAAAGGAGGAAGATTCAAGAAGATTGGGTAATTCACTGAAGGCCGAAGACTTGGTGCAAGAGTGGGTATGTCCTTGGTGAAGGTAGAAGACTCCTTCTACAAGTGGGTAAGTCCTTGGTAAGGTTGAAGACTCTTTGTATTGGATAGGTAACTTCTTTGGTAGGTTGGTGTCTCCCTTCCTTTGAAAGGGAAGGATGGGTATCCTTGTCTGAGAAAAGGAAGGTCATATGTTATAACTCTAATAAGTGAACATAAGAAGGGAGACATTCTTGAGAAGTCCTAGAGGTTGACCTCTCTTGGTAGTAGACTGACAATCTCCTAGTTTGGAGATTGGAACCACTCTACATAGCTTGTGTTCTTGTGCTTGTTTCAATCTCTCTCATCCTTGCAATGTATGTTTATTTGCACTCAAATTCCATATTAGCAATTTTTCTTGTTTAATAATTTGAAGGTCTAATGAATTTTCTTTAAGTGCATTCAGCTCTATTCAACCCCCCTCTAGAGCATTATCACCCATCCTTGGATCCAACAGATGGTGTTTATCTACCATGTATATGTCAACATGTATCCCACTGTAATTTTACATGCACAAGACTTGAATGCTCATTGGAGCACATGGTTGGATAATCATATTATTAAGGTGATTCACTTTATAAATACATCCACAAAAATTATTTTGTTATATCCATCATCCTTAAGACATAGATGATTGGTTGGCTTATATTATTTTCTTATTTATTTTGACAGGTTAGATTTTCTTTTGAAGATGTATTTAGACCCGCAATGCACCTTAGATTACACTAGAATACAAATATAAAGGTCATTTTACTTTTATATTGAAATTTATATATTTACCAATCCTTCAAATTTTATTGATATAAAGATTTGTGTCATGTTCAAGAAGAGAATGAAGCTAATAGTATGAGGGATGACATTGATGAAAAGTACCATACCATTTGGTGGGATATGAATATATTACAGATCATTTGAGTTTCATACATGATGTGTTCATTGCTATCAATATCAAATTTATATATTTTTAGTTCTATTAACATTGACCGCCCAATGTATGGCGAATCTTTTGGTTCAATTATAAATATTGATAATAGTGATTTGACATTCTTATGTGAAACTTTAGTGTGTGAATGTTGTAATGATGTCATGTAAATGTTATGCAAATATTGGTCGGGATTTAAATTTTATCACTTCCAAAAAATTGATATTTGTTAGAGTAACAACCACATACAATAAATCAATAAATAATGACTATTAGTCGCTCATAAATATATTAATGAAGCTTTTTGTCCCTCAAAACTATAGTCATGAAGACCAAATCAACCATCAAATTGTATTGATGAGGACTATATAGCCTCTAAAGAATAATAATAGTGAAGGAATTATCCTCTCAAAAATATTTCTGTCAAAACCATTGAGTCCCTCAAAAATTTGTATTTGAGAATTTAACAAGCCCTCAAAAATGTATTTATGAAGGATAAATAGTCCCTGAATATAACATTCATGTGGATCACTCTGTCCATGACAATATTTTTGAAGGTACTTATTTTCCATAGGAGTTATCTTTAGTATCCATTTGTGAGGACTAAGCCCACAACTATTCCTATTTGTGAAGGCAATATAGAGGAGATTGTCAAAAAAATAACATGTAAAGGAAAACTAAATTTTTTAATGAGAGGAGCCTCATCATTATGGAAACAAATCAACTACACCATATCCTTGATCCATACCTGCATCCTTACACCACCTCACTTCGTTAGTAACATTAAATTTTAGACTGATCCCTAGTTCTATTGTCAAACCATCACCCATCACACCATGCATCAACATATCCCTCTTTCACCATCTAACATCACTACAGACAAAGCTCCGAAATTTCTAGGAAGACAACGAAATAAACTAATTAAAAGAACCCTCACAACCACTCCTCGAATGTCATCACATTGAACCTTATTAGGCATCTCGATTCTAATACCAGTAATTACATCTCTTGAAAATGGTTATCCTCATGCTCTTCAAATCAAGCATATGACTTCTTTAGGTACCGCATACACTTATTCCCCTCGAACTTCATTTGGAGTATCACCAGACGACACAAAATCAAACTTCTCATACAGATCAATTGGTATGACAAGATTATCACAAACCACAACATAAAGAAGAGAAGTTTTCATATCCCTTTATGTACTTTTTTTTCTCCCAATGTGGAAACAACCACACATCTCTTACCCTTTGTCCCAGTACCACCCTTCTTAGAGAAAGTTTGTTCCTATTATAGAAGACACATACAACACTAGTAAATATCCAACAAAAGTTTCAAATTCCAAAGCCCAAAAATCAGGAGACATATACACATAAAACGTTGTTGGCGTTCCTCATATGAATGGTATGGACCACAAAAAGTAATAAGTTTAACAACAAAAATAGCTATGAAAGAATAATAAAATATTTCCGATCTCATTTGAAATTAATTGTTTTTTTACTTTTTACCTCCAATAGAGGCCTAGTATCGGGTTGTGTCCCCTTATTTTGTTAGTACTTTTTCTCTTAGTTGGTTCCATCATATCGGTCCACACTCATAATTCCATTGATACTCTTGGTGCTATTTAAACTGTAATCTTGCATTTTTTTAGTTACTTTCTGCCATATAAAGTTTAGCATGTGGTTGTATGTAAAACTTTTATTTATGTTATGAATTATTTCATCATAAAAGAACCAGTACAAAGATTGGTCTCTAAGTTAAAAAAAAGAAAAAAAATGAAAATGGCACACTTTTTAAAAAAATATTTGAGGTATCACATCCTTTGGTAATAATTTTAACGTAGCTCACTTTGGTGAGAAAATGTAACTTAGATTGGGATTTTCAAAATACAAGATGTAGAAACGCCACTTGATTTGAAGCTTTTAATAAAAAAATTGAATAAATAAATAAAAATAGAGTAAACGCCAATAGAAGTGACACTTTCCCCAATGTTATGGGTAAAAACATCACTTATTTTGACATTTTTGCCCATTTATTCAATTTTATTAAAAGCTCCAAAATGAATGGTGTTCACCTCCTGAATGTAGAAAAGCCAAATTCAGGTGGTGTATTCTCATTAAAGTGAGCTATGTTGGAAATTGTTATCAAAAGAGTTCTATAGTCAAAATATTTTTTTCGCTAAAGTGTGTTTATTTTGAATTTTTTCCCCGTAAAAGATAGAAAAGGCTACATTTAGAATTCTTAGCAGAATTTCTTATATAATAATATAAATATTGAACCAAGCACCACTTTGGGCATGTTTGATTTTTAACGGATCTGTCCGTATTGGATTGTAATTCTTCATCCAGCAGCACAAATCTTACGATTGGTTTGTTGAATAGGGAAAAAATAAGAAATCCTGCACTTTTCTTTTACACATGAGTGCGGGATGACACTTTTCATTTCGATTCCGCGGGATGCCGTCACTGTCGACGTTAGCTGTCTCACTGACTTGGTCCCCACCTTTTACTTCATTGTCGCCGCTATTTCTACAGGCAACACCCTTTTTTCTTTGTTTCCAGTTTGTTACAGCTAGAGATAAACCAAACGTAAACTACACATTTTCGTCAACTTTGAAATCCCAATACAATCCTAATACAGGATTAACTAAAATGCAGAATTCTCATGAATCCTGCTGAAACCTGGAAACCAAACGTACCCTTTGTATCGGTCTTCGCATCCAACGGAGGTAAAGACTCTCGCGCCCTACCATTAAGTTTTTTATGCAAAGATAACAGTAACAGAAGGGATGCAAAACAAGATAACAACACGAATGGCCATATTTACGAGTGGGATTATACGTTCATTAAAGTGAGTCGATAAACGAGCAACGAGCAGCATGAGCAGGTTATACCACACTTCTCAAGTTACACCTCGCCATCCCAGAGCTCCTCCAAGGTCCTGTACACATTCTTCTCATTTATCATGGCTTTCCCGTGTGTGAATTTCACCTGCGGGATGCCGTCACACATCGCCATGAGGTTCTCAGGTATGGACCAGCTGAAAACGTCCAGGTTTTCCTTGATCCTGTGTTCGTGCACGCTCTTGGGGAGAACGCTGTGACCCATCTGGATGCCCCACCGGAGAGCAACTTGTGCCGGGGACCTCCCGAGCTTGCCGGCGATCCCTTTCATGACCGGGTTGTCCATTACTGTGCCGACCATCCACTTTGTGCCTGGCGCACCCAGAGGACCGTAACCCTGTTAAGGGATGAGAAACACGTTCTCAATCCAGTGAGACATCAATACATCATGAAAGAAAGAGATCGACAGGGTGATGCTATATGCTGATTTGCTTACAGAGAGATGTATGGCGTGAGACTGACAGAACGCGCGCATCCTCCTCTGCTGCCACGCCGGGTGACACTCGACCTGGTTGACAGCGGGTACCAGGCGGGCGACGTCGAGCAGATCAGCCAGCTTCTTGGTAGAGAAGTTGCTGACCCCGACGGCCCGTGCTTTGCCGGAACAGTATTGCTCCTCCATGGCGGCCCAAGTGGCCGGTATGTCCGGCGGGAGGAAGTCGTCCGGTTTGATGGTGGAGTCGGCGTCCTTCTTGAGACGGCAGGGCCAGTGGATCTCCAGCATAGCCCGAAAACAGCCGGTGAGGGAATTGAGCGGAAAGTGCGCGTGACTACATGAGATGTTTTTGTCTTACCAGGTAAAGGTCGACGTAGTCCAGCTGGAGATCCCGGAGGGATGCGTCCATGGCCTCTGGGACATCCTCGGGTGCGTGGTGAGTACACCTGCACAGAGGAAACGGATTCGCGATCGACGAACCAGGGTCTATATTTGAAAAGCATAAGACTGACCAGAGCTTGGACGTGATGAACAGATCCTCTCGCTTGACGACTCCTTCATAGAACAGCTTCTGGAGCGCCGATCCAACCTGTGAACTCCCAGCAACCAATCAAGATTCATGGCCTTACTTATCACAAAAACAACATCGTTTCGACGTTATCAAAAACTCCCGAGTCGGGGTGACGCACGTTTATCCAGTATCCAGTCAGTCTGTTTCTCGTTTACTTATATATACTTACCTCTTTCTCGTTTTCATATAACGCTGCGCAGTCGATGTGCCGGTATCCAGCCTACAGAGGGAACGGGGAAAGAGAAAACGACGCACATCAGGTCCAAGGAAGATAAGGAAAAGAAGTGTATGGATGTGATAGCCATCGGTCGAGCACCTTGACTGCGGCGATGACGGCGTCCCCGACGGCGTTGGGAGCCGACTTGTACGTCCCAAGCCCGATGGAAGGGATCCAGGCGCCGGTGTTGAGGGTGAAGTACTCCACCCCTTCCCGCATTTGTTCCGGCATGCTGGTGCAGACTCGACCGTCTCAGCTCACGTCGAGCGATGGAACACGCGCTGCTAGTTCGCCCCTGCCTTTTATCGTACAATCTCATATCAAAATGTACAACTTTACAGTGTGGTCCAGTAAGATCACTCCAGGCGGCTCAAGAGACGTACTCCACGTTGATACCGCGACCTTACAATAAGAGTTACGCTACCTACCGTTCCTTATAGACCCGGCAGCCCACCCGGTTTCTTGATATCATGCAAAAACCTGCAATCAGCCGTATTTAATTAATATGAATCTTCTGCGTACCTCGGAAGCCGAAAAGACGGCCAGGACTCCCAAACTTCTCATGCAAAGTCCATGTAACATTATGTCTCTACATGCAAAGTCCATGCAAAGTATATTAATTCGTTTTTTCTCTTGTAATTATTTTCTCCCGTTCTAATCCACCCACCTGCATTCCCGTATTAGTACAGTACCTACGGAATCCAATAACAACATTGAATTGAATCCCTTTACGTACAATACTTATAGAAGGGGTTGTAGAAATTGTATACTGTGCGTATAATTATACAATATGCTGGAACACTCGACACATCTGAATTTAATCCCTTTACGTACAGTACTTATACAGCTGCATAAAAAAATACGTTGTAGAAATTGTGTACTGTACTTAAATGAATGAATGGTCTGTAACTATGTTACATACAGTACTTGGCCGATTGCATAAAAGAGGGGGTTGTAGAAATTGTGTACTGTACGTATAATTATACAAGATGCTGGAACACTCGACACATCTGAAATTGAATCTCTTTACGTACAGTACTTATAAAGCTGCATAAAAGAGTGCGTTGTAGAAATTGTGTACTGTACGTATCGTTATGCAAATTACTAGAACATTAGACAAATCTGAATTGAATCCATTTATGGTTAAGTGAATGGTCTGTAACTATTTTACGTACGGTACTTATACAATTGCCTAAAAAAGACAAATATGGAAATTGTGTACTGTACGTATAATTATACAAAATGCTGGAACACTAGACACATCTGATTTATAGTTAAAACTAATTGAATGAATTCCGACTATGATGTGTACAGTACTTATACGTTTGCATAACAGAGGGTAGTTGTATAAAATCTGCACTGTACGTATTGTTAGCATAAGTGGTGTCTGCATCTATATAGGTGATTTGAAATTAAATGGAGGGAATGATTAGAAGGAAATCGAAATATGGTAGATTTTTATTTGGTTACGAGATCATGCATCTTTTTGCATGTAAAAGCATGCAAAATCACTGCTGGAGATAATGTGCATGCAGCAGGAAGAGTTAGTGGACTGGCGCAGCAGTGGAGGAAAACGGCAGTTGAGGTTTCCCGAGGACCGGGTATGTGGCCGGGTATAGGGTGTGCTATGCGTAGAATTTTTCTACAATAACAGGGCCTCCTTACTAGTCCCAGCACCGTTTCTCCTTTGTAACCGCGCGCATTGCAGCAAGCAGCTGTCTGTGATGTGGAAAGAAGAGCGGGAAGATGCATGCATCTTCTCTTCTCCCTCGCCAGATGATCGACCATCCCCGTTCCCTGCCCCACGCCCTAATATGACCGCTCTTCCTCAGCTTCCGCGCGTCAAAAGCCTAGGCTTACACATCAGCTCTCTAGACCGTCTGGTTCGTCGTTTCGTCCTCATATTGGCTTCCCAAAGCGGCGCAATCTGATACTAGTGAATCTATCGAGGAAGCTAACAATCCTTTGACGAATCTAGAGTTGGTCTTTTTTAGTATGATTTGGTGCCTTTAGCATGTATTCCAATTTTATTCTTACATTAATTATGTGAACATAAACCTTTCAAGTGTAAATGTGGCCCCAATTTCTGTCCCGAGTATGCGCCGTTGACAACGAAAGGTTTTGATGTATAAAAGGCGTATATCCACATCAAATATTATAGTTGATTTGGAGAACAATCTAACTTTTTTTGTTGCGGCAGACATCAATGATTTGGTTGGAATCTCCAAAGATGCAATAATGCAACCATCATACACTAAAATTATGTGATAACTCATAGAGATTTCAGGGGATAAACACATTGATACAAGGAGCATCAAAAAGATTACACAGTGTCATATAATTCATCTAACAACCTTTTATTACCAAATCAAACTTAATTTGTTAGATATTCCCACATTTAAGTTTGATTGCTACTACTTGTTTTGTTACCCATTTTTTATCATTCAAATCAGCCATCAAATCAGCCATCAAGATCAAATCTTCTTCCAAACTAATGTTAAAATTTAACCTTTTTTAATATTTATACGCCTATTTAATTCACTCATTAAATCCATCTGTCACTTGTTGATGGTTCACAGACATAAGGACTTAACTACAATTTGTCCTTCAATCAAAATTTTCACGATCTTTTTTTTTCTTCAGCTGTCCAATTGAAATTATCCACGAACAAAAAATTCACATTTCAATCCCAATTTGAAATTCAACTTCTCCTTTTTTGTCTCTCCTCTTCTCTTCATTTTCTATTGAAAATTTATCTGTCAATGACACAATCTCGTATTTCAAATTGAATCTCCTATCTGAAATATCTTTAAAATCTGTTAGAAATCCAGACTAAGAAAAAGTTTTGTTTCTTGTCTGGGGATACCCAGCAGAATCCAACGTTCTAATAGGATGCCACATGGTAGAACCACCATCTTCTGCCAATGATTCCTTCCTATAGAATGAAGCAATCCACATAGCCCCCTCAGGCACGAATCTTGATTTTTATTTCCTATTTCCATTGTGACGATAATGATTTCACCATGTCAAGAGGTTGTAGAAATGGTAAGGCGGTACCTTGTCCTTTAGAATTAGTTGTTCATCCCAAGTTATATATATACCTTAATAGATTCTTATTTGTTTTCTCATCTTGCATATAATTGCATTTCCATTTTCTCAACTATAATTCAACAATGATATAGACATGCATAATTGAACTAACTCTTGCCTTGACATCAAGTCACTTATCATTTATAATTGCATAACTAGATAATTGCCTTGTGAATATTGTTGTCATCTACATATTTTTGTTTGATTGCTCAACAAAGTACATCTCTCTCATAATCCATTTCTACTCTAAAAATCCCGACCTCTCTCTATTTCTAGTGTTCTATCCCAATCACCAAGGATGGATCCACATAGGTAATCTTGAGATCACTAAAAATCAAATAATTCTTTGGGTATGACAACAAAAAGTCCATGAATATCTTTAGTCCCTAAACTAACAACCTTAATCACGTCCTTTATTTTTCTTGTTACATTTTCTTAACCAAACTCAAACTAAATATTTTTCACAAGCTTGAAATCACAATCACAATATTGATTTTTTGGTGATGTGGGGATGCCTAGTACTCCTTGAAAATGAAATTATTTCTAAAGGACTTAATGAGAGAAAAGTTTACTTCACAATGTTGAAATTACAATTACAAACTTGAAACTAAAATCACAATATTGATTAGTCACAAAATATTTTAGACAATTTCAAGTTGTCAAGTATGACGAAACATTTTCATATGTTGTCATGGTTAAATTCATTAGGATCGTTCTTTTCGTTGCATCTTATCGAGATTATGATATTTGGCAAATGGACGTTAAAATTGTATTCCGTGATTGGAATCTTATTGAGGATGTATACATGACACAACATATATATTTTCCACTTAAAATGAACCCAATAAAGTCTAGTAATACAAAAGTCAATCCATAAATTGAAGAGAGCATCTAGAATCTAGAATCTTCATTTTGACGAGATGATCAAATAGTTTGGCTTTCTTAAAAATGAAGATGAAGCGAGAAAGGAGGATGAGTCCTCGGCGTTGGAGCATTGTCAAGTCGAGATAGTTGACGGAGCTATCAAATACTCTAGATCTATCACTGAGAAGAATGCGAAGAAGTGGAAGAACTCTGTTGCAGGTTATGTAATCGATCTCAAGCCACATTGGCCTACGCTGCATCATCATCTAAGTCAGATCTGGAAGTGTAAGGCTGATTTTAAAATCCTATAGCATGGAAATGACTACTTCATCATTCATTTTGTAGATCTGGAGGATATAAGAGTGGCTCTAGAAGACGGGCCATGGTTTGTTGCTGGGAAATCGTTAGTCCTTAAAAAATAGCAGATGGGAGAGCCGTTGGAGAAGGTCAAGCTTACAAAGATCCCTGTCTGGATCCGCATACATGAATTACCACTGGAACTTTGGGATGAAGAAGTGTTTAGTATTATCAGTAGTTATCTTGACACTCCTCTAAGGTCAAATAGACTAACGAGGCAGATAAAGAGGTTAGAATTCATGAGGATTCAAGTCCTTATTCTGGCGACTTCATCATTCCCAAAAGTTGTTGAACTTGTCAGTGACAATGGGGTAAAGGATTCAGTGAAAATTGAGTATGAATTGTTGTCGGTATGTTGCAGGGAGTGTGGTACCTTTGGACACAGGCAAGGTGAATGTATCAATGTCGTGGAGAAGGGAAATGTGAACGACATCGATAAAGTGCAGGGTGAGGCTGAGAAGAATAAGGAGGTTAGTGAGAAGAGTTTTGGGGAGCCTGGAATATTCTATGATTGCCCTCAAGATCAAGGGAACGACAAAGATGGTTCTACTCTAGAGCCTGTGGTTAGTCCTAAAACTCTGAGAGTTGCTGAGATGTTAGGGACTGTGGGAACCCCTCCTTCTTGTGAAGGGGTGGGGTGGAGTAAGGTGGGCTGACAGAGAAGATCTTCTCCTCCTCAAAACACTACTAATGTACCTCAGTAGCTTGCAACTGGTATTCTAGTGTCCCCTAACCGCTTCAGAGTTTGGACTTTGGTGATATCCCTGTCGAGGTTGATGTAGGGCGGCCCCCGAATGGGCCTTCCACCAATGGATAGCTCCATTAATGTTCTGCCCTAGAATGTTTAAGTGTTGGTATGTATGCCCTGAGAGCCAATCATGTGATGATTGGTGGGATACATTAAGATTGATTTGATAAACATAAAAAGGCGAGCTTCCAATTCTTTCTGGTTCAGTCATATGAGATAGTGATAGAACAGATTGAATGTCTAGAGAATGCCAGTACTCAATGACGTATGCTTTCAGGTTGAGGACCTGAACGATGAGATCATACGGATGTTAAGAGTTTGTACATTCTTGTTATGTCCCTAGTCGGATGTCATTGTGGAAGGTAGATAGACAATAATGACACATAAGACTAGATTGTGGTGTTGGTTGATGACAGAAACTCATTAGTCATGATATAGAGATATCAAACCAAACACATAGGTACTTGTTAGAGAACAAGGTACCGGACAGACCCACCATGAGTTTGACACATGGAACCATGAGATGGTAGTCACAGTCAGTACTCACAGTGATGGTGGTGAGTGTGATTCTTAGACCTAAAATCACTACACTCAACACATGTCGTTGGGCACACTTTGACATCATCAAACGCAGTCCTGAAACATGGGTTGTTATAAAGGTGATGATTGGGTGGCTTTGACACATGAGGCTTTTGAGGGGTGAGTGATAGATATGGGATTTGTCCCTCCTGAGGGAGTTTGATATCCATGGCCACTTGATGAGTAGGATTGAGAAAGGCGTGCACGCATGTGTGAATCAGTATATGATACTGATGTCATACATATCTCTTCCAGTCTACTCTGAGATCAAGGAAGTGAATGAACGTTGACAGGATGATTGTTCCATGCCTCGAGTTCATTCGGGATATCAGTGACAAAGGAATTATACATTCGCTGTAACACCATTCACGGATTGTATGATGAAAGTTGTTCTCCAACTTTCTGCTTTCACTTGGGTAGCACTGATGTGTAACTAGGCACCGCTCTTTGCTTGTGAAGTCATGTGTTATGGACTTTCACTGCCAACGTGAAATGGACCTGCAGGGTCACACACATAGGATTTAACCTGGAAGAGGAGTTTTGTCCACAAAGCAATGTTTAGATTGATTACTAAAAGAGTTTGGTAGTTCAATTAAACACTCAATCAGTCGATGGCTCAATATCGTATGGTTCAAGGTGTTGAACGCATTGATTGGAGTATCGGATTGATTGAAATCGCAATTGACTGATTTTGCCCAACCTGTGCTCCCAATCGATCGGTTCATGTGATGAACTGATCGGCTGAGGTTGCTGAACCGATCGGCTGGAGTGTCCAGGCCGATCGGCTCATGCCCAGGTTGAAATGACCGGTTCAAGGGTTGAACCGATCGGCTCAACTGGTGCAATCGACCAGTTGGAAAAATCATGTCGGCAAGAATTTTCCTTTGGTTTCAAATTGCCCAATTCGATTGGGAATAATATTGGTATTCGATACCAATTGGGAAAGAAACAAGGAAAGTCTTTTTGAGCCGGATTAGGACCATGAACCGATCGGTTCAGGGCACCAACCGATCGGTTGGAGTGCCCCAAACGATCGGCTCAGGTCCAACCGATCGGCTCAATGGCCGAACCGATCGGTTCAGTTGTGAACCGATCATTTCAAGTTGCGAACCGGTTGCTTTTGTGGAAAATTCTCGAACCCTTCTACTCCTGCTTTAGTCGCGCATTGCCCGGGATGGAGAACCCTGTCCCATGACTCTCCTATATATATAGGGGTATTGGGGGCTTCTCAAAGTACAGCTCAGTGCAACCAGTTGCTCTGTAAGTTGTCGTTCTCTCTGGTTTTGGTAACCGTGAGAGAGCCCGAGCAAGTGCTTCCCGCAAAAGGGAGGTGCAGCAAGGGAAGGACAACTACAGTTGCAACAGGAGGCAGGAGAGCGTGTTGGCGACTAGTACGTCAACAGGAGGGTGCGACTCCTTCCACTTCCTTGTGGGACAAGGAGAGTGGAGTTCCAGGTGGTCCGTGTGGACTACTACAGAGGCGGGAGGACACTGCCGCTTAGGAGGACAACTGTCATCCGACAGTCCGGTTCGAGTAGGAGTCGTCAGTCCCGGTGCGACCAGGAGCTGCACAGACACCGTCGAAGTCCGGAGTTGAAGACCGCGCATTGCGCGAGGTATTGTCGCCGAGCAAGCCTCGGGACAAGGTATGATTCCGCAAACCATATTTTCCTATTATATAGACGTTGACACGTTTCCTCAGCATGGGTTTGGGGAGAAAATTTTGTTTCCGTTGCCTTCTCTGTCTCCCCTATAAAACCCAACAGTGGTATCAAAGCCACGTCAACTGCTCTATATTTTAGGAATATCGATATGATCGATTTTGGTTTGTCGCCTTTATTTATTGCATACGATGCGAATAATATCGGCTTTATGCATGTCCAATCCTAAATCCACAAATCCCTAATTACATATATGATATGTATTATTAATGCACTCGATACGCGTCGCCCTTAAACGAGTTTTGTGGTGGATGTGTGTAGCGTGATTATGGCCTATAAACCCCTATCTGTGTGTGGTTGTTTGTGGTTGCTTGCATCTCGGTCTGCACACCGATCTTCCCTCTCTTATTCATGATTTAACTCGAAATAATTTGAGATTCTTTCCTACCTTTGCTCCCCCCGAATGTAACTCGGGGTTTCTCCTTTTTAAAAAGCAATGTAATATATAGGATAGATTTTATTTCCTGTTATGTCAAAGACCGGCGGACATCAAGACGACTGCTCAGACGATCGGTTCAAGGAGTGAACCGATCGGTTGACCTTCCAGACGGTCGGTTCAAGGAGTGAACCGATCGGTTGATGACCGGTTCGAGGAGCGAGACGAGCGGGTGGCGGACATGACAAGATGCACGACGACCAGGCGAACCGATCAGTTGGAGGAGCCAACCGATCGGCTGGTGGCACCCAGACGATCGGCTGGAGAGTACAGATCGTTCATGTGATGAGTTGATCTACTCGGAAGGCAAAGGCACAGATTTCATCTTGTACAGGTTGCATGTGATGTAGACCTAGATGACCGTGATTCCTCTTGGCTCTAGGAATCACATTAGGATGGCCATAATCATCGCTCTTTATCGTTTGTGCATGTTTTCTGTGGGATATAGCATGTATATGATACGTACTATGTATTGTGGTGATTGGATATGTATATGTATATAAAACCAAATCCCTCATTAAATATTAAGTTTTAGATGCTTTCTAAATGTGACACACGTGAAAAAACTTGATCGACCAAGTGTGGGCACGCCCAAGCGTGGTGCACCGTCTATCTCGTGGAAGCGTGAAGGATGAATGTGTGGGTCTGCCCAAGCAGGGTGCATATTCATCATGTTTGCTTTGGGTTGGAATTAAAAAGGTGACCTAGATAGGATCTAGCGCCTTGAGGCATGGAGATGATCATTGCAAGGAGTTGTAGATGACATCTTATCAAGAGTTGCATATGATGCAATTGGCAAAAGTTGCCTACCTGAGAGATCTATGTTGTGGGTGACAGCCCAAGCTGGTCCATGACTTAGAGGATTTCAGGATCTTGCCCACTAGAAGGTTGTACGCTGCAATCTTCCGAATTGATGGTGAGGGCTATCGATTTGAAGTAAAATAGTGGGAGCGATAATTAATTAAAGGCCTAATTTTATTGTCAACTTTTCAAATCAATCAAACAAGTCAAAAAAGAGTTTTGGACTAAAATTTTCCTTTTGTAGTTCAAATGGCAACAAACAACAACAACTTTTCTTTGCGATCGGTCCTTGAAAAGGAAAAGCTAAATGGGACAAACTTCCACGACTGGTATCGGACATTGAGAATTGTTCTCACTCAAGAGCGCAAGGTCTATGTCCTGGATACTCCAATTCCAGAGGAACCCGCTCCTAATGCACCAAGGACAGAAAGGGATGCTTACAAGAAGCATTCTGATGATGCCATTGATGCAAAGTGCTTGATGCTATGTTCAATGAACCATGAGTTGCAGAGGCAACATGAGAACATGGGTGTCATAGAGATGATTCTGCATCTCAGGAACATGTATGAAGATCAGGCACGGCAAGAGAGGTACAATGTTTCAAGGGCGCTGTTCAAGTGCGTCATGACAGAAGGAGATTCAGTTGGTCCTCACACACTCAAGATGATTGGGTATGTGGAGAACCTGCAGAGACTGGGATTTCCACTGAGCCAAGAGTTGGCTACTGACGTGATACTGCAATCGTTGCCAGAATCTTACAGTCAGTTTGTGATGAACTACAACATGAACAACTTTGATAGGCCACTGTCAGAGTTGTTGGGCATGTTGAGGACAGCCGAGTTACAGATGAAGAAGGACAAGCCTAAGTCCGTGATGGTGATCACGAGCAAGAAAGGCAAGTCCAAGCGCAAGGGCAAGGGCAAAGCTAAGAAAGGTTCTGAAGCTAGCCAGGAGTCCAAGCCATCTTCAGCTCTCAAGGCCAAGGGAGGCGTGACCAAGAAAGGAAATTGCCACCATTGTCAAAAGCCAGGACATTGGAAAAGGAATTATCCTCTCTACCTGGAAGAACAAAAGAAGAAGGAGGCGATTGAAGCTTCTACTTGAAGGTGTCATGTAAATAAACTTGTAACACTTTTTGAGATATATGATATCAAGATGTAAAGTGTAAAGCATTCTTACTTGGGGCAAGTGTTGCCTTTATAGATAGGAATACTTTAGTTTATTTTCAGCCAATAAGGCATTTAATACAATTATGAACTGCTATTTCATACTTGCCAATAGATAGAAACACTTTATTTTTGCATATTGTATGACAATGATGGCAATTAATAAAGAGATGTTTCAATTTATAAAGATGTGATCTTTGTGGCAATGCCTTATTTATCTTGTGATATTTGATATGCATAAGATAAGACGATACCTAAAAGTTATAGATAACTCAAACAATTGAATTAGCATTAATCATGAGAAATTCATTTCTAGTTTCCATGTGATGGATAAATCTAGACTCTTTTGGTTATAGAACCAGTAAGAGACATGAATATCTTGGACATGATTAATCAATCTTCACTAATGTAGTGGGAGAGTGATTATCCTATTAGATATAATACATGTGATGTATTTACATACCTATTGGAACAGATGCTAATACATCAAATGGTGTTTAGAGAAATACCAATATGAATGTCTTGAAGTGTTCAAGAATATCATTTTTGGTAAAGCATTAATTATTGATGAGATCAATGAATGAAATACTTGGACCAAATGTTTGAGATCCTTATGAGTGATTATGATAGTGTATCATAGTGAACTCATGATTAAGGCATGGTGATGTCTGAATCAAGAAGGAATCATACTCTAAGGAGTTAGAGAATGATTATCAAATAACTGAATTCTTCTTAATAAAAGAATACCCCACACTAATAAAAGAAATTAAGAATCACAAGGGTTGTGAGTTCTTATATCTTTAACAGATACACCTCAATTATCTATGTGATGAGTTGTTCATGTGATGAGTCAACTATCAAGATGAATATGAGGAACCGAATCTTGAGTTATGGCTTAAAACCATTACATCCTAAATGACTTCCATGTGAACCATAAGGTATGACCTTGATGGTAGCACTCATTGGATCATATCCATAAGTGCAAATGAGTCTTAAGTGTTAAGACACATGGATAACATTTTGAGAAGGATGATGCTTGAAGGTTGCAACTTAATGACTGAGACATTTGGCATATGGATACTAAAACCGCATTCCTATGAGGAATAAAACAAGGATGTGTATGTGACACAACCTATAAGGTTTATGAATCCACTAATGCAAATGAAGTCTATAAGTTACAATGGACTAATCAATGTGATTGATTGAGTATAAGCAACTCAAAATTGGATCTTTACTTTGATGATATAGTCAAAGGGTTTGACTGATATGTCAAAGATAAAGAAGGGATCTGTGATTTAGTGGGAGCGTATTCACATTCCACATATTGATGTGAAATGGAATTGTTCTAGAATGGAAATCCAAAAGTGGAAATTATCTTTAAGGAAGATAGAGATCTTTCCTATGTGATAGGAATAGAGATATATAGAGATAGTTCTCGAAAATCTCTTGACCTGAAAGAGAAAGCATACATTGGCAATCTGTATTGAAGTGTTCAGTATGCACAAACACAGTGGGAGAAAACTTGTCCATGTTACATGGAGTTAGTATCCCAAGGCCAAGTGTCCAATTCTTATGAAGAATGGGAACACTAAGAATAGATATGGATCTATCATGTATGTAATCATTCCATTGTCTTGCATGTATGACATGGCAAGAATAAAGTGCATCCATCATCTTGTATGTAGGACATGGCAATATGATGTGCTCATCCTGATAACTCGTATGTGGGACATGACAAGTGGATGTTTGTCTACTTCCAGTAAGGGTTACTGGAATACCATGAGAACTTGATAAGTGCTTGTGAAGTACTAGTTCTATGGAGATAAGGAAGAGTTCGATGTAAAGAGTTACATTGATGCGAACTTCCGAAAGGACAGAAAATTAATCGCAAAATATACATAAGATGTATAAAAGAGAATGTTTGTTGATAATTGGAAGTGTTCCAATAAAGCCATTTGAAAAAGGAAATGCCGAGTATCTATGTATTAGTAAACAACACTGGATACTATATGGATCTGAAAGTTCATAGGATGAGCTTATATTCCACTCATTGATGATAAGTCTGGAATCCTTGATCATGCAATGTGGCTAAAGGTTAGCAATGGAATAGTAGATCGCATATTACGGCAACTCCATCTCATACGTGTGACGTACAGCGAAGAGATGAGAGACATGCAATTTGTACAGACTTTGGCAAGGTTTTGTCATTACTCACTATGTTGGCACTAGAGCACAGTATCATGTGGGACATGTTTGAAGATCACTATGAATATGATTCATGGGTGATTGGCTCATAGTGCAAGTGGGAGTCTGTTGGTATGTATGCCCTGAGAGCCAATCATGTGATGTTTGGTGGGATACATTAAGATTGATTTGATAAACATAAAAAGGCGAGCTTCCAATTCTTTCTGGTTCAGTCATATGAGATAGTGATAGAACAGATTGAATGTCTAGAGAATGACAATACTCAATGACGTATGCTTTCAGGTTGAGGACCTGAACGATGAGATCATACAGATGTTAAGAGTTTGTACATTCTTGTTATGTCCCTAGTCGGATGTCATTGTGGAAGGTAGATAGACAATAATGACACATAAGACTAGATTGTGGTGTTGGTTGATGACAGAATCTCATTAGTCATGATATAGAGATATCAAACCAAACACATAGGTACTTGTTAGAGAACAAGGTACCGGACAGACCCACCGTGAGTTTGACACATGGAACCATGAGATGGTAGTCACAGTCAGTACTCACGGTGATGGTGGTGAGTGTGATTCTTAGACCTGAAATCACTGCACTCAACACATGTCGTTGGGCACACTTTGACATCATCAAACGCAGTCCTGAAACATGGGTTGTTATAAAGGTGATGATTGGGTGGCTTTGACACATGGGGCTTTTGAGGGGTGAGTGATAGATATGGGATTTGTCCCTCCTGAGGGAGTTTGATATCCATGGCCACTTGATGAGTAGGATTGAGAAAGGCGTGCACGCATGTGTGAATCAGTATATGATACTGATGTCATACATATCTCTTCCAGTCTACTCTGAGATCAAGGAAGTGAATGAACGTTGACAGGATGACTGTTCCATGCCTCGAGTTCATTCGGGATATCAGTGACAAAGGAATTATACATTCGCTGTAACACCATTCACGGATTGTAGGATGAAAGTTGTTCTCCAACTTTCTGCTTTCACTTGGGTAGCACTGATGTGTGACTAGGCACCGCTCTTTGCTTGTGAAGTCATAAGTGTTATGGACTTTCACTGCCAACGTGAAATGGACCTGCAGGGTCACACACATAGGATTTAACCTGGAAGAGGAGTTTTGTCCACAAAGCAATGTTTAGATTGATTACTAAAAGAGTTTGGTAGTTCAATTAAACACTCAATCAGTCGATGGCTCAATATCATATGGTTCAAGGTGTTGAACGCATTGATTGGAGTATCAGACTGATTGAAATCGCAATTGACTGATTTTGCCCAACCTGTACTCCCAACCGATCGGTTCATGTGATGAACCGGTCAGCTGAGGTTGCTGAACCGATCGGCTGGAGTGTCCAGGCCGATCGGCTCATGCCCAGGTTGAAACGACCGGTTCAAGGGTTGAACCGATCGGCTCAACTGGTGCAACCGACCAGTTGGAAAAATCATGTCGGCAAGATTTTTCCTTTGGTTTCAAATTTCCCAATTCGATTGGGAATAATATTGGTATTCGATACCAATTGGGAAAGAAACAAGGAAAGTCTTTTTGAGCCGGATTAGGACCATGAACCGATCGGTTCAGGGCACCAACTGATCGGTTGGAGTGCCCCAAATGATTGGCTCAGGTCCAACCGATCGGCTCAATGGCCGAACCGATCGGTTCAGTTGTGAACCGATCATTTCAAGTTGTGAACCAGTTGCTTTTGTGGAAAATTCTCGAACCCTTCTACTCCTGCTTTAGTCCCGCATTTCCCGGGATGGAGAACCCTGTCCCATGACTCTCCTATATATATAGGGGTATTGGGGGCTTCTCAAAGTACAGCTCAGTGCAACCAGTTGCTTTGCAAGTTGTCGTTCTCTCTGGTTTTGGTAACCGTGAGAGAGCCCGAGCAAGTGCTTCCCACAAAAGGGAGGTGCAGCAAGGGAAGGACAAATGCAGTTGCAACAGGAGGCAGGAGAGTGTGTTGGCGACTAGTACGTCAACAGGAGGGTGCGACTCCTTCCACTTCCTTGTGGGACAAGGAGAGTGGAGTTCCAGGTGGTCCGTGTGGACTACTACAGAGGCGGGAGGACACTGCCGCTTAGGAGGACAACTGTCATCCGACAGTCCGGTTCGAGTAGGAGTCGTCAGTCCCGGTGCGACCAGGAGCTGCACAGACACCGTCGAAGTCCGGAGTTGAAGACCGCACATTGCGCGAGGTATTGTCGCCGAGCAAGCCTCGGGACAAGGTATGATTCCGCAAACCATCCTTTCCTATTATATAGACGTTGACGCGTTTCCTCGGCATGGGTTTGGGGAGAAAATTTTGTTTCCGCTGCCTTCTCTGTCTCCCCTATAAAACCCAACATTAAGGTCTGAACAAACCAGGATGACAGTATGTTGTTCGCGATACTGTCACAAAGGAAGGGATCAGTATTTCTATTCTGCTTGAAATGAAGGCCAGGAGAAAAAAGATTGGCAAGGCTATGAATAACCTATGGAGGGACTGTAAATGGGTCTCTAATCATGGAAAGCACCCTTTGGGTCATATCATGGTTATGTGGACAAACGAGGAGGTTGACATCCATGTTATTGATGACTCAGATCAGATGTTGATCTACAGTGTTAATAATAATATAAAGCATTTTGTTTTGATAGCGGTGTATGGTCATAATATTGAATGTGTGAGAAGATTTCTCTGGGAAGATCTCAACAGAGTGATTCGTGCTGTTGGAGATGTTCCAGTTATTATTACTGGTGATTTTAATTCTATGAGGTTCTCGGCTGAGAAGTGTGGAGGAGATGAGCCCTCGTATAATGCCATGATGGAGTTTAACAACTTCATTGGTGATAATAAATTGATTGATTTGGATTTTGTTGGGTCAAAGTTCACTTGGGAAAATAGGAGGAAAGGGGATAAGTTTGTTATGACAAGGATTGACAGATTCTTACTGAATGAGGAGTTTCTTTCTGAATTCTCGAAGATCTGGGGCATTAATTTCTATTCGATTCATAGTGATCACAATAAGTTAGTGGTCAAACTTGGTGATTCTAAATTCAAGAAATGTATGCCCTTTCACTTCATAAACTCTTGGGTGGAGTGTGAAGGGTTCATGGAGGTGGTCTAGGGAGCTTGGAGGGATGATGTTGTGGGTAACCCAATGTTTGTTCTTTGCAGGAAGCTTGATTGAGTTCGATAAGCCCTAAGTAGTTGGAATAAAAATGTTGTTGGTAATTTACATGAGAACAGGAAGTGTCTTGAAGTAGAAGTTAACAGATTGGTGGTAAAAGTGGAGGGGGGTCCCACTAATTCTGAGCTTATCCAACAACTTATTGACAAAAGGAAGCTTGCTACTCTGGCTTATTCTACTGAGGAGAGTTTATTAAGATAAATTCCTATGTTCAGTGAATGAAGTTGGGTGATAAGAACTCTAAGTTCTTTTATGCTTCTCTGGGAACGAGGAGGATTAGGAATACTATCAACTATATTAAGGTGAATGAGAAACTCTGCTATGATGAAAAGGTGATGGAGGATGAAATTAATTGCTTCTATAACAACCTTTTTTGTAGTAAGGTGGATAGGGGTAGATCCATTGAGTTGCACGGAGATTTCAATATGATCTCAGATGAGCAAAGTGATAGTATAATTGTTGAGGTCACATATGAGGAGATTGATTATATCATTAAGCATTCTAAAGGTGACAAAGCACCAGAACTTGATGGCTTCAACTACTGTTTCTTGAAATCTTGTTGGAGCATTGTTAGAAGTGATGTTATTAAGGCTGCTAAGAATTTTTTCGTTGGGGTAAACTTCTAAAGGAATCCAATAGATCATTCATCACCCTTATCCCTAAAGTGAAGAATGCTATTGAGGTTAAAGACTGGAGGTTGATCTCTCTCTGTAATGCAGTCTATAAGATCATCTCTAAAATTTTGGCGAACAGGGTTCAAAAGGTGCTATCAGGGATCATTGATCTGACTCAATTCACTTTATTTAAAGGGAGGTCTATCACTGATGCTACTCTCCTGGTTAATGAGTTGATCAATAATATGATGAGTTCTCAAGGTAAAATATTTATTAAAATTGATATTAGAAAGGCCTACAACTCTGTGGAATGGGATTATCTAAACAAGGTGCTTGTTGCTATGAAATTTCCTGTTAAATTCAAAAGATGGATTGAATAAATGTTCTCGTCTATGAATAGTCATATTCTAATAAATGGGGTCCCTTCCAAAAAAATCTATCCTTCAAGAGGTATTAGACAAGGGGATCCTTTGTCCCCTTTTTTGTTTCTTCTGGAAATGGAAGGTTTGTTGTCTACTATGATTAGAAAGGCTGAAGCTGATGGAAATTTTGCTGGGTTAAAGGGTCGCATGATCTAAGAATTACTCACGTCTTATTTGCTGATGATGTTGTTAGTTTCACTGATGCAGATGATAATAATATCAGATGTGTTCATAATCTGATTAAGGAGTTTGGGAGGATTTCTAGTATGGAGGTTAGTAGAGAGAAGAGCTCAGTTTCTTGCAATATGCTTGCTAGGGGAGAGGAGATTGCAGTGGAGTTGGGTATCCCTCTTGATGCTCTTCCTAAAAAGTACTTGGGTTTTCCTTTGTTTCGAGGTAAAATCACAAGAAGCTTGTGTGCCCCGATTATGGACAAAATCAAGGGGATATTGGATGGATGGAAATCTAGATTCTTGTCATATGCAGGGAGAATTGAATTGATTAAGTCAACTTTGGGATCCTTTCATCTTTATTGGGCTTCTTCTTTCCCACTTCCTAAAGGTGTCTCGAAAGACATTGATAAGATTTGCTGGGACTTCTTATGGGGTGGGTCTGATCTTGAAAAGAAAATACATACAGTGGCTTGGAAGTGTATTTGGTCTCCTAAAGATGAAGGTGGTTTGGGGATTAAGTTTACTGATGACATAGTCAAGGCATGTATGGCTAGAAATCTGTGGAATATTGCCCTTAAGAAGGACTCCTTATGGGTGCGTTGGATTCATGCTAGATATCTAAGAAATATGTCCCTCTGGAAGGTGAACATCCATGCAAATGCTACATGGATGTGGATACAACTAGTTAATTTAAGGGATCAGTTGGTTTCGAAAGTCTTTTATTCTATTGGAAATGGCAATAGCACTCTTTTATGGGGGTGATCCCTGGGTGGGGAATGGCTTATTTCTTGAGGATGTTATAGATCCTAAGCACAGGGTTAACTGTGGCCACAGAGCCCTTGCAAAAGTGAACTATTATTTTGTTGATGGGATTTGGCAGATATCTAAGTCTAGACATGTTAACCTTGTTATGTCTGTTGTTAAGAATGTTGTGGTTTTTGATAACAGTAAGGATGATCTCATCCTATTGAATGGTAGCATTGTGTCTAAGATGAGGGATTTCTGGGAGATCCTTATAGGTAAAAAGAAGAAATTTAAGTGGGTTAGGTGGCTATGGAGAACCAAGTGCTCGCAGACCTACTTATTTACTATTTGGAGGCTTGTTAATGGAAAGTTGCTGACGCAGAAGAAGCTTAAAAGTAGAGGCTTCTACCTTGCATCTATGTGTTGTTTGTGTTATATGTTTGAAGAAGATGAATATCAGATTTTCTTTGAATGTGAGTTTCGTCGGCTATTTTGGGGACACTATATGCTGATGGTATGATCTATCAAATTCTGAATTCTTTGGAGAATGTTATGTCGATTAATGATGCTAACAACAGGACTGCTCTCTTCTTAGGGATCCATGAGATCTGGAAGGAGAGGAACCTCAAAATTTTTGAAGATAGAAGTAGAATACGTAGTATAGTTAGTAACTCTGTAAATATAGATTACCATAGTCTTAGATAGTCTTTTCTTCCTTTTATCTACATTGTACAGACTTTCATTTTCAGCTTAATGAGAAAAGAGCAACACACTTTGAGGGATTAAAAAAATGAAGATGAGCATTGTGTTTATAAGAAGGTTAGTGGGAGAATAATTGTATCACTCTTTTATATGTGATTTACATAGTATTAATGGGTAATTACATACCGACTCTACATTTGGTTAAAACTTGGTTGGGAAATACCTTCTCCACTAAGGACTTAGGTAAATCATCCTACATTCTAGGAATCAAGATCTATATACATAAAGTACATACATTGATGAATTTATGAAGATGTTAACCATGCATGATAGTAATAAAGGAAGCTTACCCATGTATAACAGAGTAAGTCTCTATAGATCCCAATGTACTATATCTTCAGAAGAGTGGACACACATCATTATTATTCCAAGTGCCTCGACAATTAAATCAATCATGTATGTGATGTTACGTGCATGCCTCAGTTTTATATGATTTGAGCATGACTAATAGATCCATATAGATCCTGATAAAGGTCATTGGATAATATCCTGAAGTACTTGGGAAGAATTAAGGATGAATTACTGATATAAGGAAGCGAGGAAAGGTTAATTGTAGAAATTTACACATGTGCAATCTTCAAAACCAAAGGATGAATATTGATCATAACCAAACTTTGTGGTTTTCTTGAACAACAAAGTTATAAGTTGGAAGAGCTTCAAGCAAGAGACGTTACCTTACTATACAACTAATTTTGATTATATTGCAACATCTAAAGTAGCAAATGAAGCAACATGGATTGAGAAGTGCATTATTAAACGTGTGGTAGTTCCAACATTGATGATACAATACATATTTATTTGTGATGACAACATATCCATTGCACATGCTAAGGAATCCAAATCGCATCTCCTTCTCAAGAACATACTATGAGTTAGCATCTCATATGATATATCATACTGTGGGGAGATTTTAAGATTTTTATATTACCAACTTATATGAATGTCCTTGATCCCTTGACGAAAGTACTTTAACAACATAAACATGATGGTCATGTTAGATCACTTAAAATGAGATCCATGAGTGATTAAATCTTGTGCAAGTGAGATATTGTTGATATGTATGCAATGAGAGCCATCATTGGATGATTGTAATGGAATAGTTTGTACATGTTTTATTTTTATTAAAAGGTAACTTCTCTAATTATATTTAATTTAATAGTGATATAAAGATTCAACATAATCATGTCCTAAGTATGTATAGATTCAATGACATATTGTTTGGGTTAAGCACATCAATAAGGGATCATATGTATGCTAAGATTATTCACTCCTGTTATGTCCCTAGGTAGAAATTATTTTGGATTAAATAAGAAAACAACAATACTTAAGAGTTGTGTACATGCTGAATGATGACTATGTTTCATTATACATGGTATTGCATATTAAATTAGACATAATTGTACTTGTTAAAGAACAATTTTTTTAGGACAAAGGAACCTTGTTGATGATATATGGAAGCTATATCATGCCATCCAAAGTCATTTCCCATGAGACACAAATTATTGTGACCTTTAGACCTAAAATCGCTATTGTGAGCCCATGTTGTTCTTTGTGATTTAACACTTCTGAAATGGACTTTGAATCAGGATTTTCATACATGTATTGATGAAGTGCACTATGATGTTGTGGATTATTGTGGGTGATGTGGATGGGAATTTTCCCTCTTGCTAGAGTGACATCCTGGCCACTTAATAAGTGAGACTATGAAATTCATGTAAATATTCATGTTAGTCAATATATAATGTTGTTCTCAATAAATCTCAATAGTCTAATATAGTTTAACAAACATAGATGGAATGTTACAAGTATAACTACTCCATGTTGTAAGTTCAATATTGATATATGTGATAAAAGGATTATGCATGTCTTGGTAACAATGGGGAGTTACAAGTTGAATTTCTTTTCCAACTTATTGCAATTTCTTGGGTAGAAATGAAGTGTTTCTATATATGACACATATTTTGTTGGTGTAATGATGATTGAATATTCAACACATGTTCATTGCATATTTAGACTGGCCTTGGTCATTTCAAGTAGTTATTTCTTATTATTTTTCTTGGTTTTGTGGTTGTTGCTTTTGTTCTCAAAATATTGTGATTCTAATAGAATTTCTCACTCTCGTATAGGGAAAAACACTAGCTAACTTTAAAGCATGTTAGTGGTCCAATCCCAATTCCATGTCTCAAGTTTAGAAGAATTTAAAGGGCTAAAAGAAGAAAATCAACATTTTTGGGCATGTCAGGCAGGCGTTTGGATTCTCTAGTCAGTCGATTGGCCCGATCAGCCAAATTAGCCTCCCAAGTATAAGTGAATTGGCTCATTGGTATTACAAGTCAGGTGATTAGAATTCATCTTCAATTGATTTTGAAGTGAGTAACCAACATGGTTTTTGGTAAACCTCCCATCGAGTCTCGCTAGCGAGTTGCCCGACTTGCCTATAGAAGATGGCCCATAAGAGAATTCCATTTGGCTAACTTGAATTGCCTTTAGGAGGATCACTTGAGAGTGAGTCACCTGACTAGTCGACCTAGTCAGATGGATGGAATTCCAGAAGCAAACCCCCACTCAAAGGCCAGTTGGGCAACCTGAAAGACCAGTAAGCTGACTCGCGTGACAAGTAGACAAAAAGAAAGACAGTTGTTGGCCCATACAAATTAAGTTTAGTGGATCCATAAAACCCATCTCTCTCTCTCTCTCTCTCTCTCTATATATATATATATATATATATATAGGGATGGTTTTTAATGCCCACGCGGGTATCTATATTTGCTACCCGTCGAAGAGACACGGTAGCATGAGTCGTAAATAAATCAAATTATTCTGTTCCCAAAGATTTACATATATGCTCGTCGTGGGGTTGTTCCTGTCGCCAAACACGAGCATCCTGAGTGTGTCGTCGAACATGGTCATACCTACACTAGTCAAGACCTCGTGTATCCCTCGTGAGATGGCATGGAGGTTCATGTAGAAGAATGTGAGGTGGTCGATGCCATGCGGCTACGATGACAACTCGCAGCACGTAAGGGGCAACATTACGGTGAGGAGGTTGGGCGGTGGAGTCGGGTTGTCGCGGAGGATCACATGCAAGATGAGTTGGGTCTCGGCCAGGTACATGTCCACAAGGTCTTCCTCAGCTATGAAGACCGCCGCAAGGAGGTCGTGGAACCCTAACATCACCATCCCTTGCTCCAGGTACATCCACAGCGCTGTCACGACCTGTGTGATCTCGCACCGCTGGTCCATGCAGAGGAGGCGGTCGAAGACGAAGCAATCGGTGATGTGGTTTAGCAGTATGTCACGCCGCCGAGAACAACAGCATGTCATCATCATCGTCGTCATTGCAGCTCCCTCCGCTGCAGCACTCTTCGGCGTCGTTAAGCATTTCATCCATATCCATGCCGCTCACAACCACCAGCCCATTTATTTTTTCAATTAAATACATATATCTAGTAATAGATGACATTCATATTTTGTCTTGAATAAAACTTCTTGGAATGACAAGAAGTTAGACATATTGACTGAGTATAAATTAGTTACATATCCATGTATATAATATTATATTAATTCATGAAATAAGAAAAAGCTTTCTCACCCAGTCATGGCATGAGAGCATGAAATGGCCATCACTGAGGCTCCTATTCCAATAGGGATACCTCTCTGAAAGTATGTGGATGTAGTCCCTAATTGTGCGCCTAATGGACTAGATGTCATGTGTCATAGAAAGTAAACCTAGGACACAAATAGTAAATATATGGTATAAAAAGTAACTATTCGACATAGAAAGTAACTCTAGGACACAAATAGTAACTATATGGTATAAAAAGTAGCTATTCAACACTAAGTAACACAAAAGACACAAAAAGTAACTTTATGGTACAAAAAGTAACTGTGTCACAAAAAGTAACACCATGAAGTAAAAAGTAACTATTTGCGGCAAAAAGTTACATCATGGCAAAAAAAGTAATTATCTAATACTGAAAGTAAGAATCAATCAGTGTCTTGGTAAATTGAAAAAGTTCGAGACAAACAGACAAAATTAATTTATTTTGGTAAGTTGCGTTGGTGTAACTTTATACAATAATTATAATTAGGACTAAAATAATTTTAGTAAGTATTATGTGAGTTTGTAGTCATTTTGTTACTATTTTTATCAAATATTATTTTTCATGTCAAATAGTTACTTATCGTATCATGTAATTATTTTTTTATGTCTAGTAGTTACTTTGTGTGACAAATAGTTACTTTTCTTACCGCAAAATTACGTTTTGTGTCAAGTGGTTACTTTTCGTACTCATCCTATTGACCTGATCCCTGCTGCTTGTTTTGGTTTTTCTGTGCCTTTATGGATTTACAGTGGTGTTCCACCAAATCCATTGATGAGTGACAGCTCCTCCACCTTCACCACCTCTTCTTTCCTTTTACATATCCTTATAGATACATGCACTTGTGTGCACTCACATGCAACGCAACAGACCAGCCGGTGTTATTAATTTCACGTATGCAATGAGAACTCTGTATCTCATCCTCTAGGGACGATGAAGAAGGCCACGCCATAATATAATAAATGATAAGCATGATTATGTGGATTATATACACTGAGCTGGTCAACGAGTTGATACGCTACTCCCTCCTCGCTGGCGGCCAGTGCGTCCGCCCCATACTCTGTCTCGCGGCTGCCGCCCTGGTCTCCTCCATCCCGGACTCAGACTCCATCACCATAGCCTGAGCATGTTCTACCGATATGATCTACACCATGACGCTAATCCACGACGACCTCCCCTGCATGGACAACGATGACCTCATGACGCTAATCCACTGAACCTAATGCTTGAGTAACTGAACCTGATGCTTGAGTAAATGAACCTAAAGCTTGAGTAACTGCAAGTAAGACTTGAGTAACTGAACCTAATGCTTGAGTAACTGAACCTAATGATTGAGCAACTAAATGTAATGCTTGAGTAACTGAAAGTAATTCTTGAGTAACTGAGAGTAATGATTGAGTAACTGATAGTAATTCTTAAGTAACTTGTGCAAAATGAAGATTGATTCTAACATGGATTGCTCTATTATTGTTGACAAAATGGATTATTTATTAGTGTGATGCAAAAAGACTGAATGTACAGCTAATCTTGAATGCTTCGAATACATTTATGGTTTGAATGCTTATGTTCTTGAATGCTTTAAATACATTTATGCTTTGAATGATGTAAGAGTAACTCTGAAACCACTACGAGTAACTGATACAACCATGCGAGTAACTGAACTGAAAGTAACAAAATGCTTGAGTAACTAAAAAGTAATGCTTGAGTAACTGAAATTAATTCTTGAGTAACTAAGAGTAATGCTTGAGTAACTGAGAGTAATGGTTGAGTAACTGAAAAAACCCTGCGAGTAACTGTCACAACCCTGGAGTAACTGAAAAAACACTGTGAGTAACTGAAAAAGGACTACGAGTAATTGAAAAAACACTATGAGTAACTGTAACAATACTGCGAGTAACTGTGACAATAACGCGAGTAACTAAAAAAACCTTGTGAGTAACTGTAATAGCAGTAAGAGTAACTGCGAAAACACTGTGAGTAACTGTCACAACCCTGTGAGTAACTGAACAAACAATGCGAGTAACTGAAAAAAGCCCATGAGTAACTGAAACAAGACTGTGAGTAACTGAACACTACAAGTAATGGTTGAGTAACTGAACAAACCTGTGAGTAACTGAACAAACAATGCGAGTAACTATCACAACCCTGTGAGTAACTGAACAAACACTACGAGTAACTAAAAAAACCATGTGATAACTGAAAAAACCCTGTGAATAACTGAAAAAACCCTGCGAGTAACTGAAAAAACCTGTGAGTAACTATGAAACACTACGAGTAACTATGACAACAATGCGAGTAACTGAACGAGCACTAAGAGTAACTCAAATAGTAGTTAGAGTAACTGTGAAAACAATACGAGTAACTAAAAAAGCACTATGAGTAACTGTGACAACCATGTGAGTAACTGAATGAGCACTACGAGTAACTCTAACATCAATAAGAGTAACTGTGATATCCTAGAAAAGAAACACTATGATTCAAACTCAGTTACTCTTATACTTTGTAAGAGTAAATGTGACAACACTAAGAGTATCCATTGAACACAAAGACAAACACATATTCTTCAAAAAGAATAACAATGGATCAGAACATATTCTTTGTAACATATTCAAAGTATACATACAGCTACTGGAGCACAAGGTAACACAAAGATAGATTACAAACACAAGTGAATTACATAGAAGGTTACAAAATCACTTTCACAAAACTACACAAAAAGAACAAACCCTTTACAGATTTGAACATGCCTCACTGACGCACTAATCAACTACAAACTCCACTAAAAAAGATAGAACCACATATACATCAATAGAAGTAGCAACGACACCAAAACATGAGCAGTAGAAATAGTAGCAACAACTCCCAATCAGCAAAACAAGAATGATCTTAACAGCAGTAGCAACATCAGCTCATCACACTAGAAGTAGCAGTAGCACATAACCATCAACAGCAGTAGCAGCAGCAACACATCACAAGAGCATTAGCAGTAGCACATATCCATGAATTGCAGTAGCAGCAACAGCTCCCAATCGCATGATAAAAGAACAAACAAAACCACAATAAGCAGCACCAGGATTCTCCCCACAATCAACAGCAACAGCAGAAAATAAAGCTTAGCGAGCAGCACCAGGAGCTGGAAGAGAAGAATAGAATAGATCAGTAGTAGGATAAGATAAAAAATATAAACATCAAACACAAACAAACAACATAAGCAGCACCAGATATAGTCATTGAGCAGTAAACAGCAACAACAGATAGTCCAGAAGAGCATCACTGTAGAATGGACTACTCCTTAGGACAGTTCCTGTTGTCATGGTTAACACCAAACTCTAAGCAATTCTTGCACTGCCTCTCTCTTTTAGACTGGGCAATCTCAACTCCAGATTTAAACCTCACATATGTGGATTTGGGTCTCCCCTTAGTTTTGTAAACATTGGGGATATGAACCTTGAAAGCGGAAGAAGAAGTTGTATTTGAAGCAGTTACACCAGCACTTGCATCTGCACCAGTATCAGCGAGATCCAATTCTAACAACTCCTTTCGCAAGGCTAGCAATTTTTCATGGCAAAGATCTACAACGTTATTCCTACACACTATGTTCACAATCAAATTGTAGGCAGAAACAAGCTTAGGAGTCCTCCCAGTGGATGGATGACTAACTGACGCTTTGCCAAAAATCAAAGGATGTTCTCTGTACCCTTTGGTGAATCCAGTCTCAATTTGTTACTTTTGGTCAAAGAACATCCAGACTAGATTCACTATCATCTTCTGATTCCATGTATTTTCTTACAAGGACGGGAGTCAGATGCCGGCGGACATGGTCGTCATCGGGGTTGGTGCACGTGCAAACACGGATCTGTTCGAAAGGCAGCTGGAGATGGAAAAATCAGGCGGGATCCATGAGGGAGAGGTTATTGAAGATGCACATGCCAACACATTTGATTCTGGACAATTTGAATATGGTGACAATGAGCTTGTTCCAGACATGGAGGATGAAATAGGCGTATCCACGGTGATGGTAGGAGGTAACTTCCAAGTCGGGGAAGTAGTGACAGTCATTAACAATGCAGGTTGTGCCATAGTCAGAGAGGATTGAGTGTTGACTGTAAGGATGTAATTTTTTGGAATAAAAAGTACCTAATTAAATTTTGGCAAAGATAACACATGATTTACAGATAACTATTCTACATAGAAAGTAACTATCACACATAAAAAGTAACTATTTTTCATAGAAAGTAACTATCACACAAAAAAAGTAACTATTTTACATAGAAAGTAACTATCACGCATAAACAGTAACAATTTTTCATAGAATATAACTATTACGCATAAAAAGTAACTATTTTTAATTGAAAGTAACTATCACACATAAAAAGTAACAATTTTCATAGAATATAATTATTACGCATAAAAAGTAACTGTTTTTTATAGAAAGTAACTATCACACATAAAAAGTAACTGTTTTTTATAGAAAGCAACTATTTTACATAGAAAGTAACTATCATGCATAAAAAGTAACAATTTTTCATAGAATATAACTATTACACATAAAAAGTAATTGTTTTCATAGAAAGTAACTATCACACATAAAGAGTAACTAGATTTTATAAAAAAGTAACTATATGATATGTACAGTAACTATTTGGTATAAAAAGAACCTAATTAATTTTTTTTAAAAATAATGCATGATGGGTTATCTTGTAGACAACCCAATATAAATATATTGTAAGTTTAAATTATAAAATATAAAAACTACTTACTAATAGTCAATGTTTTCTTTTCTTTCCCCAAAAAAATGTTCTCTTTTCTTATAAAAATTGAATAAAATGCATCGTATTACACTATCACTACCATAAAAACACCATATTGTTCATGTTTTATTTTTCACACTTTAAAATGTGATAATGCAAACCACTAACATCGTGTTTATCTTTTCACGGGGTGTATGGAGCACGAATCGCACAAAAAAAGGTAAATTCTTCACAGGCCTCTAGATGCTTCCACTGTCTTTCTCCTCTTACTATTATTGCTCGTGCTCTTCGTGTTTCACTTTTCCTCTGTCGCTCCTCATCTTCTCTGCCCTAGATGGTCCCTCTGCCCCAAAGTTGACCAACACATTAGGAAAAGGGCACTAGAATGCCGGAAACTTCCCTCCCAACACTACCTCTTAAATGACTCAAATCTCCGCCTCCTACCTGTATTAGGTTCCCAAAGGATGACTCTGGTACCGGCGGGTCGATGCGGCGACGGCAGTCAATGAAGATGGCAAACACGGTGTACTCCTCCGACATGAGCTTCCGAGAACGGCACACGGCGTGCTAGACGTGCGAGCCGAGGGACCGGAATGTCGACAACAGTGGAGCGTCGGGTGGGAGTACGACATTGGTTGCAGGCTTGATCACGACAAAGGTGCATTCGGGGAAGGTGAAGATCTTCTCCGGGGGGGGCTGTTTCTCGTTCCCTTCACCGCTTCTTCTCCCCACCACTATCCCTCTCTCCTCTATTGGTCAAAAGCGGCTATAAAACCTCGCTCCTCTACCGTCGCCTCTCCCTCTCGATTTCTGAGTAAGGCACTGGTTACCAAGAGAGAGGAGTAGAAGGAGTGGGAGAGTGTGGGAGAAAGAGAGAGAGAGAGAGTAGGTGATTAGAGTGGCGTGAGTAACAAGTTTGAGAGAGAGAGCTACATAACAAAACCCAAGAGGCGACCGAGAGTCACAGACAAAGGTGGGAGGGAGAGCTTGTTGTTGTACTTTGCTACAAGGGATTCGACAGTGATTACTCCAAGAGCGACTACTAGTAGCCATGGGAGAGGTAAGCATCCACTTACTGGCCGCCAAGTCACCCTCGCCATCCATTAAACCCCCTCCCAGCTATATCGCTCACTCCCCGTGCTATGCGTGCAGAAATAGGGCAAGGGTGGCGATGACAAGGAGAAGTTGGCGGCGAAGACCGAAGGAGGAGGTGGCGGAGGTGACACGAAGAAGAACTACAAGAAAGATGGTAACAACAACAGTGAAGGTGGGGATGGGAAGAAGAAGGACGACGTGACCTTGACCATTGTCCTCATGAGGTTCTCGAAGTACGACTCTGGTACCGGAAGGTCGATGCGGCAGCGACAGTCGATGAAAATGGCAAACATGGTGTACTCCTCCAACTTGAGCTTCCTGGTGTGACACACGGCGCGCCAGACGTGCACACTGAGGGACTGGAATGTCAACAACGGTAGAGCGTCGGGTGGGAGTGCAACCTTGATCGCGGCCATGGTGGATCTGTGGAAGGCGAAGATCTTCTCCCGGAGGGGTTTTAGGTTCGGGTTCGAGGTCGTCAGATTGGACTTCTCGTGCTCTGCTGTGGAGGATGGGAGCGGGAGCTTGAGGCGTGTGTTGCGGGCATAGAAATGACACATAGAAACACCGCTAATAATAACTAAAGTCATATAATTTATAGATTATGCCACTGGGCTTCCGTGATGGGTAGCATCCCCATATTACCCATGCGGGCATTGAATAAACCACCATATATATATATATATATATATATATATATATATATATATATATATATATATATATATATATATATATATATATATATATATATATATATATATAAACCTAACCTAATGATTGAGGGGTCGTCTACACTCGGTTCCAAATTTGTTTTTGGATCAAGAGTAGAAGAAAGTAAGAAGGAATGTCATCCTCTTCATGGAGATTGTCGGACTTACTTCTGCTGGAGTGGAGAACTACCATCAGAGATCATTGTGTGTACACTTCACCATATCCAGTGATATGCTCACTTATGTCTTCCTTTATAGTTGTGCTTTATCCATGGATATGAGCGATTTGTTTCCTCACTGGGTTACGAAAGTATTCTCATCGCATGTAATTCATTTAATCTTTTATCAGGCGTGTTTCTATATGAACTTTTGGATTGCCTGCATTCAATTATTCATTATTCTTTGTATTGATCACTCAATTGTAATGTTTGATGATATGTTAGCTGTAGAGATTGCAAAATTTGAGATTAAATCCCGACTGATTGCATTGAGCCCCAGATGAGATCTCAGAATGGGTTCTCTAGGATGCTTGGTTCATTAATTGTGGGTAATGAAACCTAGATCTCACGAGCAAACCAATCCTTACACAATCCATATCCTGAGAGTGTATCTATTTACATGTTCCTAGTCTCGACATCATAATTGAAGCAAGATATGACCATTAGACGATCACGTAGGAAGTGGTGGTGAAATCCATGTCCTTGTGTAATGAATTCCTAATTATTTGATCTATTTATCATTCTTTTCATTCTCTTGCATTAGTTTAATAATCAATCAATTGACCATTTCCTAAATATCAATCTTGGCTTCTTGGAGACAATAACAAATTCTTAATAATGTTGTCTATTGGGTTCAATGCTAAACCTAACTGCAATAAGACTCATAAGTTTGCATGTGGGGATTTCACACGTAGTTTAGGTAAAAACTTAGATATTATCCCTAGGTGAATTTATTAGTGCCTAAATTTTAACATCAAGTTATGGCATCATTGATAGGGACAACAAAATAGTTTATAAATCCATAGATTAGATTGATTAGGCTTTTATTTTCCATTGATATCCATTCATATCTACTTCAATATTAATCATGTCCATTATCTTTGAGGTTAATAGTGTGTGTGATGCTCCACAAACATTGATTTTTCTCCTGTTAACCTTCATCTAAAGATTGATCGGACTTTCAGTCGCTTGAACTGAGAAAATAGAAATAAGATGGATGAGAAAGAAATCACCCTATGACTGAACATGGATCTTGCATCCCAGCAAGAGGCTCTTATACATGAAACAAGAGCTTCTATAACAGAGGAGAACATGGATAGAGAGACTACCATTCTTGAAGCTAAATAATAGAAGCATCTTAGGTATTTCTATGTCCTTAGACATATAGATGCGCATCACCTGGTGGTTCCTCCAGCTATTGCATCCCCACAATTTGGGATACACTCATAGTGCATCATTTTGATGTGAAGAATAACCTTTATTAATAACAAATGCAATGATTTCCAATATCACTTGTAGGGATTTGTAGATTTTTCTACTTTGAACAAGCAAATCAGTGTTCCTAAATACACCATAAAACTCCAACTATTCAAGTATTGATTGACGGACAAAGTAAGGGGTTGGTAGAACTCCATGTAGGGAAATAATATCACAACTTGGGAGGGTCTTCAAACCAAGTTTTTTGAGAATTATTGCCCTCCATCTGTCACTTTTAAGATCCCAGGCCAGATCACACAGTTCTCTATGGCCCTAGGAGAGTCCATTGCTAAGGCATGGGAACAATTTAAGGAACTCCTAATCCGATGCCCACATCATGGAATCCAACAAGTCTAGTTGATAAAAACTTTCTATAGAGGTGTTGATGATGACACCAAGAAGTTCCTGAATTCCTCACTTGGACGAAATTTTATGTTCCAAAACATTGATAGTGCATGGGAAGTTGTCAAGAGAGGTTCTAAATATCAATCTCATTCAAGTAGAGGACAAGACAGTGTTATTAAAGTAGCCAAGGTGGAAGACAATAGTGAACACCAATAAATAGCCAAGTTCTTGAAAATTTTGTATTTGAAGCAAGAGTTCAATTCCTATGAAAGGAGGGGACAATAACATGATTCCCAACATTAAGTAATATATGCTCTTTTATGAGAAGTGTAAAGGCCATGATTACTCCACTCTAGGTTTCCAGCTCCTCTATATAGTCATAATGATAACTGCTCAAGTTCAAGATGAAGATGGGTATATGGAATATCTAAATTATATCCATGGCATCTAGGACCAAGGCTATCATAATCCCAACCACATCATAAGTCACTTGGGGTTTGAATATGTCTACCCTACAGGAGCTAAAAATGCCTCGCAATTGGGGGGGGGGGGTCAGATGGATAAACAAATTTAGGATCCTTGTGGGTTCCAATACAATAAAAAAATATAGAACCAAATATATTTACAAAAGAATTTTCAAGAATTGTAGCTATAATCAAGGAAAACCTTTCTAGGATACTAATCAGGTGCCACAGATGCAACAACCAAGTGTTCCTTCTTTTTATCATGATGAAAAATTTCCAATTATAAAGAAGATCCTTCAAACCTAGTAGTTCATGATTTCCAGTCATCATTGTTGGGTTTTCAGGGGAGACAGAGAAGGCAGCGGAAACAAAAAAATTTTCTCCCCCAACCCATACCGAGGAAACGCGTCAACGTCTATATAATAGGAAAGGATGGTTTGTGGAATCATACCTTGTCCCGAGGCTTGCTCGGCGACAATACCTCGCGCAATGCGCGGTCTTCAACTCCGGTCTTGGACGGTGTCTGTGCAGCTCCTGGTCGTACCGGGACTGACGACTCCTCCTCCTACCGGACTGTCGGATGACAGTTGTCCTCCTGAGCGGCAGTGACCTCCCGCCTCTGTAGTAGTCCACACGGACCACCTGGAACTCCACTCTCCTTGTCCCACAAGGAAGTGGAAGGAGTCGCACCCTCCTGTTGACGTACTAGTCGCCAAAACACTCTCCTGCTACTAGTTGCAACTGTAGTTGTCCTTCCCTTGCTGCACCTCCCTTTTGCGGGAAGCACTTGCTCGGGATCTCTCACGGTTACCAAAACCAGAGAGAACGACAACTTCGCAAAGCAACCAGCTTGCATTGAGTTATACTTTGAGAAGCCCCCAATACCCCTATATATAGGCGGGTCATGGGACAGGGTTCTCTGTGCCCGACAATATGGGACTAAAGCAGGAGTAGAAGGGTTCGAGAATTTTCCACAAAAAGCAACCGGTTCGCAACTTGAAATGATCGGTTCACAACTGAACCGATCGGTTCGGCCGTTGAGTCGATCGGTTGGACCTGAGCCGATCATTTGGGGCACTCCAACTGATCGGTTGGTGCCCTGAACCGATCGGTTCATGGTCCTTATCCGGCTCAAAAAGACTTTCCTTGTTTCGTTCTCAATTGGTATCGTATACCAATGTTATTCCCAATCGAATTGGGCAATTGGAAACCAAAGGAAAATTCTTGCCGACATGACTTTCCCAACTGGTCGGTTGCACCAGTTGAGCCAATCGGTTCAACTCTTGAACCAGTCGTTTCAACCTGGGAATGAGTCGATCGGCCTGGACACTCCAGCCGACCGGTTTAGCACCTCAGCCGACCGGTTCATCACATGAGCCGATCGGTTGGGAGCACAGGTTGGGCAAAATCAGTCAATTGCGATTTCAATCAATCTGATACTCCAATCAATGCGTCCAACACCTTGAACCATATGATATTGAGCTATTGACTGATTGAGTGTTTAATTGAACTACTAAACTCCTTTAGTAATCAATCTAAACATTGCTTTGTGGACAAAACTCCTCTTCCAGGTTAAATCCTATGTGTGTGACCCTGTAGGTCCATTTCACGTTGGCAGTGAAAGTCCATAACACTTATGACTTCACAAGCAAAGAGCGGTGCCTAGTCACACATCAGTGCTACCCAAGTCAAAGTAGAAAGTTGGAGAACAACTTTCATCCTACAATCCGTGAATGATGTTACAGTGAATGTATAATTCCTTTGTCACTGATATCCCGAATGAACTCAAGGCGTGGAACAGTCATCCTGTCAACGTTCATTCACTTTCTTGATCTCAGAGCAGATTGAACGAGATATGTATGACATCAATATCACATACTGATTCACACATGTGTGCGCACGCCTATCTCAATCCTACTCATCAAGTGGCCTTGGATATAAAACTCCCTCAGGAGGGACAAATCCCATATCTATCACTCACCCCTCAAAAGCCCCATGTGTCAAAGCCACCCAATCATCACCTTTATAACAATCCATGTTTCAGGACTGCGTTTGATGATGTCAAAGTGTGCCCAACGACATGTGTTGAGTGTAGTGATTTCAGGTCTAAGAATCACACTCACCACCATCACTGTGAGTAATGACTGTGACTACCATATCATGGTTCCATGTGTCAAACTCACGGTGGGTCTGTCCGGTACCTTGTTCTCTAACAAGTACCTATGTGTTTGGTTTGATATCTCTATATCATGACTAATGATATTCTGTCATCAACCAACACCACAATCTAGTCTTGTGTGTCATTGCTGTCTATCTACCTTCCACAATGACATCCGACTAGGGACATAACAAGAATGTACAAACTCTTAGCATCCGTATGATCTCATCGTTCATGTCCTTAACCTGAAAGCATACGTCATTGAGTATTGTCATTCTCTAGACATTCAATCTGTTCTATCACTATCTCATATGACTGAACCAGAAAGAATTGGAAGCTTGCCTTTGATGTT
This sequence comes from Alisma plantago-aquatica, assembly GCA_963693085.1. Classification (NCBI taxonomy): domain Eukaryota; kingdom Viridiplantae; phylum Streptophyta; class Magnoliopsida; order Alismatales; family Alismataceae; genus Alisma; species Alisma plantago-aquatica. The sequence goes on from OY856412.1 coordinate 826,598,517, forward strand.
TATCAAACCAATCTTAATGTATCCCACCAATCATCCCATGATTGGCTCTCAGGGCATACATACCAACTTACTCCCACTTGCACTGCGAGCCAATCACCCTTGAATCATATTCATAGTGATCTTCAAACATGTCCCACATGTCACTGTGCTCTAGTGCCAACATAGTGAGTAATGGCAACACCTTGCCAAAGTCTGTACAAATTGCATGTCTCACATCTCTTCGCTGTACGTCACACGTATGAGATGGAGTTGCCGTAATATGTGATCTAGTATTCCTTTGCTAACCTTTAGCCACATTGCATGATCAAGGATTCCAGACTTGTCATCAATGAGTGGAATATGTATAAGTTCATCTCATGAACTTCCAGATCCATATAGTATCTACTGCTGTTCTCTAACACATAGATACTCGGCATTTCCTTTTAAATAGTTTTATTGGAACATTTCCAATTATCAACCAACTTTCACTTTTATACATCCTATGTATATTTTGCGATTAATTTTCTGTTCTTTTGGAAGTTCGCATCAATGTAACTCTTTACATCAAACTCTTCCTTATCTCCATGGAACTAGTACTTCACAAGTACTTATCAAGTTCTCATGGTATTCCAGTAACCCTTACTGGAAGTAGACAGACATCCACTCGTCATGTCCCACATACGAGTTATCAGGATGAGCACATCATATTGCTATGTCCCACATACAAGATGATGAATGCATTTTATTCTTGCCATGTCATACATGCAAGACAATGGGATGATTACATACATGATAGATCCATATCTATTCTTAGTGTTCCCATTCTTCATAAGAATTGGACACTTGGCCTTGGGATACTAATATCCATATGGACAAGTTTTCTCCCACTGAATCTGTGCATACTGAACCCTTTAGTACAGATTGCCAATGTATGCTTTTTCTTTCCAGGTCAAGAGATTTTTCAAGAACTATCTCTATAGATCTCTATTCCTATCACATAGGAAACATCTCTATCTTCCTTAAAGATAATTTCCACTTTTGGATTTCCATTCTAGAACAATTCCATTTCACATCAATATGTGGAATGTGAATACGCTCCCACTAAATCACAGATCCCTTCTTTATCTTTGACATATCAGTCAAACCCTTTGACTATATCATCAAAGTAAAGATCCAATTTTGAGTTGCTTGTACTCAATCAATCACGTTGATTAGTCCATTGTAACTTATATACTTCATTTGCATTAGTGGATTCATAAACCTTATAGGTTGTGTCACGTACACATCCTTATTTTATTCCTCAAAGGAATGTGGTTTTAGTATCCATATGCCAAATGTCTTAGTCATTAAGTTGCAATCAACAAGCATCATCCTTCTCAAAATGTTATCCATGTGTCTTAACACTTAAGACTCATTTGCACTTATGGATTTCATCCAATGAGTGCTACCATCAAGGTCATACCTTATGGCTCACATGGAAGTCATTTAGGATGTAATGGTTCTATACCATAACTCAAAATCTGATTCCTCATATTCATCTAGATAGTTGACTCATCACATGAACAACTCATCACATAGATAATTGAGGTGTATCTGTTAAGGATTTAAGAACTCACAACCCTTGTGATTCTTAATTTCCTTTATTAGTGTGGGGTATTCTTTTATTAAGAAGAATTCAGTTATTTGATAATCATTCTCTAACTCCTTAGAGTATGATTCCTTCTTGATTTAGACATCACCATGCCTTAATCATGAGTTCACTATGATACACTATCATAATCACTCATAAGGATCTCAAACATTTGGTCCAAGTATTTCATTCATTGATCTCATCAAGAATTAATACTTTACCAAATTTGTACTTCATCTATGACAATCTTGAACACTTCAAGATGTTCATATTGGTATTTCTCTAAACACCATTTGAAGTATTAGCATTTGTTCCAATTGGTATGTAAATACATCACATGTATTATACCTAATAGGATAATCACTCTCCCACTACCTTTAGTGAAGATTGATTAATCATGTCCAAGATATTCATGTCTCTTAATGGTTCTCTAACCAAAAGAGTCTAGGTTTATCCATCATATGGAAACTAGAAATGAATTTCTCATGATTGATGCTAATTTGATTGTTTGAGTTATCAATAACTTTAGGTATCATTTTATCTTATGCATACCATGTATCACAAGATAAACAAGGAATTGCCACAAAGATCATATCTTTAAGATTGAAACATCAACTTTATTAATTTCCATCATTGTCATACAATATGCAATAATAAAGTGTTTCTATCTATTGGCAATATATAAAATAGCAGTTCTCAACTTTATTTCATGCCCTTTAGGCTGAAATAAACTGAAAGATACTCCTATCTATGGCCGCAACACTTGCTCCAATGATGGGTACTTCTTTCTTGGTCCTTTCACAAAGGCCATCACTTCTTTGTGGATATTGCATATCATATATGACATATCCATATCTTGGTATCATATACCTCGAATAAAGAAGTGGATCATTTCATGATACCTTAGGTGGAGATCTCCATCCCCTCCTTTATCTTCTTTTGTTCTTCCAGATATAGAGGGCAGTTCCCTCATACACCCTTTCCCCATGTTCCTTGAGGCTGAAGACGGCTTGGATTGCTGGCTAGCATCAGAACACTTCTTAGCTTTGCCCTTGCCCTTGCCCTTAAGACTTACCTTTTCTTTGATCACATCAAAGATTATGGTTTGTCTTTCTTCATCTTTGCCTCTACTATCCTCAACATGTCCAACAACTCTGTCAACGCTTGTCAAAGTTGTTCATGTTGTAGCTTATCATGAATTGTATGATTCTCGCAACATTTGCAGTATCATACCAATAGCCAACTCTTGGCTCAGATGGAATCCTTCTTAGTCAGGTCTTTCCACATACCCAATCACATTGAGTGTGTGAATACCTTACTGGATCTCCTTCTGTCATGCCATACTAGGACAGTGTTTTGGAGACATCATATGTCTCATGTTGTCTCTGCAACTCATAGTTCAGAGAACACAACATCAAGCACTCCTCATCAATGTCTTTCTCAGTATGCTTCCATAAGCATACTTTCAGCCATTGATGTGGTGGGATCGAGTTCATCTGGTTCTGGTATAACTAGGACTTGGAGCTTTCGCTCTTTGAGAACACTTCTCACCATCCTAACTAGTCGTGGAATTATTCCCATTTAATTTTTTGGTTTCAAAGACCGATCGCAAATAAAGTGATTTGTTGATTAACCATTTATTTTAACAAAAGGAAATATATGCAATTTCAGTCCAAAACTCTTTTGACTTATTTGATTGATTTGAAAAGTTGACGATAAAATTAGGCCTTTAATTAATTATCGCTCCCACTATTTTACTTCAAATTGATAGCCCTCACCATCAATTCAGAAGATTGCAGCGTACAACCTTCTAGTGGGCAAGATCCTGAAATCCTCTAAGCCATGGACCAGCTAGGGCTGTCACCCACAACATAGATCTCTCAGGTAGGCAACTTTTGCCAATTGCATCATATGCAACTCTTGATAAAATGTCATATAAAACTCCTTGCAATGATCATCTCCATGCCTCAAGGCGCTAGATCCTATCTAGGTCACCTTGTTAAGTCCGACCCAAAGCAAACACGATGAATATGCACCCTGCTAGGGCAGACCCACACATTCATCCTTCACGCTTCCACGAGGTAGACGGTGCACCACGCTAGGGCGTGCCCACACTTGGTCGAACAAGCTTTTCACGTGTGTCGCATTTGGAAGGCATCTAAAACTTAATATTTTAATGAGGGATTTGGTTTTATATACATATACATATCCAATCACCACAATACATAGTATGTATCATATACATGCTATATCCCACAGAAAACATGCACAAAATGATAAAAGCAATGATTATGGCCATCCTAATGTGATTCCTCGAGCTAAGAGGAATCACGGTCATCTAGGTCTACATCACATGCAACCTTTACAAGATGAACTATGTGTCTTTGCCTTCCGAGTTGATCAACTCATCTCATGAATGATCTGCTCTCTCTGGCCGGTTGTCTGGGTGCCACAAGCCGATCGGTTGGCTCCTCCAACCGATCGGTTCTCCTGGTCGTCGTGCATCTCGTCATGTCTGCCACCCGCTCGTCTCTCTCCTCGAACCGGTCACCAACCGATCGGTTCACTCCTTGAACCGACCGTCTGGAACGTCAACCGATCGACTCACTCCTTGAACCGATCGTTTCAGCTGTCGTCTTGATGTTCGCCGGTCTTCGACATAACAGGAAATAAAATCTATCCTATTTATTACATTGCTTTAAAAGGGAAAACCCCGAGTTACATTCGGGGGGAGCAAAGGTAGGAAAGAATCTCGAATTATTTTGAGTTACATCAGGAATAAGAGAGGGTAGAGCGGTGCGCAGACTGAGATGCAAGCAACCACAAACAACCACACACAGATAGGGGTTTATGGGCCATAATCATGCTACACACATCCACCACAAAACTCGTTTAAGGGCGACGCGTATCAAGTGCATTAATAATACATATCATATATGTAATTAGGGATTTGTGGATTTAGGATTGGACATGCATAAAGCCGATATTATTTGCATCGTATGCAATAAATAAAGGCGACAAACCAAAATCGATCATATCGATATTCCTAAAATATAGAACAGTTGACGTGGCTCTGATACCACTGTTGGGTTTTTATGGGAGACAGAGAAGGCAACGGAAACAAAAAAAATTTCTCCCCCAACCCATACCGAGGAAACGCGTCAACGTCTATATAATAGGAAAGGATGGTTTGTGGAATCATACCTTGTCCCGAGGCTTGCTCGGCGACAATACCTCACGCAATGCGCGGTCTTCAACTCCGGTCTTGGACGGTGTCTGTGCAGCTCCTGGTCGTACCGGGACTGACGACTCCTCCTCCTACCGGACTGTCAGATGACAGTTGTCCTCCTGAGCGGCAGTGACCTCCCGCCTCTGTAGTAGTCCACACGGACCACCTGGAACTCCACTCTCCTTGTCCCACAAGGAAGTGGAAGGAGTCGCACCCTCCTATTGACGTACTAGTCACCAACACACTCTCCTGCTACCAGTTGCAACTGCAGTTGTCCTTCCCTTGCTGCACCTCCCTTTTGCGGGAAGCACTTGCTCGGGATCTCTCACGGTTACCAAAACTAGAGAGAACGACAACTTCGCAAAGCAACCAGCTTGCATTGAGTTGTACTTTGAGAAGCCCCCAATACCCCTATATATATAGGCGGGTCATGGGACAGGGTTCTCTGTGCCCGACAATATGGGACTAAAGCAGGAGTAGAAGGGTTCGAGAATTTTCCACAAAAAGCAACCGGTTCGCAACTTGAAATGATCGGTTCACAACTGAACTGATCGGTTCGGCCATTGAGTCGATCGGTTGGACCTGAGCTGATCGTTTGGGGCACTCCAACCGATCGGTTGGTGCCCTGAACTGATCGGTTCATGGTCCTAATCCGACTCAAAAAGACTTTCCTTGTTTCGTTCTCAATTGGTATCGTATACCAATGTTATTCCCAATTGAATTGGGCAATTTGAAACCAAAGGAAAATTCTTGCCGACATGACTTTCCCAACTGGTCGGTTGCACCAGTTGAGCTGATCGGTTCAACTCTTGAACCGGTCGTTTCAACCTGGGAATGAGCCGATCGGCCTGGACACTCCAGCTGACCGGTTCAGCACCTCAGCCGACCGGTTCATCACATGAGCGGATCGGTTGGGAGCACAGGTTGGGCAAAATCAGTCAATTGCGATTTCAATCAATCTAATACTCCAATCAATGCGTCCAACACCTTGAACCATATGATATTGAGCTATCGACTGATTGAGTGTTTAATTGAACTACTAAACTCCTTTAGTAATCAATCTAAACATTGCTTTGTGGAAAAAACTCCTCTTCTAGGTTAAATCCTATGTGTGTGACCCTGCAGGTCCATTTCACGTTGGCAGTGAAAGTCCATAACACTTATGACTTCACAAGCAAAGAGCGGTTCCTAGTCACACATCAGTGCTACCCAAGTGAAAGTAAAAAGTTGGAGAACAACTTTCATCCTACAATCTGTGAATGGTGTTACAGTGAATGTATAATTCCTTTGTCACTGATGTCCCGAATGAAATCAAGGCATGGAACAGTCATCCTGTCAACGTTCATTCACTTTCTTGATCTCAGAGCAGATTGAACGAGATATGTATGACATCAATATCACATACTGATTCACACATGCGTGCGCACGCCTATATCAATCCTACTCATCAAGTGGCCTTGGATATCAAACTCCCTCAGGAGGGACAAATCCCATATCTATCACTCACCCCTCAAAAGCCCCATGTGTCAAAGACACCCAATCATCACCTTTATAACAACCCATGTTTCAGGACTGCGTTTGATGATGTCAAAGTGTGCCCAACGACATGTGTTGAGTGTAGTGATTTCAGGTCTAAGAATCACACTCACCACCATCACTGTGAGTACTGACTGTGACTACCATCTCATGGTTCCATGTGTCAAACTCACGGTGGGTCTGTCCGGTACCTTGTTCTCTAACAAGTACCTATGTGTTTGGTTTGATATCTCTATATCATGACTAATGAGATTCTGTCATCAACCAACACCACAATCTAGTCTTGTGTGTCATTGCTGTCTATCTACCTTCCATAATGACATCCGACTAGGGACATAACAAGAATGTACAAACTCTTAGCATCTGTATGATCTCATCGTTCAGGTCCTTAACCTGAAAGCATACGTCATTGAGTATTGTCATTCTCTAGACATTCAATCTGTTCTATTACTATCTCATATGACTGAACCAGAAAGAATTGGAAGCTGGCCTTTGATGTTTATCAAACCAATCTTAATGTATCCCACCAATCATCCCATGATTTGCTCTCAGGGCATACATACCAACAGACTCCCACTTGCACTGCGAGCCAATCACCCTTGAATCATATTCATAGTGATCTTCAAACATGTCCCACATGTCACTGTGCTCTAGTGCCAACATAGTGAGTAATGGCAACACCTTGCCAAAGTTTGTACAAATTGCATGTCTCACATCTCTTCGCTGTACGTCACACGTATGAGATGGAGTTGTCGTAATATGCGATCTAGTATTCCTTTGCTAACCTTTAGCCACATTGCATGATCAAGGATTCCATACTTGTCATCAATGAGTGGAATATGTATAAGTTCATCTCATGAACTTCCAGATCCATATAGTATCTACTGCTGTTCTCTAACACATAGATACTCGGCATTTCCTTTTAAATAGTTTTATTGGAACATTTCCAATTATCAACCAACTTTCACTTTTATACATCCTATGTATATTTTGCGATTAATTTTCTGTTCTTTCGGAAGTTCGCATCAATGTAACTCTTTACATCAAACTCTTCCTTATCTCCATGGAACTAGTACTTCACAAGTACTTATCAAGTTCTCATGGTATTCCAGTAACCCTTACTGGAAGTAGACAGACATCCACTCGTCATGTCCCACATACGAGTTATCAGGATGAGCACATCATATTGCTATGTCCCACATACAAGATGATGAATGCATTTTATTCTTGCCATGTCATACATGCAAGACAATGGGATGATTACATACATGATAGATCCATATATATTCTTAGTGTTCCCATTCTTCATAAGAATTGGACACTTGGCCTTGGGATACTAATATCCATATGGACAAGTTTTCTCCCACTGAATCTGTGCATACTGAACCCTTCAGTACAGATTGCCAATGTATGCTTTTTCTTTCCAGGTCAAGAGATTTTTTGAGAACTATCTCTATATATCTCTATTCCTATCACATAGGAAACATCTCTATCTTCCTTAAAGATAATTTCCACTTTTGGATTTCCATTCTAGAACAATTCCATTTCACATCAATATATGGAATGTGAATACGCTCCCACTAAATCACAGATCCCTTCTTTATCTTTGACATATCAGTCAAACCCTTTGACTATATCATCAAAGTAAAGATCCAATTTTGAGTTGCTTGTACTCAATCAATCACGTTGATTAGTCCATTGTAACTTATATACTTCATTTGCATTAGTGGATTCATAAACCTTATAGGTTGTGTCACGTACACATCCTTATTTTATTCCTCAAAGGAATGCGGTTTTAGTATCCATATGCCAAATGTCTTAGTCATTAAGTTGCAATCAACAAGCATCATCCTTCTCAAAATGTTATCCATGTGTCTTAACACTTAAGACTCATTTGCACTTATGGGTTTCATCCAATGAGTGCTACCATCAAGGTCATACCTTATGGCTCACATGGAAGTCATTTAGGATGTAATGGTTCTATACCATAACTCAAAATCTGATTCCTCATATTCATCTAGATAGTTGACTCATCACATGAACAACTCATCACATAGATAATTGAGGTGTATCTGTTAAGGATTTAAGAACTCACAACCCTTGTGATTCTTAATTTCCTTTATTAGTGTGGGGTATTCTTTTATTAAGAAGAATTCAGTTATTTGATAATCATTCTCTAACTCCTTAGAGTATGATTCCTTCTCGATTTAGACATCACCATGCCTTAATCATGAGTTCACTATGATACACTATCATAATCACTCATAAGGATCTCAAACATTTGGTCCAAGTATTTCATTCATTGATCTCATCAAGAATTAATACTTTACCAAATTTGTACTTCATCTATGACAATCTTGAACACTTCAAGATGTTCATATTGGTATTTCTCTAAACACCATTTGAAGTATTAGCATTTGTTCCAATTGGTATGTAAATACATCACATGTATTATACCTAATAGGATAATCACTCTCCCACTACCTTTAGTGAAGATTGATTAATCATGTCCAAGATATTCATGTCTCTTAATGGTTCTCTAACCAAAAGAGTCTAGGTTTATCCATCATATGGAAACTAGAAATGAATTTCTCATGATTGATGCTAATTTGATTGTTTGAGTTATCAATAACTTTAGGTATCATTTTATCTTATGCATACCATGTATCACAAGATAAACAAGGCATTGCCACAAAGATCATATCTTTAAGATTGAAACATCAACTTTATTAATTGCCATCATTGTCATACAATATGCAATAATAAAGTGTTTCTATCTATTGGCAATATATGAAATAGCAGTTCTCAACTCTATTTCGTGCCCTTTAGGCTGAAATAAACTGAAAGATACTCCTATCTATGGCCGCAACACTTGCTCCAATGATGGGTACTTCTTTCTTGGTCCTTTCACAAAGGCCATCACTTCTTTGTGGATATTGCATATCATATATGACATATCCATATCTTGATATCATATACCTCGAATAAAGAAGTGGTTCATTTCATGATACCTTAGGTGGAGATCTCCATCCCCTCCTTTATCTTCTTTTGTTCTTCCAGATATAGAGGGCAGTTCCCTCATACACCCTTTCCCCATGTGCCTTGAGGCTGAAGACGGCTTGGATTGCTGGCTAGCATCATAACACTTCTTAGCTTTGCCCTTGCCCTTGCCCTTAAGACTTACCTTTTCTTTGATCACATCAAAGATTATGGTTTGTCTTTCTTCATCTTTGCCTCTACTATCCTCAACATGTCCAACAACTCTATCAACGCTTGTCAAAGTTGTTCATGTTGTAGCTTATCATGAATTGTATGATTCTCGCAACATTTGCAGTATCATACCAATAGCCAACTCTTGGCTCAGATGGAATCCTTCTTAGTCAGGTCTTTCCACATACCCAATCACATTGAGTGTGTGAATACCTTACTGGATCTCCTTCTATCATGCCATACTAGGACAGTGTTTTGGAGACATCATATGTCTCATGTTGTCTCTGCAACTCATAGTTCAGAGAACACAACATCAAGCACTCCTCATCAATGTCTTTCTCAGTATGCTTCCATAAGCATACTTTCAGCCATTGATGTGGTGGGATCGAGTTCATCTGGTTCTGGTATAACTAGGACTTGGAGCTTTTTCTCTTTGAGAACACTTCTCACCATCCTAACCAGTCGTGGAATTATTCCCATTTAATTTTTTGGTTTCAAAGACCGATCGCAAATAAAGTGATTTGTTGATTAACCATTTATTTTAACAAAAGGAAATATATGCAATTTCAGTCCAAAACTCTTTTGACTTATTTGATTGATTTGAAAAGTTGACGATAAAATTAGGCCTTTAATTAATTATCGCTCCCACTATTTTACTTCAAATTGATAGCCCTCACCATCAATTCGGAAGATTGCAGTGTACAACCTTCTAGTGGGCAAGATCCTGAAATCCTCTAAGCCATGGACCAGCTAGGGCTGTCACCCACAACATAGATCTCTCAGGTAGGCAACTTTTGCCAATTGCATCATATGCAACTCTTGATAAAATGTCATATAAAACTCCTTGCAATGATCATCTCCATGCCTCAAGGCGCTAGATCCTATCTAGGTCACCTTGTTAAGTCCGACCCAAAGCAAACACGATGAATATGCACCCTGCTAGGGCAGACCCACACATTCATCCTTCACGCTTCCACGAGGTAGACGGTGCACCACGCTAGGGCGTGCCCACACTTGGTCGAACAAGCTTTTCACGTGTGTCGCATTTGGAAGGCATCTAAAACTTAATATTTTAATGAGGGATTTGGTTTTATATACATATACATATCCAATCACCACAATACATAGTATGTATCATATACATGCTATATCCCACAGAAAACATGCACAAAACGATAAAAGTGATGATTATGGCCATCCTAATGTGATTCCTCGAGCCAAGAGGAATCACGGTCATCTAGGTCTACATCACATGCAACCTTTACAAGATGAACTATGTGTCTTTGCCTTCCGAGTTGATCAACTCATCTCATGAATGATCTGCTCTCTCTGGGATGACCATGCATCCAATAGTGAACCTCAATTCTGCATTACCTCAATATTATCCCATCAATGACGCATCTCATATGACAATTCATCATCCTACATCAAATAATGGGAACTGACCCCACACGACTCGAATTGTTTGCCCTGGTATTTAGACAAATGGCTCACCATTTGGGGTAAGATACAAAAAGCAAGACTCCAAACAAAGATAAAGGAGTGACTAATAGGGAATAAAATAGGATAAAATAGTGATCCAACTCAATCTCCAGCTTCCACCGCTCCATGGTGGTAAAACACATGCATCGATACAAAAATGTTAAACAAGGCACTTGTTAGGAGGCAACCTGGTGGTCATTATAATTGGATTCAATGTTTGCATTAGAAGTATTTTGATTGAATTTTTGTTCCACCATTTTTCCTTTTTTAGAATGCATTACAAAGTTAAACATTAAGTTCATTAGAATCTTTCTTCAAACATTGATTGCAAAACAAAGTTCATGCTAATTGTAAGCCTGCCAACTCCCAATCGACTGACTGGATGGTTTTTAACCAAAGGTCAGATAGGAGACAAGTTTCTTGACTAGTGTTACGAGTTGGGAGACCCGCCTCTAGAAGGGTAATTTCCCTTGATTCCAGATGCTTGACTTGTCCAACTAGTTGCCCAACTGGTGGGTACCGAACAACCCAATAGCTACTGGACTTAGCAATTGAATTCCAACTGACTAACTAATCTAGTGATTTGTCCGACTGACCATGGATCTCTCTCACACATGAAGCTTCCAAGTCTATTGACTTAAGTCATGTGATGTGGGCGACTAACTTGAATTATTCCTCAAGATACATATGCTTAGTTGGGTGACTCAGACCAAGTGAGTTAGAAGATTGAATATGATCTTCAATGTGGGAGAATGTCAGTTGGGTGACTCAAACCCAATGAGTCAATCAACTAGACGTCTACAGTCCATATAAGAAACATTAGGGCAAAGGAGTCGACACCAATTTCATCTACTTCCTTTCCTGATTAGACATTGAGCTCCCCTCTCAGTAAGTACCTCACTTTAAGCCACTACACTCCTATTTCTAGTTTGGCAATCTGATCATCAACACCAGATGATGTAGCCACAATTGATCGACCAATCCATAGCTGCCTCACTACCAAGAAATGATGCACCCCATTCATGTAGATCGCTTTTCCCCACAACCAACCAACCAATTTGAATCCTTACCAACTTACTACTTCTTCCCCAACAGCCTAACATGACCTACCAACTAACTCATGAATAATGCTCTATATTTTCCGATCCACCTTCATTCCATGCCTTCTTTATAGCAAGTTGACTAACTCACATCCATCAAATCAGGTGACAAGTGACCACATAGACCAAATTGATTGACTACAGTCGTGCGATGTTGCATGCACCAGTCACCCAACTGGTAGTTCCCATTAGTCCACTCTAGCAGGCAAGTTGACTAATCTGTTCATTGAGTCACCCAAATCTGCCATATCTGAATCATGGCCACCATTTTGAGTCATCAGACTCATACGACCATTCATCCAACTCATCCACATCAGAGTCGTAGTCACCATTTTTAGTCACCTGACTAGTGCAACTAGTCGACCTATTAATACCCAAGTAGGCGCCCATGATGCCACACACTAGAGAAGGTGGTTGTGACCAATCATCTAGTGGCTTTGTCCACATTTTTTGTAGAAACTCAACCCTTTTAGCTCCAAGAAGGGTGAAGGTGAGGATAAAGAAAAGCAAGATTCTCCCTCTCTCTCGATCTCAATCAACCCACCTCACTCACACGAGAAGAATTTTCTTTAAGGAAAGCGAGTTGAGGAAGGAGATGATTCCTATTTTGAGGAAGCTATGAAATCTGACATAGCTACTATTGAGCCAATCATCCAGGAGCTCCATGCTCAAGATGGGGTTGTAGTACAGCATGTTGCTTCTTATTCTTCTCCACCTTGACAAACGTCACCACCAAATGGCATCCTGAAAGCTTGACCCATGCTCATCCCACCCACATCACCCCTCTTCCTAGAAAGTATAAGGTGTTGGTTACAAACAATAATGAAAATAGGTATAAGTCAATAGAATTACTTGGTATGAAGCTTCCTCGATGGGCATGTCAAACACACTTAAGGCCCTTGGCATCTAGGAAGCTATGGAAACCTTACTTCACCACTATCACATCACTATCTTCCCTTTTTGAGTGTGGTTAATCTTCAAGCAGCTCACCATTGAGCTCTTTGCTAGCTTTGTGAATCACTACTATACGTTTCATGTTACAACCCCACCTCCCGATAACCCCCAATTAAGGGAGACCGAGAGGTCAAAGCCACACCCATGACTTCCGGATCAAAGGTTCGACAATTAACCAAGAATAATTATCAAATTTTAACATACTATACTGAAAGCTGTAAGAAAATAAAATTTTGCATACCTTTTTTAAAACTTGGATCTCTAAACTTCTATCCACTTAAGGATTCTATTCTAATTAATCCTCCTTGTATTTTACTTCATGTATTTCACAATATAACGATTTATTGTTTGTCCTTTTGGCTTGTACCTAAAACGCCGACAAACAAAACGTCGGTCAACCAAAGCTGGTATGTGGGGGAAACAATAATCATGCAAGTATGTTAACAATGTAATCATTCAATTAATCATTTAACAAACAAGATTACGTTTAAGGCATACTACTCAATCCATACCTATCCACTACTCTGTGTTGTCCCTGTAAGGACTTATATGATACCTCTGTAAAGGTAGAGTCGCATGGCACCACCCAAAGGTAGCCCAATATCTGACTCGCTGTGACTTGATGGACCTACCCTCTAGGCAGCCATATACTAAGTCATTCATGACCAGATGGACCTACCCTCTAGGTAGCCATATACTAGGTCAGCCATTACGACACAGAGGGGACCAGGATCTGACCTAGAAGGCGTATACATTATATGATAGTCATAGTCACTTTATAATTGCAATATGAACATCCAAACAGTTTTGTTGCATTCAATGCGATTAAACATCCGGGAATCCATCGGAAAACCTAAGCGGTTATTCATAATTAACCACATACCTGATTTGATGAGTCATGTAGATTATTCAACATATACTTCATGTATATACAATCAAGCCAATCAACAGGTCCAAGCAAGTAATTCAATCATCACATAATTCCTGAAAAGAATATGTACTCTATTTATTAAACACTTCATCAAGAATCTACTTTACTGACTTGGATTCTCTTTCTAGAGTTTCTAATATGCATTAAGGTTTCATTGATATTCATTAGGGTTTGTTAGATCAATTTCTCAAACTTAATCCCTTTTAGGTTAACAAACCCTAAAATATTCTTTTCCATTTATATAAACCCTAATTTCTCAAACTATTTATTTAATAGTCTTTCATACCCCGATTGACTTAGGATCATCATATCCCTATTTGTTTATGGATTCGAACAATTAAAACAATTAAAAGACATATTCTCTTAAATTAGGGTCTTCAAGCTCATTAATGCATATTCATGCACGAAACCCTAAATTAAGCCAATTATATAAAAAGATCATCTTTTTAGATCCTATTTTCACTTTTATTAACAACAGGTTAATATCAGCTTGAATTATCCATTGAACAATATTAAATCCATTTATCATCTAATCTAAGGGTTTTACCTTAATTAAATCATTAAAGATGATAACTTTATGTACTTTTCACATTTCAAGCATATTTATGCACTTAAACTCTAAATTAGACTAATCATGTGCAAAGTTCTTCCTTTTTGAACATAATGTACATTTTTACATTTAACAGGTTAACATCAACTCTAATGATCCATTAAACCCTATTACACACATTAATCATATCAGATTAGGGTTTCTTAATCTGTAAAGTATCAAAGATGATTACTTCCATTAATTTTTCAGATTGCAATTAGAATCAAACTTCAAACATAATTTATTTGGCTTCCTCTCGTTCTGAGGATCAATTTTCATATACGTTTCGTCTCAATCCGAGTTACGGTTTGCTAGATATGATTTTCACAAAAATTCACTTACTTGACCAATTGGAAGAGGCCACGTCGCCCCATGCCCATGCAAGGCGTTGCGCTGCTTTGGAAATATTTCGAATTGACCAAAATGCCCCCAGGTTAAGTGATTGATTTCCTTGGCTCGTGGAGGGTAGAGTCGTCCAACGCTCACCCTTCATCTTCAAGCTTGAGAACGGCCACCGCAGCAGCCCTAGCTGCGAGTTGCGTCCCTTCTCCACCCTCTCCTAGACTCCGAGGACCACCGGAAACGGTCCCTACACCTCCGACGCTCCATGGCGCTCCTCTGGATACCCAAAACGTGCGGCCCAAGCCGCCATCCTGCGTGGGCCAGGTCCGTCTATGCAGCCGACCAAGCAGCACATCCAGTGCGTTTGCGTCCAAGATACAGTGAAGAACTGATCGCCAAGTTCCCCTCTGGCTTCATGGGAACTTCTATCCTCCAACCAGATCAACCCAGAACCCTCAAACGTCCCAGGGATAAAGCTATACCCTCGACTAGGGTTTATACGTAAGAAACAAGGAAGAGAACGTGAGATGTTTCTCTCTCTCTCGAGCTCGAACCAGGGCTTTACCCCGTTATATAGGGTGAGGTACGAAGCCCTAAGGAGTGCCTCATGAGGACTCAAGTCCCAAACTCAAAAGGAAACACTCTTTTCTTGGTTGTGAAGCAACCAACTCTCTCTCTCTTCATTAACCTTTATTTCCTTGATATTCCTTATTGCATGGCTATTTAGGAATTCAAATTTCCTCCTTCTTATCCTCTTTATTCTTACTCTTTAATCCATTAAAACGAATTTCTATTTTCTTTTAATAGAAATTACTTCCCTTTTCATAATGCCACCAAAACCTTAAATCATATTATCTTTTTATTATGCAAATTGGTATTTTCTCTTTCCTCTCCCTTTATTGGGGCTCCTTGTACCCCAAGAAACTTTATGATTTTGAAATTACTTTTTAAGGATACTTATTATCCTTCTAGATGCATCTAAATGCATTATTTCACATTATCTTGCTTATTTCTCATTAAAATATCTCTTTTTGAGGATTTATCTTTATTTCTCTTTTATTTTCCTCATTGGCATTCCTTTTAATATTAGCAACCTCATAGATACGAAATTTCCCCAAGAAATCTTATTTATGCCACTTTCCACTCATTTCCCACATTTTATCATTATTTTTCCAATTTCTTTCTTCATAAAGAAATACTTAATTAATCTTTTCTTTTCTTATTGCTTTCTTTTTGCAACCTTGGACTCCTTGGTACCCAAGGAACCCAAGAGGCACAAAATCCTCTTTGGATTTTCCTTCTAGAGGTTTCTACATATTTCTTTTCTTGAAAATTCAATTATCCATTTACTATTTGAATTTCCTTGTTATTGGGCCCAATAGCCAATAAAGCCCACAAAGCAACCAATCAAGGCTATTGTGAAAGGAATCCATTTATTCAAAACAAATCATATCATTATTTGTTCAATTATCTTTAATATGAGAAATTACATTTCTCACTAATTGAACCCAAAAATTGGGGTTGTAACATCCTTCCCCTTTTATAGGAATTTTGTCCTCAAAATTTTATCAAGCAAACAAACAATTCAGGATAAGACTTTTCCATGTCCATCATTGGCCCCTATGTGGCTTTATCGTACTCATGGCGCATCCAAAGAACCTTATCATCACATATTCTTTTCTCTGAGTTCTTGCATCCTGGTGTCTATAAACTACACAGGTGACTCAGGCCATTTCAGCCTCCCTTGGGGCTCACTAGGTTCATTGCTCAGCACATCGTCGGGGTACCTCACATAGTGCTCTAAATTGGACACATGGAAAACATCCCACATTACTTTATCCTGAGGGGTAAGGTCAAAATTATCCTTCTCCACCAAACCATGTCAAAAGAACCCATGCATCGGGGACTCATCTCTCTTAGCCATAACTTATAGGTGTCGGATTTTCATGTCACATATCTTCCCACAGTGAACTGCATGCCAGTCTACTTTGCATCTGCTCATGACTCCCGTCGTCTCTAGGCTCTTTTCAGCCATCGCACGATCAAAGCGACTTCATCTACACGCACTGTGGCCCTTTTCTAACCATCATGTGGTCCTTTCACCAACATCACCTTACTGAAGTGATGACCGACATAACCTCCTTTACAGAGCTTCTTATAAAACCCGATACTAGCTATGGTGGTCATTGTCACATCTTTCATAGGACAAGAACTGTCTCTAGATATCACCCTGAATGAGCACACATGCTCTCATCAGACCCTTTAGTCTGGATCATACTACCCATAGTTAGGGGTGACAAACTATACTAACATTGAGTTCTTCATGCACCTACTTCCATCTTTTAGAAGGAAACCTTTAGGTCAAACTCAAGAACCTTTGAACTCACTTCATGGTGTAGTTAAACCATCTCTCTCATGGGTAGTTCAACTAGATTTGTCCCTTAACAGAACTCTTTCTTTCTCATGTTATCTAGGTAAGGCGACCTTCCATAACCCATATTGCATTTCGACCTTCCTTGGCCCAGGGAAGACTTACAACATTCATAGTGATGAACTCCCTTTCTCTTTCGAGGACTCTTTATCCTTTATATCAATGCACTGGGTTAATGGTGTTCGTCCTTCACCCTTAGCTTGCATGGACATATGCAACTTTATCTTCAGCATCCAAAGTGCTATTTCCATTTTCCAGGGGGTATGATGATATTCAATCATGATTTCATGTATGTCGTGATTCTTCAAGATCGATTCCTCTGAAACCCTAAACCACTCTAGTCGAGGTTTCATCACCTTCTTTTCCAAAGAGGTGCATCTGAGATTCTACCACCATCCTTTCATTGCATCAAGGACTAGACTGGCTAACCAAACAACCCTTACTTTTCAACGTATCTTGTTACATCTGAGTGTTATCCAAACACCTCTCCATTTCAAACTTAGGGTTAGCCAGACAACCTCTTCTAGCCTCTAGTCAAAACAAGTCAGATGTATCTCAACCAGAGCATCCATTACTACTTCATATCCTTAGGTATTAGGTAACATTGAAGATGTACACTTTCATGTATTTCACCTATCATCTCACCTCAAACTCTATGTCTATCTTCATTAAGAACACTCTCTGATTTCATCATCATGGTGATCAAACTCAACCTGGTATAACTTGTAAGTTCCACATAGCTCATGCTAAAAACATCCTCATAAGGTGACTACCTCATTCCTTTTAGTATTTGCAAACCATCCATGTATTATTCACTTTACCAAGGTAGGTTATCTTCTCTGCCCCCATTTCTCATGGCAACGTTTCAACCTACATCATCTCTTATCCTTGCTGTATGGTATGCATAATGTCCTATCTCTCACCCCCATAACAAGAGGAAATAAGCATTTGGATGCAGTCCAAATACAGAGTTCTTCCTGTTCCAAGAGTAGAGACGGTACATCCCACCTTGCCAATACACCTTTTACATCTAAGTTGCAACGTGCCACATAAGTCTCTACATCACAGACATCATGATATCGAACTAGTCTTAAACCTACTGAGATTTATATCCTTGGTCATCTCCTCTAGGTCTATAGGGTACCGACTCTTTTGGGGTCATCCCTCTTCCCTCATGCATCAAGAGAGTGCCCTACTCATCTGCCCTTTGGGTCCCATGAGTTCATGAAGGTGATCAATCTCCTAACCCATGGCCCTCAGACAATGATAGTTGTTACCTCCCGACCCTACGGTCATGTGCAACTGGGGAATTATGTAACTCCTACTTTCATCGGTCTTATCCCTACCTGACCCTAGGATAGACTTAGGATTCTCCATCATAGTACATGTTCACTTAGATCCTTACCCAAGTCTTCATCATCTCTCTTTTTGCATTCAAGGGCTGGCCTTCATCCTTTCATCGGAATCATGGCGACCTACCTACCTTGGTCAAGCCCCATACAGGTTACCTCCATGGTAACACAACTACATGCACTTAGAGATGGATATCTATGGGCCTACGGGTTCATTCTCATACCATGTACTTTTCACTTAACTTCTCAAGATCCTAAGAGACCTCTTTAGGTTACCTTAAACTAACCAAAACTGATATACACCCTACCAAAGGTGTCTCTCTCCCAGGATGGGAGGAAAACTATCTCTTAACAGCAAGGTCACAAAAGCTCTTAGGTCTAGGGTTTACATCCATATGAGCCTACTTAACCCTAGCAAGCTATTAAGGCACAAGCAGATCGCCTACTGTACCATGCTAGGTCATACTTGTCCTCTTTCCTTAATGTTGAAACAAGATCATACCTTCCTTCATCATCAACCTTGCTATGAGAGGTTCATCAAGCATACCTTAAACTTAAGGGACTTCCCTTTTCCCTTATACATGAGGCGTACCATGCTCGAAACTATAGAAACTTAATTCTCTTCATGAGCATTAGGTATACCACTTCCCCTCTTATATCAGGAACCCTAGGTTCATGTTCTTGATGTCCAACTGCATGCTCTATCTCTTAACCATGAATCTAGCTTGCAAAAGGCATAACATGCACTTCCTGTCATCCTTCAAACTTCAACTCGATCAACAATTAGAGTTGGATCCTCCTCAAGGACAAACCATAAGATACAAGGCCTCATAACCTGTTACAAAACCACCTCAGGGTATACAGAACATCTTCTTCCTTTCTCAGGAGGTAACCACTTATACCATAGGCACATAGGTACCAGAAACCTCATTCTTCCTCTAGGTTTTGGTCCCTCCCATGGCAACAAAGACATCATCAACATCTAGGGATCAAGCATGTGGTGACCACTATCATCCTCTTAGGTCGCATCATCCTCGACTCCCGACTTCTCCTCATATCTCGGAGTCTAGGATTCCAACCTTCTTGCTGGGTTTCCTACTCTCTCTCTAGAGCTAACCCTATAACTAACCTCACCATCTAAGGGGCTATCTTTTACCCTAACATGCATGACCCTTCCCATGGTTGGGTTGCCAAAGGTGCTAGGTCACCCATGGATCATATGGCATCCCAAAGGCATGTCCCTTCAAACACCTGGTCCAACTCATCTCTCTCTAACCATCACTTAGGGTTGGGGTTAGCATCATCCTCAGTGGATGTGTCAGGTCTCTACTAGCAATGGAGATCTCTATCTCCAAGACTGACTTATCCTCCTGACAAGAAGGTCTAGCCTCAGGTTTCTTCTGAGGACATGACAACTTATGTCATATGACCTAAGCATGTATCTATTATTTAATTTGCGCTTAATCCATTAAGCTTCTGTCCATGACATCTTATTTACATGCTTTTCATAAATTTGATGGAGGATTCCTTAGACCTTATTAACCTTACCCATACCACAAGAGGGTGAGGAAAGGAGAGAAAACCCTAACCTTAAGGTCCTTAACAGAATTTGTGATGAGAACTGATGAATAAGATGAGAAAGTCCTAAAGGTAACTTATTTCGATTCATACCCTAAGACTTTGGCCAGGCAGTCACACAGATCCGGGAGTCCTCGTATTCCGACTAGCGGTACGAAGGAAAATATTGCCAGCCCTCGGTCGTGATCCTTTTCTAGACACCTCCGTATTTTGGATAATCCTCTAATAACTCCCTTGGGTTCTATGGAGTTTGAAAATTTTAATAATTATTAATGGTTAACTGAGGAACCTAATCTCTGATACCAAATGTTACGACCCCACCTCCTGATAACCCCCAATTAAGGGAGACCGAGAGGTCGAAACTGCACCCATGACTTCCGAACGGCAATTAACCAAGAATAATTATCAAATTTTAACATACTATACTGAAAGCTGTAAGAAAATAAATTTTTGCATACCTTTTTGAAAACTTGGATCTCTAAACTTCTATCCACTTCAGGATTCTATTCTAATTAATCCTCCTTGTATTTTACTTCATGTATTTCACAATATAATGATTTACTGTTTGTCCTTTTGGCTTGTACCTAAAACGCTGACAAACAAAACGTCGGTCAGCCGAAGCTGGTATGTGGGGGAAACAATAATCATGCAAGTATGTTAACAATGTAATCATTCAATTAATCATTTAACAACTAAGATTACGTTTAAGCCATACTACTCAATCCATACCTATCCACTTCTCTGTGTTGTCCCTGTAAGGACTTATACAATACCTCTGTAAAGGTAGAGTCGCATGGCACCACCAAAAGGTAGCCCAATATCTGACTCATTGCGACTTGATGGACCTACCCTCTAGGCAGCCATATACTAAGTCATTCATGACCGGATGGACCTACCCTCTAGGTAGCCATATACTAGGTCAGCCATTACGACACAGAGGGGACCAGGATCTGAGCTAGAATGTGTATACATTATATGATAGTCATACTCACTTTATAATTGCAATATGAACATCCAAATAGTTTTGTTGCATTCAATGCGATTAAACATCTGGGAATCCATTGGAAAACCTAAGCGGTTATTCATAATTAACCACATACCTGATTTGATGAGTCATGTAGATTATTCAACATATACTTCATGTATATACAATCAAGCCAATCAACAGGTCCAAGCAAGTAATTCAATCATCACATAATTCCTGAAAAGAATATGTACTCTATTTATTAAACACTTCATCAAGAATCTACTTTACTGACTTGGATTCTCTTTCTAGAGTTTCTAATATGCATTAAGGTTTCATTGATATTCATTAGGGTTTCTTAGATCAATTTCTCAAACTTAATCCCTTTTAGGTTAACAAACCCTAAAATATTCTTTTCCATTTATATAAACCCTAATTGCTCAAACTATTTATTTAATAGTCTTTCATACCCCGATTGACTTAGGATCAACATATCCCTATTTGTTTATGGATTCGAACAATTAAAACAATTAAAAGACATATTATCTTAAATTAGGGTCTTCAAGCTCATTAATGCATATTCATGCACGAAACCCTAAATTAAGCCAGTTATATAAAAAGATCATCTTTTTAGATCCTATCTTCACTTTTATTAACAACAGGTTAATATCAGCTTGGATTATCCATTGAACAATATTAAATCCATTTATCATCCAATCTAAGGGTTTTACCTTAATTAAATCATTAAAGATGATAACTTTATGTACTTTTCACATTTCAAGCATATTTATGCACTTAAACTCTAAATTAGACTAATCATGTGCAAAGTTCTTCCTTTTTGAACATAATGTACGTTTTTACATTTAACAGGTTAACATCAACTCTAATGATCCATGAAACCCTATTAAACACATTAATCATATCATATTAGGGTTTCTTAATCTTTAAAGTATTAAAGATGATTACTTCCATTAATTTTGTGGATTGCAATTAGAATCAAACTTCAAACATAATTTATTTAGGTTCCTCTCATTCTGAGGATAAATTTTTATATAAGTTTCGTCTCAATCCGAGTTACGGTTTGCTAGATATTATTTTCACAAAAATTCACTTACTTGACCAATTGGAAGAGGCCACGTCGCCCCATGCCCATGCAAGACGTTGCGCTGCTTTGGAAATATTTTGAATTGACCAAAATGCCCCCGGGTTAAGTGATCGATTTCCTTGGTTCGCGGAGGGCAGAGTCATCCAGCGCTCGCCCTTCATCTTCAAGCTTGAGAACGGCCGCCGCAGCAGCCCTAGCTGCGGCTTGCGGCCCTTCTCCACCCTCTCCTGGACTCCGAGGACCACCGGAAACGGTCCCTACACCTCCGGCGCTCCATGGCGCTCCTCTGGATACCCAAAATGTGCGGCCCAAGCCGCCATCCTGCGCGCACCAGGTCCGTCTATGCAGCCGACCAAGCAACACATCCAGTGCGTTTGCGTTCAAGATACAGTGAAGAACCGATCGCCAAGTTCCCCTCTGGCTTCGTGGGAACTTCTATCCTCCAACCAGATCAACCCAGAACCCTCAAACGTCCCAGGGATAAAGCTATACCCTCGACTAGGGTTTATACATAAGAAACAAGGAAGAGAACGTGAGATGTTTCTCTCTCTCTCTTGAGCTCAAACCAGGGCTTTACCCCATTATATAGGGTGAGGTACGAAGCCCTAAGGCGTGCCTCATGAGGACTCAAGTCCCAAACTCAAAAGGAAACACTCTTTCCTTGGTTGTGAAGCAACCAACTCTCTCTCTCTCTCTCTCTCTCTTCATTAACCTTTATTTCCTTGATATTCCTTATTGCATGGCTATTTAGGAATTCGAATTTCCTCCTTCTTATCCTCTTTATTCTTACCCTTTAATCCATTAAAACGAATTTCTATTTTCTTTTAATAGAAATTACTTCCCTTTTCATAATGCCACCAAAACCTTAAATCATATTATCTTTTATTCTGCAAATTGGTATTTTCTCTTTCCTCTCCCTTTATTGGGGCTCCTTGTACCCCAAGAAACTTTATGATTTCGAAATTACTTTTTAAGGATACTTATTATCCTTCTAGATGCATCTAAATGCATTATTTCACATTATCTTGCTTATTTCTCATTAAAATATCTCTTTTTGAGGATTTATCTTTATTTCTCTTTTATTTTCCTCATTGGCATTCCTTTTAATATTAGCAACCTCATAGATACGAAATTTCCCCAAGAAATCTTATTTATGCCACTTTCCACTCATTTCCCATATTTTATCATTATTTTTCAAATTTCTTTCTTCATAAAGAAATACTTAATTAATCTTTTCTTTTCTTATTGCTTTCTTTTTGCAACCTTGGACTCCTTGGTACCCAAGGAACCCAAGAGGCACGAAATCCTCTTTGGATTTGCCTTCTAGAGGTTTCTACATATTTCTTTTCTTGAAAATTCAATTATCCATTTACTATTTGAATTTCCTTGTTATTGGGCCCAATAGCCAATAAAGCCCACAAAGTAACCAATCAAGGCTATTGTGAAAGGAATCCATTTATTCAAAACAAATCATATCATTATTTGTTCAATTATCTTTAATATGAGAAATTACATTTCTCACTAATTGAACCCAAAAATTGGGGTTGTAACATGTCATGAGTACAACTGCTCTTTCTACATGTTTGGATAGGATCACTCCCTTGACCACACTGACCTCACCGTCATTATCCTAGATGTTGACTAGGAAAAATTGGATAAGTGTGATGATGACAATCAGAGCCACTACAACAAGATGTTTGTATCGGATAAATTCTGGGCTAAAATCACTAACCAACTTCCGACCTTCCCAACTAGAGAAAAGGAACCATTCATCCAAAACATGGTGATCTGCTAGCTTCATCATATTCTTTCATGTAACCATTTTAGTCAGACTGGTATGTTGGGCATCATTACCACCATATATCCATGAGGCTTATGGAGCATTCTAAACAGTGAGCCAATCAACTAGGAAAGTGCTCTTGTTCAATATCTACACCTCCAATAGTAGTGGAACATCAGTTTCCCATTCTTTTAGGGAGATAAATACATAGATCTTTACTTAACTTGGCTACACCCAAATCCCATTTAAGGAGTACACTATAGTGAAGTTGACTCACTTGACTGATATCAAGTATTAGATGACCTCAAAATTTATCAAAATAGCCAAATAGGATGGCATGTACTATTGGCTATTTTCAGACATGTCCAACCATGCTTGTGTTTCCTACTCATGCATATTTTGTCGCAGCAAACATCATATACAACCTTGATGTTTTGAACATGCATATACAACATTATCTGAGAGAACACCCCCTGTTGAGGGTGAGATTCTTGAGCACTATCTAGGAAATTGGTGCTTTCATGGAAGTAAACAACAAGGAGACTGGGCCCTGGCCACCATGTTTGAGACATTACACGAAGCAACATATGCAAGAAAAAGTAGGGCCATCTGGGCTATTTGGTTTCACAAAGCTGCATGAGTAGCTACACCACATCAAGGGCACCCAGACCCGCATTGAGAAGGAAAAAAAATGATAGGGCCACTAGATCAATCACATGTAGTTGATGCAATAGGTTCACGAGAAGTGGCATGTGGGTCGGGGTGACTACACACATACCTAGATTTACTACTTGGACTATGATGTTGGACATAACTATCATTCCTCCGCTTCTCAGTAATGGGGACACCAATACACCGATCATTTTCCATATGAGGAGCCTCTGCATATAGCCACAATCTAGGATTGGTCAAATTGACCATCCTTTAATTCCATTTAGGTCCAACCCCATCCACTCTAGCATCACCAAGAACCACCCATGCCGGGTCAGCACCGCTGTTAGAGGCCATTCTAGTAGTTTTTCTCTCCTCCATTCTAGACCTACAGTTTTCTTAAGGATGAGAAAATTTCTAAGTTTGGGATAAAGTATGGGTGGTACATATTTAACCCACCCTCTCTATATGCATATTTTGTTGTTCTCATTGTAGGTTTAGTTTATCTTATTTGTTCCCAATTATTTTCAATCTTTTAAAGATTAGAATTTCATGTAATCGACCATTACCTAGTTGGTCTAGAATCAATTCCATGTTATCTTATTTCATTTTCTCATCATTCATGATGTCATTCATCTAAATGAAGTGAATCCCCCATGTAGAGCTAATCAAAACTATGCCATATGTAGAACATGTATTGTCACCTAGGACCTCAATTAATATCATTCATATGAAAAGTTCGAAAGTCATTTGGGATTCATAGGAATCAAATGCATCATGTCTCTTAAATATTAGCATAAAGTTTTGTGGAATTGTGAATATCTTTCAAGTTACATGATGTTATTGATATGATTGCTAAGGTTGTTCATGTGCTCTAAATTCTAATATACAATATGCACAAGTTCATTGATTTTCTATGTTTCTTCCTTCATATTACTATCCCAAAATTGAGAAAATTAAAAAATAAAAAATAAAAAGATGTTCCAAACCCTAAGATTGGGGTGGCACACCCCTTCTCCCTACACAGATTCTTCCATACCCCTCACATGCAAATGGGGTCTATAGAAAAATAAAAGATGTCAATGTGCACACAAAAAGAAAAAAATGCAATCAATGTAAGTGCCACAATAAAAAGCAATCCCGGGTTCAATAGAGCCGATATTAAAAATTCTTCCTTTGATGCCCCCCTTCACTCCATTTCTACCCACGAGCAACATATCACACTGAGAACAGTCCCTTCATAGTTGAATCATGTTCTTGTGAAAATCTCATTGTAATATGTGGAAATTTATAAAGAATCATTGATATTATGATAGTGACCTTGTAGGTTTTTTCAATGAAGCATGTTTGTGGAAGTGAAGTCAAGATAGGGAATGTGAAGTTGCATTTTGTGATTCCAAGGAATTGTGGTTGCTTGGCCATAATTTGGTGGAAGAGGTCGAGATGATGTTATACAAGAGAGGATGATGGATTGGAAGTATTATTTGGCAAGTTGGTTTTGATTTTGTGTTACTCAAGGACAAGTAACAATCAAGTTTAACTTTATTTGATGAATGCATATTTTGTAGGGAAATCGAGCACAGATATAGGCAACGGAAACAAAAAAAATAAATTCTTATTTCACAGAACAACAAGACCCCGTCAACAAAAATGTATCTAGGAAGGAAGGTTTGCATGGTTATACTTGGTCCTAGAGAAAGTCCGGTGACATTACCTTTGCAGTAGCAATGTGCTTCTTCTTTAGGTAGAAGTGCACTCCTTCAGCAACAACAACACTCAAATAGTTGTCATGAACGGCCTCCTGGTTTGACACTATGTATAGTGGTTGATGATGTCCTACTAGAAGCAACTAACATACTCCTACCTTTAGAGTAGTCCACACAGACCACATGGAACTCCATGTTGTATTACCATAGACAATGGGAAGGAGTTGTCCCCTTATATTGGTGTACTATTTTCTAACATGTTCTCCCATAATTGTTCTCTCCCTCTCTATCCCTACCTTTCTAGGGTAGGACTTTCTTGAGATCTCTATTAATTACCACAACCAGAGAGGACAAAAATTGTCAGCGTAACTGATTCTCAATTGTGTGTGTTGGGAAGCCCCCAATACCCCTCTATTTATACGAGGGGTTATGGTCTGGGTTCCCAGACTGTGTGGGAGTAGAAGGGTTCAAAATCATGAATTTTCTGGAACCTACGAATGACGAACCAGTCAGTTCACACACCCAACCATTTGGTTGGGGCATTAGCTGGCTGGTTCACTAAGTGAACTGGTCGGTTTGTGCAGTTTCCTGTTCTGAATCACATTGATATTCAATTCCCTATTCATGTTAAACATGACATCAACATCAATCCTTGTTGCTCTTGAATTGGCAACTAAACTGGGTGACCCACAGGGTGAACCGGTCATCTCACATAGTGAAATATTCTTTTCACATTGTGAGACGGTCATTTCACTTGTCTAGTTTAGGAAAAGTTCAACCAATATTGATTCCAATTGACTTGACACTCCAACTAATTGGTTCAACACTTGAACCGGCTGGTTCAAAGTCCATCAAATCAATTTTGAACCTCAGTTGAATAATTGAGTATCTAAACACCTTTAGTAATCAAGTTAAACATCATTCATGAATATACTCCTTTATTCCAAGTAGATCCTATGGACCCTATAGGTCTAAAATTACGTTGGTAGTCAATGTCCATAACAAATTATGACATCACAAGCAAAGATTGGTGCCTAGTTACACATCATTTCTACCCAAATAATTTAGAAAGTCAGAGAACAACTTCAACCTACAATCTGTGATCAGTGTTACCTTGATTGTATAGTTTATTTGCCTCTAATATCCAGATTGAACTCGAGGCATGGAATTTCCATCCTCTCAATGTTCAATCCGTGTTCCTTGAACTAGAGCAGACTATCTAAGATGCATGTGAGCTCACATATCACATATTAAGTCACATGAGTATGGACATATATTTCTTAGTCTTGCTTATCAAGAGGAATGGATATCAATCTCCTATAGGAGTGACAAATCCCAT
This sequence comes from Alisma plantago-aquatica, assembly GCA_963693085.1. Classification (NCBI taxonomy): domain Eukaryota; kingdom Viridiplantae; phylum Streptophyta; class Magnoliopsida; order Alismatales; family Alismataceae; genus Alisma; species Alisma plantago-aquatica. Next base: position 826,626,405 of record OY856412.1, read on the forward strand.
CTACATCACTCACACTCAGTCCCCATGTGTCACAGCTACCCAATCAACATCGTTATCGAAATCCTTATTCAGGGTTACGTTAGATGATGCCAAAGTAACCCAAATGACATGTAATGAATGTAGTGACTTTAGTTCTAAGAACCACTATAACCAGTACCACTATGAGAGCTAATTTGGACTACCATTCAATGGTTTCCATGTATCACTCTCATGGTGGGTTTTTCCAATACACTGTTCTCTAGCATGTACCTGTTTTCTTGACTTGATATCACATACCATGAATAATGAGAATATGTCATCAGTCAATGCACACTGTAGTCTTATGTATTACTTTTGTCTATTTTTCTTCCATAGTAATTTCTTACTAGGGACATAACAAGAGTGTATGTACTCTTATCATAAATGTGATCTCATCGTTTAGGTCCTCAATGTGAAGACATATGTCATCAAGCAACATCATTCTTTAGACATCTACTATCTATGTGTCATCATCTCTTGACTGAGATAAACATAATAAACATATTACCTTTATTATTATCAAACATTCCAATCATCAAATTATTTTCTCTCTGGGCATACATACCAATAAACTCCCACTTTCACTTAGAGACAATCACCCGTGAATCGTATTCTAAGTGATCTTAACATGTCAATCATGTTTCTACTGCACAAGTTCTTTTTTAGTGGATTTAGAAATGTTTCCTTCAAGTTGGTATTTTGCACTTTTTACATCTCTTTGTTGTATGACTACTTGTATGAGATGGAAGTGTAGTATGCTATCTAAGATTCCATGCCTAACAAGTATCTCCTTTGTTGTCATCAGTATTTTTATTGTGTCATCAATGGTTGGAACCTCACACAAGTTCACCCATATGAACTTCTTGATCCATAAAATATCCTTTGATGTTCACATAACACAGATATAATCAACTTCTATTGTAGATTTAAATAACTATCATTATCTTGGAACCCTTTCCAGCTTATAGTTTTCAAGTAAGGTCAATCATAATTTTATATTACGATCATTGAGTTATCAATTTGGAAGCTTGCATCAGTGTAACCCTTTACACCCAACTCTTCCTTATTACCATAACCAAGGAACCGATCCTTTTAGTTCTTCTCAAGCACTTAAGGATGTTCTCTATAGTAATCTAGTGACTCTTACTGGCATCTGACATATACCCTCTCATCATGACCAATACATATGGGATTACTAGATAGGTATATATATTTCCTCTCATCATGTCCAATATGTATGAGATAACTGGATATCTTCTCGTCATGTCCAATATATACAAGATAATGGAATATGTACATAATATTGCATTCAAGACAAATCCAATTTTTAATGCATATGGCATCTATCCATGTGTTCCTATTCTTCACAAGAAATGGGACACTAGGTTCCTGAGAGACTAACTCCATGGAACATGGACACATTTTCTCCGATTGAGTTTTTCTTACTGAATCCTTTTAGCATCTTGCCAATATATGTTTTCTTTCTTAGGTCAAGAAGCTTTCCAGATCTATCTCTATAGATCAATCCCTATCACATAGGATGCTTGGCCTAAACTCTTCAGAAAAGGTACTTTCCTTTCCAGGGTTTTAATATTTGTAGGATATGGACGTTATTATCCATCATTATGCAGAATATAAATATGCTCCCACTAAATCTTTTGTAACCACATATTTCATCTTCATTTTGACTCAAGTCAAAGTCTTTGATTGTCTTGTCAAAATAGAAGATTCCAGCTCTGAGATGCTTGCTTCAATCCACAGATTGACCTTTGTAGCTTATAGAATATATTTGCATTCTTGGGTTTATATAAACTTTTAGGTTGTGTCACGTATACATCCTTTTAATTATTCTAGTTAAGGAATGCAGTTTTAACTTCCATATGCCAAATCTCATAATCATACTAAGCTGCAATAACAAGCATGTTCTAGATGGATTTAACCATAACTAGTGAAAGACTTCATCATGTTCAACACCTTAAACTTGTTTGAAGCTCATTGCAACTAATTTATCCTTCCATGTTGTTCTTCTTACAAAGACCCAAATGTACCCAATGGGGTTTACCGCTTCAGATGGATCTACTAAGATCATACGTTGTTGGTTTACAAGGAGTCCATCTTTGATCTCATGGCCTCAAGACATTTCTCATATTCTGGTCCCTCAATAGTTTCTAGGTAGGTTGTTGACTCATCTCTATGATCAACTCACCACCTTCTTGAGTTATAATATATCATAATCTTTCAAACTCAAGGCGTGTTCTACTAGAACTACGACATATTATGTTACATAAGGAACTTGAGATTTCACAACACTTTGTGATTCTCATTGCTCCCATTGTACCTCTTTAGGTTCAACACTTTCTTATTTGTCTCAAACGTTTTGAATTCTACTTTTAATCCCATAGATTCCTTTGGAACTAAGTTCCTCATCAAGAAAACAACCATCCAGATCAACAAACATCTTTGTTGTAGGATTGGGATAAGAGTAGTATTTGATAAAAAATTACATTTATGTGATTTGTGGACAAATCCTTTTAAGAAACATTCTTCTTATATAGGCATTCATCCCTAATCACTATAAAAGACACACCAGGACACCTCTCAGTCCATATCTCATATAGTGTCTTTTAAACCATTTTTGAAAAACATTGTTTTAGTTTAAAGCATGTACCTAAAAGAAATTGTAAGATCACTAGATTTTATTTGATAATCATACCATGATTTAACATGGTGGGATACCTTCTTTCTGACACATCATTATGTTTCAAGTGGAGTTAATTGTGATACACTATCATGGTTTCTCCAGAAGGTCCACAAACTCTTGGTCTAAAATATTTCAACATCGATCACATCGAAGTATTTGATACTTTTACCAAGTATGTTACATACTTGATTTACAATCTCCTTGAACACTTAAGATATTCATACTTGTATTTCATTAAATACAACTATCATACTTACTAATAGCATTAGTAAATATAATGAGTTATCGATAACTACCCTTAGCATTTATTTTAAAAGGTCTATATACATCGATATGTGACCCCTAATAGAATAGTCACTCTCCCACTACATCTAGTGATGATGCTTTTGTCATATTGCACAATAAATAAGACATGCATGTCTATATTGGTTCAATAACCAAAAGAGTCTAGATAACCATCATATGGATTCTAGAAATGCATTTCTCATTTTTGCACTCTAGATGACAATGCTATAGGTATTTAGTTGTTTGAATCATCAAGTCATTCAATATATGTGTCATACACATTTTTCTTTATAACTATCAAACATAGTTTGTGAGACATAGGGTATTCCCATAAAAGATTATATCTTTTAAAATGAATCATAATGTTCTTTTCACACAAGACATATGATGATTTTCATAAATAGAAGGTACATAATGGCAATTCACTAATTATATTATGTGCCCATGAATGTCATCTTTTAACTGTGGAGGCAGCAACCCTTGCTCCATACAGTTCTAGATTACATCTTCTCAGGTCTTGAAGTAGAGATCTCCATCTTCTTCATGAGATCCTCTATAAAGAGGATAGTTCCTTTCCAATGTACGAACACGTGAGAATGGTGGAACTTTATTTCATTAATCCATTAAGTGAAAATGATAGATTCCTTTTACACTTACCCTTCTCCGTATATTGAGTGCAGTATACTTGGACTTCAGCTTAGCCTTAGAACTCTTCCTAGCCTTGCCTTTGCCTTAGGACTCACTACTGTTGATCACCATCACAAATTTGCACTTCTTCAATCCGAATTTGACATCAACATGCCAAGCATTTGATATACTGACTATATGATTCATGTAACAATTTGTATAATCATATCCGTGGTCAACTCTTGACCTAAAAGAAATCCCAGTCACTCCACATTCCCAATCATATTGAGCAGATGGGGCTCTATTGCACCTCCCTTTGTCAGTTTGCACTCAAATAGCGCTTTGGAGACATTATACCTTATTTTCTTTACATGATTCTTAAGATGTGTTATCATCTGAAGAATATCCATGTTATCATGTTGTTCATGCAACTTATAGTTCATACAACATAGCATAAGGTGTTTAATGTCTATGACATTATTGGCATGCTTCAAGTGAGCATAAAATTTAGTCTTACGAGCATTTGGAGAGGGTTCCTCTAGATCTGGTCTTTTAAGGACATAGAGCCTTTTCTCATGTTTGAGAACACTTCTCAAAACCCTTAACTAGAAGTGGAAGCCAATCACATTTAGTTTTTTCCTTCTTAAGCACTAGTCACAATTAGATCGTATTTGTGTTTTACATTTGATGCTACAAAGAAATGTTGCAACTTTCAAAACATTTTTTATTTGTTTGATTTGGTAAGTTAACAATATTAATTAGGCCTTTAATTAATTATCGCTCTCACTATTTTTTTCAAATTGATAACCCTCATGTATCAATTCAGAAAATTACAGTGAACAATCTTCTAGTGATCCAAGATCCATATTTCATCAAATCATGAGTCAGCTTTGCCTGATTGCCCACAACTTGACTATTTAGGTAGACAATGTTTGTCAATTGCATCTCATGCAACTCTTGGATAGATTTTGTACACAACTCTTTGTCATTGACCATCTTTATACTTCTAGGTGCTTAATCCCATTAAGATCACCTAATTAATCCTAACCCAAAAGCCAACACCATAGAATATGCACCCTGTTTTGGCAGATCTACATATCTAGCATCACAGTTCTACGAGATAAATGGTGCACCATGCTTTGGCGTAACCAACACTTGGTCAATCAAGAATTTCAGGTGTGCTTCTTATGAAAAGCATCTAAGCCTTAATATTTATATTGAGATATTTTATATAAATATATATACATATCCTACCACCACATACTTTAATGTATCATATGCATGCTATAACCAGAAACAAAAACATGCAATAATTAAAACACACAAGCGATGGTTATGGCCATTCTATTGTAATCCCTTGGAGCCACAAGGAATTACTACCACCTATGGTCCACATCATCCACAACCAATTGTTGGTGAAGATCTATGCTCGAGCCAATTTGGGTTGATCAATTAAACTCTTGAACTAGTCATCTTGCCTCTTGGTTGCTTGGTTGGGCTCTTGAAGTGATTGTTTGGTTCTCAGGTTCATGTGGCTTTTAGACACCTCCAGCAGATCGGTTGGGCCACTAGTTAACCAGTTCATCCTCCTATCATTTGGCCTCCTCAATCCTCTGATAGATCAAGGCGTCTCACGAGCCGGTCGGTTCATCTTGTGCAAAACTTCTTCTGACGATGACATTTCTTATTACATTATAAAAGGGAAAACATCGAGTTGCATTTGAGGGGAAATAGGAAGAAGATATTAATTTACATTTTATAAGGAGAGAGAGGCTCAGTACCCAGACCGAGTAACAATAGTAATAAACGACCACCACCATTCACACATAGATCTAGGATTATTGGCCATAATCATGCTAAACATCCGCCATTAAAACTGATTTTAGGGCGACGTGTGTAAATTGCATATATATATATATATATATATATATATATTAATCGATGAACATTAATAATTTTAATATTCACATCGTATGCAATAAAAGAATGAAAAATAAATCTAATTATATCAATTTAAATCCTAGATACATTTTAAATTGACGTGGCACTGATACCACTGTAGGGAAATCGGGTGCAGATATAGGCAGCAGAAACAACAAAATTAAATGCCCATTTTCTAGAATAGCAGGATCACGTCAATAGTAATATATCTAGGAAGGAAGGTTTGCATGGTTATACCTGATCTTGTAGAAAGTCCAAATACATTATCCTTGTGGTAGCAACGTACTTCTTCTTCTTTAGGCAACAACACACTCCTTCAACAACAACAACACTCAAAAAGTCATCATGAATGGCCTCCTGGTCTAGCACCATGAACAGCGGTTGACGATGCCCTCCCAGAAGTAGCCAACATACTCCTACCTCTAGAGTAGTCCATGTGGACCACTGAGAACTCCATGTTGCACTACCAAAGCCAACGGGAAGGAGTTGTCCCCTTCTGTCAGCGTACTAGTCACCGACATACTCTTCCACAATTGTTCTCAGTTTTTCTCTCCCTCTCTATCCCTCTCTTTAAGGGGTAGGACTTGCTCGATCTCTCTATTCGCTACCAAAACTAGAGAGGACAATAATTGTCATAGCAACTAATTCTCAATTGTGTGTGTTGGGAAACCCCAGTACCCCTCTACTTATAGGAGGGTTAGGGTCTGGGTTCCCACTCTGTGTAGGAGTAGAAGGGTTAGGAATCATGAATTTTTAAGAACCTTTAAATGGAAAACCAGTCGATTCAAACACCGAACCACTTAGTTGGTGTATGAGCCACTCACTTCACTAAGTGAATCGGTCAGTTTGTGCAATTTCCTATTCTGAATCACATTGGTATTCAATGCCTGATTAATGCTAAATATGACATCAACGTCAATCCTTGTTCCAGTTGAATTTGCAACTGAACTGGGTGACCCAGAGGGTGAACCAGTCATCTCATATAGTGAAACAGTCTTTTCACATTGTGATACGGTCATTCCACAAGTGAAATGGTCGTTGAAATGATACCAATTGACCTAACACTCCAACTTATTGGTTCAACACTTGAACTAGTCAGTTCAGAGTCTAGTCAATCAATTTTGAACCTCAATTGTTTAATTGAGTACCTAAACACCTTTAGTAATCAAACTATACATCATTCATGAATATACTCCTTTATTCCAAGTGGATCCTATGCGTGTGACCCTATAGGTCTAGAAATACATTGGTAGTGAATGTCCATGACCAATTATGAAATCACAAGCAAAGAGTGGTGCCTAGTCACACATCATTGCTACCAAAGTATATCAAAAAGTTAGAGAACAACTTGAACCTACAATTTGTAATCAGTGTTAGTGTGATTGTATAGTTCCTTTGTTTCTGATATCTGGATTGAACTCGAGGCATGAAATTGCTATCCTGTCAATGTTCAATCCATGTTCCTTGAACTAGAACAGACTGTCTAAGATGTGCATGATCTCACATATCACATATTGAGTCACGTGAGTATGTCCATACATTTATAGTCTCACTTATCAATATGCATAGATATCAATCTCCTGTAGGAGGCAAAAATCCCATTTACATCACTCATATTCAGTCCCATGTGTCACAACTACCCAATTATCACCATTGTGGCAATCATTATTTAGGGTTACATTAGATGATGTCAAGTATACCAAATGGCATGTGATGAATGTAGTAACTTCAGGTCTAAGAACCACAATCACCACTATCACTATGAGAGTTGATTCTGACTACCATTCCATGCTCTCCATGTAACACTCTCATGGTGGGTCTATCTAATACACTATTCTTTAACATGTACCTATGTGCTTGACTTGATATCACATATCATGACTAATGAGACTCTGTCATTAGTCAATGCACACTCTAGTCTTATGTATTACTATTGTCTATTTTTCTTCCATAGTAATATTCTGATATAGAGGCCTTAGATAATAATAAATTCAATATTTTTGACCTTATCGTTAATTTTCTTTTCTTAAGGAATTTGAGGCATCTAGAAACTCCTAAAAGATGTGAAACTTAGCCTACAAGCAAACTTGAACGTGAGAAAAATGATTTTACAATTGATTCTTACTATTTTGGTTGTGTATAATTTTATTTAAATATTTTGGGCTCTAATATACGGTCCCTTTCCTAAACTACACTAGGATGTCCAAATATCCAAAAATACACATATAAACTAATTTTCACATGTAGATTTCGAATTTGAGGTTTATCTCCAATTTTGAAGACTTTTTGTATTTTTATTTAACACTTTTGGCTCTTAATCTTATTTCCTTCTCTGAATAGAATTAAAATAGTTATCATTATGCAAACAATGTGAAATTCCCCACCCTAGGCAATTGGGACCCAAAGCATACAATTTCACTATTATATTTTTATTTTGAGATTTCCTTTTATGAGTTATGGCACCATTCATATATTTCTCTCATTACCATTATATATAGCAGAATATTACCTCTTTATTATGAATATTCATTGAATTAAATGTTATTATCTTCACATTGTTGCCAAAAGAGCTATCTTATATTTTTTACCCAAAATTCCACATTTAACATACTTAGACTATTAATTCCATGTTTATTAAAATAATAGAACATCATTGATATTTATGGACATGGAATTACCAATTATTACTCCAAAGAACATTATCCCATTTTATTTTGCCATTATGTTAGTAAAGAAAATATTTGTAACATATTTCATGATATTATATATATGTTGGCACATGATTAAGTCATTAAATATGTCTTAATTTTTACCCTTGTTTGGTCAAATCTAAGAAAGCAAATCTTATTAGATTTATAATCATGGAATAGGGCAAAAATCTAAGTTTTGGTTTGTTAAGATCACAATTTAACCGAGCACCACCTTTATGGTAACCCTTATTCAAACTCACGGTAGATGATGTTAAAGTACATCACACATTATGTGAAGAGTATAATGAGAGATGATTGTGATTCCCAGTAATGGTTACCATGTCTGACTCTCAAAGTGGGTCTATCTGATACACTGTTCTCTAACAAGTATCTATGTGTTTGGTTTGATATCACATATCATGACTAATGAGATTATGTCATCAACTAACACACACTCTAGTGTTATGTGTTATTGTTGTCTATCAGTCTTCCATAATAACATCCGACTAGGGAAATAACAAGAATGTGCATAGTCTTAGCATCCGTATGATCTCATTGTTCAGGTCATCAACCTGAAGACATACGTCTTTGAGTAATGTCATTCTTTAGACATTCATTGTATTTCATCATTATCTCATAATTGAATGAAACTGAATGCATTGTAAGATTGCCTTTATTACTAATCAAATCATTGACAAGTTAGGCCATCACAATCATTATATGATTGGCTCTCTGGCCATACATACCAACATACTCCTACTTGCACTTAGAGCCAATCACCCTTGAATCTCATTCTTAATTATCTAAAGATGTCCATCATATTTCTTTTGCACTAGTGCTCATCTAGTGGGTTAGCAACATTTGCCTTTAATCAGTCTATTTCATGTTTCACATCTCTTTGTTGTATGATCTCTCATATGAGATGGAATTTTCATAGTATGCTATCTGATATTCCTTACTTAACTGACAGCTCCTCCGTTATTATAGTATTTCTACTATGTCATCAATGGTTGGAACATCATATAAGTTCATCTATATGAACTTATATATTCATGAAATATCCTTTGTTGTATTCATAACACAAGGGTACCCATCTTCTGTTGTAGAATTTAAACAATGGTCTATAGTTCATAATTCTTCCAACTTATAGTTCTTAGTTATATGGTCAAATACAAATTTTAGATTGTGATAATTAATTTTGTCATTTTGGAAACTTGCATCCATGTAACCCTTTACACCCAACGCTTCCAAATTACCACAATTTCAAGGAACTCATCCTCTTAGTGCTTCTCAAACACTTAAGGATGTTCTCTATGCTATTCCAATGACCTTCATTGGAATCAAACTAGTATCATATCGTCATGTCCAATACAAGATAATGGGATGAGTACATTATATTGCATATATGATAGTTCCAATTGTGGATGGATATGACATCTTACTCATGTTTTCCCATTATTCACCAGAACCGAACACATGGTTCATCATAGATCAATCCCATGAATCATGAACAAATTTGTCTTTTAATGAGTCAGGTATGATGCATTCCTTTAGAATCTTGTAAATATATGTTCTCTTATTTAGGTTAAGAATCTTTCTAGAACTATCTCTATATATCTCAATTCCTATCACATATGATGCTTCACCTAATCCTTTATGTAGAAGGTACTTTCCACGCCAATTTGCAATGCTTATAGTATTGGATGCTATTCCCATCTATATGTGGAACATAAATATGTTCCCACTAAATATTTTGTAATCACATATTTCATATTCCTTTTGACTCAAGTCAAACTCTTTAACTTTCTTGTCAAATTAAATATTTGAGTATTGAGATGCTTGCTTCGATCATGTTGATTGACCTTTGTAGCTTATAGACTTTATTTGCATTGATGGAATTATAAAACCTTCAAGATGTGTCATGTATGCATCCTCTTATTTATTCCTATTAAGGAATTTAGTTTTAATATACATATGCCAAATCTCATAGTGTCGATGAGATGCAATGAAAAACATGATCCTAATGGACTTAACCATGGCAATATGTAAAGAGGTTTGATTATGCCCAACATCTTAAACTTGTTTGAAAACCCTTTGCAATCAATATACACTTATAGGTTATCCATGTCGGTCTTCTTATGGAAAACTCACATGGACCCTATGGGTTTTACCCTTTTAGGTAATACTATCAAGTTCATACCATATTAGTGTACATGAAATCCATTATGGATACAATGGCTTCAAGCCATTTACTTCATATTTTGATCCCTTAATATTTTCTAGTTCATTGTTGTCTCATCATCTTGTGACCAACTCACCACCTATATGAGTTATAAGATTTACAATCTTTTGATCTCAAGGCTTATTCTACTAGATTTGTGAGATTGTGTGTTACTGTTATAACCTGGTTTTTCCCATATTTTAAATATTTGTTTATAAATAATGTAATATGAAGGGCACATTAGAAAGATAGTTGTCTATGTGTCTTGTTTGGAATTTGTGGTGTCAAAGTGCAAAATACTCCATATGAAATAGATCTCATGTAGTTTACTGGTTTCAATAATCCAACGAAAAATATGAAGAAAAGAAAGAAATAAAACCCAATAATCAATATGTTTCCAAGAATAATGAATATTTCATATTTTATACATGGAATTGTGTGGATTTTTTAGAAAGGATAATTTGAAGGCAATTAATAAGATTAATTTCAACCCTCAAAGAGAGTATGTGCCAAACTATGATTGTTTGCCAAGTTGAATGGGGAAAAGAGTTATTATGTGGTTTAAAGGGGAAAATAATGAATTTCAAACATCAGCGGTGTTTCTTCTCTCTAGGGAACCCACTCTCCCTTCTCTCTAGACTTCTCCCGGCGGCCGCCGCTGGGGGGAGGGAGTGATTCCTTAGTGCTTTCCTCCCCCTGGCATCCATGCAGCCACAACGAGATCCGATCGAAGGTTGTTGCGGATCCCTAGAGCTAAGAAGCGGTTGGGGCCTTCTCCTCGGTTGACCTGGAGAAAGGGGATAAGACATGGAGCATCGCGAGAAGCCAGGCGGATCTGCAGAGTGGCTTTTTCGATCTGTTCGACCTCCACCCAGTTCAAGAGTGACTGATGGAGAACAATCTCCCCTCCCAGATATGGGGCTCCACGATTGATACTCCATTCTTGCAGGCGAAGCGAAGGGGATCTGTCACCCTTGCTCCTCAGGCACCCCTTTTTTCCTCTCTCTGAGCGAGTCTTGGTTCATCCAGGGCAGTGAATGAAGGTCGTTTCGTCCGCGATCCCATTGGTTGTCTTGGCGACCACGATATTGTTGGGTGGCTCACCTCAGGCCGAGACTCCTCCAAGTCCGCCCTGATGACACCCCCCTTCTCCGGGTTGTACTCGGGTCTTGTCCCCTGCTCTGGGGTTCCAAACCCGACACAGTAATGACGACGCTTCTTGCTTGGCAGTGCCTTCAGTCCTGGGAGACCAACAAAGTAGTGGGCACTTCTTCCATCATCAACGACTGAATGGAAGGAGGTGCTGGCGCAAACTAGGAGGAAGCCCGTTGTCTCCTCTCTACTGCGTGAAGGAACACTCTTAGAGTGTTCGATGAAATGCCTCTATGCAAACAGGGGCATCGAGTCCTGGCCGGGTTCCTCAGCCAGTGCTGGCCTCGGACCACTTGTTATTGTGCGGTGGATGGTACTTTGGGGAGTTGAGGGTTCTTGTTCCTTCCCCCTTAGGTCTCCCTGCCTTTACGACAAGGCAACATCTTTTAGGTGTTTGCTGGAGTGCTTGCGTGTTCTGCTTCTATATGCCCGTCGAATTCGCCTAGACACTAATCAGTATTGTTCAGTGCCTTGTTTCAACCTTCGTATGTCTTCTGACCACTATCTTCAGAGGATGATCATACTGCCATATGTGAAGAAGTAATATGATGGTTGAATGGATCATTGTTCCAATGTGATCAGACTGCCTTTGGAGTCTTTTACGAGAAGATGGTTTGACAGGATAGACACTGCGATCTGCAACTGTTTGAGACAGATAAGCTCCAAAACAGAAGTACAACCTTGCTTGGTGCATAGATAGAAGCTAGGTGTCCTTAGTCTACCTTCTGTGCCTGCACAATTTATGGGTGGTCTTTATTGTCAGTGCAACTCCTCAGCTGTATAGGCTGAGGGATAGTCATTTTCTTGTTTCTGTATTATTTTGGGACATTTCCTTCTGGTTTGTAGTTTCGTCTGTTTAGAAATCTTATGTTTCAAAACCGGTTAGAATCTGGTCTTTTGTTTTCAATATGTAATCTTGTAAAGGGTTAGGGGGTGCGTCTTCATGTACCTAAAGTTTTGGATTTTAATAGCAACAGAGTTTTTAGCCGACAAAAAAAAAGGGATTAAATAAAATAATTGCTTAAGGGGCAAGAAAAGAGTATTTAAACTTTGTTTTGTAACACCGAATAATTCCCATACCAAGATATAGTTATTAAAAGAATCCTTTAAATTTTGAATTTGGGTTAATGAAGTAAAAATGATAAAGAGAAATAATTATTTCTGAAATATGATCTTTTTATCATTAAAAGAAAGTTGCCTTTTTGGTGAAAGAAGCTTTCCTTTCCTTCAACATCGAGAATCCTTTTTCCGTCCTGCGATGAGTTGCAGGGATGTAACCCCTACTACTTCTGCCTATATAAGCCCCTTACCCTTGAAATTTTCCTCACACCATGCAAACCACACACCCTATGTTGGAATCCTGCATGTACATGCTCGCTCGGCAAAGACTCCATCACCATGGCAGGTTATGTCGTCGTCATGCTATCGGTCGTTCTACTGTCAAGTTTTTTCTACTGCCTTAATACACCATCCATCACCTCCTTGTCCTGCTCCAAGGGAGCCCTCGCCAGCAATGCTCCAGGTGCCGTATTAGCAAGGGCTCTCGGCCGTTGTGCCTCCTAAGATGAGCTGCCACCCAAGGGAAAGGGAGAGAAGATGCCTTCCATTCATGCCGATGAAGAGGAGGCGGCGGTGGACAAGTAGGACTAGGAGACACCGCACCAAGGCAGGTCGGCCCTCTGGAGGTCTTGTCAGAGGTTTGGAGACCCATCGACGTCGTCGGCATCCTGTTGGGTGACAACGTTTGTATGGGACTGCTCGAAACCCAGAAGGATTGGGGGGAGGAGAAGGGGCAGCCAAGGTGAGTGGAGCTATGGTTAAACGTCGCTTGAGCAGACTAAAGAGGAGACGCCCTGGGTTTCTCTGTGAAGCGTCGCGAGACGACATGAATGTAAAGTGGGGGCGTCGTGCACCACCTGTGATCATGCAAAGGAAAGCGGTAGTGCGGAAGGCTTGCGGACATCGGAGGTCAGGCAGTAGGTTCATCATCCTCAAGTCCAGGCGGCGATCCCAGTGATGGGCGCTGGAAGAGGACTAGTTGTAGGCTGCGAGTCTGTGTCTATGGAACAAGGGAAGTCACAGTGGGGGGAGGAGCAGCGGCTGCCCTCTCTCTCTCTCTACTAAATCGTCGAAGAAGATGGTGCCTTGGTAGGCCAGTCGGAAGGCCACTCTTGGTCAAGGTGGACTAAACCGGCCCATCGTGACTCTGATTCATGATAACACCGACCAACGATAAACTGCCACATGGCATCATGGTAAGGTAATATAATGATTTTTGCTTAATTCATAGAAAATGCTATGATTGGCTGAAAATAATGGAATTATATATTGAAATGATCTGGAGAACGAGAGGAACACAAAAAAAATGTAATTGAGATATAATTAGGGTTTTCTTCCAAAAATAGGGTAACATAAGATAAAATGTTGATTAGCACATGAAAAATTTAGTTTTGAGTATTATAATGTAGAAACCATTAAAAGCCTTTTTTATGCTATTATCTGATCTTGTTGAGCATAATGATAATAAATGTAATGATGATAATAATGTTAAGGTAATTAGGGTCTCTAATGTGGATAATCATTCATGTTTATAATTAGGGTTAAAGATCATAACTTGCTATGTTGTTAATGAACATATTTGATTGTAATGATCTTAACGAAAGGATAAGATGGATCTTGTAACTAGGGTTCACCTGATGCTAAATATGCGATAGAAATACGGTTAATACCCTTATTCCTTACCCAAAACCTAAACCCTAGATTAGGACCGAGTAGGGTATAATGTATTTAATGTGATTGGTGATACTTTAGAATTTACATAATGCAGATTATATGATGATTGCTTGATTTGCTTGCTTGATTGGACAATATTCTTGAAGTACAATTGAAAAAATCTGCATGGCAAAGGTATGTGGCTACGCCTAAGAATAATCTTTGTAGTTTCACGTGGTTTCTCAGAGATTTCTTTCCATGGTTTGAAGCTATATGCTTGTCTGTTTATTTCATTCCATGCAAACTTTAAAGTGGCTATGGCTATCACATTATATGGACATGACTAGTCCATTTCTAGGCCACCTCAGGATCTATGGAAAGGCCATCTGTCTGGATAGGGGAAGGTATATTTTGGTACCAGCCTGAATAGGGGGTACATGAGAAGTCACCCGGCTAGATAGGGGGAGACGTGATGAAGTCATCCTCCTAGATAGGGAAAGACAATGAATACTACAGTATGAGGCCCCGAGGGGTTATGACAGAGGGTGGAGAAACCTAGATTGGATAGTCATGGTGAAAATGTTAAATTTGGTTTGTTAAACATTAATTGTTGAATTATGTTGTTATCATTACTTGTGAACTTTTGTTTCCCCCACATACCGGTATGACTTGTCATACTAACCGTGTTTTGTTTCACGACGTATTAGGTATATGGTGATATACATGATAAGGGACATGAAGTTGAAGATGAAACCATGTTAAGATGTTAATCTAAGCAAGGAGGATTTAGATAGATACAACTTCTCTATGTATATTTTTTGTAAGTACCCTGACCTCGGTTTAGGGTTTATCCTATTTGCTTTGCTTTAACTTGATGTTCAGTTGCTTGCTAATCACCTTTAGTGGTGATTAGGGTCTGTTGGTGCCTTGTTGAGAGTCGGAGGTGCTACTTGCAATTAACCCAAGTCTAGGGTTTGTGGGCAAGTTTGCCACCTTGAGAGGTGTTCCTCCCTCTCCTTGCTTCCTCTAGTGTTGAGAGGAAGGTTTGGGCTCATTGTTTGAGTTCCTTTGGGCTTGGTTGAGCCTTGGTGGGCTTTGTCAAGCTTACTTTTGCTTGTTTGGGCCCTTGTGTCGGCCAGGAGAGTTTGTGTCGCCCAGGGTAGTGTGTCGCTCAGTGTGGGAGTGTGTCGGCCTAAAGGAGTGGTGGTGTATCGCCCATGAAGCTTTAACCATCTTTGACCTTGTTTGTGTCACCACTAGTGGACACTTGGTGCTTGATGCTTGCTTATGGCAATAGCCTTGGACATGTGGTTATGACATGTTAGAGTGGTGGCTTGTGCTCTTGGACAAGTGTCCCTAGGTGGGTGACACCTTGCCATATCTTACCTTGGTTTCTCCTCCATTTCCTTCGATATATGTGTTCTTTTCCTCTTGCTAGGGATCCTTTTAGTCTATTGGTTTCCCCTCTCCCTTGGTGCACGACACCTTTCTCCTTTGCAAGCTTGGTGGACGACACCCTTGGAGGAGCTTTCTTAGTGGTCGATCCCGTCTTGGAGCTTTCTTCTTCCTTGGAGCTTGGAGCTTGGAGCTTGCTTAAGGCGGGTTGCATAACTCCTAACCCTAACTACTCTATCTCCTTCTATGATCTTGTTTACATGTTGTTAGATTAGTATCTTGCTTAAGTATCCATGTTGGTCGATCCTTGTGGTTTAGGGTTTCTTGGTGAGCAATACTCCATTCTCTCCTTGGTCTAGAGGAGTGAGTTTGAGCTTCTACTGGCATGGGCGATACCCCTCTTTCTCTTAGTCGATTGAGGTGAGTTCGTGTCCTAGTTGCTTGAGCAACACTCTCCTCTCACCATGGACTAGAAGGGTGAGCTTGGTGATAGTGGTGGCTCTTTCTAGGGTTTTTCCTTGTGGCCCGTTTGGTGATAGATGATGTGCAAGACCTCTCTTTCCTAGTCAATTGAGGTGAGCCATTTTCTTGACCCTTTAGGGTTTTGGGTGCCCGTGTGCTTGAGGTGGATGATGATCTTGTGAGTTGCACCTTGGTCATTATGTGCTTGGGGAGGTGCTGCCCGACAGCCCTCTTGACCTAGACCTTGGGCGATATGTGATGCTGGTGGTGGATGATACCCTTGTCTCTGTGATGGGCGTCACACCACTCTGCCCTATGACGAATATTAGGCCATGGTTTAGTTGGCTGGACGATAGGTCCCTTAGTGGTAGTTTGAGTTATACACCTGATCTAGGTGATGCTGGTTGTCGTTGTAATCTTGAGATCGGCATTGCTAGTAGCCCTGTGACAGGCGTCGCGATAGGTCTTGCGTGTCAGCCGATAGCCCTGCCTTGTGACAGGCGTTGCACGTTACTGAGAGGCCCAGCACAGCCGTTGCCCGATAGGCATAGGGTGCATGACAGACCCTGAACGCAGCGTTGCCAGCCCGACACAGCGTTATGAGCTTGGCCGATAGGTCCTAGTGTGACGGCCGTTATGTGAGGAGCGTCATGGTTGGGCAATAAGTGAGGGGATGCTGCCTGATATAGCTTATAGTGAGGGTTATGGTGCTTCTAGTGAGGGTTCTGCATATCATGGAAAGCCGATGTGTTGGATATATTCTTGATTAAAACGATGGTGACACTGTTGCATGCTTAAAGGTATTCCTTATGGTAAAGCTTGTTCATATAACTTAACTTGGCTATATCCATGAATGTGATCATCTTGTTTATCTGTAATAAGTTGAGATAATGGTAAGCATGTTGAATGCCTTGCTTGATGATGAAACATGACCATAAGCTGATGCATGGTTGATAAAGTAAATAATCACTGATGTCACCTTATACTGATAGCCTGGTCTTTCTATTAAGCCTATGATTATTGTATATACTAACCATGCAGGTGATGCATAGCCAATAATATGGGGCTATGAGGTATATGTACAGGTTGAGTAACTCTACTGTGATTGTTACTCTTAATGTTGAAATAATCTGTATGATGTACATGACTAAGTACTGGGGATTACTACCCCATGATGATGATGTAAGCCTTGAGAGGAAGTGGTACTATGTGATGAGGGATTGAGATCCCATGGTATGTGATGATCCTTGAGATGGATCTAGGTGATTGGCAAGAGGCCAAGTGATAACATGTAATGTTGGATCCTTGTGGAGAATCAGGATGATGTGATTACAATAAAAGCATAACATTGAGTTTTATGTTGTTTATTCTTGTTATAGTTTGCATGTGATACAACTTGGTTGAATCTTGCAATCCATATAAAAGATACTAATTAATCACTGTGGAATATATCATGTAGTTTGCCCTGGCCATAGATCCATCATCGTCAGGAGCTGGTGTTGGTGAAACGGGTTCTCCTATGGGTTAACCCGGAGTGCATATTGTTGAATATGCGAGGTTTCTCCTAGCCTAAAATAGTGAGGATTCGAGTGCAGCCACGGTTGCAGACTCGGGATACGATTAGAGCATGGTGAACAGGCCCATGGCTCAGGATATGTGATATGGGAGCATGAATGCGTTCATGGCTCGGAACACGGTGAACAGGCCCGTGGCTCAGATATACTAGCGCTGTGACCTGTACTGAGGCGGGCTAGAGGAAGGGTAGCCTATGGAGTTGACCCTGTGGCTGATGCCACTTAAGCATGAGACTATGGTCCTGCTTGTGTTGTACTAGTACACTGACTACGAGGTGGGAGGTCGTGGAGCCCGACTCTTCCATTTGACCTTGTATGGAACCGGATTTGGGTTTTGCAACCGAAGGTTGGATTTGAGCGGTACAACTCACTTCCTCAGGGCATAATTGTTGGTATGTATGCCCTGAGAGCCAATCATGGGATGATTGGTGGGATACATTAAGATTGATTTGATAAACATCAAAGGCAAGCTTCCAATTCATTCTGGTTCAGTCATATGAGATAGTGATAGAACAGATTGAATGTCTAAAGAATGACAGTACTTAATGACGTATGCTTTCAGGTTAAGGACCTGAACGATGAGATCATACATATGCTAAGAGTTTGTACATTCTTGTTATGTCCCTAGTCGGATGGCATTGTGGAAGGTAGATAGACAGCAATGACACACAAGACTGGATTGTGGTGTTGGTTGATGACAGAATCTCATTAGTCATGATATAGAGATATCAAACCAAACACATAGGTACTTGTTAGAGAACAAGTGTACCGGACAGACCCACCGTGAGTTTGACACATGGAACCATAAGATGGTAGTCACAGTCAGTACTCACAGTGATGGTGGTGAGTGTGATTCTTAGACCTGAAATCACTGCACTCAACACATGTCGTTGGGCACACTTTGACATCATCAAACGCAGTCCTGAAACATGGGTTGTTATAAAGGTGATGATTGGGTGGCTTTGACACATGGGGCTTTTGAGGGGTGAGTGATAGATATGGGATTTGTCCCTCCTGAGGGAGTTTGATATCCAAGGCCACTTGATGAGTAGGATTGAGATACGCGTTCGCACACATGTGTGAATCAGTATGCGATATTGATGTCATACATATCTCCTTCAATCTACTCTGAGATCAAGAAAGTGAATGAACGTTGACATGATGACTGTTCCATGCCTTCAGTTCATTCGGGATATCAGTGACAAAGGAATTATACATTCACTGTAACACCATTCACAGATTGTAGGATGAAAGTTGTTCTCCAACTTTCTACTTTCACTTGGGTAGCACTGATGTGTGACTAGGCACCACTCTTTGCTTGTGAAATCATAAGTGTTATGGACTTTCACTGCCAATGTGAAATGGACCTGCAGGGTCACACACATAGGATTTAACATGGAAGAGGAGTTTTGTCCACAAAGCAATGTTTAGATTGATTACTAAAGGAGTTTAGTAGTTCAATTAAACACTCAATCAGTCGATGGCTCAATATCGTATGGTTCAAGGTGTTGGACGCATTGATTGGAGTATCAGATTGATTGAAATCGCAATTGACTGATTTTGCCCAACCTGTGCTCCCAACCGATCGGCTCATGTGATGAACCGGTCGGCTGAGGTGCTGAACCGGTCGGTTGGAGTGTCCAGGCTGATCGGCTCACGCCCAGGTTGAAATGACCGGTTCAAGAGTTGAACCGATCGGCTCAACTGGTGCAACCGACCAGTTGGGAAAGTCATGTCGGTAAGAATTTTCCTTTCGTTTCAAATTGCCCAATTCGATTGGGAATAACATTGGTATACGATACCAATTGAGAACAAAACAAGGAAAGTCTTTTGAGATGGATTAGGACCATGAACCGATCGGTTCAGGGCACCAACCGATCGGTTGGAGTGCCCCAAACGATCGGCTCAGGTCCAACCGATCGGATCAATGGCCGAACCGATCGGTTCAGTTGTGAACCGATCATTTCAAGTTGCGAACCGGTTGCTTTTTGTGGAAAATTCTCGAACCCTTCTACTCCTGCTTTAGTCCCATATTGCCGGGCACAGAGAACCCTGTCCCATGACCCGCCTATATATATAGGGGTATTGGGGGCTTCTCAAAGTACAACTCAATGCAAGCCGGTTGCTTTGCGAAGTTGTCGTTCTCTCTGGTTTTGGTAACCGTGAGAGATCCCAAGCAAGTGCTTCCCGCAAAAGGGAGGTGCAGCAAGGGAAGGACAACTGCAGTTGCAACTGGTAGCAGGAGAGTGTGTTGGCGACTAGTACGTCAACAGGAGGGTGCGACTCCTTCCACTTCCTTGTGGGACAAGGAGAGTGGAGTTCCAGGTGGTCCGTGTGGACTACTTCAGAGGTGGGAGGTCACTGCCGCTCAGGAGGACAACTGTTATCCGACAGTCCGGTAGGAGGAGGAGTCGTCAGTCCCGGTGCGACCAGGAGCTGCACAGACACCGTCCAAGACCGGAGTTGAAGACCGCGCATTGCGCGAGGTATTGTCGCCGAGCAAGCCTCGGGACAAGGTATGATTCCACAAACCATCCTTTCCTATTATATAGACGTTGACGCGTTTCCTCGGTATGGGTTGGGGGAGAAAATTTTTTGTTTCCGCTGCCTTCTCTGTCTCCCCTAAAACCCAACAGTGGTATCAGAGCCAGGTTAGCTGTTCTATATTTTAGGAATATCGATATGATCGATTTTGGTTTGTCGCATTTATTTATTGCATGCGATGCGAATAATATTGGCTTTATGCATGTCCAATCCTAAATCCACAAATCCCAATTACATATATGATATGTATTATTAATGCACTCGATACGCGTCGCCCTTAAATGAGTTTTGTGGTGGATGTGTGTAGCATGATTATGGCCTATAAACCCCTATCTGTGTGTGGTTGTTTGTGGTTGCTTGCATCTCGGTCTGCGCATCGATCTTCCCTCTCTTATTCCTGATGTAACTCGAAATAATTCGAGATTCTTTCCTACCTTTTCTCCCCCTGAATGTAACTCGGGGTTTCTTCTTTTATAGCAATGTAATAAATAGGATAGATTTTTATTTCCTGTTATGTCAAAGACCGGCGGACATCAAGACGACTGCTCAAACGATCAGTTCAAGGCGTGAACTGATCGGTGACCTTCCAGACGGTCAGTTCAAAGAGTGAACCGATCGGTTGATGACCGGTTCGAGGAGCGAGACGAGCGGGTGGCAGACATGACGAGATGCACGACGACCAGGCAAACCGATCGGTTGGAGGAGCCAACCGATCGGCTGGTGGCACCCAGATGACCGGCTGGAGAGTACAGATCATTCATGAGATGAGTTGATCAACTCGGAAGGCAAGGCACAGAAGTTCATCTTGTACAGGTTGCATGTGATGTAGACCTAGATGACCGTGATTCCTCTTGGCTTGAGGAATCACATTAGGATGGCCATAATCATCGCTTTTACCATTTTGTGCATGTTTTCTGTGGGATATAGCATGTATATGATACATACTATGTATTGTGGTGATTGGATATGTATATGTATATAAAACCAAATCCCTCATTAAAATATTAAGTTTTAGATGTCTTCTAAATGCGACACACGTGAAAAGCTTGATCGACCAAGTGTGGGCACGCCCAAGCGTGGTGCACCGTCTATCTCGTGGAAGCGTGAAGGATGAATGTGTGGGTCTGCCCAAGCAGGGTGCATGTTCATCGTGTTTGCTTTGGGTCGGACTTAACAAGGTGACCTAGATAGGATATAGCGCCTTGAGGCATGGAGATGATCATTGCAAGGAGTTGTAGATGACATCTTATCAAGAGTTGCATATGATGCAATTGGCAAAAGTTGCCTACCTGAGAGATCTATGTTGTGGGTGACAGCCCAAGCTGGTCCATGACTTAGAGGATTTCAGGATCTTGCCCACTAGAAGGTTGTACGCTGCAATCTTCCGAATTGGTGGTGAGGGCTATCAATTTGAAGTAAAATAGTGGGAGAGATAATTAATTAAAGGCCTAATTTTATCGTCAACTTTTCAAATCAATCAAACAAGTCAAAAAGATTTTTTGGATGAAAATTGCATATATTTCCTTTTGCTAAAATAAATGGTTAATAATCACTTTATTTGCGATCGGTCTTTGAGATCAACAAATTAAATGGGAATAATTCCACGACTGGTTAGGATGATGATGAGAAGTGTTCTCAGTCAAAGAGCGAAAGCTCTAAGTCCTAGGTATACCAGAACCAGATGAACTCGATCCCACCACATCAATGGCTGAAAATATGCTTATGGAAGCATACTGAGGATGACATTGATGAGGAGTGCTTGATGTTGTGTTCTCTGAACTATGAGTTGCAGAGACAACATGAGACATATGATGTCTCCAAAACACTGTCCTAGTATGGCATGACAGAAGGAGATCCAGTAAGGTATTCACACACTCAATGTGATTGGGTATGTGGAAAGACCTGACTAAGAAGGATTCCATCTGAGCCAAGAGTTGGCTATTGGTATGATACTGCAAATGTTGTGAGAATCATACAATTCATGATAAGCTACAACATGAACAACTTTGACAAGCGTTGACAGAGTTGTTGGACATGTTGAGGATAGTAGAGGCAAAGATGAAGAAAGACAAACCATAATCTTTGATATGATCAAAGAGAAAGGTAATTCTTAAGGGCAAGGATAAGGGCAAAGCAAAGAAGTGTTCTGATGCTAGCCAGCAATCCAAGCCGTCTTCAGCCTCAAGGCACATGGGGAAAGGGTGTATGAGGGATTTCCCTCTATATCTGGAAGAACAAAAGAAGAAGAAGGAGGGGATGGAGATCTCCACCTAAGGTATCATGAAATGAACCGCTTCTTTATCCAAGGTATATGATACCAAGATATGGATATGTCATATATGATATGCAATATCCGCAAAGAAGTGATGGCCTTTGCGAAAGGACCAAGAAAGAAATACCCATCATTGGAGCAAGTGTTGCTGCCATAGATAGGAGTATCTTTCAGTTTATTTCAGCCTAAAGGGCACGAAATAGAGTTGAGAACTGCTATTTCATATATTTCCAATAGATAGAAACACTTTATTATTGCATATTGTATGACAATGATGGCAATTAATAAAGTTGATGTTTCAATCTTAAAGATATGATCTTTGTGGCAATGCCTTGTTTATCTTGTGATACATGGTATGCATAAGATAAAATGATACCTAAAGTTATTGATAACTCAAACAATCAAATTAGCATCAATCATGAGAAATTCATTTCTAGTTTCCATATGATGGATAAACCTAGACTCTTTTGGTTAGAGAACCATTAAGAGACATGAATATCTTGGACATGATTAATCAATCTTCACTAAAGGTAGTGGGAGAGTGATTATCCTATTAGGTATAATACATGTGATGTATTTACATACCAATTGGAACAAATGCTAATACTTCAAATGGTGTTTAGAGAAATACCAATATGAACATCTTGAAGTGTTCAAGATTGTCATAGATGAAGTACAAATTTGGTAAAGTATTAATTCTTGATGAGATCAATGAATGAAATACTTGGACCAAATGTTTGAGATCCTTATGAGTGATTATGATAGTGTATCATAGTGAACTCATGATTAAGGCATGGTGATGTCTAAATCAAGAAGGAATCATACTCTAAGGAGTTAGAGAATGATTATCAAATAACTAAATTCTTCTTAATAAAAGAATACCCCACACTAATAAAGGACATTAAGAATCACAATGGTTGTGAATTCTTATATTCTTGACAGATACACCTCGATTATCTATGTGATGAGTTGTTCATATGATGAGTCAACTATCTAGATGAATATGAGGAACCAAATTTTGAGTTATGGTTTGTGACCATTACATCCTAAATGACATCCATGTCAACCATAAGGTGTGACCTTGATGGTAGCACTCATTGGAAGAAATCCATAAGTGCAAATGAGTCTTAAATGTTAAGACACATGGATACCATTTGAGAAGGATGATGCTTGTTGATTGCAACTTAATGACTGAGACATTTGGCATATGGATACTAAAACCGCATTCCTATGAGGAATAAAACCAAGATGTGTACGTGACATAGCCTATAAGGTTTATGAATCCACTAATGCAAATGAAGTCTATAAGTTACAATGGACTAATCAATGTGATTGATTGAGTACAAGCAACTCAAAATTGGATCTTTATTTTGATGATATAGTCAAAGGGTTTAACTGATATGTCAAAGATAAAGAAGGGATCTGTGATTTAGTGGGAGTATATTCACATTCCACATATTGATGTGAAATGGAAATGTTCTAAAATGGAAATCCAAAAGTGGAAATTATCTTTAAGGAAGATAGAGATGTTTCCTATGTGATAGGAATGGAGATCTATAGAGATAGTTCTTGGAATATCTCTTGACCTGGAAAGAGAAAACATACATTGGCAATCTGTACTGAAGTGTTCAGTATGCACAGATTCAGTGGGAGAAAACTTGTCCATGTTACATGGATATTAGTATCCCAAGGCCAAGTGTCCAATTCTTATGAAGAATGGGAACACTAAGAATAGATATGGATCTATCATGTATGTAATCATCCCATTGTCTTGCATGTATGACATGGCAAGAATAAAATGCATTCATCATCTTATATGTGTGACATGACAATATGATGTGCTCATCCTGATAACTCGTATGTGGGACATGACGAGTGGATGTCTGTCTACTTCCAGTAAGGGTTACTGGAATACCATAAGAACTTGATAAGTACTTGGGACGTACTAGTTCTATGGAGATAAGGAAGAGTTTGATGTAAAGAGTTACATTGATGCGAACTTACGAATGGACAGAAAATTAATCGCAAAATATACATAGGATGTATAAAAGTGAAAGTTTGTTGATAATTGGAAGTGTTCCAATAAAACCATTTAAAAAGGGAAATGTCGAGTATCTGTGTGTTAGAGAACAGCAGTGGATACTATATGGATCTGAAGGTTCATGCGATGAACTCATATTCCACTCATTGATGACAAGTCTGGAATCCTTGATCATGCAATGTGGCTAAAGGTTAGCAATGGAATACTAGATCACATATTACGACAACTCCATCTCATACATGCGACGTACAGCGAAGAGATGAGAGACATGCAATTTGTACTGACTTTGGCAATGTGTTGCCATTACTCACTATGTTCGCACTAGAGCACAGTAACATGTGGGACATGTTTGAAGATCACTATGAATATGACTCAAGAGTGATTGGCTCGCAGTGCAAGTGGGAGTCTGTTGGTATGTATGCCCTGAGAGCCAATCATGGGATGATTGGTGGGATACATTAAGATTGATTTGATAAACATCAAAGGCAAGCTTCCAATTCATTCTGGTTCAGTCATATGAGATAGTGATAGAACAGATTGAATGTCTAAAGAATGACAGTACTCAATGACGTATGCTTTCAGGTTAAGGACCTGAACGATGAGATCATACAGATGCTAAGAGTTTGTACATTCTTGTTATGTCCCTAGTCGGATGTCATTGTGGAAGGTAGATAGACAACAATGACACACAAGACTGGATTGTGGTGTTGGTTGATGACAGAATCTCATTAGTCATGATATAGAGATATCAAACCAAACAAATAGGTACTAGTTAGAGAACAAGTTTACCGGACAGACCCACCGTGAGTTTGACACATGGAACCATAAGATGGTAGTCACAGTCAGTACTCACAGTGATGGTGGTGAGTGTGATTCTTAGACCTGAAATCACTGCACTCAACACATGTCGTTGGGCACACTTTGACATCATCAAACGCAGTCCTGAAACATGGGTTGTTATAAAGGTGATGATTGGGTGGCTTTGACACATGGGGCTTTTGAGGGGTGAGTGATAGATATGGGATTTGTCCCTCTTGAGGGAGTTTGATATCCAAGGCCACTTGATGAGTAGGATTGAGATAGGCGTGCGCATGCATGTGTGAATCAGTATGCGATATTGATGTCATACATATCTCCTTCAATCTACTCTGAGATCAAGAAAGTGAATGAACGTTGACAGGATGACTGTTCCATGCCTTGAGTTCATTCGGGATATCAGTGACAAAGGAATTATACATTCACTGTAACACCATTCATGGATTGTAGGATGAAAGTTGTTCTCCAACTTTCTACTTTCACTTGGGTAGCACTGATGTGTGACTAGGCACCGCTCTTTGCTTGTGAAATCATAAGTGTTATGGACTTTCACTGCCAATGTGAAATGGACCTGCAGGGTCACACACATAGGATTTAACCTGGAAGAGGAGTTTTGTCCACAAAGCAATGTTTAGATTGATTACTAAAGGAGTTTAGTAGTTCAATTAAACACTCAATCAGTCGATGGATCAATATCGTATGGTTCAAGGTGTTGGACGCATTGATTGGAGTATCGGATTGATTGAAATCGCAATTGACTGATTTTTCCCAACCTGTGCTCCCAACCGATCGGCTCATGTGATGAACCGGTCGGCTGAGGTGTTGAACCGGTCGGTTGGAGTGTCCAGGCCGATCGGCTCACGCCCAGGTTGAAACGACCGATTCAAGAGTTGAACCGATCAGCTCAACTGGTGCAACCGACCAGTTGGGAAAGTCATGTCGGCAAGAATTTTCCTTTGGTTTCAAATTGCCCAATTCGATTGGGAATAACATTGGTATACGATACCAATTGAGAACGAAACAAGGAAAGTCTTTTGAGACGGATTAGGACCATGAACCGATCGGTTCAGGGCACCAACCGATCGGTTGGAGTGCCCCAAACGATCGGCTCAGGTCTAACCGATCAGCTCAATGGCCGAACCGATCGGTTCAGTTGTGAACCGATCATTTCAAGTTGCGAACCGGTTGCTTTTTGTGGAAAATTCTCGAACCCTTCTACTCCTACTTTAGTCCCATATTTTCGGGCACAGAGAACCCTGTCCCATGACCCACCTATATATAGGGGTATTGGGGGCTTCTCAAAGTACAACTCAATGCAAGCCGGTTGCTTTGTGAAGTTGTCGTTCTCTCTGGTTTTGGTAACCGTGAGAGATCCCGAGCAAGTGCTTCCCGCAAAAGGGAGGTGCAACAAGGGAAGGACAACTGTAGTTGCAACTGGTAGCAGGAGAGTGTGTTGGAGACTAGTACGTCAACAGGAGGGTGCGACTCCTTCCACTTCCTTGTGGGACAAGGAGAGTGGAGTTCCAGGTGGTCTGTGTGGACTACTTCAGAGGCGGGAGGCCACTGCCGCTTAGGAGGACAACTGTCATCCGACAGTCCGGTAGGAGGAGGAGTCGTCAGTCTCGGTGCGACCAGCAGCTGCACAGACACCGTCCAAGACCGGAGTTGAAGACCGCGCATTGCGCGAGGTATTGTCGCCGAGCAAGCCTCGGGACAAGGTATGATTCCACAAACCATCCTTTCCTATTATATAGACGTTGACGTGTTTCCTCGGTATGGGTTGGGGGAGAAAATTTTTTGTTTCCGCTGCCTTCTCTGTCTCCCCTAAAACCCAACAATAATAATACGTAATCCAGCCGAATAGTATTTATTTCTTCAGGTAAAACACAGAACATTGGTTGAGGCCTTGCTTGTGCTGTTAATCTTGTTATACATGCAGTTACCTATACGTTCCTCATGTTATGTGATAAGATCTTATGAAACTTATCTGGTCAATCATGTCCCATAAGAGATAAGTGGTGATATGTTTTATGAACCGCCAGGTAAGAATGATGGTACGAATAGCCTGGTTATTTATAGACTGTTATTATTCTACGTTTTACTGGTTATCTTCTGCTGTTGCTTTACCCTTCTGGTTTTATAGTTTCGGCGGGGAGTTATGTTTCTCGCTGGGACAATGTTCAATTGTCTCACCCCGCTGGTTTTCAGGTGTTCGTGCTAGGCGTGGTGGTGGTCGCGGAGTTGCGGCCGAGCAGCAAGACGAGCAGTAGAAGGCAAGAAATGGATATGCTATTGTTTTGGAGGTTTTATAGTAGAGTCTAGAGTCATTCCTGTACTCTCAGGTCCTTAGGAGTGTTTTGATGTTGTTTCACGATGTATGGCTGTTGATCCTTTGTATATCTACCAATGTATATATAACAGGTGATGAACTCATGTGATGGATTAACAGCTGACCTTCTAAGCTGTGGACACATATCAAGGCTCATAAATGTTTATACTACATGTTTCCTTACAGGATGAGGACTTATATGTAAAAGTTTCACAGTTTATCCATTTTCCGCAATCGGTTTTAATTAACCCGTGCTTTTGGTAATCTGTGGTTATGGTGTTTTCCGCACGTTTTCACGTAACACCTCGCTATCAGCATGATAGTGGGATGTGTTGCCACAAGTTTGGTATCAGAGCTATAGGTTCGCTAAGTCTACAGGGATTTAGGACTAGGTTGTGTCTGTTCTTGTGAGTTTTCCAGATTTTCTTACAATCATCTTCTTCCCTCAGTGGAAGAAAAGCCAAGATGTCTGGAAACCATGAAGGACACACTTTTGAGAATAGCGATGCTGCATCAGTTGATGGAGCTTTTGGACGGGCACATGAAGATCGGGTGCCTGAGGTCCCCCAACCCGACCCAGCCATTCTTGAACACCCTGTCTATCAACAGCTTTTGGGGCAGATGATGGCTACGATGAATCTCATGGTTGAGCGATTGCCAGTGCCTATGCCGAGAGCACAGGCTCCCCATGGTGAAACATCGGGTATTGGGAAGACCTTTGAGAGGCTTCGCTGAGTCAGAGCTTTGGACTATGCTGGAACGGCTGATCCAGTAGATGTAGATCTGTGGCTGACAAGTCTTGAGAAGGCTTTCCAGATCCTCAACATCCCCGAAGCAGACAGAGTAAAGCACGTTGTCTACCTTCTAAAGGGTAGTGTTGGTCACTAGTGGACCATCGAGGAGGAGAAGCGGCCTGGTGAGGTGATCGGTTGGGAAGTTTTCCGGCGCGAGTTCATCAGCAGATACTTCCCGAAGATGTATCTGGATGAGAAGATCAATCAGTTCGAGCGTTTACGCCAAGGAGAGATGAATATCACTGAGTATGAGGCTAAGTTCATGGATCTGTTGAGGTTTTGTCCTCACATGGCAGCAACAGATGAAGAACGGATCAGACGTTTCGAGAAAGGTTTGAGTTCTGAGCTGACAACACATGTGTCTGCGTTGGAGAACCGTGAGCGGTTTGCTACGTTTGTGGAATCTGTCCGGAGGATCGAACGATCAGTTAGGGAGAAAAGAGAATCTATGTCTCACAAAAGGCCTGCTCAGTTCTAGGGACAGAGGTTTGGTGGCTTCAAGAAGCCCAAGTTTTCATCGCCTTTAGTGATAAGAGGTTCCAGTGCACCATCGCAGTGGTCTCCGAGTAAAGGAAGAGGTTATGTTTCTTTGTCATCTAAAGCACATAGTACAGCTTCACTGGTAGTGACAGGGCCATCTAGGCCACGGTTCGAAGATAGGGCATGCTATCTTTGTGGTCAGACCGGGCATCTCAAGTCACATTGCCCAAATAAAGATGTTGAAGTGACGCAACAACCAAGACAGATCAACAAGGATCAGATAGACAGCACCCCAGTAGTAGCAGAGGGCGAGGACGCAGTCAAGCGTCACAAGCTAGATCGTCTGCTCAAGGAAGCAGAGGGCGTGGACAACAAGAAACGGCTCGATTCTATGCTATGAGTCATCCGGAGGCGATAGTCAACCCATGAGTGGTGATATGTCAGATGGAGTTATTTCATTCTGATATGTCTTCTTCTTACTTTATATCTGTTCTGGTTGACCCGGGTGCTACACACTCTTTTATCGCCTATAGTATGCTTGAAAACTAACGTTTACATGTTAGCTGTAAGAAGGATAGCTTGTTGTTAGAAACCCCTCTTGATGGTTCCTCGATGCTTCGAGAAGAGTGTCCATATTGTGTCTTGTCTTTCTCGGGACACAACATTCAAGTGGATCTCATACCACTTGATATGCACGATTTTGATGTGATCCTTGGGATGGATACCTTAGAGAAGTATAAGGTTGTTTTGGATTGTGGTTCCAAGCAGGCTGTGTTTGATGATGATGGAGATAAGTGGATCTTCCAGGGAGATAGGAAGATTCTTCCGACGTGTCTGGTATCAGCTATGGTGGTAGATAAGTTGTTACGACAAGGATGTGAGGCGTTCTTAGCTCACGTTGTGGATACCGTTGTGGATACCAAGGTGAAAGGTCATAGTCTAGAAGAGGTGTCAGTCGTCCAAGAGTTTGCCGATGTGTTTCCTGATGAGTTTCCTGGTGTTCCTCCACCCCGAGAGATTGATTTTGAGATCAATATGGTCCCAGGAACGCAGCCAGTTGCGCAGATGCCGTATAGGATGGATCCAGTAGATATGGTAGAACTTAAGAAGCAGTTGCAAGAGTTGTTGGAGAAAGGTTTCATCCGATCAAGTACGTCGTCTTGGGGTGCTCCAGTGTTGTTTGTCAAGAAAAAGGACGGATCGATGCGGCTATGTATAGACTACCGACAGTTGAACAAAGTCACGATCAAGAACAAGTACCTGTTACCAAGGATAGATGATCTGTTCGATCAGTTGTGTGGTGCTACAGTGTTTTCAAAGATCGATCTACGGTCTGGATATCATCATTTAAGGATTAAGGCGATGACATACCAAAGTCAGCTTTTAGGACGAGGTATGGTCACTTCGAGTTTGTGGTTATGCCGTTCGGACTAACCAATGCACCTGCTGCTTTCATGGATTTAATGAACATAGTGTTCCGTCCGTTTCTAGATCAGTTTGTTGTTGTCTTTATAGATGACATCTTGATCTATAGTTGGGACAGGTAAGAGCATGAGAAACATCTTCGACGAGCGTTGACTCTTATTCGCCAACATCAG
This sequence comes from Alisma plantago-aquatica, assembly GCA_963693085.1. Taxonomy (NCBI): domain Eukaryota; kingdom Viridiplantae; phylum Streptophyta; class Magnoliopsida; order Alismatales; family Alismataceae; genus Alisma; species Alisma plantago-aquatica. The sequence continues at coordinate 826,657,057 of OY856412.1, forward strand.
TTGTATGCCAAGTTCAGTAAATGTGAGTTCTGGTTGGAAGAAGTAACTTTCTTGGGTCATGTGATATCTGTTGAAGGAGTCAAAGTAGATCCGAAGAAGGTGGAATCTGATGTGGATTGGGAGCAACCAAAGACGCCGACAGAAGTTTGTAGTTTCCTAGGTTTAGCAGGATACTACAGGAGCCGATGACAAGGTTGACTAGAAAGGATGTACCTTTTGTCTGGGATGATCGATGTCAGCAAGCTTTCTAGAGTTTGAAGGAGAAGCTGACCAGTGCCCCATTGCTTGTGCTGCCAGAATCTGGAAAGGGCTACATTGTTTTCTGTGATGCTTCCAAGAAAGGTTTAGGTTGTGTGCTGATGCAGGAAGATCATGTGGTTTCTTTTGCTTCGTGACAACTTAAGAAACATGAGGAGAACTATCCGACTCATGACTTGGAGTTGGCAGTAGTAGTTCATGCTTTAAAGATTTGGAGACACTATCTTTACGGGGAAATGTGTCAGATCTTTACAGATCATAAGAATCTGAAGTACAACTTTTCACAACATGAGTTAAACATGCGACAACGTCGATGGATGGAGTTGATCAACGATTACGACTGTACCATCGAGTATCATCCTGGTAAGGCGAATGTGGTAGCCGATGCGCTTAGTCGAAAGTTTTCTTCTCTTTCTTCACAGAAGGCACAGTTGAGTTCCCTGGTATGCCATAGATGGGATATGTTTGTTTCCTTGTGGCAGATGAATGTGCAGATGGAATTTTCCTTGTTAGCTGGACTTTTAGCATAGATACAAGGCAAGCCTACGCTGAGATAGTAGATCAAAGATGCACAACAAACGGATGATGCAGTACAGTTAATCATATTCAAGTTCGGTAGTGAAAAGCGTGATGGGTTCCATGAGTCTGAGGATGGACTAGTTTGCTATCATGACAGGATGGTTGTCCGCAATGTTGATGATCTGAGGAAGTTAGTGCTCGGGGAAGCACACACGTCGATGTATGCTATGCATCCAGGTGTCACCAAGATGTATCATGGTCTAAAGGACTTGTATTGGTGGCCCGACTTGAAGAGAGATGTGGTTGAGTTTGTGGCTAGGTGTGTGGTTTATCAACAAGTCAAGGATGAGCATCAGAAGCCGGCAGGTACGTTACAACCCCTGCCGATACCGCAGTGGAAATGGGATCATATAACCATGGATTTTGTAGTTGGTCTGCCTAGGACAACTAGGAATCATGATTCCATTTGGGTAGTAGTGGACAAATTGAGGAAGTCTGCCCATTTCATACTGGTAAAGAAAACATATACGGCTGAGAAGCTCGCTCGAGTATACGTGGATGAGATAGTACGCTTGCATGGTGTGCTAGCGACGATAGTTTCTGACAGAGGTCCTCAGTTCATGAGTCGTTTTTGGGAACAGTTACACAAAGCGTTGGGAGCGCAGTTGAGGTTCATTATCGCCTTCCACCCGCAGACAGATGGACAGTCTGAGAGGACTATTCAGATTCTGGAGGATCTCCTTCGAGCTTGTGTTTTGCAGTTCTTAGGAAGTTGGGATGTACATCTCAGTTTGATAGAGTTTGCCTACAACAACAGTTATCAACAGAGCATTGACATGGGTCCTTATGAGGCCTTATATGGCAGGAAGTGCAGATCTCCGTTATGTTGGTATGAGTCTGGTGAGTATCAGCTTTTGGGTCCTGAGTTAGTACATTAGGAAACATAGAAGATCAAAGTAATACAACAACAGTTGAAAGTGGCACAGGACAGACAGAAGTCTTATGCAGACAATCGCCGACGACCCTTGGAGTTCCAGGTAAGAGACAAAGTATATCTTAAAGTCTCACCGTGGAAAGGTGTGCTAAGGTTTGGACAGAAGGGTAAGCTCGCACCCAGATATATGGGGCCATATCTAGTCATAGCACATGTTGGCAAGGTAGCTTACGAGTTGGAGCTGCCGCCAGAGTTGCACAGGTTACATCCAGTGTTCCATGTCAGTATGCTGAAGAAAAGTCATCCGGATTCGGGAGCAGTGATGCAGCCAGTCAAAGTTGAGCTTGATGAAGATGTGACCTACGAGGAAGGTCTTGTGATGATCATTGACAGAAGAGTTAAGAAGCTGAAGAGGAAGCACCTGGTTCTTGTAAAGGTTCTTTGGCATCATCGTGGCATTGAGGAAGCCACGTGGGAGCTTGAGGAAGAGTTGATGAGGAAGTATCCCTCGCTTTTCTCTTCGGATTTTGGGGACGAAATCCCTTTGTAGAGGGTTAGTTTGTAAGGACCCTGACCTCTGTTTAGGGTTTACCCTCTTTGCTTTGCTTAAACCTGATAATTAGTTGCTTGCTAATCACCTTTAGTGGTGATTAGGGTCTGTTGGTGCCTTGTTGAGAGTCGAAGGTTCTACTTGCAATTAACCCAAGTCTAGGGTTTGTGGGAAAGTTTGTCACCTTGAGAGGTGTTCCTCCCTCTCCTTGCTTCCTCTAGTATTGAGAGGAAGGTTTAGGCTCGTTGCTTGAGTTCCTTTGGGCTTGGTTGAGCCTTGGTGGGCTTTATCAAGCTTGCTTTTGCTTGTTTGGGCCCTTGTTTCGTCCAGGAGTGTTTGTGTCACCCAGGCTGTGTCGCCCAGGGCAGTGTGTCGCCCAGTGTGGGAGTGTGTCGGCCTGGAGGAGTGGTGGTGTGTCACCCATGAAGCTTTGACCATCTTTTACCTTGTTTGTGTCACCATTAGTGTACACTTGGTGCTTGATGCTTGCTTATGGAAATAGCCTTGGACATGTGGTTATGACATGTTAGAGTGGTGGCTTGTGCTCTTGGACAAGTGTCCCTAGGTGGGCGACACCTTTCCATATCTTACCTTGGTTTCTCCTCCATTTCCTTTTATATATGTGTTCTTTTCCTCTTGCTAGGGATCCTTTTAGTCTCTTGGTTTCCCCTCTCCCTTGGTGCACGACACCTTTCTCCTTTGCAATCTTGGTGGGCGACACCCTTGGAGGAGCTTTCTTGGTGGCCGATCCTGTCTTGGAGCTTTCTTCTTCCTTGGAGCTTGGAGCTTTCTTAAGGCGGGTTGCATAACTCCTAACCCTAACTAGTCTATCTCCTTCTATGATCTTGTTTACATGTTGTTAGATTAGTATCTTGCTTAAGTATCCATGTTGGCCGATCCTTGTGGTTTAGGGTTTCTTGGTGAGCAATACTCCATTTTCTCCTTAGTCTAGAGGAGTGAGTTTGAGCTTCTAGTGGCATCGACGATACCCCTCTTTCTCTTAGTCGATTGAGGTGAGTTTGTGTCTTAGTTGCTTGAGCAACACTCTCCTCTCACCATGGACTAGAAGGGTGAGCTTGGTGATAGTGGTGGCTCTTTCTAGGGTTTTTCCTTGTGGCCCGTTTGGTGATAGATGATGTGCAAGACCTCTCTTTCCTAGTCGATTGAGGTGAGCCATTTTCTTGACCCTTTAGGGTTTTGGGTGCCCGTGTGCTTGAGGTGGATGATGATCTTGTGAGTTGCACCTTGGTCGTTATGTGCTTGGGGAGGTGCTGCCCGATAGCCCTCTTGACCTAGACCTTGGGCGATATGTGATGCTGGTGGTGGACGATACCCTTGTCTCTGTGACGGGCATCACACCACTCTGCCCTGTGACGGCCATTAGGCCCTGGTTTAGTTGGTTGGACGATAGGTCCCTTAGTGGTAGTTTGAGTTATCACTAGTACATTTTCAGTCTCTAACATCGCTTTCGTTAGCATCACTTATATTAGAAAAACCGACCGAATAAGCTAAAACCGAAGCAACAAGTCATTAGAAAAAATTCGGGTACCGTTTTTAGCTATTGGGTCGGTTTTTTAAGGTTAATCGACGCTAGAAAAAGACCCGCGAAATCATCAAATTCGCGACACGCATAAACATAGCATCGGTTTTATATAAAAACCGACCCGACATGCTTCCCACGGAGAAAAAGAATTAAATTTTGCCTTTCGCGCGTGGATCTATACCCTCTTGGGCCGGTTATTCTCTTTAACCGTCCCTAGAGGTCTCCGCGCAAAAACCTTTCGGGTCGGTTTTCCGAGACAGCTATCCCTAGAGGTCTCCGCGCAAAGACCCTTTCGGGTCGGTTTTCCGAGACAGCCATCCCTAGAAGTTCAGCCTTTCGGGTCGGTTTTTTAAAGAACCGTCCCTAGAAGTGTCGCACAAAGACCCTCTTGGGTCGGTTGTTTGAGATAACCGTCCGCAGAGACCTGTTGGGTCGGTTTTTTGCTTAACTGACCCAAGAAGTCCGCAGATAACCCTTACTTTCTCACTCGCACTCTCACTAGCGCACACTCCCCACTCTCGCACTCTCTCTCCTAGCCTCACTGTCGACTCTCGTTCTCACTGTCGCTCACACTCACCGACGCCAAGGTTGATGCCTCCAAAGATTCGCCGCCACCAGCGTGCCGTTCGTCGCTTGCCGCTCCATCACCAGCTTGTCGTTCGGGTCGTCGCCTCCATTGTTGCTCGCTAACTCTCCGCCAAAAGCGCCACCAAGGTCTCGCTGGGTCATAGCTCACCAGCTCGCCGCTGTTGCCGAAGCTCACCAGCTCACCGCCAAGATCTCGCCGACGTTGCCATAGACCAGCTCGCCGCCAAGGTCGCTCTTGCTTCTCCAAACGATTTCGCCGCCGCCAAGGCTTTCGACGCTACCACCTCTCCGAACAGATAGGTAAGTTCATTTTCCATTTCAGACTCTTGCTACGACCATGCTTGGTGCCACGGCCTGTGCTTTGCATAGCCATGCTTAGTGCCACGCTCGCCTTTAAGCCAAAAATTTTAGTTTTTAACTGTCTTCTAAATTTGAGTTGTACCACGGCCGTGCCGTGCTATACGGCCGTGCTAGGTACATTGTACCACGGTCGTGCCGTCCTATACGGCCGTGCTAGATACAGTTGTACCACGGCCGTGCCGTGCTATACGGCCGTGCTAGGTACACTGATCGTGTTGGTAGTCTTTTGCATTTGAGTTGTACCACGGCCGTGCCGTGCTATACGGCCGTGCTAGGTACACTGGTCGTGTTGGCTGTCTTTTGTATTTGAGTCTTGATTTACTTGATTTACTGTTATCTATTATGAAAGATCCTGCATGATGTTTAATTTATGCCTTTCTATTTATTTCTGTTAAGAGCACCTAATTGATTATTCAATTCAGTACATATAAATGAATGTTTATCTAGTAAACCAACCAATAATAAAAACATGTATTCTTTTATATCTACATCATGCAAGGGTAGACATTGTTTAGTTTTAGATTGACACTTTAGGGTTTATAGATGAGACCACCTATGCATAAATATGACAAATACATTTATATATAAACTTAGAAACCCGTTCAAAATTTATTCGTTAGGAGTAAATTTTGGATAGTCCCCGATATGGGACTGTTTTTGGATATTTAATCTCACTTAGGATGTAGTTGTATAATGTATGTTTAGTTTTGAAGAAAATTTTTAGTAGTATTTCCTCATTTGTTCTCTGGGTACATATGTGAGTGGTTATTTGCCAACTATGGAGTAAGCATAAATTTAGTTTCTATAACATCAATTGTTATCCTTCAACATGATATTTATACTTAAAATTTCTATTTTGACAACTATCGTAATCAAATTGATTGATAGGGGTATAAAGGCTTATCGTGAAGGTGGAGGAATAATACCCCCAAAATTAAAGACACTGACTTTGAAAAATGTCAAGGTAACTACTTTGACTGCTTAGTCGTATATGTACAACTCTTACAGTAATGTATTAATGTCAAATTTTATATGTTAACTCTCTTATAGTCTTATTTCTTTATTTGTACAACTCTGTTTGTAGCAGTTTACTAATATTAAGTTATAATTCTTTATTTGTAGTGTCATATACAAAATAATGACTGGGCTTGTGGCTACTACGTAATGAAGTATATGCAAACTATTTTGAAAGAAGCATCACTAGACATTCAGAGTATAGATAAGGTAATTATTAAAGAATAACATAATAAATTTACATATGAGATTTGCATCATTTTATAAAATATATATGAGCATGTGCTTTTTTTTGCAGATCTTTACAACTCATCCTTACACACTTGATGGGTTAAATGAATTCCGAGAAGAATGGTCAGATGCTTTTCTTAATGAAGTCACTATAGCATTGGATTGAAATTCATAACTTCATTTGTGTATGTAGATTTGAAACTCTATCAAAATTTACTTTTTGTAGTATGACATTAATATCACTTTTAAACTTGCAATCTATCATTGTTGTTAGTATGTGCTATGTGTATGAATGTTAGTATGTGCTATATGTCTCATTTGAATGAATCTATCTTAGACTTGCAAGAATGTTAGTAAGTGTTGTGTATGAAGACTCAACTCAATATATGTGAATAATTGTTGTTATGAAACATCAATTCAAAAAAGGATTGGACATAAAAGTTTGCAAATGGCTTTGGAATGCATTTTTGGCTTGCATCATTGCATTTGCAAGTCTATTTCTACTGCAGGTTTTGAATTGCGTAAAGCAATTCTGTTTTGCAGGTTGCTGTACTGAAGATTTCTATTTCTGCAGAATTTTTCTTTAAAAAAAATGTAACTTCTCAGGTCGGTTATTTAAAAAAACTGACCCAGTAGGTTCTATCCCAAAATTCTACAGCAATTTGAAGACTTCTAGGGTCGCTTATACAGAAAAACCGACCCAATAGACACTTCTTGGGTCGGTTATACAAAAAACCGACCCAGTAGGTTCATGAAGACTTTTAGGGTCGCTTATATAGAAAAACCGACCCAATAGGTTCTATCCCAAAATTCTACAGAAATTTGAAGACTTCTAGGGTCGCTTATATAGAAAAACCAACCCAATAGACACTTCTTGGGTCGGTTATACAAAAAACCGACCCAGTAGGTTCATGAAGACTTTTAGGGTCGCTTATACAGAAAAACTGACCCAATAGGTTCTATCCCAAAATTCTACAGAAATTTGAAGACTTCTAGGGTCGCTTATACAGAAAAACCAACCCAATAGGTTCTATCCCAAAATTCTACAGCAATTCGAAGACTTCTTGGGTCGGTTATTCCGAAAAACCGACCCACTAGGTATTTTTTAAAGCTATTTGAAGACTTTTAGGGTCGCTTATGGAGAAAAACTAACCCAATAGATACTTGTTGGGTCGGTTATTCAGAAAAACCGACCCAGTAGGTGTTTTTACAGTTGTTTGAAGACTTCTAGGGTCAGTTTTTGTTGCTCTTTTGGGTCGGTTTTTTACCTCTTTTGGGTCGGTTTTTTACCTCTCTTGGGTCGGTTTTTGTACTTTTCTTGGGTCGGTTTTTGTTCCCTCTAGGGTCGGTTTTTTTACCTCTCTAGGGTCGGTTTTTCTACCTCTCTAGGGTCGGTTGTTTTTACCTCTCTAGGGTCGGTTTTTTTACCTCTCTAGGGTCGGTTTTTCTACCTCTATAGCGTCACTAGTACTGTAGCGACGCCCACCTAGGCGTCGCCTAAAAAGTGACGCTGCAGGCTTCAGAAAACCGATCCGAGAGACCAATTATGTACTATATACACCTGATCTAGGTGCTACTGGTTGTCGTTGTACTCTTGAGATCGACGTTGCTAGTATCCCTATGACGGGCGTCGCGATAGCTCTTACATGTCGTCCGATATCCCTTCTTGTGACGGGCGTTGCACGTTACTGAGAGGCCCGACACAACCGTTTCCCGATAGGCATAGGGTGCACGACAGACCCTAAACGTAGTGTTGCCAACCCGAGACAACGTTATGAGCTTGGCTGATAGGTCCTAGTGTGACAGCCTTTATGTGAGGAGCGTCATGGTTGGGCAATAAGTGAGGGTATGCTGCCCGATATAGCTTATAGTGAGGGTTATGGTGCTTCTAGTGAGGGTTCTGCATATCATGGAAAGCCGATGTGTTGGATATATTCTTGATTAAAATGATGGTGACACTGTTGCATGCTTAAAGGTATTCCTTATGGTAAAGCTTGTTCATATAACTTAACTTGGCTATATCCATGAATGTGATCATCTTGTTTATCTATAATAACTTGAGATAATGGTAAGCATGTTGAATGCCTTGCTTGATGATGAAACATGACCATAAGTTGATGCATGGTTGATAAAGTAAATAATCACTGATGTCACCTTATACTGATAGCCTGGTCTTTCTATTAAGCCTATGATTATTGTATATACTATCCATGCAGGTGATGCATAGCCAATAATAAGGGGCTATGAGGTATATGTACAGGTTGAGTAACTCTGTTGTGATTGTTACTCTTAATGTTGAAATAATCTATATGATGTACATGACTAAGTACTGGGGATTGCTACCCCATGATGATGTAAGCCTTGAGAGGCAGTGGTACTATGTGATGAGGGATTGAGATCTAATGGTATGTGATGATCCTTGAGATGGATCTAGGTGATTGGCAAGAGGCCAAGTGATAACATGTAATGTTGGATCCTTGTGGAGAATCAGGATGATGTGATTACAATAAAAGCATAACATTGAGTTTTATGTTGTTTATTCTTGTTATAGTTTGCATGTGATACAACTTGGTTGAATCTTGCAATCCATATAAAAGATACTAATTAATCATAGTGGAATATATCATGTAGTTTTCCCTGGCCATAGATCCATCATCGTCAGGAGCTGGTGATGGTGAAACGGGTTCTCCTACGGGTTAACCCGGAGCACATATTGTTGAATATGCGAGGTTTCTCCTAGCCTAAAATAGTGAGGATTCAAGTGCAACCATGGTTGCAGACTCGGGATACAATTAGAGCATGGTGAACAGGCCCATGGCTCAGGATATGTGATATGGGAGCATGAATGCGTTCATGGCTCAAAACACAGTGAACAGGCCCGTGGCTCAGATATACTAGCATCGTGACCTATACCGAGGCGGGTTAGAGGAAGGGTAGCCTATGGAGCTGACCCTGTGGTTGAGGCCACTTAAGCATGAGACTATGGTCCTGCTTGTATTGTACTCGTACACTGACTACAAGGTGGGAGGTCGTAGAGTCCGGCTCTTCCATTTGACCTTATATGACACCGACTTTGGGTTTCACAACCGAAGGTTGGATTTGAGCGGCACGGCTCACTTCCTCAGGGCATAATAATACGTAATCCAGCCGAATAATATTTATTGCTTCAGGTAAAACACGGAACATTGGTTGAGGCATTTCTTGTGCAGTTAGTCTTGTTATACATGCAGTTACCTATACGTTCCTCATGTTATGTGATAAGATCTTATGAAACTTATCTGGTCAATCATGTCCCATAAGAGATAAGTGGTGATATGTTTTATGAACCGCCTGGTAAGCATGATGGTACGAATAGCCTGGTTATTTATAGACTGTTATTATTCTACGTTTTACTGGTTATCTTTTGTTGTTGCTTTATCCTTCTGGTTTTATAGTTTCGGAGGGGAGTTATGTTTCTCACTGGGACAATGTTCGATTGTCTCACCCCGCTGGTTTTCAGGTGTTCGTGCTAGGCGTGGTGGTGGTCGTGGAGTTGCGTCCGAGCAGCAAGACGAGCAGTAGAAGGCAAGAAATGGATATGCTGCTGTTTTGGAGGTTTTATAGTAGAGTCTAGAGTCATCCCTGTACTCTCAGGTCCTTGGGAGCGTTTTGACATTGTTTCACGATGTATGGCTGTTGATCCTTTATATATCTACCAATGTATATATAACAGGTGATGAACTCATGTGATGGCTTAACAACTGACCTTCTAAGTTGTGGACACGTATCAAGGCTCGTAAATGTTTATACTACATGTTTCCTTGCAGGACGAGGACTTCTATGTAAAAGTTTCACAGTTTATCCATTTTCCGCAATCAGTTTTAATTAACCCGTGTTTTTGGTAATATTTGGTTATGGTGTTTTCCGCACATTTTCACGTAACACCTCGCTATCAGTGTGATAGTGGGATGTGTTGCCACATTTTTGGTAATGAAATTTCATGTAAGTATTTTGTAAACAATATTTGTGAATTAATGAAATTATTTTCTATTATTTATTATTTGCTAAATTTGGATCCTTGGGAATATAGGTAATGGCTCTCAACTTCTTCGTATTCCTTAATTGGGGGTTATTGGGAAGCAGGGTCGTTACATTTGGTACCAGAGCCACAAAATTTTCAAATAATATCTAATAGTTTTTTAATTTTGAGTAATCTATAGAAATTAGGAGGGAATTATTAGGGCATTTTCTAAAGACTATGGTATCTAGAAGGGACCACGACGGGGGGGGGGGGGCTGGCAATATTTTCCTCCGCACTGCTAGTAGGCTTACTAGGACTCTCAGACCCATGCATCTTGCCTAGCCAAAGTCAGAAATCTTTGCCTGAAGTAAAATGCCTTTAGGGTTTCATCTCATCTCTTTCATCCACTTCTCATCCTCTTTCTTAATAAACCATAAAAGGAATTTCTCTCCTCATCTAAAGCTAGGGTTTTGAGAAGAAGTGGTATTAAGGCATCCCCTCCCAATTAATATATGGGTAATGAGAAATGATAATGTACATATAATTATGAAAATAATAATGTACATGTGGAGATAATGATAAAGTAAAGAGAAAATGTTATATGGGTTTTCCCTAGGAGGCTAACCATAGAGGGGACTAGGGTTGGTTTAGAAGAACCAATTGGAGCAAGGGACATGGAAACCCTAAGAGTTAGGGTATAGTCCCTAACTCTAAAACCCTAACCATGAGATATGTTAATAGTGTTGTGATATAGTACCCTACCCATATGAACCCAATTAGGGTAAGAGGAATAAGAGAAAATAAATGTTTTTGTTAACCCATGCGTGAAGGATGCATGTGAAATAATATGAATATAAATGAGTTAAGTGGCTCAGTCTCTCATGCACATGTGCATGTGGAACAAGACATTAATGAGAAAAGTTTTAAGAAACTAATGAAGAACATGCAATATATTATAACTTGCTCAACTAACTCAAATGGATGTATGAAATACATGTGAGATGTATGATCAAGTCTATCTAATCACCTCAGGTCAAGAGGGCCTATGTATGGTCACTATGGTGGTTGTTGATCTGGCCCAGAAAAGATAATCACATTGAGTAAAGCCATGTGTATGATTGTCACTCTAGTGATAGGTAATTGGGCCAGGGATATTATATGATATCCATTGCAGGGACTTACCTTAGAGAGAGGGTTACCCACATGAATATTTCAGAGAGGGAGTGTCCCATAGAGATTAAGTTGAGAAGTTAGAAAGAAAATGCATGAGTATATACATGAGTAACCAATAGTCATATAAGGAAATGGAAATATGAGTACAACTTACTCGAACCCCTCATGCTATCTCTGGAAATTTGGTTATAGAAAGAAAGTCATTTAGATAACTATGACCAAGCCCCTAGAGGGGAAGGTCAATAAAGGCTAAGCCTCTGGAGGGGAAGGCCGACATAGGCACCAAGCCCCTAGAGGGGAAGGTAGCCCCAGTCCACTACATGGACAAACCCCATGAGAGGGTATCCTAAAGATTGAGAAAATAAGGGTTGAGAAGTTATAATAATAAAAGCAATACATAAATATGAAAATGTGAAACCTTTAGGGCTAGTATGACAACCCGGGGTGGGTCAACCCAAGAGTGGGAAGATGACCTATGGGGGAGGAAAAATCATAGACCATGGGGCCAGGTTGTGGCTAGAGAGTCTGATTTCCTCCTATGAGCCATGAAGGCACCCTAGGCTAGGACCTTCCCTAGAAAGGTAAGTTTACCAAATCAATTCAAAATATGGAGGTAAACACGAATGTCACATAATATAAAAGATGCAAGCACATATACTGAGTATGATTCTTTGAACCCAAGTATGTCATCTCTGAGGAACATGAGGAAAAGTCACTATGGGTGTGGCTGACCGTATGAGATCGAGTCTAGAAAAGAAATGTTGCCTTGAAATGTTTCCATGAGTCCAATGAGGGGACATAAAGTGAATAATGAACATTATAAGAGATGGAGAAATCCAGTTTAAAGAATTGGATATGAAAATAATGTGCTATAAATGAACCCTTGGTAAGGGTAGATCCCAAAGTCAATCCTAAGGTCAAGTAGGGAGTATTAAAGGTACATGGACTGATGGGATTAGCAGTTGATTGATCCCTAAATGCACAAGACCATCTGGTCAGGAGGTAACAACTACTGTTGCCCAAGGCCCATGTCTCAAGAGATTAGCTACGTTCATGATGTTCATGTGGCTAATGGGTAAATGTGGGGGCCATTCCCTAGAGGCATAAGGATGAGATCACTCCCAAAAGTACTTATACCCCTAGAGACCTCAAGGAAGTTACTAAGGCTCATAACACCTGAGGTGTAAATGTAAAAGATAAAAGAAGTCATGTAGTAATGAAAGGAGTTGTTACATACTCAAGAATATGTGCCTATCAAGTTCAGATCCTAGTCCTCCTCTGTAGTTTTGAGTATATGCAACGACCTAGGTATTGGTCTACCCTCATGGTAGGATCATCAGGTTATCATGCGTCGATGTTTGATCTACCTTTGGGGTAGGATCATCCGACTATATGGCTCTAAGTCTTGGTCTACCATTGGGGTAGGACCATAAGAGATATTGAGGATCTACCATATGCAATAGGTAGAATCCATGTCCACTGTACGGACAACACAGAGGATTGGATACGTCAGGATTGAGTAGTTATGGCTTTATGAAATATAAGAATATTGTGAAATTAAAAGCAAGTATGGTTTATAGTCATGTTGAGAATGATTTAACTTAAAATGTGAAATTGAAATCATAAATGGAAAATGTAATCACCAAGATATGAGTTGGTGTAATACTAAGAATGTGGATATATCTTGAATTGAATTCAAGTGCCAACAATGATAATAATGTGGGGAATTTGCATATCTATAAAGGATACCTAAATAGGGTTGCTAACCCTAAGGATCAAAACTAGATGAGTTAATATTCACCATTAAGTTTACAAAGTTTGAATTTTGAGGACAAAATTCCTTTTAAGGAGGGGTGAATGTCATATCCTCAATTTTGTTAAAAATGAATGATATAAATATAAGGCATAATTTGATAAATATTCTTCCCCAATGGTGGAATAATAGTGTCCTTGTGGCATGAGTTTAGCCCATGGGCCAAGTGAGGTGCACGAGACTATTTGCTTTGCAAATAGGTCCTTGTGGCACAAATAAAAGAACTAAAAGGATTTATCACATAAATAAAAGTTAATGGCATTTTAAGATGTTGCTTTGGATGACTAGTTGAATTTTGAGGAAAAAATTCCTATAAGGAGAAAAGGATGTTATAACCTGATTTTTCCCATGTTTTAAATATTTGTTCTGGTTTTTCCCTTATTTTGAATATTTGTTTACAAATAATGTAATATGAAAGGAACATTAGAAATACGGCTGTCTATGTGTCTTGTTTGGAGTTTGTGGTGTGAAAGTGCAAAATAGTCCATATGAAATAGATCCTATGTAGTGTACTGGTTTCAATAATCCAACGATAAATATGAAGAAAAGAAAGAAATAAAATCCAATAATCAATATGTTGCCAAGAATAATGAATATTTCTTATTTTATACATGGAATTGTGTGGAGTTTTCTAGAAAGGATAATTTGAAGGAAATTAATAAGATTAATTTCAACCCACAAAGAGAGTATGTGCAAATTATGACTGTTTGCCAAGTTGAATGGGGAAAAGAGTTATTATGTGGTTTAAAGGGATTAAATAAAATAATTGCTTAAGGGGCAAGAAAAGAGTATTTAAACTTTGTTTTGTAACACCGAATAATTCCCAAACCAAGATATAGTTATTAAGAAGAATCCTTGAAAATTTGGGTTAATGAAGTAAAAATGAGAAAGAAAAATAATTATTTCTGAAATATAATCTTTTTATCATTAAAAGAAAGTTACCTTTTTGGTGAAAGAAGCTTTCCTTTCCTTCAACGTCGAGAATCCTTTTTCCGTCCTGCGATGAGTTGTAGGGATGTAACCCCTACTACTTCTGTCTATATAAGGCCCTTCCCCTCGAAATTTTCCTCACACCATGCAAACCACACACCCTGTGTTGGAATCCTGCTTGTACATGCTCGGCAAAGACTCCATCACCACGGCAGGTTATACCGTCCTCATGCTATAGGTCGATCTACTGTCAAGTTTTTTCTACTTCCTTAATACACCATCCATCTCCTCCTTGTCCTGCTCCAAGGGAGCCCTCGCTAGCAATGCTCCAGGTGCCGGATCAACAAGGGCTCTTAGTCGTAGTGCCTCCTAAGACGAGCCGCCACCAAAGGGCAAGGCAGAGAAGATGCCTTCCGTTCATGCCGATGAAGAGGAGGCAGAGGTGGACAAGGAGAACTAGGAGACACCACACCAAGGCAGGTCGGCCCTCTGGAGGTCTTGTCGGAGGCTTGGAGACCCATCCACGTCGTCGGCATCCTATTGGGCGATGATGTTTGTATGGGACTGCTCGAAACCCGAAAGGATCGGGGGGAGGAGAAGGTGCAGCCAGGGTGGGCGGAGCTATGGTTAAACCTCGCTGGAGCAGACTGAAGAGGAGACACCCTTGGTTTCTCTGTGGAGCATCGCGAGACGACGTGGAGGTAGAGTGGGGCACCGTGCACCTGTGATCACGCAAAGGCAAGAGGTAGCGGGAAAGGCTTGTGGATGGCTCGGAGGTCAGGCGATAGGTTGATCATCCTCAAGTCCAGGCGGCAATCCCGGTAATGGGTGCTGGAAGAGGACTAGTTGCAGGCCGTGAGTCCGTGTCTATGGAACAAGGGAAGTCACAGCGGGGGGAGGAGCAGCGGTTGCTCTCTCTCTCTACTGAATCATCGAAGAAGATGGTGCCTTTGCAGGCCAGGCGGAAGGCCACCCTTGGTCAGGGTGGACTTTAGAGATCAGCATCATCACTCACTACGGACGGGATAGGTTCCGAAGATAGCGAAATCGACCGACGGAACCGCGCAGGGACACCCCTCCTATGGGGAAGAGGGCAACAGATAGCGTCGGACCAGGTTGGGCCTGGACCGGCTGATCCAGGCATAGGCCAGGACCTGAACCAGCCCATCGTGGCTCTGAGTCATGATAACACCGACCAACCATAAACTGCCACATGGCATCATGATAAGGTAATATAATTATTTTTGCTTTATTCATAGAAAATGAAATGATTGGCTGAAAATAATGGAATTATATATCACATGGAAACATATGATATTTAATGTGATTGGTGACACTTTAGAATTTATGTAATGCAGATTATATGATGATTGCTTAATTTGCTTGCTTGATTGGACAATATGCTTGAAGTATAATTGAATAATTTGTATGAGAAAGGTATGTGGCTACACCTAAGAATAACCGTTGTAGTTTCACGTGATTTCTCGGAGATTTCTGCTCATTGTTTGAAGATACATGCTTGTCTGTTTATTTCATTTCATGCAAATTTTAAAGTGACTATGACTATCACATTATATGGACATGACTAGCCCATTTCTAGGCCACCTTTGGATCTATGGAAAGGTCATCCGTTTGGATAGTGGAAGGCATATTTTGGTACCAGCCTGAATAGGGGGTACATGAGAAGTCACCCGCCTAGATAGGGGGAGATATGATGAAGTCATATGCCTGGATAGGGAAAGTCAGTGAATACTGCAGTATGAGGCCCCAAGGGGTTATGACCGAGGGTGGAGAAACATAGTTTGGGTAGTCATGGTGAAAATGTTAAATTTGGTTTGTTAAACATTAATTGTTGAATTATGTTGTTATCATTACTTGTAAACTTTTATTTCTCCCACATACCGGTATGACTTGTCATACTGACTGTGTTTTGTTTCACGGCATTTTAGGTATATGGTGATATACATGATAAGGGACATGAAGATTAAGATGAAATCATGTTAAGACGTTAATCTAAGTAAGGAGGATTTAGATAGACTTCTTCTCTATGTATAGTTGTGGTAATGGAATATCATGTAAACATTTTGTAAACAATATTTGTGAATTGATGAAATTATTTTCTATTATTTATTATTTGCTAAATCTTGATCCTTGAGAATATAGGTAATGTCTCTCAACTTGAAGGTCTTTCCTTAATTGAAGGACGTGAAAAGTGAGGTTGTTACTATTACATTAGGAACTTTGAGATTCCACAACGATTTGTGATTCTCGTTGTTCTTATTGTATCTCTTCATGTTCAAATGCTTTCTTGTTGATCTCGAACTTTTTGAGTTCTACTTTACTCCCACTTATTCCTTTGGAATTACATTCCTCATTGGACTTCAGCTATCCTAGTAATAAACACTTTTCCTGTCAGATTGGGATACAAAGGTAGTATTCAACTAACATTTATGCGATTCATGGATAAAGCCTTCAAGAAAATATTTTCTTGTATAAGTTTTAATCCTAATAAATATAAAGACATCTTGGCACACCTCCATTTAAATATATCTTATGGTGTCTTTTGAGCCATTTTAGAGAGTACATTGTTTTTTTGTAAAGCATGTGCCTAAAAGAAAATTAGAAGATTGATTAAATTAATTTGATAATTACATCATGACTTCTCAAGATGTGATCCCTTCTTTCTGATACATCACTATGTTTCAGGTAGAGTTCATTGTGATACACTATCATGGTCTCTCCTAAAGGTCCTCAAACTCTTGATGTAAAGTATTCCTTCATTGATCATATCAAAGTATCTTAATACTTTTGTCAATTCAGTTGTGTACTTCATTCATGATTTTCTTGAACACTTCAATAGATTCATATTTATCTTTCATTATATACAAATCACCATATTAACTGAGATCATCAGTAAATATCATGAGGTATAAATAACTACTTCTAGCATTTATTTTAAAGGTCAACATACATCACTATGTACAAGTCCTAGTACAATATTCACTCTTACACTACATCTAGTGATATGTGCTTTTGTCATGTTGATCTATAAATAATACTTGCATATTTCTATTTGTTCAATAACCGAAAGAGTCTAGATGAACATCATTATGTATTATGTATACACATTTCTTATCTATGTGCTCTAGATGACAATGCTATATATATTTCTCATTTGAGTTTATCAAGTTTTAATCTTTAGGTGTTTACGTCATTGACATTTATCTTTGGATCTAGTAAACAAAGACCACAAGATATTTGGGGCATTTCCATACAAGATTATAGAATATGAACCTCTTTTATTCATAATCATCCTTGTCGACACAATATGCAGAAAGTAAAATATTTATATTATTGGAAGAAATGAAATAGCAGTTTTTTAGCTCTATTTCATTCCCTTAGGGATAAGATAAATTGCAAATTTAGATTGTAGTTGTAACGACCCTGACCTGGGTTTTGAGGTAACCCTATTTGTTTTGGCTAATAAAGTTGATTATAACTTTAATATAATCCTCTGAGGTGCTTCGTTATCATGTGACACACTTATGTTTCAAGTTTGGTCCCGATTGAATGTTGTTTGAGCAATTTTCCTTTGTTTTGGACCAAAGTGCAATTTTCCCAAGTTGAGGGGCTATAATGCAAAATTTCACATGTTTAATGTGCCTTACATGTTTTAGCATCATAAGAGAGAGAATTATTCTAAGTGGTGGCTTGTGGAAAGCCTAAATTCCAAGTTTGAACTTGTTTGAACAATGTTGGAGCATTGTGTGCCAATTTTGGTACAAATTGTAATTTACCCAAAATGCAGGGTTTTTATGAAAATTACCACCTATTGAGTGTTCCTACTTCCTCTATGTATCCTTTAGAGGATATAGAATGAATGAGACACCATGTTTGGATCAATTATGAATGAAGATACTCTTGGTGATGAAATGACCAAGAAAAAGGGTTGAATTTGGAAACTTAACTTGAGTTGTATCAAGTTGAAAAGCTTATATATGAGTGCCTATCGGCCATGGAGCCCAAGGAGGTGTCCCATATCGTTTTTTGAACTCTTGGAAAAGTCCATATCATGCAAAGCACCTCAAGGAGGTGAGGTGTGACAGCCAACAAGTTTCCTTAGAAAAAGTGTATCGGCTTGACTTAAAATAGTGATTAAACCTAGATGACTTATCCAAATGGATAAGTAATGGAAGAATTTGCATATCAAGATGATCCTCAACCATTTTGCAAGACAAGATAAATGTTGATGCATGCATGTACACGTGTCACCCATGCATGACACGTGGCACCTACTAGCTCAAAATGTTGACACCTCATTTTTTGCCTTTCTTCATGATCAGTAAGAGTATATATACCCCTAGTTTCACCCTTAAGTGAAATTTTTCGAACCTTAACACCCTCCTACCTTGTGGTATCGTGCATGGGGCTCTTGTATCGTTCAGGAAAGCAAGGGTATCGTGCATAGGCCCTTGGATATTGCCCATAGCAAAAGTATATCGGCCAAGTAGGTGAAATTGGCCATATAAGGTGATATCAGCCAATAGGGTGAAGAGTTGAGTGCAATATCGTGCAAGTGAGTGTCATATCGTGCAAGTGAGTGCCATATCGTGCAATAGGGTTGGCATATCGTGCAAGGGCACAAGGGTATCGTGCATAGGCCTTGGGTATCGGCCATAGCAAGTGTATCAGCCATACCATGTTTATATTGTCCATAGCAAGTTGATATCGGCCAATTGAAGTGATTTTGGCCACAAGTGAGGGGGTATCGGCTACAAGCAAGGTTGTGTCGGCCAGGAGGAAGTACATATCGCCCAAGAGTGGTGGGGTGTGGCCAAGGAGCCAAGGAACTCAAAACTTAACCCTAAGGTGAGGATAAGATCATCTTCAACATTGGTTTGAAGCATGAATTTAGGGTTTTGATCTTCTTTTCTTTTCTTCTTCACCAATTGCTTATCCATGGTGATATCTTATATATGAAGGAGTTTTGAATGAGCCTTTGACCTTTGATAAAGTCATCTTCAACCTTAGGAACGTGGATCTTTGGAGCTTGAAGCTTTGAAGTGGTTCTTAATGCGGGTTATATAACTTGAACTCAACCATGTTATTATTCTTCACCTAAATTGTTATAATTAGTGAAATACTTTTAATTACGAAATTCCCTGAAATAGTTGATGAAATTATGAGTTCTAGTAGTTTCTTAGACCTATTGACATGAACTATAATAGTTAGAACAAAGGTCTAGAGCTTGAATATGATGATATCACCTTATAAAAGTGATATCAGGTGCATGCACACAAGCAAGCACCCCTAACCCAATATGATGATGCACCTACTTCACTAAAATGATATAGATATGATTGTATACCTTGTTGCACGATATGGGGGTGTAGTATACACCTATTTCATTATAGGAAGTCTATTATAGACTCCATGCACGATACAATGTCAATTGTATACTTGTAAGTTGACAAGAAACCCTAAATTGGGTAACCCGATATAAGTGAAGAGTAACAAGTGTTATTGCATGATATGATCATATGATACATCATTGATACTTAGTATCATGAGGCCTACATGACCTTGCATGACATGGTTGCATGACATAGTTGCACGACATGGTTGCACGATACACAACCCTAGACGATATGGTAACCCTAAACCCTCATGGCTGACCCTAGATGGTGACTAGCCCGATAGGGTGATTGAATGTAATACTAGCCCGACATGGTGATGGATTGATACCTCATAAGTATCATGGGTAACACATATAAACACCTCTAGCCTGATATGGATGATGGTCATATACCTCCAACCCGATATGGTGGTGCTTGTACACCTACAACTCGATATGGTGAACATATGCACATCTTTAACCTTATACACCTTGTAAAGGTGAGGGCAAGATACTCTTAGGAGTGATGAGTATAACACCAAGTAATGGTGTGGATAATGCCTTGATAGGTAAAACACCTAAAGTGGTTGATAATGGACAACCTTATATCAATAATGCCTTAACTTGAGATGAGTCCATATCAATTGATGATGGTTGGATAATTCAAGTATATGACTAGTGACCAATACATTACATGATAAATGTGATAGGTTGGTGCATAAAGTATTAGGATGGGAAATACCCTAATACAAGTTAAGTTTATGAACTTAAGTAAGATAAAATAGATGAGGGAAGTGATACATAAAGACATGATAGATATCACATCTAGCACTCCAAGGTTGATACACCTTAATGCACCTCAAATCCAATATACTTGGATGAGTAACACATGAAGTGTGTTATGTCAATTGTTTCATTGAGATGTAATAAGTTTAAAGCACTTTGATAAGTGTGGGCTAACATACTTTGAGAAAGGGTTAAGCCAAGTTAATAAAGTCTGATGTAATCATACCCTGGTAAGGATGAGAGAGGAACTCATACCTTGTGTTGATGATTCATTTAATGATAAATGATGAGAATGAATAAGTATGATTGAATACTTATGATATCAATGTTTGCTCCTAGATGTGTGGAGCAATGAATTAGGGTTTGATCATTGGTAATATGATATTGAAAACCTAAATGGTTAATAATGGAAAACCCTAACCCTAATGAAGGGTAATGATATATAAGAGAAACCCTAATCGATAAGAAAGGAAAATCCTAACCCTAATGATGGGAAGGTTGTATTTCTCTTATTGCATAGGCCTTGTAAGGTATGTTAAGTACTTACATAACAAGTACCATGTGAATAAGTTGTTGCCTAGTGAGAGGTGAGAAGATGTGAATGGCCTTGTGAGCCATGTGAATAAGTTGTTGCCTAGTGAGAGGTGACAAGATGTGAATGGCCTTGTGAGCCATGAGAATACTTGTACAATAAGTGAAATGAATACCTTGGTCTAAGGACCTAGAGGTAATGGTTACCAGTTACAAAGATAACAATGTTATGTGATGAATTCCCAGTAATGTGAAAAGGGACTGAGATCCCAAGTATCATGTGATTTAAAGATATGAAAAGAATGTGATAAACATATTACACCTTTCTTTGTAGCATTTATCATAATAATTCTTGATTGAAACTTGACTGGTGCTAAAAGAATACAAAAATGTACTTAATTAACCAAGTGAAATATTATCATGTAGAGCCCTGGCCATAGATCCATCATTGTCAGTAGTTGGTGATGGTGAAACGGGTTGCTCCGTGGCATAACCCGTAGGGCATACTTTTGAGTATGTGGGGGTGATGGGCGAAAATATCCTGACGCCCTAATGCGAGATTGGTGATAGATAAACACAAGATCCCACAATCCTTCATTATATGTGTCAGGATGGATGTATCATGAATCTCCCGATGATGAAGGCTGGGATGGATGTTAGATAAACATGAGATATTTCTCTCCCGAAGAGAGTGCAGTTGACGTTGTAGCTCTACATAGCGAAGTTCCAGTATACTCCTGGATTAGCTATTTTAGCAGTGACACGAGATGTCCTGCAGTTTGTACCCATGCTGACTGGGGAGGATGAGGTCATGGAGTCCGGCTCTTCCATTGACCTATGTATGGAACCGATGCTTTACGCCTTCGTGGTCGGTTGGAGTATGAGCGGTATACCTCATCTCCTCAGGGCTTAAGTGTGATTGTAAAATGTAATCAACCGCCTAGCATGTTTGCTTAAATACGGAAATCATTTGGATGATGTTACATTTCTTTTATGCATCCTTAGTGGATAGATGTGATTTATGTTTCTTTACATTCCTTGCAAAGCAGGTAGTTAATTATTAATTCTACTATGGGTAGATGAAATGTTCTCCTTAAGAAAGGAGACTACTTCATTCTGTTCATACAGTGATTAATCCTTCCTGTTAATATAATAAGAACCTCTGCTCAGTTTATAAATGATTAACTATGATAATAATATGGTCGGTGGAGAGTTATATCTCTCGCTGGGACAATTACAATTGTCTCACCCCCGTGGGACCCAAATTTTTCGGTGGACGTGCACGAGGAGGTGAAGACCTTTTTGCAGAGGAAGAACAACAGCTGAGGCAGCAGTGACAGCTCAGGTTGAGTGTACTGTCTGTCATGTCTTGTAGATATGAGTCCTATGTGTCGTCTCTGTACTCTCAGGTCCTTGGAGTTAGTTCGTACTGGTTTTATGATCAATAAGAGATTTTGGCTTACGTGCCTCGAGGTTTTATGTTGCTCATGTATAGTTTGGTAAAGCAACTGTTATATGTTATTCTCGAGATGAGATGTACCGGATATGTACAATGTGAATAATGGTGTATTAAAGGTATTGGACCTTTCAGTAAGAGTTTTCTTTGGAATGGATCTCTTTGAAAAAAAAATGGTTTAAATTTTTAGTGATTTTTGTTAATCTGTTGTTTATGTTTAATTCCGCTTAATAAGTAACGATTTGATTGTCGGTCGTTACAGTAGTGGCAACAACTCTGGCTCAATTTTGACACACATTCCAACCTTTCCCTTTCGTAAAGTCTTACTTCTTATCAGATCTTGTATATTCAAACATATGTGAGATCTACATCCGGTATCATATACCCAAGATGAAGAAGTAATTAAATTTATCTTGTAAAGTATATACATGAAGTGGATATCTCTATCTTGTCCTTCTTCTTGTTTAGTTCCTCCAGGTAGAGAGGAAAATTCCTCTGCCAGAGTCCAGGATGGTGACAGTGGTGACAATTGCCTCCCTTATTCACCCCTCCCTTTGCCTTTAGTGCTGAAAACTTGGGCCTCTGTCGAGCTTTAGAACTCTTCTTAACTTTGCCTTTGATTTTATGCTTCCCCTTTGGTTTGTTGATCATCGTCGTAGACTTGGGCTTGTCTTTCTTTATTTGTGCCTTTGTTGTTCTCAACATGCCAAGTAACTTTGTCAATGACTTGTCAAAGTCATTCATGTTGTAGTTCATGGCAAATGGACTATTTGATTCTGGAAGAGATTGCAGAATCACATCAATGGTCAACTCTTGACCCAAAGGGAATCCCAGTCTAGCAAGGTTCTCCACATACACAATAAGCTTGAGTATATGAAAACCTATTAGATCTTCTTCTTCGATGTTACATTTGAACAACGCCTTGGAGACCTTATATCTCTCCTGTCTTGCTTGATACTAGAACATGTTCTTAAGATGTGCTACCATCTCAATAACATCGATGTTCCCATTATGTCTCTGCAAATTATAGTTCATGGAGAACAACATTAGGCATTTGACATCAATGACATCTTCAGTATGTTTCTTGTAAGCATCCATGTCAGCCTTAGGTGCTGTGGGAGAATTTCATCTGGCTCTGGTGTCTTCATGACATAGATCGTTTGTTCCTGCATGAGAACCATTCTCAGCATCCTAAACAAGCCATGGAAGTTATTCCCATTTAACTTGTCCTTCTCTAGGACTGGTCACAGAGAAATTGTGTTGTATGTTGTCATTTGGTTCTACAAGATAAAATTTGCATTTGTCAAAACATTTTTGACCTAATTTTATTTGAATAAAATTTGACGATATTTAGTTAGGACTTTAATTAATTATCGCTCCCACTATTTTGTTCAAATTGATAACCCACACTTATCAATTTGAAAAATTATAGTGTACAACCTTCTAGTGAGCCAAGATCCAAAATAATTTAGTTATTAACCGACCAAGGCAAGAGTCCATAATCAATCATTAAGGAAGGAAACATTTGACAATTGCATCTCATGCAAATTCTTGGATAGATGGTATGTGCAACTCTTTTGATAGCCACCTACATGCATCTAAGTGGTTAATATCATTAAGATCCTTGGTTAAGTATGACCCAGAAGCCAACACGATAATAATGCATCCTGCTTGGCATGCCCACATTACTACCATCACACTTTATGAGATAGACGGTGCACACTTGGCGTGCCCATGCTTAGTTGATCAAGCTTTTCATGTTTGTTCCTCATGGAAAGCATCTTAGACTTAATATGTTTGATTGAGGCATTTTATATTTATAAAATATACATATATATATACATATCCAATCACCACAGACTATAGTGCATATCATATACATGCTATATCCCATAAAAGAATACATGCAATTAAAAACATAAGTGATAGTTATGGCCATACTATTTTAATTCCTTGGAGCCATAAGAAATTACTACCACCTAAGGCCTACATCTCATGCAAGAACTTGTTGTTATTGTATATTTCCACTTGAACCAATCCAGGTTGCTTAGTTCAACTTTTGAACCGACCGGATCGCCTCCTGTTCGGTCGGTTGGTCGATGGAACAATCATGTAGGCTCCAGTCCAAACAATGCCTAGACACCTCCAAATGATCGAATAGACCACCAACCGATCAATTCAGCTCCTCATGTCATCTGTCCTTAATGGTCCTCCAGTTGATCAACTCGTCTTATGAAATGAGCAAGTCATCTGTTGTTGAACATCTTCGACTAACCTAATCCCATCTAACTTATTCCATGGTAATAGGAAACCTCGAGTTACATTCAAGGTGATCATAGGAAGGAGAGAATAATACTTTTACATTTTGAAGATAAGATAGAGGCTCGATATGCGAGCTGTGATATAAATAGGAATAAACAACCACAACAACAAATATTTAGGGTTATTGGTCGTAACCATGCTACACATCCACCATCAAAACCAATTTTAGGAAAACATGTGTAAATTGCATATATATATATATATATATATATATGTATATATATATATATATATATATATATATATATATATATAGAGAGAGAGAGAGAGAGAGAGAGTCAGGCTAGAATACACTCGAGTGTATTCAAAGAAGAATACACTCAAGTAGTTTTTCATGATGCAATATTTTTTTCAAAAATCTAACCCATTGATCTTCTTAATCATCTTGTGAATAACTTATATACAAAATTTGAGCACATTTAGACATTTATAGGTCATGTTATAACGACCGCAAAAATTATGCATTTCAAATTACTTTATTGTGTCGGGTTTGTTACCCTCAGATGAGTGACTTACACTCATCCAAATGGGCTCAAAATTTGTATGTAGCCTAATTATAGTATGAAAATGAAGATCAATGGTTTACATTTTGCAAAAAAATAGTCTTGATATGCAAACACACTTGAGTGTATCAGTGTGATTTGTACACTCGAGTGTATTCTAGTCTGACTCTATATATATACATGTTTTCATTGTATGTGATACTTAATCAAATATGCACATTAATCATTTTTAGTACTCGTATTTATGCAATAAATAAAAGATAAAAACAAATATCTATTAAATGCACAAACATAGTGAATTGATATATATTTAATACCAGTGTAGGGAAATATGACTATAGATAGATAGAGGAAACAAAAATTTAATCTACTATATTCCCCTTTAAAAGACAATTGCGTAAATAACTATGTATTGGGAAGGATGGTTTGCAAGGTCATACCTGATCCTGGAACAAGTCCACTGACAATTTCCTCACAAGAGTGTGTGTCTTTCTTTAAGTCCCAGCGTGTTTCTTCTTCAGTCAACACTCGAGGAGTCGTCAACAACAACCTCATAGTGCAATACCACACACGGAGGTTGACGTTGTCCTACTAGAGAGAAAATACTCCTCGCCTCTAGAGTAGTCCACACGAACCACCAGGAACTCTTGTCGTTCTAGAATAACAGACAAGAAGGAGTATTCCCTTCTAGTTGGTCTACTAGCTCTGACTTGCACTTCCATAATTGTTCTTCTTTGCTATCCCTCCCTTTATTGAGTAGGATTTGATTGGGTTCTCTTAGTTGCCACAACCAGAGAAGACAACAATTGTCAGAGCAATTGATGTTGTTTTTTAGAAGCCCCCAGAACCCATCTATTTATAAGAGGGTTAGGTTCAGGGTTCCCAGTATGAGCAGGAGTCGAGGGGGACAAGATTTCATGAATTTTCACATCCTGTGAGCAGAAAAACAATCGGTTCATAGGTGAACCGATCGGCTGGTGATGACACCGCACTTTATGTATTTTCTATATATATTCAATACCACTTTTAGTATAACTTTAGTCAATTTTGCACGCATTTTGTCTATCTTCTTGACTAAAACCCGGTTTTGCGATTTCAGGATTCAACCTAACCGCGACCGCGATCTTAGAGATCACGACCGTGGTTATTCACAAAGAACCACGATCGCAGCCTCACCAAGGATCACGACTGCAGTTATTCAACAAGGAATCACGACCACAATTATTTACAAAGAACCACGACCACAACCTCACTAAGGATTGCGACCGCGGTTATTCAACAAAGAACCACGACCGCGACCTCACCAAGGATCGCGACCGTGGTTATTCACAAAGAACTGTGACCGCGGCCTCACCAAGGATCGCGACCGCAGTTATTCAGTAAGGAATCGCGACCACAGTTATTCACAAATAACCACGACTGTGGCCTCACCAAGGATTGCGACCGCGGTTGTTCAGCAAAGATCGCGATCGCGACTTCACCAAGGATCGCGGTCAAGAACGATCGTGACCAAGGAGATATAAAGAAAATACCGCAACCGCAGTCTTAAGTCGGTGGAAGGAGCCTATAAATAGCGCCCCCACATGTCTTGTCAAAGCATTAGATCATAGAGATCCAATCCTGGTACCACAAAGTGCTTCCACATCCCAACCTCGTAGCCGAGGATCTGTCAGTCTTGGATCTCTGGAGTGAAAGCTGAGGAGAGAGAAGACGACCGCCCTCATCCGCCACTTCTTTGAGAGAAGGAGACGTTCCCCACGGTAGATCCAGAGATCTGAAGAAGTAGTGTGTAGTATCACGTTTCTTCCCCTCTAGATCTATCATTTCCTCTCATTGTACTCACCTCCCTACTTCGTGGTATCTCATGGATCTATCTTTCTATAGCGCCGCCATGTTATCCGCAAGCATGAGCGGCTAAACACCTTAACTTGGGTTGGGAGTAGCCACTAAGGCTCTCCCAACATGTACAATGTGTCTTTCTTTTGAATATACTTACCCTTATCAAGATTATCTCCATGCACCTGTTTTAATGCTTCACTTGTATGTTAGCTACCATCTTGTGATGTTTGATTGTTGATATCTCGAGAGAGTAATATCGCTTTTATCCCATGTTATGGAGTAGTATGAATGCACGAGAGTGTTGGAATGCTAACGTTTTAAACCATCAATGTTGTTGTGAGGTTTTTGAGTTGTCATCTCGAGAGAGAGAGGCTTCTTTCAGGCCTAGATCTATCCTCATCTTGAGAGAGAGAGTGGAATAGACATTTTCGTGGTTGCATGTAATCTTGATATGAGTAAGCAGGAGAGAGAGAGAGTTTGCATGTTGGATAGATGCCTTAGTTGGTGAACCCCAATCCAAGTTATCCCTTATACCTTGTTACAATCTGTTTTCTTTACTTATCTTGTTTTATTGTTCTTGAATTTGAGATATCGTTCCCTTGGGAACACCCTTTTTAATCCTCCTTTATGCCGGAGTATAAAGTATCAATTACGCATTCTTAGCACTACTAACCTTGTCCCTGTGTTTGACCCCAATTGCTACATCGGACCCCGTTATTGTCGGGTTATCTCTTTAAAAGTCTGACTACTTTAAATCCGCTTTTTTGGATGCGCGATTTAAGTCAGTCAACTTTTTGGCACTGTTGTCGGGGACGTGGTTTTCTACGTTTACACGCCTAGTAGATTTTTGTTATGTCACTATAAGTCTGTATATACATGCATAGTTTTCCTCTTGCTTTACAGATACTTGTTCATATATACTAAATACCTTTTCTTTTTCTTATATCATTTTCAGCCATGGATCTCTCTTCAGCGAGACAAGTCATCTTGTCCACCTATCCTCCTGAGTTTTTCCATAGTTCTGACTGCTAGAAAATCATTGAAGGTCGTGCTCTGCAACTATTCGAGTTATACTCACCTCCACCGTCGTCATATGTTGAAATTCCAATAAAGGAGACTGCCAGTCAACCATCGACTCATGTGCTATCATGGGATCAAGAACTGATTAAGGTAGTAGAATTAGCTGGAGAGAGTGTCAAGGCACTCACCTCCCTAGTTCCTCATCTCCAAGAAAACATCGATCCGCTCCAGCAATTATTAGACAAGTAGGAGCATCATCTCAAAGTAGCCACCGAGGCTGCAGACCGCAGTAGAAGTCTACTTCAAACTGTTGAACAAGGATTCATCCTAAAGCATCAGTTTGATACAGCGGGTTCCCCTTATATGTGCATGGCATAATCGACGAGTCTCGAAAACATTACTGCTCAAGTGCAACAACTTCATGATAAAGATGTTGAACAAGGCAAGAGGCTCCAAGAGCTCATCGATCAGGTTACAATTCGGTTATAACTGCCATCACAAGACAATGAAGATGTTAGTCATCAAGACCATCCCATCGGGTCTGAAGTGGAGTATGCATCACCATCCTATTCAACCATCAACTGGATTCACTGGGATTTTTCTGTGAAGACCAACCCACTCTGGGAAACCCTTCATTCTATCCAGATGATCCAACTGATTAACCAATGGAAGATATGAATCATAGCAACAAATGGGTCTATGATGACGATGATGAAGACTCGAAAAGCCTATCAACCTCATAGTAAGAAGGTTGGTTTGAGGAAACAGAGTTAGATATTGAACCAGCCCAGAGTGACGTCTCTCATATTGAGACTTGTCACTTCGCTTTGAGTAGTATGCCAACCATGGTCTGGAACAACTTGTTCGATGACGATGACGATGATGACGACGATAGCTGCTCAACATGGAGCAATGAGTTTACTGACGACGACGAGTTGGAGCAGCACGAGCCACCATTTACACCCTTACCTTTACAAGGTAGGGTAGACATCAAGGGGGCAGGATGGACGGTCACTACAAAATGGCTGTTGAACATGAAGACACCCCAGATTCCACGCCAGGTGATAAGCTTGGGGTGGTAGAAGCACAAACTGATTCTTCAGGGGGTACTTCTTACACAGATGATGATTGGATGACTCAGACTATACATGAAGATCTATCTGAGAATCCAACCTCAAGTGTAGAGATGGAGAGAGAAGATATGAGTCCTCAAGATGATGTCCAACCTCTCTCATCCATCTCATCCTGTGTCGACATCCTAGGACCTTCATTTTTAGATTCATATAATGAAAGGTACCCTGAGGATGATATGCCGAAGAATTCATCCTAGTGCAGCTCAAGCCACTTCCAACACAAAGATGACTTCACCGAGTCACCGAATTTCACTTCGCTTCTTCGGACTCGGCAGGGCCAACACATCCGCCTATTTTACTCTGATTATGTGGCGGAACCCGTCGGCAAGACACAGGTGACACTGGTCCCAAAACTTAGGATTTGGGATCCCAATGCCAGTATCGTGGGGAAACCACCCCCTTTTCTCTTACCCACCCTCCCACCCTTTTATTACAATAAATTTTGCTTTTCTTGTTCTTGTTCGTTAGTTTCTTTCCTCTAACTATTTTTATATCCTTGCATCCATGCATCATCTTTAGAACTTCAATAACTACCGTTAAACTCATGCATTCCTGCCTCACTATCTCAAGTTTGAGTCTTGCTCGAGGACGAGAAAAATTTTAAGCTTGGGGTGGTGGGCTTCGCCCTTCTTTCTCTTCACCCTTCTTGCATGCATGTTTATTTCCTGCATTTAGTTTTAAATTTTCAAAAATTTTTAGCTTTTAGCTTTGCAATTATGGCTATTTGGTGTGAATCTAATAGATAAATGCTTGACTTTTATGCCTAGATGTATAGTTTTCATCTTAAAAATCATTTGACCTTTTGCTTGACTTGCTCTTTGACTTTTTCCTTGAGTTTGGTAATAAATCTAAGGTTATGTCTCTTTTTTATAGCTTAAAGCTAGATTCCCTTGATCTATGTCGTGAATGGCAAACTCATGGTGAAGGACCGTTGGAATGAGCTAAAACACGATTAAAGACTCCTAGCTGCGAATTCATAAGCTTGTCTCTATTCTAAGGACTCTTGAATCATAATTGCAACTTTCCACATAGGTGTCAAGTGGATCATGATGAGCTTTGAGCTATGATCAATATGAAGTGTTTTCCTTGATGGACTACGTGCCTTCTCACATTAGATTGAGTCAAAAAGATGAAACATATAAAAATGTGCAAAAGAGGCTTGGCCGCCCACAAAATCCCAAAATATCTATATAGTTCTCACCCAAGCCTACAAAAATAGAATGTAGAGAATAAAAGCCTGAGTGTGAATAATAAATGAGTGTTGTTTTCTCTTTTAGGAGAGTTGAGGATGGTGCCCAGTCGGTGTATGAATGCGCTCATGAACGCGGGTATGTCATGCCTGGTAGAATCACTCCAAAAGCTCATTAGAGAGTCATTAGGAACCCCTAGGTGACCTATGAGATCATCTCAGTAGTAGGGTTGGTTCGAGCACAGTACGAGGAGTTCGTCTCACTGCTTTGGACCAACTGGTTCAGACTACAGAGAATGTTGCTCGCTACATGGACCAATCTGACGCAGATCGAGATTCTCATAAGTCATTAGAGTCTTTTGCTTTGTTTCTAAGGACATGAATAATTGAGAAGAGCGTTGTTCCGGATTGGTATGTATGGATTCATGGTGATGGCTCATTGCTCATCAACTGCATGATCACCTATGTGAGAATTCTCTCATGTTTAATAATTATGATTCAAACCCTCATGAGTATCGACAGGTTGTAGTGAATTTGCTTAATCTTGCCTGGATAATCTTTGATCTTGCTTTGGCAGGACTGTGGTCGATTTGGCGGGGGTTTGTTCTGAAATGACATGGATCAAGAGTATTGATTCTTTAAACTATTTTTCTTAACCTTAGCATCTATTGCCAAGCTTAATTTGGATGTTATCTTTTTGTTCTTTGAGCACAGTCTTGCTTGAGGACAAGTAAGTTTTAAGCTTGGGGTAGTTGATAACACCCAAATCTATGCATCTTATCTATAGTTTATATCACCTTGGCCTTAATATGCCCCTCTTTGCTCATGTTTTAGTCCTTTTCTTATTTACTTAGATAAAGTAACTAATTATCCAATTATGTAGATAAATAGCCAATTTTGGATTAGCATGCACCGAACACAGATGAACAACCTCTTTTACTCTCTCTCTGCTAAACTGAGGCCAGTGAATTGTATTATTTGATATTTTGTCTAATGATGAACGCATGTTCATCATTAGTCTAAGTTACTATCTTGGGCCCAGTTTAGCTCTAATTACTTGATTTCATTATTTAAACCTTTCTAAATCCATGCTCAACCCAATGGATTTAATTACTATTTTAATTGGGTTTTTATCCTATTTGTGCAGGCCGGATTCTAGCTATTGGGCCCACGAGCAGTTTGGCCCATCTCCACAGCACGCGGTCCTCTCCACCTTTTCTCCCCCACTCATCCATCGGTTCTCTACCCTAATCGTGACTATGATCTGTAGGAATCACAACCACTAGCACCTACCAGATCGCGACCACCCAGTACCCTCAACACCGCGATCCCTCGCTCCTCCCCATCCTCCAAAACTGCGGACACCTGTCCGCGGTAATAACCGTGACCCTCCCAACAATCGTGACCGCGGCGCCATCACCACCTGCCCGCGATGCTTCCCCGCGCCCGCGATCTTTCCTAGCCGCGACCACGGCAATCTGTTAATGCAACCACGACTGGCTCCCAGACTAAGCCCCCTCACCACAGCGCTGCCAACCTCAACTCGCCATCACTTGTAGCAATCACCGCAACAATGACGCCTGCGCTTCTGCATCATCGCGACCCCCTACTGGATCGCGATCGCGGATAGGCACCGTAGCCTCTCGACCTGCTGCCAATGCTTCCCTCTGTTCTCCACTACAGGTGCATCATCTTTGTCCACCTCTAAGGCAACCACGGTCTGCCTCTTCCCGCTCTTCACCTTCTGCTCTTCTCCACCTCAAACAGCAAACGACATCGCCACATCTCCATAGCATCATCACCTGCCTTCCTCCTCCCTCCACCCTCACACGCCTCTGCTTCTCCAACGTCAACCGACCACGACTGACTGATACCTCCCCTGCCCGCAGTCTTAGCGACCGCGACGTTGCATTTTCTTCCACCTGCGGTCATCACCGGCGCCTGTCGTAACCTCATCTGCCGCCCTTAATTAGCTACGTCATCATCGTGACCCCCATGCTCCTCTCATGATCGTGATTCCCGGCTAGCACCTACAAATCACGATCATCCTTCTAGAAATCGCGACTTGCCGCCCCCATGAATGCGACTGTGATCTCTCATGATCGCGACCGCGATCATTGCCCCCATGACCGCGATCTTCTGCTGACCTCCACCCTCATCCGCTACAGCACCTCGACCTGGGGTCATCGTCGACGTCCACCTACATCAGATCACAACCTATCACAGCACCGCGGTCGTTTCTCCACTAACCACGATCGGCTCCGGGTCCCCACCATCGAAACTACATCTGCACCATGACCTACACAAGGCAACGCCGCGACCCCTCCTACAAATGATCGTGACCGCGATCTTTGCCGCGACCGTGGCTCGCCTCGACCTGCATTCGCAATCGCGACCTGCTCTCCCATCCAACTACCGCAGACACCTATCCACAACAACCGCGATTCTTCGCAGCAGTGTCGGCAACCACTGAAGCACGTGATCACTCAACCCTAACCGCCCCCTTGCATCTATAAATACCGGTAGAAAGGGGGTGCCCAGCAAAAAGGCCTGAAGGGAGAGAGGGCAGACCTGGAGTCCAGGAGGTCGGAGCTCGGGGAGTCCAGGAGAGTCCAGGAGGTGGGTTCCCGACTGCCGTAGGCTGCCTCCATCCAGCCAGAAGTTCTGCTCTATGTTG
Organism: Alisma plantago-aquatica; assembly: GCA_963693085.1. NCBI lineage: Eukaryota > Viridiplantae > Streptophyta > Magnoliopsida > Alismatales > Alismataceae > Alisma > Alisma plantago-aquatica. Next base: position 826,689,821 of record OY856412.1, read on the forward strand.
GAAAGCCGTGGTTCTTGCACTCCACCCCTGGTGATTGGAGGTTCTTTGCTGCTCGAGCCGTGCCATAGATGGTAGAGTCAACAATCGGACGGAATCTCGGTCGGGTTCATGTTTAATGCCGCTGCCTTATGCTCAAGTTGAAGGTATCTCTCACAATAGCTGCTTTGGTCAGCCACAAAGAAGAGAGTTCTATGCAGAAGTGTTTCAATCTCGTTCCAATATGAGTGGTAGTGGTGTTAGATCTATGTTCTTGACTGATCTAGTTTCTTCTGGTTGTACTTCTCTACTTGTAGATGTCGTATGGCTTGAGTAATGAATGAATCTGTTTGTTGTCAAAAAAAAAAATCTAGCGGCTCCATCCTCCACATCCATCCATCCACCTTCCCCTTGCTTAGGATCTAAGGTGAAAACCTAGATCTGACAACCACCGTCCATCTACTTCCATCCATCCATCCGTCTGTCCATGTCCACTCAGGTCTGAGGTGAAAACCGTAGGTCTGGTTCATCCACCCGTGCATCCACGCTGCTGTTTGGAGTAGATCTAGAGAGAGAGAGAGAACCAAGGAGTCCAGAAGGATGAAGAGGAGGACCAAGGAACAAGATCCGGCCTGCACGGAGACCGAGGAGCGAGAGCCACCTTTCCTCTATGGGCTATATCTCTTTCTTCTTCTCTTTCATTATACTGAATTCCTTTATTTCTTGTATAAACGATGTTCATCCTCTTTGTTCGGTGCTAACCATGCTTGTCTGGGGCTAGTTAGCTCCTTCTTGGCTATGTAGCCCGATCCGGGCATGTATATGTGCTTTTGCCTTAAGCAAGTAGATTCATTTTAGATCTAGTATGTTGCATGTTCCATTTTCTCTTTCTAAGTTATGATTGCTAGTATGGTTGATCTCTTACTCGCTTGAACTGATATTTCTGCCTGTATCGAGAGATCTGTTGTAGGAATAGCTAAGAGATGATAGTTTGGATCTAAACCTGAGAGGAGGATGATCCAATGTATTATGTTCCTAACACCCCAGAATATCCTAAGACCCGAGAGGGAACTTAGCATATTCTGAGGTGTTGATATGTCATTCCTCGAGAGAGGGTCGATGACATATCACTGATGGTTTTAGTCACGCGTCGCGAGAGCGAGTGGGACGACCCACATGACAGATGCCATTGTGCGTACTAGATTCTTGCTTGGGTGTTCGAGGGTTGTCTACGCCCGAGAATGAGTGCATAGACTGTCCCGTTTGTGGTTACATAGCCAGGAACTCTCTTTTTCTGATTAGTAGAACCACAAGCTCAGTTTTGTTTTGTTTTGTTTTCTTTGTTTTGTTTTGAATCGTGACAGCCCGCTAGACTAGTTCTAGCATATATTTTCATCGCATATCGTTTTGTCTTATCAGACTATAAAACAAAATATGTGGCATCCTAAACGTCACCACGTCCCTGTGTTCGACCCCGTATATCTACTTCGACCCCATAATAAAAGTTGTGGGGGCCTAGAAGGTTTCGGGTTATAAATTTAAGAGTTCAATTCCTCCTGAATCCGCCTTCGTATTCCGGACGTGCGATTCAGGCCGATCAGTTGGCATGTGAGCCGATCGATTCAATCCTTGAACCAATCGTTTCATCATGTTTTCCAATCACAATTGTACTGATAATTAATATTCTATTAATGTTCAACTTGACATAAGCACTAATCCTTGATGCAATCAAATTGATTAATAAACGAGGTAGTACATCAAATGAATCGGTCATTTGTGACCTTGAGCCGATCTGTTCAGTATGTGAAGTGATTGGTTTATCAACTAATATTCAGTCAATATGGTTTCAATTAACTTGACACTCCAACTGGTCGGTTTGACACTTGAATGGGTCGGTTCAAAGCCCAATCAGTCATTTATTTAATCATTGTTATTTAAATCGAGTACCTAACTCTTTATTAATCAAGTTGAAACCTTAATTCATGAATCAAATCCTATTCCAAGTGTATCCTATGTGTGTAACCCTATAGGTTCCAAGTTATGTTGATCGTGAATGTCCCTAATTAATTTATGACATCACAGGCAATGAGCGGTATCTAGCAACACATCATTGCTACCCAAGTAATATAGAAAGTTGGAGAACAAATTCAACCTACAATCTGTGATCGGTGTTACAGAGATTGTATAATTCCTTTGTCACTGATATCCAGTTTGAACTCGAGGCATGGAATCATCATCCTCTCAAAGTTCAATCGATGTTCCTTGAACCAGAGCAGACTATCTGAGATATATTGGACCTCAATATCATACATTGATCCACATGTGCATGTCCATGCTTTTCTTAGTCTCGCTTATCAAGTGCCCAAGATATCAAACTCCTATAGGAGGGGAAAATCCCATCTACATCACTCATAGTCATCCCCACGATTTACAATGTACCCGAGCACCACCTTTATGGTATCCCTTATTCATAGTCATGGTGGATGATGTTAAAGTAAATCGAAAGCTATGTGATGAGTGTAGTGATTTTAGGTCTAAGAACCAAAATCACCACCATCTTAATGAGAGATGATTTTGACTACCAATTATGGTTTCCATGTGTCACTCTCAAGGTGGGTCTGTTTGATACACTATTCTCCAACAAGTATCTATGTGTTTGGTTTGATATCACATATCATTACTAACGATATTTTGTTATCAACCAACACACACTCTAGTCGTGTGTGTTATTGTTGTGTATCAACCTTCCACAATAACATTTTACTAGGGACATAACAAGAATGCACAGACTCTTAACATATGTATGATCTCATTGTTTAGGTCATCAACCGAAGAGATAAGTTTTTGAGTAATATCAATATTTATGTTTCATCATTATCTCATAAATGAACAAAATAATTTGGAAGATTGCCTTTATTATTAATCACATAATTTACAAGATATGCCATCACAATCATCATATGATTGTCTCTCTGGCGTACATACCAATAGAATTTCCGTTGGAGATCACTGGTTGCACACTTCACCATATTCATTGACATGCTTTCTTCTCTCTTCCTTTCGTACTACCAGTTCATCCATGACTATGAGTGAGTAGTTTCCTTGATGGGGCACACGGAGTACCCCCGTTTCTTGTACTTCACTAATTTTTATCAAACTTATTTCTTTATGAATTTTTGGATTGCTTTCAATCGATTATCAATTGTACTTTGAATTTATCACTCCATCAACATGTTTTATAATATTTTAGTTTTATATATCACAAAATCTAAGGCTAGATCCCCGATTAATTGTGTTGAACCCAAATGAGATCTCAAAATTGGTTGTCTAGGACTATCAGTTCATGATCTGTAGGTAACAACTCCTCAACCCCATGAGGACACCAATCCTTATCTAATTCATATCTCGATAAGGTATATATTAATTGGTCCTAATCTAAGAACCATAATTGAAGTAGGTTGTGACATTTATATGATTACATAAGTGGTGTTGGTGAAATCCAAATGCCTTGGTGTCTTAAATTCTTAATTTTTCATGTATTTCGCATTTTTTTCATTCATTATAATATTTTAACCATCAATCAAGCAACTATTTCCTAAGTATCTATCGTGGATTCTTGGATTTTATAACAAATTCTAAGCAATGTTGTCTGTTAGGTTCTGTTCTAAGGCTATACTACCAATAGACTTGTCTTCTTGTGAGTGGTAATTATTAGACGTAGATGAGGTTAAACCATAGGGATTTGTTCCTTGGTGAGTTAGTTCGTGCAATAATTTCAATATCATGTATATCTTATAAAATGCCAACAAATTGTAGTATAGTTTTTTGGGTAGCTATGAGGTTATAAAACTATCCTTAATGATTTGTTGAAATTTTATAAATATATCCAAAATGTTGAAAATGCTTGGTAAAAATGGTCACTTACAAGTTAAATTTCTTGTTCAACTTATTCTTCTCTTTATATTTGATTCAATACTGAGATAATGATGAAAAATAACAATGTCTTAGAATTGTTTTGACTTGATGATGTATGGTTTGGGTTAAGCACTTGAACGGAGATCATATATATTGTTATATTATTCATTCTTGCTATATTCCCAGTCATATATTATTTTGGATTTTATTAGATAAAAACAATACTTAAGAGTAGTGTACATGTTCAATGATGAGTATGAGTAATTATTCATGATATTACATAATAATTAAGACTCATTGATACTTGTTAAAGAATGGTTGTACTAGACTTATCCACCTTAAGAATGACCCATGAAAGCCATACCATCGTAGGCATAGTCATTTTCTATGAAATAATCATGATTGTGATCGTTAGATGTATATTCGCTACACTGAGCACATGTTGTTCTGTGTGATTTTCACTGCCCAATCTCACTTTAAATAAGGGATCACATATATGTAGCTTTTTGGGTGATTGAGACACTATAGATTATTGTAAGTGATGTAGATGGAATTTTTTCTTCCCATTGAATGATATCCTGGACACTTGATTATGAGACTGTAAATGCATGGGCTCATGTGAGTTATATATAACATTGAGGTCAATAAAACTCAACATTCTATTATAGTTTAAGAAACATAAATTGAATGTTTCAAGGATGACTACTACATGACACATGTTTAATATGGATATATGTTATAAAGGGGTTATACGACACTTGCAACAATGGTCACTTACAATGTGAAATTATTCTCCAACTTATTTCAATCACATGAGTAGAAATGAAGTTTATTATATATTCCTCATTACTTGTGTGGTATTTGACATAAATGTCGAACCTATGAGGGTCACACACATAAGGATGCCAATAGAAAAGAAGTTTACAATTGCATTCAAAATTAGAAGGTTATAATGTGTAGGTTGAATAAGTATTTAATGGATTGACTGAATAAGCCATCTAATCAATTGAATGACTGATACACAATATCCTATTTTCTAGAAAGAGATAATGATCAATTATTTGCATACATAGGTGAGTAAGAGTTAGTTGAATGAAGTTACACTAGTGTAAGATTCCAAACCCAACAAGACAACGACTTATCACAATCAAGTTTTATGTTTTTCTTGAATGTCTGAATTGTAAGATGGATTTATAAGCAAGAGATAATAGCTAACTCTACAACTAAGGCTGATTATACTCTTACATCCAATGCAAAGAAGGAAGAAGTACAAACCAAGAAGCTCACTGGTGAACTTGATGTGGTTCCAACCATTGACGATGTAGCATAGCTTTATTGAAACTTTAGAGACATTGCACATGGTAAGGAATCTAAATCACATCAACATTCCTCCAAGCACATACTACACATTATCTTTATTTTTTTGGATAAGGTAAAATCATACTACACATTATCATCTCATATGAGATATCATATATTAATTAGATGTAAATATTTTTGATGTATCAACTGAAAGTAACATTGTACATACCTTGACGAAAGCACTTTAACAACATAAGCATGAAGGCCATGTTAGATCACTGGGAGTTATATTCATGATTTTTTTACTCTAGGTCAGGTGGAATGTTGGTTGTATGTATGCCTTGAGATCCATCATCTAATAATTGTAAGGGGATACTTTTTACATGATTTAATTACTAAAAAGGGCAATTCCATTTAATATATTTATTTCAATATGTAATGATTATATTTAACAATATCCTAAGAATGTATTATCTCTATGAAATGTGGTTTAGGTTGAGGACATGAACATGAGATCATATGTATTCTTAGAGGAATTATTTTTCTTCTATCCCTAATCAAAATTATTTTAGATTTTATAATACAACAACAATAGTTAAGAGCACTAGACATGCTAAATGATGACCATGACTCATTATTCTTGATATATATACTCAGACACCTAGTTACTTATTCATGAACAATTTTACTAGATGACCCACCTTGAGAAGGACACGTGGAAGCCATATCATGTAAATTAGAGTCATGTCCCAATGTGACTGTGGTGATTGTGATCATTAGACCTTAAGTCTTTACAATTGCACATGTTTTATTATGTGCTTTAATAATAACAAATGTGACCTTGAATAAGGAATGCCAAATAGGTAGTCAATGGGTGCATTATGATATTGTGGAATATTGTGAGTGATGTATATGGAATTCATCCCTTTTATATAGTAATATCATGACCAGTTGATAAGTGAGACTATGAAATGCATGGCTATGTTCATGTGAACCAATATATGTTATTGAGATCAATAAATCTCAATTATCTAATCTAGTTCAAGAAACATACAATGAATTCTCTAAGGATGACTACTCCATGTATGGATTTCAATGTAAATATGTATGTCAAATGAATTAATGCAATCTTGGTAACAATGGTCACTTACATGTTGAAATTGTTTTGTATCTGATTCGAGTTACTTGGGTAACAAGTGTTTCTAGATATCACTCACTGCTTGTGATTTATTTGACATCACTCTTCAAGGTAATGTGGAACCTATAAGGTCACACACATAAGGATGCTCCAGGGAAAAGAAGTTTGCAATTTCACTCATAATTAGAATGGCTATGAATTATGTGTAGGGTATATTGATCCAGTGAATTGACGAAATAAGCTAGAAAATTAATTAAATTACTAATAAATAATATATTGAATTAATTAAGAAGAATTAAGGACGAATTCTTATAATCTAGATATCAGGCAAAGTTAGTTGTAAAAGGTTGCACATGTGTAAGATTCTAAACCAATAAAGATGATTATTGACTACAATTACATTTTTTGTTTTGCCTGAATGCAAGCGTACCAAGAAAGAGAAAGTAGCTAACATCACAATTGAGGCTGAGTATTTTTAAGGATCCAATGTAGCAAAGGAAACAATATGGACCAAGAAATGTATTAGTAAGCTTGAGGTGGTTTAACCATTGACGATGTAGTAGATCTTTACATGATAACAATTGAACCATTGCATATTCTAAGGAATCCAAATCAAATTCACATAAAAAGCACATACTATGTGTCATCATCTCATACAATACATCATACAATAAGGAGGTGTAAAGATTTGCATAGTACCAACTCAATGTAATGTTGTTGATCTCTTGACAAAAGAATTTCAACAATAGAAGCATGAATGTTATTTTATATGACTTGGAACTAGATTCATATGTGATAGACTCTAGTGTAAGTGGTATGTTGTTAGTTTGTATGCCCTAAAATCCATCTTATCATTATTGTAATGGGATACTTTGTACATGATCTGACTTTTAATAAAGGAAAGTTTTGCTCATTATTGTTTTGATATAGATATAATGATTGAATGTAATATTGTCCTAAGTTGTATTGACTCCATGACATATAGTTTCAACTGAGGGTCTGAACATGAGATCATATGTATTCTTAGAGTGTTCATTATTGTTATGACCCTAGTTATATATTATTGTGGATTTTATGAGACAACAACATTACATGTGAGTGTCGTACATGTTGAATAATGACTATGTCTCATTATTCATGATAATTGGATATCAAGTCACATACACATGTGATTGCTAAAGAGCATTTGTACTAGGTAAACCCACTCTGAAAATTAAACATGAAAGCCATATCATTATATTGAGAGTAATGTCTAAATATGATGGTTGTTATTGTGATTCTTTGTCACGGAACCGTTCTTACCCCAATCCCAATCCTACTGTCGAAACAGTAGAAAATGGATTGAAGCGCCCGTCCCTGAGTGGCCCCGTAGGATCTAACACACTGGCATATACAATAAGAAATAAAACTCAAAAACTAGATATTTAAATAAACAAACTAACCCAATATGGAGATATACCCGATTTATCTTTGTCTTCAGAATGTATGAGTGCGGAAGCGATCCTATTCAGTATTTCATTTTTATTCCCTAAAATCAAGAAAAATGAGACACAATCATGCAATTGCATGGTACACTGTCAAAATCGAGCAAAGCAATTTATAACAAATTAGTATACTTGGTAGGACTTATATTCAAAAGAATAACAAGCAATTTGCAAAACTAACATTTATTTGACAAGTTTTTCAAGCAATTCAACTTTTATTACGAGTTCCCATTATGCTGTAATTCAAGAAGCATGCTTATATAATTTTGTGTGACTCTATTACCCCAACGCGATTGGGAAGATCACTAGTTTCCTTCTCACCATAGGAACATAGGAGGCCAATGTACAAGTCCCACCTCCAAATGAGGGGGTTGTTGCACTCAATATCAACATTATCAACATTATCAATATCATCATCATTATCAATATACGGGCAGTCATAATGGGCATGTAATTTATGTTTTCGTGTTTTTCAAAATATAATATAGAAAAATAGAAGACTAACCATAGGGAACAATAGCTCATCCAAGTAAATAGCCAAGCATACGGTCAAGAGATACATAAAAGTATCTTCAATACAATCAAGGAGGAGTTATATAATAGCGTACCTTTCACCGAGATTTCAAGTATAGATCACGAGTAATAGGTCGACCCTTCGAGTTAGATCCTAAAACACAATATTTGGATCAAGGTTCAAGATCAAGATATTTGGATATCATGTTGCAATATTCGAGATTAGGGTTACACTTTCCAAGGTCAACCTTAGGGTTAGGTCATCCACTTATGATCAACCAATATATCAATTTGTCCAACATTATTTCAAATATCAAGTATTTTCGAGTGTGAATGACTTTCCTAGGTTTCTAGGATCATATGTGTTAACCCTAATTTATGGTCATTATCCAAGTCATCATCATGTTCCTAATTCATCATGATACTTATCATAATTGCAATTCAAGATCAGTTTGATTAAAGTAGATTCATGAATCATACACCTGATCAAGGTTTTTCACAAGATTTAGATTTATTATCACATTAATATAAAGGTTAATCCTTAGTTTAATGTGCATGATTCACATTCTAGGTGAGATAAGTTACAAGATCAGATCTAAACTCATATTTAGTAAATTTTGGATTCAAGATGATCATTAGAGTAAAATATCAAGATTTCAAGGGATTAATCACTAACATAGAGTCATTTAGACAATTAAATGAGCAAGAGATCAGATTTAGGTATATCAATGAGCATAGTTTGGAAACAGGTTTCAAAAATATTTTTAATGGATTCACTGGATTTTTCTAATCAAAATGGACTACTTGTTCATCATTTTTGGAGTTCATATGCATTTTCTATGATTTAATCAAGATCTAGGCATTTAATTGAATATCTGAGCAGAGGAGGGGTAAAGTACCTTAAATTAGAAAATTGGCAATCGTTGGATCACTCGATCAGGTGGCTAGGGTTGAGCCACGCAGGCACATGACTTGCTTAGTCCAGGGTGCGATCCATGCTTGGTTTGTTTGGTTTATTTGTGGTTCAACAAGATTAATTGGGCTGGTTTGTCTGTCCTCCTTCAACCGTCAGTCCAGGATACCTTTCTCTCTCGCTCCAGGCCTTGTGCGTGAGTGCCCAAGCATGGCTGAGCAAGCTTGCCAGCACCAGGGCCAAAGGGAGCAGGAGGCACCTAAGGCGGCAGCAAGGACGCCGGTTGAGGTCGTAGGAACCCCGCGAGGAGAGAGGCAACCTCTATTTGGAGGGATGGGGTGAGGGAGGCGAATGCTCCAAAGCAGTCGTGCAGTGCCGCCGCTACTGCAGCAGGTGGAAGGCAAGGAAAATTGGGGGATAAGGGAGTTTCTGGAGAGTGCGATCACAAGGCAAGGATGCAAGAATACTTGTTGCGGACCTCGGGGAGGCCTTTTTATAGCATCAGGGGGTAGAAGTTTAGGTTAACTCGAGATCTAGATGCAGCCCAGCCGCCGGAGTGAGAATAGGAGGCCAAGAGCTCATTTTGGCGTCTGGTAAGAGCATGAACAGCGGTCAAATAGGGCATGATTCGGTTTGAAATTGTGAGAGAATCGTTTCCTCTCAATTTAAATTTCGAATCATGGTCGCAGGTGGGAGATCCTCCATCAAGACGGTCTTCTCCCCTCCCCGCAATCAGCGGGAGGTAGGAGACGACCTCCTGGCCACTGGATCAGGCCTCCAATCCGTGGGAGCCTGATCTAAGGGCCAAGGTTCGCCCCTGAAGAAGCCAAAGGATTACTGACTTGGAAAAGGCCCAAATACAAGGCAAATAAAAGGATTTTCAACATATTAACTTCAAAAAAAATCATAGTAAATCCTAGGAATGTCCAAATGACCTCAAATTTGGACCAAAGCCTCAAAAAAACGTGGAGAACCTTTATAAAAAGTTTGAGGACCAAAATATGAAGTTTGATAGATCAATTTTGCTCTTTGGACAAAGTGATCAATGAATCCAATTTGTGATGTTATAATGTGTATAAAATCAACATTGGTCACCATATCTTGGATTTGAGTCTTAAAATTTGTTATTAATTCGAGGAAAAATATTGAGGATAATGAGTGAGGATAATGAGTGAGTATAATGAGGGCAAAAGTGTAATTATTTCATTATAATGCAAAAATCCACTTTATCACATTCTTAGACCTAACGTCACAAAAATTATGGCATGTTGTTTTGTCCTCTTTAACATTATCTAACTTGACTTTGAATAAAGGATGTCATTAATGCACACTTAATATATCTATTTGCATGCTATTTAGAGTTATTTGATCTATTGATTGATATTAAATGAATACCTTTTCATTCATTTATCACCAAATCAGTTTATATTCATTCATTTCTATTGCTCGTATAATTAGAAAAAAAATTATAATAATATATGTTGGCCTAATAATTTATTGTTTTATTGTAAGAAAAGTCAAGAATAAACTCACAGAGTCAGTGGAACCAACCTTAGTTCACTAGCACCAACTCTGCCACCCAATCTTATTGGAACTGACTCATATCAAAATAGGAAAGGAATGAAGAACTCTCTAGGAATTGGTGTCGCTAACACTACTACATCAAGGGTCAAGATTTTAAGTGCTAGATCCAACTTTGATGTTTTATCTTGGTATTTCGATCCACTTAAGACCTAATTGACACACAATTTCCATCCCATTTTAGTGCTAAAGAAATTCAAAGCCAAGGATAGTAGAAGAAGAGAAAGAAGGAGATGGCATGCTACCCTATGGATTCAAGAAGTGATTTCCTAGTGGAAACAACGTTACATCATGGTAATCTTCTATGAGACACTCCATTATTTTCAACATTAGATCATGATAATCTTCTATGAGACACTCCATTATTTTCATCTCTAGGGTTTTGTACCATATATTTCATGTTTTATCCTCTCCCGATGTTCTATAGTGATACCACGTCACCAATGTTTGGCTAATTTTCTTAATGTCTAGGGTCCATGTGTAGCCCGGTTTGGTCTTATATTAGATGCTTAAATTTTATTAGTTAAGTTGGCATTGCATAATTTTAATTATGTGAATATAAATTATTATTATAAGAGAATCAAAGTAACAACGAGTCATATATATGGCCTTCTCTCAAGGTTTGATGTATCAGAGACACAACATAACATAAACTAAACAAATGCTAATGGGCATGAGTAAAGACAGTCCAATTAGCTAATACAAGAGAAATGAAATAACATAGAATACCACCAACACTCCCCCTCAATCTAGAGAGTACAAATCATGTATTCCTAGATTACCACACATATAGGTTAATAATGAAGGTGTAAGAGGCTCAGTGAAGATACCAACGGTATGTTCTCAATCTTTCCATATGGCGTGATGATATTCTTATCATGAATCAGGTTTCTCACAAAGTGACAGTCAACCTTAATGTGCTAGGTACATTCATGAATAGATGGGTAATACTTATATGAATAGATACTTGATTATCACACTTGATAGTTTCTAGAGAGGAGAGAGGAAAACCTAATTCTTGAAGAATAATGTCACCCATTGAATTTCACAATAGGTATGCTTCATGGCATGATATTCTATCTTAGAGAATGAACAAGCCTTAACAAAATGCTTCTAACTCTGCCAACTGACAAGATGACCACTCCATAGAAAATGGAATCCAAAAATAGATTTCATACCATTCACATCTTTGGCCCAATTTACATCTTCATTACAGGTCAAAGAGATATCTAGATAATGTGGTTTCGTGTAGAGAAGGCCTCTACTAGATGCACATTTCAAATAGTGTTCTACCTAACTCTAGTGGTAGGCAAGAGGTTTAACCATGCACAGACTAACAACACTAACAATAAGGGAAATATGTAGATTATTAACTATAACGTAGATGATTTTCCCAACCATATGTCTCTATTGTTCAGGATTGAAAAAAGACTCCACCTCATATAGAAATTTGTTGTGATAGTCTATTGACGAAGAAACATACTTAGAATTTAGCATACCAGAGTTCTTTAAGAGGTCAATGATGTATTTAACTAAGATAAATAGATTCCTTGGTGAGAATGTGGTACCTCTATGCCCATTAAGTAGTTAAGTTATCTCAAATCCTTAGTATGAATATGTTTATGTTGTGCTTGTTTTAATGCTAAAATCCCATTGGCATCACAACCGGTGGCAATGATATCATCAACATAGATGGTGAGAAGGATGGTTCTATCTTGAGAAGAATTAAAGAAGAGACTATGATCATTGGACGATCTAGAAAAACCTAGGCTAGTATCAACTCCACTGATTTTAGTAAACCATGACCTTAGTGATTGCTTGAATCCATACAAAGAGTGTTTGATATGATAGAATATTGGTCAAGACCCACCTTCAGTACAAAAGTCAGGAGGTAGTTTCATATACACTTCCTTTTATAAATTAACATGAAGGAAGGAATTTTAATGTCAAGATAGAGCATAGGCCAGTCCATCTGAGTGGCAAGGGAGATTCCAATCCTAATAAAGGTTTCAAAGAAATCTACACCATATGTTTGGGTGTATCGTTTGACAAAAATACAATCTTTAAGTCATTCCACCGATCCATATAAATTAAATTTCATAGAGAAGACCCATATACAATAAAAAAAATCTTTGAGCAGGACAGGATCCCAAGTTCTATTCCCATGCAATGCTTTCACTTCCTCAAGCATCATAGCTTTCTAAGCAGGATGTTGAAGGGACTCGTGATAATGTGTTGAAATCTAGATAGTGTTAAAATTTTGGGCAATGAATTTATCCGTTTAGGAAAGCTTGGATAGGAAACATGTATGAGATATAGGATGATGAAGAGTGCAAGAGAAGATACCTTTCCAGAGAGCCACAGGCTATGAAAGATCCTAAGACGTGCAAATTGGTGTCAGATACTATACTAATGGAGGAGGAATGATACAAGGATGGGTGATGGTTTCATGATCCATTGGGTAAGAAAGATCAAGCTCAATGATCTTAGTTGGAGGTTGAGGTTGAGGCAGATAGGATGGAAATTTAGTATCAAAGAACATATCAAATTCATAAAAAGAGAGATTGGCACAAACAAACATGCGACGATTTCTTGGACTATAACAATGATAACCTTTCTGGAATGTATAATATGCAAGTAAAACTATTTTTATAGGTCATCGATCAACTTTATCTATTTTTCTACCAATATTATGAACAAAATTATTACACCCAGAAACACACAATGGAAGATGAAAACTCATTTTCAAGGGAAAAATAGCCACAATGAGGGACTTGTTCCAAAAATTAGAAAAAGATTTCTTTTAGTTAAGCTAGGAGGTTTTATTATTAATACTACTCTCCTCATGTAAGAAAACAAAGTTTTTCTCATCATAAGGTCACTTCACTACTAGGCAGTTCACACCCTAACATCAAGAGACCTCAAAAACAAATAATGTTTCCATGTTGTAGTAGGTTTGTCTCCATCTATGTAAAATGTAAAGTACATTCCCCATATTCAAGGCCAAAAGGCCTCTCACCTTCTTTAGCAGACAAGAAGGTTCATGGAATATCAACATCTCTTCTGAAGAAGCTTTTCAAATACCCAATCTACTAGCAGCCTCATTGACTTCTTTCAGAATTAAGGTTCTTGTTACATATCTATTCATCAGTAAGGGTTATCACTATCTTGTACCATGGTGATCTATTTTTACCCCACATCATGTTCACAGTTGAGGCATTATCCATCTAAAAACCAAAATATGAATGCATTTATCTTCTATCAGTTTGAGTATCACTATATTAGTCTTGATACCCAGCTCCAACCTCAATATCACACTCAGACACACTGTCACCACAAAGACCAAAAGCCATTGATGATTCCACACAATACAACACATTCAACATCTCCTATGGTTATTATGTTCCTTTTCCATCAACATCACAAAATTTCCTTTCAAATTGTGAATGTGGGGTGGGTTCCATCTACAAAAGTGGATTTGTTTCATTTTCATCTGGGGTTCCTTCCCATGGTTTTCTATCAACATCTCCAAAATGCATTGTTGACCACCAACCTTAAAGAATAAGTCACCCATCATCTTACCAATGGTGTTCATGATGTCCCTCCATATATTCTCTTTCACCATAATATTGTTCTTGCATCTTGCCTTGCATCGGTAGTCCATATCTTCCAAAAGATAATGCTTGGTAAGGTTCCTCTCATCCATTCTCTCATATTCTTTTATGATGACCCACCATAAAAAGATGAAATCAACGGCCGACTCATAAGCATCTCTAGGTTTAGTAAATGGACATCCACCAACTTCATAGATTTTCCCCATATCCACCTTTCAACATCACTATGCACTAGAATATGATTCATCAATTCCTATAAAGGTTTCATGCAACAATTGGAAATTGACACCATAGCAATATTGCATGTTAGAATATTATTGTCTGTTGGTAAAGCCCTTCTGATAGCCTTCCAAGTTGTTGTAGGGAGATATGGCATCAAATTTGGCAATGGAAACAAAAATACTACTATCATATCCCTCTTGAATAGTATATCACATCAACAATAATGTAATGGGAAAGAGCGTTGCAAGGTTTATACTTGGTCCTGGAGTACGTCCAATGACAATCCTTTACTATAGTCTGCACCTTTCTTCAAGTTGCACCTAGACGACTGTCAGTGGCATCCTCTTGGTTGATCACCATAGACGGTGTTTGATGCCATCCTCCTAACGGGTGGCAATGGACTCCTCGGCTCTGTAGCAGTCCACACAGACCAATGGGAACTCGTGTCGTCCTAGATGAACGGTCAGGAAGGAGTTGTCTCTCCTAGTTGACATGCTAGCATCAACTTTCTCTTCCATAATTGTCCCACCCTTGTTGTTGCTCCCTTTGACGGGTAGAAATTGCTTGGGTACTCATGTTACCACAACCGTGAGAAGACAACAATTGACAAATCTATTGTTGTATTACTAAAAATCCCTCAACTTTCAGGGTCAGGAATTCTAGTCCGAACGCGAGTTGAAGAGACAAACTTTCATGAATTTGTTAGAATGTACAAGCATTTAACCAGTAGGTTCACTATTGAACTGGTCAATTCACATGTGATTCGATCGTTTCAACCCTTGAACCAGTCATTTTACTATGTTTCCCAATCATAATGTATTGGAAATGAATATTCTATTAATGCTCAAAATGACATCATCATCAATCCTTGATCCAATAAATTTTGATCAACCAAATAGTTGGTTTACAACCTGAACCGGTTGGTTTAGACATCTAATTCGATCAGTCCATTAGTTGAACCGGTCATTTCAGAGTTTTGATTGCCAATGTTGGTTCAAATTGACATGACACAGGAATAGATCAGTTCAACACTGGAATTGGTTGGTTAGCAGTCCAATCAGTCAAATTTTCAATTATTGTTGTTTAAATTGAACCCCTGAACACTTTAGTAATCAAGTTAAACATCATTCATGAATAAACTCCTATTTGAGGTGTATCCTATATGTGTGAATGTAAAGGTTCCAAGTTACTTTGGCAGTGAATGTACAAAACTAATTTATTACATCACAAGTAATGAGTTGTATCTAGCAAAACTTCATCGCTACCCAAGTAATCAGAAAGTTGGAGAACAAATTCAACATACAATCTATGATTGGTGTTATAATGATTGTATAGTTCCTTTATCTCTGGTATCTAGATTGAGAACAAGACATGGAATTGTCATCCTCTTCAACATTCAATTCATGTTCCTTGAACTAGAGAAGACTGTCTGAGATATATGTCATCTCACTATCACATATTGACTCACATCGGTATGGCCATGCATTTATCGATCTCGGTTATCAAGTGGCCAGGATATCAAACTCTTGTAGGAGGGAAAAATACCATCTACATCACTCATAGTGACCCCCATGTGTCACGATGCACTTGAGCACCACCTTTATGTCAACCCTTATTCAAGATCACAGTGGACGATGTCAAAGTACATCGAACGACATGTGATTAGTGTAATCATTTCATGTCTAAGAACCACAATCACCATCCTCACTATGAGAAATTATTTTGATGACTATTCATGGTTTCCATGCATCACTCTCAAGGTGGGACTGTCTGATACACTATTATCTAAAAATTATCTGTGTGTTTGGTTTGATATCACATATCATGACTAATGAGATTTTGTCATCAACTAACACACACTCTAGCCTTATGTGTTATTGATGTGTATTAGCCTTCCACAATAACAACCAACTAGGGACATAACAAGAATGCATATACTCTTAACATCCATATGATCTCATTGTCTAGGTCCTCAACTTGAACACATATGTCATCGAGTAACATCATTATTTAGACATTTATTATGTTACATCATTATCTCTTAACTGAACAAAAATAGAATAAATGGAAGATTTCCTTTATTATTAACCAAATTGTTTAAAAGATATGCCATTACAATCATCATATGGATGTCTCTTTGGGCATACATACCAACAAACTCCCACTTGCACTTAGAGACAATCACCCATGAACTTAATCCCAAGTGATCTAGCATGGCCTTCATGCTTCTACTGTGAAAGTGCTTTTGTCAAGGGGTCATCCACATTGCTTTCAGTTGGTACTCTACAAATATGTAAAATAGTATATGTTTGTGCTATTGAGATATTGAATACAAGCATATGCACCTTCCTTATATAGGATAGGCAGAGTCCCTCATTACAGAGTTCGCCAATATGGGATAAAAGACAAGAGAGCATGGAAAGCATGCAGACTTAAGACTAGACACTAATGGGCCAAGACACACTTGGGCCCATACTTAATTATTTAAATTAACCAGACTCTCTAATACTCCCCCTCAAGCTGAAGTTGGGAGAATCCCAAATCAGCTTGCAAACAAAGAGTCGAACTAAAAACAAAGAAATAGAATAAAAAGATAAAACATAATCTATACAAGAATTTTTCTGAGCTCAATATTACATTAAAGCACTTAAACACTCAGACAATCACCTTCAAGTAGATACTCCATAGTAGGAAAGTAGGTCACAAAATTTTCTCGACCGTCTGGAGTAGAAGTAAGCAGTAGTAGTGCATCATGATCTTTATCATAGTCACTAACATCACAATCCAGAGAGTGATGGGTTACAACAGTAGTAGTAGTCAACATACAAATAATGTATGGATGGGTCAACGTGCAAAATAGAGCACGAATGAGGAAGAGAGTGTTGGCACACAGTATTAAAAAAGTTGATATGCAAACAAGGCAAGGACAAGAAAAAAGGTTAACATGCACAAAATGTGGACAATGTCGACGTGCAAACAAAGCACGGATGAACCAGAGAATGTTGGATCACAGTAGAAGAAAGTCAACGTGCACATAAAGAATGGACAAGCAAAGAGTCAACATTTGCAAAGCACAGACAAGCCAGAGAGTGATGGCTCACAGCAAAAAAGTGGATGTAGCCAGATAGAAGACAAATGTGCAAAGTAACAATCAAATAAATAAATCCAAAATACAATGTAGAAAAAAATCCAAGTAAAGTTGGCAACAAAAGTCTTCATCATCTTCCCTCTTCATAAAATATTCATCACAGTAGTAGACGTCAAAGTCCAGAGAGTGTTGGTTCATAAAGTCCAAAGAGTGTTGGTTCACAGTAGAAAGTCAACGTGCAAGTATAGCACGAATAGCCAAATAGTGCAAAAGCACATTGAATCAAGTGCTAGTCACAGTACAAGTAGCAAGAACGACGTCCCAATAAGTAACTTCATAGATGCAATCGAGGTAGATGATCAATAAGAAATAATAGTATCATAAATCTCCATATAGCTACAAAAGCAACAACAAATATATGAAGAGTCCACTTATCAGTAGAAGGATCCACATAGAAGCAAATAGAGCACCAAACAATAGAAAGAAGGATCAACAAATCAGCAAAAACTGGCATGAAGATCCATATATCAGTAGAAAAAGGTGGCATGAAGCATCATAACTCAATTCTTTCTTTTTCTTCCTTCATCACTCCTCCATCTCATTCTCCCTCTACTCTTCTTATCTTCTTCACACCAAGCATGAGAGGAATCAAAAAGAGAGGTTGAGATGGGAAGTCAAACAAAGTGGTAGATGTAAAAAAAAATCGATAAATATATGTGGAGGAGGATAACTGATAACTTGAGTCAAGTTGCAAAATGATCCAATTAGGTAGATCTGGATAGAAAAATAAATGAATCTTTCTAGAACCTGAAAGGGGGATTTGTTTATCCCATAGGGAAGTATATGGGGGGTTAGTAAATAAATAAATTTAGGGAGATACATGTATATTAGTTGGAGATGGGGAAGTGGAGGAAGAAACCGCTGTAAGTCAATAGGTGGTGGTGGATAGGGGCAGTCGATGGTTGGTGGTTGATAGTGGTAGATGAAGGACTATCGATGGGTTATAGGTTGACTGGTGGGGGTCGATTGTGGGTGATTGATAGGTAGTGGTCGATAGACTGTAGTCGACATGTAGTGTAGGTCTATAGATGGTAGTTCATGGGTAGTGGTCGACAGTGGGTGGTCGATAGATAGTGGTCGACATTGGGTGATCGATAGGCACTGATTGACTTCTAGTATAATATGAAGGATTGGTGGAATTTAGGGTGGAGGTAGACATGCAGCAGTAGGGAGGATGGTTGATGGGATGATAATGGTGTAGGGGAAGGCAAGCAACATTAGTAGAGTAGTTGGCAGATGAAGCAAGGAGAAGGGCCATCGACAAGCACACATTCAAGATCCAACACCATCCAAGATGAGTAGCAACATGGGTGTAGTAGGGCGGTGGAGTGGCATGGGCGCATCACACCACATGCAAGGAGCAGTTGGCTTGGGTAGTAGTAGCATTGACAAGAAGGTGTTGGCGATAGTAGTTGATGCAAGTGCAGGTGGTAGTGATAGGGGAAGGTGGCGGCTGGTAGGGGAGTAGCAGGTGGCAGAGGGGTAGGAGCAACATAAAACATTGGAGAATAAAGAGCTATGGTGACCATATAACAACCTATAGGTATCCGACCCGCAAGGAAGAAGGGTGGAACCCCACCAACTACATCTCCCTCTCATTTCTCTCTCTCATGTATGGTAGCTCAGGGCCTCTATGTTGAAGCCAAACAATGGAAGAAAAGGGATGTGCATGTAATCAGCATGACGCCTTCTCATTTGATTTACTGCCCCAAAAAGACATTTTTCTTATCCTTTCGGCCTATGATTCATATCATAAAGGAAGGGGATTCAATGAACTTGCTTTGCTTTGCACCTATAATACCATGTGAAATAGTATAAGTTTGTGTGATTGAGATATTGAATACAATCATAGGAACCCTCCTTATATAGGATAGGAGGAGTCCCTCATTACAAAGTTCACCAATGTGGGACAAAAGACATGAGAGCATGGAATGCATGCAAACTTAAGACTATACACAAATGGGCCAAGACACACTTGGGCCCATACTTAATTAATTAAATTAACTAAACTCTCTAATAAATTCTTCACATCTCCTCACTATACGATCTCTCATATGAGATGGAACCACCTTTGTATATGCTTCAAACGCTGATGTGATCTTGGTTGCTTAGCTTGTGCAATAGCTCCATTGTTGTCACAATATAGCTCAATTGCATCCCTGATGCTCAGAACCACCCCAAGTTCTGAGATGAACTTATTGATCCAAACATCCTCCTTTTCTACATTTTTTGTTGCAATATACTTGGCCTCTATTGTAGAATCAACAATTGTCACTTTCTTGGAACTCTTCTAACTTACAACTGCATTGTTAAGGCAAAAAACAAATCCAAATTATAATCTATAGTCATCTTTGTCAGTTTGGAAGCTTGCATCAGAGAAACCTTTTACCACCAAATCTTCCTCTTCATTGTAGACAAGTAATTGATCATCAGTTCTTCTCAAGTATTTAAGTATGTTTTTCATGGAAGTCTAGTGATATTCACTACAATCTCACTGATATCTACTCGTCATGCTCAAGGCATATGAGACATTTGGACAAGGAAATAACCTTGTGTACATGATAGATCCAATTGAAATGCATATGGAATCTTATTCATGTTCTCCTTTTCTTCACAAGAATTGGGACATTGAACTCTACATATAGTAACACCATGAGACAAGGGCAGGTTTCCTCTCTTTGAGATGTCCATGTTGAACCTCTTCAACAATTTGTCAATGTATGTGCTCTGACTTAGCCCAACAAGCCTTAGATATCTACCTCTATATATCTAGGTTCCTAATATATATAATGCTTCACCTAAGTCTTTCATAGAGAATGTAGCTAGGTCTTTACCATATGTAAAGTAGGGATGTCTATAAGGCCCCTAAACTTGCTTAATGAGTTAAATAAGATTAATTACCATAACTTAATGTTTAGATCCCTAATCTAACCATTTTATATGTTTTTAAATCATAATACAAGTTTAAGTTTTAAATTTGGTCTAATTTGGACACTGGTTGAGCAAGTTATGCAATTTTATGCACATTTTGGACTTTTCTACAATATACCCAATTGAGAGGTTTTCTTTGCAATTTATCACTTGCATTATGTTCCTTGGATATTCTTTCATCATTCTTGATCTTTTTGAGACATTTGGTACCTATTTAAACCTTAGTTTGAAGGCGTTTTTTCCAAGGGTATTTTAGGGTTTACCGCTTCATGGATGATCTACCTTAAGTAGCTATCAACTAACGAATTATTTGATTGGCTGAGAAATTCGACAAAGGAAAGATAATCAGGTCTATATGGACGTTGGGGGAGCTTCTTGTGTGTGTGCTTTTATATTCTTAATAGTATAAGGCCATAGACACATGGGGAAGCTACTTTTACACCTCATGCTTGCTTCCATCCTTATCCATGGGTTATATTTACCTCTTCCATGCCCAAGTATGAAACTTTGCTTGCTTTATCTTTCCTCTAACCTGTAGCAACGACTCCACTCTGGTTTTCTATGGAACCAATTTCTCTAAGGTAGAAGGCAACCTCTTTTTGGAAAAGAAGGTCTCCTAGAGCTCCATCTAGCCCTACCTAAGGTTTCCAAGGTCATCTTGTAGGGATTTTGACCAAAGCAAGTTGTTTTCTTCTTTCCTTCTCCATTTATCTTTCTCTTATCCTTCCTTAGACCTTCCTCCAGGTTGTAACCTTGCTTTTTCATGCTAGAAATTGCTCTAAATCTCTAAAACCCTACCTTTCTTGCTCCTTATGCTTAGGGTTTTCTCATTTGATGAAGAAAGGTGCTAGATGGACGAGTTCACAACTTATGATTGTATTTTCTTCCCTACCTGCTCAAGTTTTATTCTGTTTCGAGTTTCATCTTCTAATTATAGGCAAGTTTTATAACTTGCTCCACGTTTATTTCTTACCATAAGCTTGCTAGCTCGTGTTCTTGCTTGAAAATGATGATTCATGCACTAAAAAGCTATGCTTGACTTGGATTTTGATTTTTATAATGTTCCCTATTTTGATTTCAGTTCTAGATAAACTTGTGATCATGTGTATGTTATTCCTAATGTATAATATGACTTGGATCAGGTTGGTTTGACAACCTATGCTGCTAAGCACCTATCAACCAATGGTCAATTTTAGGGTTTAAAGTTGATTTCATCTATAAACCCATGACCCAATGATGGTACCATTGAAATAACCCTATGGTGTTGTCTTCATGACAACTCATGGTCAGGATCAAAGGTGTCAGATTATGGTGACAACCTATGGTCACCCCCTTAGGTCAGGTTTTGGATCAACTTAGAAGTTTAATGATCAATCATTAAGTACCCTAATAATGTTATGAATCAATGATGACATTAACTTAATATTTGATGTTGTAATGAATATAGTATTAATATAACAACCTATAGTGACTTAATGGTCACTAATGATGGTGATCAGCTGTCCAAAATCTATGGTGAGTTAATCATTTAGTTTTAGCATCAATTAATCCTTAGACTAATGGTTTCTTGGGTCACTTGATGCAATGGTCGAACCTATAATGTAACATATATTACCACTTTAGGTATATACATTATTGGGGTAAATTTGTCTACTTCTTCATCTTGGGTACTAGATACCAGATGTGGATCTAATATATGCTCGAATATGCAAGATTTGAAAAGAAGTAACCCTTTATGAAAGGGCAAGGTTGAACTGCGCGTTGCAAATGGAGCAAGAGTTGATGCCACTACAGTTGGAACATATAATTTATTTGTACCCACAAGGCTTGTAATAGAGTTAAAGAATAGATATTTTGTATCAGCCATTAATAGAAACATTATTTTTGTATCTTGTATGGACAAGTATGGATATGAACTTCATATAAAATGTGATCAATGTTCTACTTCAAAAGATGAAATCTTTAATGGTAGTTCCCCGATGTATTATGGTATTTATTTGGGGGATCTAAAGACAAATGTTTATAACATACATATTAAAAGATTAAAACTTGATAACTGAAACAAAATATATATTTGGCATTATCATCTAGGCCACATCAATGAGAATTTCATATCTAGACTCCATAAAGATGGTTATATAGACTCTTTTCATTTCAAATCAATAGAGACATGTGAGTCTTATTTGCTGGGCAAGATGACAAAGACTCCCTTCACTGGGAACACTAAGAGTGCTAGTGATCTATTATAACTCATACATATTGATATATGTGGCCCTTTTAGAACTAATTCTAGAGGTGGTTATCAGTACTCCATTACCTTTACTGATGACTTTTGTATGTATGGTTGTGATTACATGATGAAACATAAGTCAGAAACTCATGAAAATTTCAAGGATTTGATGAATTCAGTATAGAGACAACTTGGTACAAGTATTAAGGAACTTTGTTTAGATAAAGGCAGAAAATACTTAAGCCAAGAGTTTGAGGACCTTCTGCGAGACTTTGGATTTGTATCACAATGGACTCCACCTAGAACACGACATCATAATGGTGTACCAGAAAGAAGGAATCACACATTACTAGACATGGTGTGGTCTATGATGAGTTTGGATGATCTTCTAACTTCTTTCTGGGTTATGCTCTAGAAACCGCTACATTTACACTACATTGCGTACTTTCAATCACTCCAAATGACACCATATGAGATATGGTATGGAAAGCATCCCGATGTGCCTTTCATGAAAATTTGGGGTTGTTAAGATTATGTGAGAAAGTAGTTTCCCAAAATCTTGGACCCAAATTAGATAAATGTTATTTTGTTGGATATCCTAGGTAAACCAAAGGATACTACTTTTTTTCTCCATCAGACAATAAACTATTTGTTTCTAGGGAGGCGATATTCTTGGAAAAGGAATTCATTTCCAAAGGAATCAATGGGAGGAAAATAGAATTCAAAGAGGTTCGAGACCAACAAGAAATTATAGAACCTATAGAGGTACTAGAAGAACATAGAGAGTCACAAATTGTAGTGGAATTTCAAATTCCTCATGTAACACAAGAAACTCATGGATTTAGTAGGACACGCCTTAAGCCAGATAGATTTGGTTATCTAGTGACTCAATAAGGTGATGAGTCGGTCATTGATGATGAGCTAACTATATGCCTAGAAGTTGTTAAGGGTATAGAGTCTGAGAAATGGCTTGAGGTAATTAGATCTGAGATGGAATCCATGCATACCAACAAGGTATGGAACTTGGTCAATCCACCTGAAGGGGTAATACCCATATGGTGCAAGTGGGTCTTCAAGAAGAAGACTAACATGGATGGTAATGTGCAAACTTACAAAGGTTGATTGGTTGCAAAGGGTTTCAAACAAGTTCAAGGTGTTGACTGTGATGCAACCTTTTCTCTAGTTGCCATGGTTAAGTCCATCGGATCATGCTTTCCATTACAACTTATCACGACTATAAGATTTGGCAGATGGACGTTAAAACTGCATTCCTCAATGGGAATCTTCTTGAGGATGTGTACATGACACAACCTGAGGGTTTTATAAATCCAAATATGCAAATAAGTCTATAACTACAAAGGTGAATCTATGGATTGTAGAAAGCATCTTGGAGCTAGAATCTTCAATTTGATGAAATAGTAAAAGAGTTTGGGCTTTACTCAAAATGAAGATGAACCATGAGTTTGTGAGAAGGTTAGTGGGAGCATGATTGTATTCCTCATATTTTATGTGGATGACATACTATTAGTGGGGAATGACATTGTGCGAACCCATTACACTAAATGAGATTACTCAAAACATAAAACATAGTCAATCACTAATTAATCACATACCAAAAAATACGGGTAAATTAAAACCGATTTCAACATCAACACCTGCTCAGAAATGTTTGAATAAGATCCCAACACCTTTCTTGTATCCATACTATGCCAAGAATTTGATATAAACTGTTCTATCTCCTTAGCCACAACATATATACACAGGATAACAATATTCATATATGCCACAAAAAACAAGCATTAACATGCTAACAAAAGTTTGATTTGTTTGAAACACCATATACAAGCTTTTCCTGCCCATAACTGAGAGTACAAGGACGACTTTAGGACACACTAGGCATCTAATCAAATTTCTCAATGATTCATTACTATAGCTCCTCTTTACTTCCACGATTCTGTCGCCATCACTATCGATTACCTAAAAAGATGTGGTGAACCACAAGAGTGAGACCCATGTCCCAGCAAGAGATATAACCTCCAACATCATTTATTGATTACAACATTTTTAAGTAATTAAATAGTTAAGTAGTTTAATTAGATATAACAAATAAGCTAAGAAACACTGATGATTAACAAAATACATAAAGGAGCAGATAATAACTATCATCATTAGCCAGACTATCATCCTTTATCTTGTTGACAATATAAGAAATTCAGTAGCATATGCATATCTAGCATCATGAGCAAGTCTAGTAACATAGAATCTCTATCACTATGAATAAGTCTAGCCACATAAGCATAGCTAACAACATTAGCATGTCTAATAGGTAGAACATATCAACATCATAAAAAGAGCTAACAACATAAGCACAACGATCTGGATAAGCATGATTAGCAGTATATGCATCTCTAGTTACAAAGGCATGGCTAGCATGCTAAACATAATTAACAACATGAGATAGCTAGCATCATGATTATAATCAACAGTAGCAATATAGTTATCAACATAATTATGGTTACTGTATGTACGCATCTACAATCTTAAGCATATCCACAACATAAGTATATCTACTATCTCTTAATTACACTAAGAATCATCTGTATGTAAAGACAACAAATAAGGGTTATCATCCAATATGAATCGTCGTGTATAACCCTAAACAAATATGCTACACAACTGTATTACATCTTTTATTACGCCCTGAGGAATTTGAGGATACCACTCAAAATCCAACAGACCACTACAAAGTCGAAATCAATGCCATACAAGATCTAAGAAGAGCCAGACTCCTAAGATCTTCTCCGCCCCAGTCAGTACAGGTTCGCCACAACGACACATAAGGTCAAGTTTCTAACAGCCTAGTCCATCCTTGGTATAGATCACAACACTAGTGAAAGGAGGTGGGTACGCATACCCTACCATCTGAGGTACAACCAAAATTGTCCTCCAATCTTGTCACATATATAATCACCAAGACACGACCGCAACCATTCTCATTCACATTAGATGTATGAGGCATGACGATAGCCAACCTACACAATCTGCTTTGTGGATGACAAGGATATATCCTCAACTTGCCACCCCCACATACTCAACAATATGCACTCCGAGTTTCCCTTAGGAATACTCATTTCACCATCTGGAAAGTTCTGACACTCGTATGGATCTATGGAATAGGGCACTACATGATTAGAGTTTCACTTGATTAGTTATGCCAATTGGGTGAATTAAGGCTTCATCAAACAAGTGGACATACAAATCCTAATTCACTTCTAGCAAGCATATAAATATCACAGTTTTTAAAAGATAAAACGTGTGAAGCATAATTTCTCATCTCATAATCACATGGTACTATTCACTTGCCATTCATGAGGCTACACTAGTCATCATACTATCACAAGATATAAATCCTTTTCACAATATCATAGGGTATCAACCATTATCAATACAAGGGGATTACACCTCATTCAGGGCTCAACCATGCCCAAAGGTCATTAAGACCATCATACTATCACATGATATAAATCCTTTTCACAATATCACAGGGTATTAACCCTTATCAACACAAGAATATTACACCTCATTTAGGGCTCAACCATGCCCAAAGGTCATTAAGACCATCATACTATTCCCTGCAAGATCATCATTATCTTTCCATGCCTTATAACATGGCTTAACAATATCACTTACATATAATACACCAGATCAACATAATATTGCATTAATGAGCTAGGAGATATTCATAAACAATCATAGAAGGGTTATATTAACATTAAGAACGTTCCTTTATTACATCAACATGCAAGGAATCTAGATATGATTAACACTCATCATATTCATAATGCACATGTTTAGCATAAGAAAGTATCAACCATGTGGCTATGATAACCACCGATTAACACATTAAGGTTATGATCATGTTAAGGAGGTTATTCCACCATCATTCCATCATATAAGAATGTTAAACATGAATACTCATCTTTATCTATTTGCATTAGAGTTGGGTTTAACATGATAAATTATATCAATATTACTCATCAGCACTTATACCCAAATCCTAAATCACGACATCCCTATTGGATCATGGATTCATAAGGTGAATCATCACCATCACATTCCATACTAGTATCAAGTATGAACCCACATATAAATCAAGGTGTATCCATCGAGTTATAGCATATTAGGGTTTCAACAACAGTAACAGAGTATTTCATGATTGTATTAGTCATTCAAGGACTATTCATACACAATTATCATCATTTAGTTATATTAAAGCTAGGTATAACAAGCTATACCTCATTAGGGTTACATATCAACACAATATGATTATCATCCCTTCTATTCATATGAGTGAATAGGTAAGACTACCTTATTAAGGGTAACCCTCCATTTGTTCCATCATCATTCAACAAATATCACCATACCACAATGTCACCCAGAACCATTGGTGTTTACAAGGTAACACCATTGGTTGTTTACATAAGTAAACACCTTAGATAAACCACATATGAAGTCCTTGATTTGTTCTCTAGAGAGAATCACCATATAACCCTAGACATCTCTTGATTAACAACACAAAAAGTTCCATTGAGAGTAGGGTAAAACCCACAATCGACTGTTCAGTTAAAGCAAGCCATCTATTGTCAACAAGTGAGCCCCTTAAGTTGATCATATAAAGGAAACCATATAATTCACATTATTAGGACCAACATATTACATTATCCATCATTCCACTTTATTGGAGGAATAATCATTATATCTTGACCATTGGGTCAAGTTCATATGTTAAAACCATGACTCCCTCCTTCCTCAGTTCCTCTAGGTAGAGGAGGAAATTCCTCTTCCAATGTCTAGGATGGTGACAATTTCTCCCTTATTCACCCCTCCCATTGCTATGAGTGTAGACGACTTTGGCTTCTAGCTATCTTTAGAACTTTTCTTATCTTTTCCTTTTCCCATGGACCTCCCTTTTCTGTTGATCATCATCACAAACATGGGCTTGTCTTTCTTCATATGCGCTTCAGCTATTTTCAATAGACCAAGTGACTCTAACAACATATTGTCAAAACCATCCATATTGTAGTTCATGACAAATTGATTGTATGACTCTGGTAATGACTGCAAAATCACATCAGTGGCCAACTCTTGACCCAAAGGAAATCCTGGTCCTGGAAGGTTATTCAGATACCCAATAAGTTGGAGCACATGGGGACCTAATGGATGTCCTTCTGCCATGTTTCACTTGAACAATGCTTGGAGATATCATATCTCTCTTGTATTACCTAATCTTGGTACATGTTCTTAAGATGTGTTATCATCTCAATCACATCTATATTCTCATGTTGTCTCTACAACTCGTAGCTCATGGAGCACAATATCAGGCATTTGACATCTACGACATCCTCAGAGTGCTTCTCATAAGCATCCTTGTCAGCCTTAGGCGTAGTGGGAGCACATTCATCTGGGTCTGTTATCCCTAGGACATAGAGCTATCGCTCCTGTGTGAGAACAATTCTCAACATCATGAACTAGTCATGGAAACTATTTCCATTCAACTTGTCCTTCTCAAGGACTAATTACAAGGAAAATGTGTTACTGGTTGCCATTAGATTCTACAAGAAAATTTTGCAATTTGTCATAGCACTTTTGATTTTATTTGATTAAAATAAAATTTAATGATGTTTAATTAGGCTTTTAATTAATTATCAATCCCACTATTTTATTCAAATTGATAGCCCTCACATATCAATTACAATTGAAATATTATGCAGCCAATGCCAGCATCCATAATCAATCATTAAGGTAGGAACTTTCACTAATTGCATCTTATGCAATTCATGGATAGATGGTATGTGCAAGACGTTGGCATAGTCATCTACATGCTTCTAGGTACTTAATATCATTAAGATCACCTAGTTAAGTCTGACCCAAAAGCCAACACAATAGTGATGCACCCTGCTTGTCAGGCCCACATGAGTACCATCATACTTACATGAGATAGACAGTGTACCGCTCTTGGTGTTCCCACGCATAGTCGATCTAGCATTTCATGTGTGTTTCTTATGAAAAGCATCTAAGGCTTAATATTTTGTTGAGGGATTTTATATTTGTATACAAATACATATCCAATAACTAGATATTTATAGTACGTATCTTATACATGATATATCCCACAAATGAAAAAATATGCAATTATAAAACACGAGCAATGGTAATGGACATATCTATTGTATTTCCTTGGAGACATATGAAATTACTACCACCTAAGGTCTACATCATATGTAGCAACCTATTTTTGTTGAAGATTTATGCTTGAACCAATCCAGGTTGATTGACTCAACTCTTGAACCAATAGGTTTGCCTCCTAGTTGGTCGGTTGGTCTCTTGGAATGGTCGTATGTTCTCCAGTCCAATAATCTTTTGGACACCTCTAGTCGCTTGGTTGGGCCGCCAAACAATCTGTTTGGCTCCTCCTATTATTTTACCTCCTTGGCCCTTCAGTGGATCAGTTAGCCAATTGAAACACATGGTTCGTCTGGTACCAAATGCCTTTTATCCATAATAGGAATTAAACTATCCCAATCCTATTTAGCATATTACAAGGTGATAGGGAAACTTTGAGTTACATTTGAAGGGAGCATAGGAATGAGAGAATTAATACTTTTACATATGGAATAGAATATTGAGGATCAATATGCAAACTGAGATAAAATAGGAATAACAACCATCCAACCATCCATAAAAATCTAGGGGTTATTGGACATAACCATGCAAAACATCCACCATAAAAATTGATTTTAGGGCGACACATGTAAATTGCATATATATCATATCATATATGTTTTGGTTGGGATCGTATGTGGTATTTTATCAGATATGCACATTATTCCTTTTGAGTATTCACATCGTATGCAATAAATCAATGATAAAACAACTATTCGATCATATCAATGAAATCATGCATAGTAAATTGACGTCACTCTGATACCACTGTAGGGAAATATGGCATCATATATGGTAGAAGAACAAAAACTTTACTGCCATACTCTCCTTGAATAGTAGATTACATCAATGGGAAAGAGGGTTGCAAGGTTTATGCGTGGTCCTGGAGAAAGTCCAGTGACAATCCCTTGTTGCAGTGTGCACCTTTCTCCAAGTAGCACTTGGACAGCTTTTAGCAGTGGCCTCCTTGTTGATCACCATAGATGGTGGTTGACTGCGTCCTCCTAGTGGGTGGCAACAACCTCCTCACCTTTTTAGTAGTCCACAAGGACCACTAGGAACTCCTAGTGTTCTATATGAACAAACAAGAAGGAGTTGTCTCTTCTAATTGACGTGCTAGCATCAACTTGCTCCCCCAAAATTGTCTCTCCCTTTTTGTTCCTACCTTTGATGGGTAGCACATGCTTGGTTTTCACATTACCACAACTGTGAGAAGACAAAAACTGTCAAAACGAATTATTGTGTCACTACAAATCCTCGACTAATCCTCTATTTATAAGAGGGTTTGGTTCAGGAGTTTAGTCTCTGTGGGAGTTGAAGAGACAAAATTTCATGATTTTTTTGGAACCTATGAACATTGAACTAGTAGGATCACTGCTAAACCAATTAATTCACATGTGAATCGAACAGTTCAACCCTTGAACCATTCGTTTCAATTTATTTCCCAATCGCAATTGTATGGGCAATTAATATCTAATAAATGCAAAACATGATGTCAACATCAACCCTTGATCTAATCTAATTGATCAGCCAGATGGTGAGTTCACAACCTAAATCAATTGGTTTAGACATTAGAGTTGATCGGTTCACATGTTGAACCCGTCATTCAGAGTTTTGATTTCCAATGTTGGTTCAAATTGACCTAACACTTGAATCGATCAGTTCAACACTTGAACCAATCGATTCACAGTCCATTCAATCAATTTTTCAATTTTTGTTGTTTCAATTGAATACCTAAACACTTGAGTAATCAAGTTAAACATCATCCATGAATAAAATTCTATTCTAGGTGTATCCTATGTGTGGGACCCTATAAGTTCCAAGTTATGTTGGCAGTGAATGTCCATAACCAATTTATGAAGTCACAAGCACTGAGTGGTATCTAGCAAGGAATCATTGCTACCTAAGTAATCGAAAGTTTGATAACAATTTGAACCTACAATATGTGATTGGTGTTATAGTTCCTTTGTCTTTGATATCTAGATCTAACTCGAGTCATGGAACCATCATCCTATTAAACATTCAATCCATGTTCCTTGAACTAGAGAAGACTGTCTAAGATATATGTAATTTTAATATCACATATAAACTCACATCAACATGGCCATGCATTTTCTCAGTCTCACTTATCAAGTGTCCAGGATATCAAAATCATGTAGGAGGGACAATCCATCTACATCACTCATAGTAATCCCCATGTGTCACAATGCACCCGAATACCCACCCTTTTTCAAGGTCACGATGGATGATGTCAAAGTACATCAAACTACATGTGACGAGAGTAGTGATTTTAGGTCTAAGAACCACAATCACCATCATTACTATGAAAGATGATTCTAACTACCATTAATGGTTTCCATGCATCACTCTCAAGGCTGGTCTATCTGATATACTATTCTCTAACAAGTATAAGTGTGTTTGGTTTGATATCACATATCATGAATAATGATATTCTGTCATCAACCAATACACAATCTAATCTTATGTGTTATTGTTGTCTATTATCTTTCCACAATAACATCTGAATAGGGACATACCAAGAATATATATTCTCTTAACATTCGTATGATCTCATTGTTCATTTCCTCAACTTGAAGACATAGTCATCAAGTAACATCATTCTTCATCCATTTATTATGTTACACCATTATCTCATAATAGAATTAAAAAAATGGAATATTTCCTTTACTATTAATCAAATTATTTACCAGATATTCTATTAAAATCATCACATGATTGGCTCTCCCAGCATACATACAAATAATTGTAGCATATGCTCTAGGAGGCATATCTTTCCTCCATAACCATGCAAAGGTAACAAACTTTACCACATTTTACCTTATTAGATTTTAATGGCATGTTGAATGATCTTGAATCATCTGGAGTCCAGACGAGAAAATCCATGTCATAATTCACATCCTGCAATGAGCTAAGAACCAGTAGTCTCCCTTTGTTAATCAAGAGTTGCTCATTGTATCTCAATCCCAAGTACCATCATTCCTCCAAATATCTTTCACATGTATATTTTTTCGCATACCCAAAGCTCTTGGCATAGTGATATAGTGGAAAACCACATCATTTATTGTACCTGAACAAGATCTTCCCACTTTCCATCTGATCAATGGATAGAACCTTGGATGTGCCACCCATGATTCCCTCCAATAGGGGAAGGGATATTAGTGAGTCCCAAATGCCATGGGTGTGTATCATCCTTGTTCACCCAAAATCTCTTATATCTCTTTCAAAAATATGACACCCACAAGGAATCCCCTACACAAATCTCCCAGTACCCTTAAAGTAGTAGGGCTGATAAGCATATTTTATATCATCTTTTGGACTACTTTCATAGTAGGGCTGATGAACATATTTTATATCATCTTTGTCCAGATTTCAACACGCTGCATCCAAACATCATATGTGTTGTGTCAAGATGTCAACACACCATGTCATAGTGCAAAACTTGGATCCATAACTTTGTGTATTGCAGCAATACATTGTGTCATCATTGATCAAGGAAATTTGACTTTAGTTATCACAACTAACATGCCGGGTTGGCCATCCAACACATGATGTCACCTGTAGATTTTAATCAAACACAAATGTAATTGCCCCACACTTATATATACAACCCCAATCTGTCTTGGGACAGTTATCACATACTATTCTAGACCATTTGGAGTGTGACTCAAGCAAGGGAAATCTAGGAGGAGTTGGAGGCATTTCAAGAGAGAAAAGGTGGTTTATCGAGAGAGAAAATTCTTCTTTGTTCTTCTCCAACAATTGCAGTAGGGATCTCCTTTATTATCTCTTCTCCACTCTAGAGTGAATCTTTCTAGAGAGCTTCTAACAGCATGAACAAAGTTTTGATTCCTTCATCAGAGTTCCAACTCTTCCTTACTTCTTCTACAGACATCTAAGTTTATTTCCTTACATTATTATGTATAGGCCTATTCTCTAATGTATGTATCTACTTTCTACAATCATGGACAAGTAGATATCCTCTTCTTGGGAATGGGGGAGTAACTCCCATGTCATACGTTGTAGAATAATGGATTATTTTGCTTAATGTTGGTTTAATCATTGTTCTATGGATACATTAGTATTTATTTCACATATATGCTTGACTGTCCATCTTGTATGTATGTCTTATTCTTCTTGTACATACTGGGAAGGTGTACATTGAAGTAAGGGATGTGATGTGTAGATTTGTTTCCTTGACCATGGGAGTTACTTGGAAGTGAAGGGGATCCAAGATTTTTTATGGTTCTATTATGAGTATATGCACGGTGGTGCTATATAAAGGTAGAATAGTTCTATACTACTTGGAAGGGTGTAGAACTTGAACCTTCCTTTGTGATTTTACTACTTATGAATTTGTTTTTGTTTCATGGCATAATATGATTTCTAATCCAATTTTATCCTTAATACAAGTGATTTCAGATTTAATTTGTTTGCTCAGTTAACTTAACAAAACCTCTCTTGTTAAAACGATCTATATTGTTGAAGTTCATCACTCTTACATTAACAAAGCCTTGATCCTTGTATGATTTTGAATATACAACATGCACCCATATACTTGTGGGGTAGTCCTCTAGTTATAAATTTCAAAGCTTGTGCATATAACTGACAAGTTTTTGGCACCGTTGCTGGGGAGAATTGGTATTTTGTTAGAGTAAGAAGTGTTGAATAGTAAGTGAGACTAAATCACACCATCATCTGATATATTAACCATTATTTTATCCCATCATGATCATCAATATTATTATATTTTTGTATCTTCCATTTTCATTTTTGTGCTTCACTCGCCTTCTTTACTTGTCGGAGTGTATGTGGCAATCCAAAAGGGGTCTTGAGCCTTCCACATTTCTAGACCCTAAAATTGAGAACAAAGTTAGCATTCCTTAAAAAAGGTAAGGAATGAACCTCAATCAGATATGGAGGAATCACAACATTCATCACCTTCACCATCACTACCTTCACCCAAACATTCAGCTCAACATGAAGAACCAATCATGGAAGTCGATCATCCCCTTAAAGACTTGATTGTTCTAGCTATTGTAGACATCAATGGGGGTATCAATATCCCAAAAATCCAGGAAAATTATTTTTCTATCAACCCACAATTATGTAGATGATAAAGAAAAATCAGTTTGGAGGGACACCAATGGAGGAAACAAACCTCTATATTTCTAATTTTCTATAGTATCTTATAACTTTCAAGATAGATGGTGTTCCTATTGATGGGATTCACCTTATTCTTTTTTATTCACTTTGAAATGACAGAACCAAGATGTGGCTCTCTTCTTTGCCGAGGAATTCTATTAACAATTGGGAGGATCTTCTCAAAGTCATCTTAGCCAAGAACTTACCACCAAGTAAAATGGCACAGTTGAGGAGCCAACTCATTAATTTTTCTCAAAGGGATGGGGAGACTCTCTACAACGCATGAGAGAGATCTAAGACCTCCAATGTTTTTGTCCTCGTCATGGTCTCAACAATTGGCTTCTTCTTAGAATTTTTTATAATGGTTTGTTTTATAACACAAAGATGTCCAAATATGCATCTCAAAAAGGATCTTTGATGAACAAACCCTATAGAGAATCTTATTCTATCATAGAAGACATGGAAGTAAACATTGTCAATGGGTCACTAAATGAGAAATCAACCTTACTTTTCTTATATTGCTTTCAAAAAGCAAGTTGGCCTGGTGGATACCCTTCCACAATTAGATTGGTTCTCAGCTCCGAGTGTGACGATCTTCCAGGCATCCTCATAATTCTTTCTCATGAAATTTCCTCCAGATGAGGAATCCAAAAATTTCTTAATGTCATCACTTACTCCTCTGTAGAATGTTTCTATTAACTAATTTTGGGAGATTCCATGATGTGGATTTCCTTAGAAGTTCCTTGAATCTCTCCCATGATTCTGCTAGTGATTTTCTAGTGAGTTGGGAGAAGTGGTTAATCTGTCCCCTAATCTCATAAGTCAACGAAGGCGGGAAAAACTTCTCAACAAACTTTTCTTTCAAAGGATCCTAGGTGGTGATGATTGGGGGTCCATCTAGTGAGTTATACCAGCTCAATGTCCTTCCAGACAAAGTGAAATGAAAAAGGTGTAGCATGATTGCATCAAAAGCAATTCCAGCTTGTGGTACCAGTCGACAAAGTGCCTTAAATTGCTATAAGTGATCCATGTAGTCATCTCCATCACCTCTAGAGAACGAGACCTTGCATGATCTGGATCCATTACGTTCGGATCTCTAAGTGAGGTACATTGATGATTGGTGGCAGAACTGAATGATTATCTTCAAAGTTCTTAGGTACGGCATAATCCCAAAGTTGTTTATTTCTTAGCACTAACTGGGCAACTTCTATGGCTGCTTCATTTTTAGCTCGGATGCGGGCCTGTTCTTCAGCTCGAATTTCCGCTTGGACTTGAGCATGTGTATCGGTGATGAGTTGTGCTCTTTGGGCTGCTATGGCCACATTGACCCTTTCCATTAGTTGGTGTTGTTCTTCAGTCATTTGTCTAGCTCGTTGGCAGTTGAGTCAGATACGTCTGTGGAAGCTTCATTCTACCTCAGAGTCGTACTCTGGTTCAGGGGAAAATCTGATGTTATGTGAAGGTTTCATACACATTTTCTACCTGAGTAGAAGAAAAATCACACTTTAGACGATATGGACAAATGATGAAATCAAAGAGATATGAAGTAGCTATCAAAGTAAAGAGTAAAATCCTAATCAACTAGAAAGTTATCAAGTAAGATTAAAACGTTATGTTGTCCCTGGAAACGACACCAATTTTTGATGGAGCCTCCACTGGCATGGAGTTTCGTGCACCTCTAAAAATCCTAAAGATAGTAAGTTTCTAGGTTTATCCTTGTGTGTGCTAGAATAAGAACTCCACCCACGTATGCTAGGATACGTGGAAGTCTTATCGTAGTATAGTTGAGGGTTGAATCCATGAGACAACAGTCTTGTTAGAGATTAATAAGATGAAAAATGTTTAATTCTACTTAACTACTTAGGAGTTGATATATAGATTGAAGAGTTGATTTGGTTGATTAAACTAAGTGCAAGTAAACTAAAAGCAAGAAAGTAAATTTAAGGTTGTAAACAATGTTAAGAAACCACTAGGATGTGATTGAGTTTCACCACCACTACACATGGATCAAAACATACATCATAATAACATGGCCTGCAATAAGAGTCTAAACAGTTAGTATCTTTGTAGACATAGCTTCCTTTCAGAGAACTAACTACGAGAAGCATGGATTATTACAATGCCAGCCATCCCCGAATGAATGGTCACTTACTTTGCATTACTCCCTTCACAGAGTATGTTACTTTCATATGTCAACTGATTTCATTTCATAGTATGAAAGTACAACGATGGAAGTGAGTTTACTCCACTCCTTGAAAACACTCCTAGATACGAAAACATATATATGGTGACTACATACATCAAGAACCAACATTCAATCAATATTCAAATCTAAAAGTACAAACGTAGACAATTCATACTAGTAGATAATAAGTAACACAAGTTGGTGATTAAGCAACTAGAATTCATTAAACGATTGATGTTGAACTGAAAAGAAAGTATATCTCTATTCCAAACTCATGAATCATAATGCACAAAATGAAAACATGGGTAGCAGGGCTACTCCCCGCACCCTAGTGTATGGGACTACTCGCTCATAGCAAGGACAAAGAAGGAGGTGAGAAGAGAGGGAAAGAACATCATCTTCACGAAGGAGGGAGGAAGGTTGACCCCTTGGAGGAGAGATCAACGATCTTCACACTTTGTGGTTGCCTTGGTGATGGATCCTCCTATTCACACCTTCTTTGTCGATGACAGAGAAAGTTGCTTGGAGATGGAGTATGGATCTCAGACTGGTAGCCTCAGGGTGATGGATGAAGCTTGGAGCAGCTCTAGAACAAATGAGGAAGCCTTTGGGCGTCTAAGACTTGATGATTTGGGTCCTATTTATAGGCTTTGAGTGAATCTTGAACGGTTTTGGGTTATGTGGTCCAAACATTCGTGGAGACCGTTTGCACTTTCTCACAGTCTGGAGACCGTTTGGACTCTCTCGGTTTGGAGACCGTTTGAGTCCTCACAATTTGGAGGCCGTTCGGATCTTCTGTTCTTGGAACCGTTTTTCTTTATACGGTCTTGGGACCATTTTCATTCATATAGTCTTGGGACTGTGTGGCTTCATACGGTCTCGTGACTGGTTGATCTCCATTCGATCTTGGGACCATTTGGCTTCAAACGGTCTTGGGACCGTTTGGCCTTCATTTGGTCTTGGGACCATTTGGCTTCATTCAGTCTTGGGACCGTTTAGCCTTTATTCGGTCTTGGAACCATTTGTCTTCATTTAGTCTTGAGACTGGTTGGCCTTTATTCGGTCTTGGGACAATTTGGCATCATTTGATATTGGGACCGTTTTGGTCTTTATTCGATCTTGGGACCGTTTGGTCTCCATTTGGTCTTGGGACCGTTTGGGGGTTTTTGTAAAATTTTTGTGTTTTTTTGTAAGAAAAAAAGGAGAAAAGTTAGTCTAATGGTATATTCACAATAAAGTGGAAAGTTAAAGATTCTATCTAATTTATCTAAGAAAGAGTATGGAAAACTGAGAAAAACTAGTAAGATAACATCAAAAAATGGGAGGTTATCACGGGGAGCAGCGGCTTAGAAGTGTCGACATCCACCGCAATTCTGGTGAACTTCCCACAGTTTCCTTACGATGTGGTGGAGTCTATTTTAATGGTCTTCCCAACCAGATTTCCCACACTCCACAACAACTGGTTTTGGTACAAGAAGACCGGTAGATCAGTTACCCAGACCTAAACAACTAGCTTCCTTAGGATTGGGTCAGATGGCTGGAACATGGGAGACCAGGATTGCATAGATAGATAGTTATCAAAGATCGTTCATGGACCTCTAGTCTTGGAAGCTATGTAATCATCTTCATTGGCAAGCTGGACAATATAATAACCTTGTTCTAGGTCAATGACCCTGAAGGGCTCTCTCATCTGCCAAAGAGTTTGGATCTTGATAACCAAGACTTGGAAGCCGACGTTGATCCCTATGGCTTTTACGATGACTGCGAATCTCTAGGGCTCTAGGAGAGGTTGGATGATATCCTGGAGGATGGTGATGGAGGGTAGGATGTTGGAGACGTCAATGGAGATATCTGTGTCCTTGATCAGATCTGGCGATGTTGGGTTCAAGTACATGAGCATACCCCCGATACCGCCTGTGGTGGCATCTTTGTAGGATATTTTCACGGCACCTCCGTTCTGAGGAGGAACTTCCTGATTGGCTATAGTTTGTGGGACTTCCATGGCAATGTCACGATCTGCGTGTATGATCGTTGAATCTTGTTCCGCTATGAGTGGATGGTTCTCCGATGAACGATTAATGTGCATGTAACCTCGGTTTCCACGGCCTCTACCGCAGCCAACACTACTCCCACAGCCGAACCCTAGGTCCG
Source organism: Alisma plantago-aquatica (assembly GCA_963693085.1). Taxonomy (NCBI): domain Eukaryota; kingdom Viridiplantae; phylum Streptophyta; class Magnoliopsida; order Alismatales; family Alismataceae; genus Alisma; species Alisma plantago-aquatica. The sequence goes on from OY856412.1 coordinate 826,728,509, forward strand.
ACGTGCTCATCTTGTCTATGGCATATCATTCATTTCATTTTTGTATTATCCTACCCCAACAAATTATTAAGTTCTTTTATCGTGCATCTGATTGGCCAGTCTTTTTTTTGTCCAACTAAACTCCATCCTCTTTTTTATGCATTTTCATAACAAAAGATTGAATAACAAAGAAAGGAAATATAAAATATTTGTACAGAATCAATGATATAGAGCCCAAAGAATAAATAATGGAGACTGTAAAAGAAAGATAGAGATTATAAATTTATCATTAAATGGCTTCTCTGTAAGGTGGATAACCAACATAATAGCTATGGAATATAATCATTCAATCCATGAGACCTGCAAAATGAACAATATAACACCTCTATAAGTCTAAAGCTCCATTAAAGAGGTTCAATTATCATTCATATTAGTAGAAATTACTCACCAAAGCCCAAATTATTATGGTTTTTAAAATATATTTTTGAAGATGGATGAACAAAGGGGATAAATCATAAAAAAACATCAGATCTCACCCTACTGCAAGTAAAAAAATACAAAAGGGATTTTATATGCAACCTAGAAGAAGATATCCTCCAAAAAATAAAAGGAACATACTAGGGAAAGATTTTAACATAAGACAAAGAAATCTCAAACACATCAGACACTACTTCCCAAAAATGTCTCAAAACATAGAGTCTACTCGGAGAATGGGAGATCTGTAGAGAAAAAGTAATCATTTTGAAACACGAGCCAAAGCAAAAACTCTGAAACATTTGTTAAGCGAGTATCAACTCATCTTTAATACTTTTCAATAGAATATCTTCACTTGGATATTTCCCTTCATGTATCCTGAATTTATCCCCCACTAGAAAAAATAAGAAATGAAAATGTTAGTTATTTTACCATCTTTCAAATTGAAACTGGTAAGCTCACTCCAACTTCATGAATCAAATTCAAGAAACCTAGAAACTCAATAAATTCCCATATATCATTAATATAAGGGCAACAAAAAGTAACATGTTGAGTGTCCTCATAATACTTTATTAGGATAATAAATTATTATATAATGATTTATTAGGAATCACTAAATTTTAAATAACATTAATTCATCACATGGTTAGCTAATGCCCAAACCAATAATCAAGAAGTGGTAGTTGTGGTCAGGATACGAAAATAGCATTCTCACTATGGTTTCTCCATTTTTAAGTAGGCCATTGTGAATTTGAAACCACATTCATTTTTGGGTTTCCATCATTTATTGTGTTTCCATATTCCACTATTGATATTCTTGATCTATTCTCTGTAATCTATAGATGGTTTTATAACTTTTTGGCCACCACAAACATAATTCTCTATCTTGACAAATTGTCAATGAAAAAAAGGTGTTGATGATGTATTCATAGGCTTATACACAATTGTATGCAAAATTTGGGGTCACCACATCAACCCTGTCACATCCATTATATCAATGGAGCACGGGTATTTGGTGAAAAAGAATCCTAGGGTCTTAATGACCCTCCTTTCCACATGTTTTTTACAAATATGCCACACTTCCTAGGGTGACTTAAGGTTTTACACAATTATTTTGGATACCATCCATGTAACATTTGGGCCTACTTCCAAGGCTCTAGTAGAGACTTAGGAATGACGATTGGTCCCATAGACCACACTAGCCTTAGTTTCACACTTTGTCCTAGTTCACAGGTAAGCTAGGATTTCTTTCTAACTGGTCAACCATCTTAGTACTACTCTGGGCTTAGCATGCTTAATGACATATTTCTTTAGTGATGGGATCCCTAAAAAAGAGGCGTATCTTGGTGATATAAGTAGTCCAATCTTTCCTTTTAAGATAATTTTATCTGAGGCCTCAAATCCTAAGACATTAAAATCTACCTCACTTAGACTCTTGACATCCTCGTTGAAGCTCAACTCTATTGCTTCATATCCTATCCCTATTTTAATGCATACCCAAAATGTCCCATGGATACCTAGATACTGATCACAGAATACCAGCAAAAGAATGACTGCATCACCATGGATAACCCTTTCCAACATGCCTGGACGGCACAACTCAAGACTGGCTTGCTACATGCCCATGTGGGCCACACCTACCACATGTGTTTTGGCTTTGATACTATTTCTAATACTTTGGCCCACTGCCCAAGTTCTAGTTGAGTTTCAAGAATGATGATTGGCCACATAGATCACCAATGGCCTTAGTTGCATGCTTTCTCCTCACTCACATGCAAGCCAGGATGAAATTCTTAGACTTTGTCCTCACTCACTCATTAAGGCTCAACTGTATGATCTCCTAATATTTCTCTTCACTGTAATTCCAGAGTGGCCCATGGATACTCAACTCCTGATCATTGAATACCAGCACATGAGTGGATACATCACCATGGACAACCCTTTCATACATGCCTAGACCTCATGACTCAAGACAGTCACACAACTTGTCCATGTGGGCCCCACCTACTAGAGGGGTTTTGGTTCTAATACCATTTGTAACACCTAGGCCCACTGCCCTAGACTCTAGTAGAGTTTAAGGAATGACGATTGTCCCCACAAACTACTGCTAGCCTTAGCTACATGCTTTAGTCTCACTCATGCACAATCTAAGATAAACTTCCTGACTAGTCACCCATCCTAGTCCTACTTTGGGGTGAGCAAGCTTAACCATATAGTTCTTTAGTGATAGTCTCCCTAAAAAGGAGGTGCACCTTGGTGATATGGGTAGTCCAATCATTCCTTTTAAGATCATTTTATCTCAGGCCTCAAGTCATGGGAGATTACAATCTGTGTGATATTTTATTGGTACTATTATTAAGTCACTCATCAACATGTTGATCATATGGAAATAGAATAATGGGCATATCATTCTTTTCATTTTTTTATTTGATATCAAGAAATTATTAAGTGCTTTATCCAATCAGTAATAAATCATAAAAATTTATTGGTAACTCCCACAGGGTCAAACAGTGTATGGGTTTTTTTTATCATTTTTTTGAGATCTAGCTAATGGTTTAAGTTTATGTCCTATTGTGGATTAGTTTTCATAAAGTATCACATTTAATGAAATTCGGGTTAACCTAATTAAGTAACTTCATGTGGTTATCACAATTAAACTAAAAGATGAAATCAAGGACACTTGGGGAGACTTATCCCTAATGAATTAGGTAAGTGGTCCTCACCCTCTAGTATTAACTATTTGTTTATTTCAACAAATATACATGTTTGTTATTGATAAGAAATATTTTGATTATTATGTGACCCAATTTTCTAAGAGTTTAAGTAGAGACACAAGTATTATTTTTGTAATTTATAATTATATAGTTTATTCTGCTCAATATATCAAGTAGAGATATTTATTATGAACCATTTGCATGATTATGAACTCAAAATTGCGTACATGGTAAGATTATAAGATTTGAAGGCATAAAACCATGATTAAGTTTGCAACATAATAATTTATTCTGATTCATGTATTAAGTCTTAAGATTTAATATAATGATAAGACCATCATATAAAAATTGATTAATATCCATATATGATAAGATTTAATATGGTGAATTCAGATTATAGAGTTAGACCCATACACCACAGTGTAGGTCAACTCAAAAGACATGACTCGCGCCCAAAGTGCAATTTATGAAGCCCAATCACCAGAGTTCATGTTGATCTAGATATATGATCTAGACACCAAGTGCAGGTCATGAGACACAAATACCATAGTACATGTTTCTATAGAAAGATACATAAGAAGAAAGAAGTATCAGTACAAAAAAAATTATTGTTCATGTTTAGGATATTTGAATGATTTTGATGTTAGTTCCATGTGTATCATGTTTAATACTATTTTGTAATATTTTATTATGGTATTAATTTATATCTTAGAATAGTCATGCCACATATTGGCGATATTTTTCCAATGCATTGTTAGGGACGAGATGTTTGTAGGTGAAGATAAGGAGTACAAGTAAAGTCAAGGGAATCCACTACAAGGGTCGTGCAAGATCAGACCCGCTAGGTTTCCAACAATAAGATAATCCTCATTTCTATATATATATATATATATATATATATATATAGGATATAAGAATAAGAAACTTAATTTTAAGATTTTAGAGATAGATTTTAATTTTCTAAATGACATACTTTCATGTTCCTTTTTGTAAGAACAATTATGAGAATGTTTAACATTTCAGTTGGTGTGACTGATTGTATTGTTGTTATGAATCTCAGATTTATGTAATGCCCCTATTGATAACTCTATCTTGCTTTCTCTATGTACATGTGTGTGCTTCGTAGGGGCTTAAAAAATTGTATCTAAACAACATTATAATTTCCCACTAGATGATCATTATTCTCAAGTTCTTATGTAGTCCTTTTTGACCTTTTACATGGATCCTAAAAACATATAAGATAAGGGAAATTAAAATATAGATGGGGAAGAAAGATACTACACTATGGGGAGAAATAAAGATGCCTCTGGAGTGGAAAACCCTAATGATAACCCCAATGTTCCCCTAGACTCATAAAGGACCTCCCAGATGTCCTTATCGACCCACAGCAGGGAAACCATAATTGAGAGGCCAAGGGCTGATCTTCGTGGACTTAGACAAATGTTTTATATGGTAAAGCTGAGATGGATGTGGTAATCCTTGGTGAGGAGTGGTTTTCCAAATGTTGAGCACTACTTCCATATCTGGTTTGCCCATGAATTCCAACGTCCTCTTTGGGACCCATCCACTGAAGTACGTTGCCCGCATATGGTAGGAGAAATTCACCAATGCTTGACGACCCTATGGTGCACCACTAAAATGAGAGGAATTCACCAATTCCTTCCAAAATCTCTTTATTTTAGAGGCCATGATCGAGAAGAAGGAGCCATAGTTCCAAGTACGACTTATTTTTCAGCTAGTATGCAATGATGTTCCATATGTTGCAAAAGTATGAACTTGAGTAAAACAATGTGCATTTAGACAAAAAAAATCATGTGTGATCTATAGACCGACCTTGGATACACTCTGGTGGGATGTGGTGTCATGATAGTGCATTAGTCACTTGAGGTTGCCCTGGAGTTTGAAGACCATTCAAGACAACAATGGAAGAAAGGAGGTGGCAAAAACAAACATCATGCAAACAATCATGAAAAGAAAATGAATGTTCTTGAGGAAATTTCCCCTTAATGTGTTAGGTTCCATATGTGTTGCAAGACCCATGCTAGAATCTATAGGATTGGTAGCATTTCTTTTTATGGTTGCAATAAAGAGGGGCACATCAAGCTAAATGCCCCAAGTTGTTACAGTACAAAGGATGTAAGGCGAACTAGAACCCTAATCCAGCCCCCACCAAAAAGAGGCAAGATAGTCTTTTTCAAGGTGATGACTAAGGTAAAATTCATATTTCAAGATTCCCAAGTAGTATATGTGGATGTGAATCTAATAATGATGCTAGATATATATATATGTTTATCCATTAGAAAGTCATGCCATGAGTATGCTAATGAAACATTAAGAAAAAATTAGAGAGTTAATACGTAGAATATGTGAAACACTAATGTGGGTAGACTAGTCAAATTTTGAGGATGAAATTTTGATATGTCAGGTGTATTGTAACATCCCAAATTTTAAGAGATGATTGTGCTTCATATTTAGGTTGAAATATAGACTATAATTAGAATTTACAAACCTATGGGCCTTTTATGCAAAACAATTATACAATAGCACTCACGTTATTAAAATTTTCGATTAAATATGTTTATGAGGTGATGTGGTAGTGCCTAATTCTCTAGTAATTAATGTTTGTTTCCATCACATATAATAAATAATAATATATAATATTGAGGATAATTAAGTATGCATTGATTTGTTGATATTCCAAAATATAGAAGTTAGTCATTATTAAAAAATTGGAATTAAATAATTACCTTATGATTTGTTATTAATATCCACCTAGTTTATGCAAATGTTAGTCAGTCCTAATCCCAGATAAAGGAGGAGGGTTAGTGGTTGGTTGACAACCAGTCATAAAAACTTTGTCACTCTTTCTATGACATAGATCCTTATAAAATTTTGTTGGAGAGTTCTTACCTAGAGACTCACTGCATCGACACTCAGGTGCAATGATAAATATGCAAGTAGTTTCGACATGACATCGCCCAGTTGTGTTGAAGGACAAACAAGGGTTTCCACATCTTGTATGGGTGTGGCTAATGAAACTAGTCCCTATGAATCATCACCAAGATGTAATGAAAAATGTGCAAGGGTTTACACATCTTGGACAGGTGTGGCTAAAGAAGATAGTCTCGCCGCATCATTTCCCAGATGTAGTGAAAAATGTGCAAGGACAACATTTTTGATGAAAGTAGGTAAAGAAGCAAGTTCAACAAAAAAAGTTTAGAATTGGATCTTGGAATATTTTCTCTTTCATAGGGAAATCTTTGGAGATAGTAGATACCATGATGAGAAGAAAATTATATATAGCTTGTTTGTGGGAAACCAAGTGGACAGGGAAACATTGTAGAGAGATTGGAGATGCATGATATAAAATCTAGTATACAAGTATTGATAAACATAAAAATGGCATAGGTATTATTGTTGATAAGATATTGAAGGATGATGTTGTCAAGATCACAAGGATGGGTGATAGAATCATATCTATCAAGGTTGTTCTTGGGGGAAATATTTTTAACATTATTAGCACTTATGCCCCCAAGTTGGCCTTAGCGAGGATGCTAACAAGGATTTTTGGGATGACATGGATGAATTGATGTAGGGAATAACGACAGAGGAGAAGATTATTATTGGGAGTGATTTAAATGGTCATGTGGGGACTTGAAATGTTGGATATGAGAGAGTTCATGGTGTTTTTGGTTATATGTAGTAGAAATGGAGAATGAGAGAGGATATTAGGTTTTGTAGTTGCATATTGATATGATTTTGGCAAACACCCATTTCAAGAAAATAGAATCTCATAAGATTATTGTTGAGAGTAGGCACAATTGTAGAAAAATTGATTATCTCCTAATGAGGTGGGTGAATCGTAATATATGCAAGGATTGTAAAGTGATTCCTGGTTAATAACTCATGGCCCAACATAGGTTGATGGCTTTGGATATTAACATAAATATCAATAAAGGAAAGCATGATAGAAACCAAGATAGCAGGATCAAGAGGTGGAATCCTAAAAGAGAAAAGAAATTGACTTTTAATGATAAACTCATCAAGAAGGGAAGAACTTGGAACTTAGAGTCTGATTTTGACACTATGTGGCATAGCATGAGCTCCTGCATAATAAAAATTTCCAAAGAGGTTTTGGGGAGTCCAAAGGTTGTGGGCCTCCACAAAAAGAGAGTTGGTGGTGGAATGATAAAGTACAGAAGGCTATTAAAATGAAAAGGGAGATCTATATGAGCATGCAAAAATCTCAAGATGATGCAACATTACAAAGATACAACCAAGCAAAGAAAGAAGCTAAAAAGTTTGTTTAGGAGGCACGGTCTAGATACTTTGATGATTATAAGAAATTGGGCACAAGAGAAGGGGAAAATATATATATAAAATGGCTTGTATAAGAGAAAGGAAAGGGAGAGACTTGAGTCAAGTAAAATGCATCAAGAATGAAGAGGGAAAAGTGTTGGTGAAGGACAATGATATCAAGAACCAGTGGAGAAATTGCCTTCATAAGATTTTCAATGGAGATATGAGAAGCCTTAAACATGGGTCCAAGAATGTTGTCTAGGTTATTAGACTTTAGAAATTTATAATACCTGAATGTTTAAGACTCCCGCAACTAGCACAGGGTCAAAGTAGTTCAGGGTCGAACACAGGGATAGAAAGAATGGCACTTCAGAACTCAAGTTTTACTTGTCTAAGCACAATAAAAAGTGAAGGATGAAGTTTTGATGTAATGAGAAAGAATTACAAAGAATGAAACTAAAAATATATCTCAAAAAGTAGTTACCAGAAAGATTAAGATTTTAGGGTTTAGCAATTTTTATAGAAGTTTTTATATTGGAAATTGAGAAGATAAAACTATTGTCGAAGTAAAGCATGAAGGAAGAAAACTTAAATGTAACAAGCAACAACGGGGTACATCCTGAACCCTCTTCTCTCAAAGAGGGTGCCACTAGTCATGCATGAATTCCCTCTCTCAAGGGTATCAGGCATAGGCTGGAGCAGATAGATATGCTGAGTCAACCCTAGTTCTGGGTACTCTTATATACCCAAATCAGACCAAGCTCTAGAGTTTACAACATCCCTCTCTCAAAGGAATCAAAATGTGAAACATGATTCAATAGCTAGTCAAAAGTGTGATGCAAACATAAGAGACTAGATCTCAGATGATATAAAGAAATCATCCAACAAAAAGGAACCATACACAGAACAACATGAAATAAACTCCATAGATTCCAATAAGCATAACGAGGTAAAAGGGTTTAGTTACAATACAGTAGTAAATGAAAGTAAAGTGATGTAAAAGGAAAGATAGGTATCATCCTCCTTGATGTAGGAGATAGATATACATAGTAGCAGACCCCTAAGATAACGCTAACCTGGTACTAGGTAGGAGCCCTATCGGGATACGACCTTGTCAGGTTCTTGGCGGTATCAGGTCATGATTTGTGATGGGTAAGGGCATATTAGGAAATGACTCCCTACCAGATATGGTCATGTCAGGCTATTGGCCCTGTCAGGCTGTAGCCGTAATGGGTAGGCCATATCGGGTTGGGTATCGTGTCGTGTTAGGACATGTGTCGGGTTAGCTTTATCTTAGGTTCTCGAGTTCTTCATGTCCAATATAGGTGGGGGAGCCATCTCGGGTTGAAGCCCAGCTACGGACTCGACATGTTTAAGTATCCATGAAGGTCATGTCGTGTTGCTTCTGCTACCTATTTGGGTTCTAAGTGAACTCCTCTCGTCCCTCTCGGGTTGGGGATGTGCTCACCAAGTATCGCCCAGCAGGCTCTGGAACTCGATGCACTAGCTCATGTGCTCTAAGATTTAGCTCTTGTAGGGTTTCAACCCGTCCCGTCTAAGGCATGTAGATGTTATTTATAGGTAGTGGGCTGGTGAGAGTTTCTGCTCTGGTTGAGCCATGTGTCCTCTGTCTGCTTCATTCACATGGCTTCAAAAGGGGGCCGACACATCTGTTTCCCAGTGTGTCTAGCGAGGTCCGTCGCGTGTCGGGTTGCGAGTAAATCACACATGATCATGTCGGGTAAAAACTCTTGCAGGCTACTACACTGAGTGGTAGTCGTATCACGCAATTGACTCTGTCGATTGGCAGGCCGTGGCAGACAAGGCACCTAGTCCGGTAATAGCTGCAGTCTGTCAAATCTCACGCACGACACACTTGTCTCAGGTTGCTGCTGATATCGGGCTGTGATTGTGATGGGTAAAAGGTGTGTTGGCTAGTGTTGCTCACTGGACCAGGATAGATTCTTTGTTGTTCGATGGGTCAGGATGGTTAATCTTGTTGCGTATGGGTTGAGACATGCCCATTAACATTCTTTTGGTGGAAAAAATGAGATAAACTCTATAAAAGATAGGAAATGCTATCAGGAGCATAGTGGGCATTATTTCTATACAACAGATAAGATAAAATGGAGAGGAATTCAGATTTGGAGGCAGTTGTGATAGTAAAATATAAGCTCTAGAAGTCATAAAATGGGTGTTATCAACTCCCCCAAACTTAACATTTTGATTGTCCTGAATCAATATGTATCTTTTTTAAAACTTTTGTTTTTGATACTTTTTAAAACTAGACATAGTCTTAGGACAAGGGGTTAAGTGAATTTTTTAGATGGCCTGAGGAAAATTACGTCTGACTATGAACAATGGACTTTATTTTTCCTGCCTTTATTAAGAAAAAAAATTCTCTTCAACTTTTCTGAGACTTAGGTGCATGATTTTGAAGTTAGCTTTCACACCAAACTATTTGGGGTAGAAGGTGGGGTTTTCGGGAAGGCTAAGGTTTTTGGGTTTTTCTTGCTTCCCATTAGTCCATCCTGGTACGGGTTCGTTAATGGGCAAGTAGTCCCTGCACTCCAAGCCAGTTGGCTTTACAGTAGTGATTTCACATCCTACGTACCATTGCCCCAGATCTACCGTGCCTAAAGATGGGTACTTTTGGGAAGATAAGTTTTTTCTTTGGGGGGCACAACTCTCATGCTTTTATTCACTCTCATATGGCTTTCCTCTATTTTTGGGATTTTGATGGGTAAGTAAAGGGAAGCTTGTTGTTTGGGAAACTTTTTCCTTCACATGCACATCTCTTAGCTGTTGCGAGATTATTTTTCAAAACTAGCATAGGAAAGTTTTAGCATTTTCCGTTTGAGACTGCGTTTTCAAAAGAGCATAACATAAATGTGCACCGCCTTAGATACAGAGAGAACAAACTAGAAGAAATTGTACCAAATATTTACTATAAAGTGATTTCTACAATTTTTGAGAAATAAGAAGTTGTGTATGTATTTCTTTCTATAAATCATTTATATACATGTATATACTGAGTATAGTGGGAAAAGGAAAGGATAAAAAGGGGAAAAAATTAGAGTACCTCCCTCACTGATGCTATGGAGTACCCCCCAAACTTACCCCACATTTTGTCCCAGATTTGTGAGATAAATAAGAAAGGATAGGCATAGATTAGTGAAGGTTTAGCGAATGTGTGCGCCCTCAGCAGATAAGAGTCTCCTCATTGGCTGTGACAGTGAAGGTTGTGGAGGTTATCTGTCATCCTTTTTAGGGATACCGCACTATTGATCCAGTGCAACATGGAGACACCACAACCATTTGATAAGGGAACTTGTTGTGTACTGCAGTGGCAGTATTGGAGATCGTGCCACTTGGCCGCCGCATCTTCAAGATAGGGCTAGATTAAAGACACCACCTCGACATAATATTTTCTTACTAGCCGCTTGGGGGATGTTGTCGGCGTAGATGCACACTCTGTCGAGTAGTCGTTGTTGGCATCAGAGCTATTATAGAAGAAACTAGTGTGTAGATGGGTGTACATCATTAAGATCATCCAGTAGTTGTCGTGCAGCATAGGTAGAAATATTATGTGCTACTGACACTTCTTTTCTTCAAGCTAGAATAGTTGACGCACTCATATCTCATCAGTAAGGTACATGTCATTGAACAACATCGGGTGGGTGAGGTAGGGATGTCTAATCTTCTTTTGTAGGATGGGGATATAAGTTGACACCACTATCATAGCTAGACACCCTTCTGCCTTAACTAAGTCCCATAGATTGTCGAGGGGGACTACTATGTTATCTTTTTCATATATGACATCTACAGTGTTAGAATCAGTAAGTTGTAGAAGAATTTCATTGACATGTTTTTGAGATAGAGAACGACACACAGAATGGTCGAAATTGCTGATAAGAGATTCAGTGATGACAGGCAAAGCAGAATTGCCTTTAGTGGCAAGTACGGTTTGTAGATGTTCTATCTACTTACCTATCCCGAAGACGTAAGAAGCTCCTTCGAATTCATTTCATGGAGTACTACCGGGTTGAGAATAATTGAAGTCAGCATCAGAACTAGCACATGTCTCTAATAGGTCCCCTAGAAGCTCTACATCTTAGAAATAGCACTTGTCCTTGATCAACAATAGTGCATATATGCTCCTCAGCTAATATAAGTCTTAGTCTTGGAGCTTCCTGATGTATCTAAGGATGTTTAGCAGATCCATGGCGTGCAGGATGATAATGAAAAACACTAGAGGGGGGGTGAATAGAGTTTTAAAACAATTTTAACAATTATTGAACTCAAACAACCAACCACAAAATATTGGACAAGGGGACAAGGATTTAGAGTGGTTCCAACTTTAGCAAATACTAAAGTTGTCAGTCCACTACCCGGTTGCTTACCCAACCGGGATTTGGAAAGAATTTAATTTTATTACCTCGCAAGGACTTTACATAAAATTACAATTCTCTCCCTAAACCCTTCAAGCAGCCTTCACCTAGAAGTAATCGCACCAACCTTGAAGCAGCCTTCACCTAGAAGTAATTGCACCAACCTTGAAGCAGCCTTCCTCCTGAAGTAGCTTCCCGTTGCAATAGCCTTCTTGAAGTAGCTTCCCGTTGCGATAGCCTTCTTGAAGTAGCTTGAAGTCCACCTTCTCCTCCGAGAAGAACCTTCTCCAATCCGCAGCCTCCAACCCTAGGAGTAGCAAGGAGAATACAAAGAATAAAAGGAACAAGAAGGAAAACAGAAATTACAACTTATCCTTTTAAGCACAAGGCTTGATTTGCCTATATCAAGCGTATTGATCTCCTAACCAATGAGTGTAGAAGTGTAAGTGCTGTGGAAAGGAGATGCTAGCCTATAGGACACGAAAATGGAGCAATGGGAATGAATAGCCAATGTTGGAATTGCTCTATTGCTCAAAACAGATTGCCAATGAGTATTCAAGCTCAAGTATAGCACAAGTGTAGCTTAGGTGTATCTAGGTGTCCTAAGGCATGTCCTATTTATAGGAATGACCTACAAGTGCTTAAGGACGTTCTAGACACTTTCTAGGGGGTTCTAAGTGCTTAACTAGCCGTTAGGTATAAGTTAGGTGCATTAGTAACGGCTAGTTGCTTTATTCTGCAGTTGCTGTCAGAGTCCATCTCGGTCGACAAATTGTCGACCGAGATACCTACTCGGTCGAAGTTTTGTCGACCGACAGGCTCTCTGGATCAACGTTCATTTGCAACTGCCAACTACCTTGTCAGCTGTGTCTAACGGCTACTTGGGTCTTTCTCGGTCGAGAAGTTTGTCGACCGAGAGTGTCTCGGTCGAGGAGTTTGTCGACCGAGATTGACCCTGTTTCAATCTTTCAATTAAGGCACTAAGTGTGTGTACAAGTGTGCATATGTGACACTATTGAAGGGGATGACATGACTAAGTGTGGTGTTTAGCTAGGGAAGATCTAACGCTTGATTTACATGAAGTCTAAGTACTTGTACATTATATATTTGTACAAGTTTACAATTGATTACATTTCATGACATTTACAATCATTCAAGCATATAGATTCCCTAGAGCTTTGTCATCCACCTTATTCCTGCAACACTCAAGTAGCGCGTTAGATCAATAAGAATGAAATGTTTGTCATAATCAAAACAAAGGGATTTATAGATGTCCATTTTAGCCAACAATCTCCCCCTTTTTGAAGATGACAAACATTTCCTAAATATGAAATAAGGAAATATAAAGCATGTGAGTTTCATACCTGAAGATTACCTTTTGTAGCCATTCTTGTTTTACAAGTGAGTGCTTGGCCATCAAGATGAAACTCATTTATATTTTTGATTTTATATTCTTTCTCCCCCTTTGACATTTCAAAAAGATATCCATGGTGAATATTTTATATTTCTTCTCCCCCTTAATTTTATACTATGCTCCCCCTTAAATAGATATTCTATTAGGAACATGGATTTAATATCATTTTTGTCTAATTTAGCCACAATTTGTTTCTCAATCATTTGCAAAGGATGTTAAGCTTTGAAATGATATGAGATTCCTTTAAGCTTATGATGAATGTATATTGATTTCTCACCTATTTTATAAGGGATGTTAAGCCCTAAAAATGAAATGAGAATCCTTTAATCTTAAAGTACATAAAAATGTCTCCAACCAAATGCATGGGATGTTAAGCCCTGATTTGTTTAGAGAGTTCCTTTAAGAACAAGATATATCATTTTTATGAAATTCATAGATTTCGTCATAACCAAGAGTAAAAGTACTAAGGTCTTAATAAGATATGTTTTTGTAAGCTTCTTAAGCAAATAATCAAATTTGTTTGTATGAGCTCCCCCTTAATCTTACAATTAAAGCAATTTAAAGCTTCTAAGGTCACAGATGATTTTAAATTTTGATTTTGACCTTTATCAAAAGTATACTAAGATTAAGTATAATAAAATGATGTCCAAATAAGCATTTTGTAAAAGCTTATTTTAGGTCGACCTTGACTTTGACCATAGCGCCCCTTGGTCAAATTTTATTTCAACCAAGAGGCAAAAATTGTAGATTTCCAATTTAAGCATTCATATGTGAAGTACTTGATTAGATATCAATTTTGAAGCATGTTTAGTGATACTCAATATGAAAACATCCTCTTAAAAATGAAAGCACGATTAATATCTCAAGTCTTTTAAAGATGCCAATTGAGAAATTTTTATCTTATGTGTTGCAAGCATTTCTAAGAGAGATATCATCATTGAATTATTTTGCTTGCCTATGTATCATCAAGGAACCATGCATACAATTATCATTATCTATTCTTGCTAACACAGCATCATCATGATGAAAATGATATTTCCATGATTGTAATCACATGATTTCTATATGGGTAGACCATAAAATACTTTAGGAAACATCATGTGAATAATGATAAAACAGAAATTTCCTTTTTATTAAGCTAAGCATAATTTCAGTTTTTAACTTAAATCATTTAGAGAATACACCAAATTAATCTCATATAAGTTTTCAGGGATGATTTCCAAAATATATACAGTCATTAATCACAAATAGATAGCAATTTGATCAATTACAAAAAGAATTCAGCAATTTTACAGTAGACTGGAAATCAGTGTCATGCTCGGTCGACAATTTCTCGACCGAGGTTCACTCGGTCGACAGATTCTCGACCGACAAAGTTTCTGGAATATTTTCAGAACTGTTAATTTATTCCAAGCAAAATAAGATTATGGAAGTTTAGAGCTCGATTTGTGTTGAGATATGACATTTGTATATCAAGAATCAGTTTAGGTCAAATCTCAACTAGTAAATTTTAAGCTACTAAGTTTTAGGAATCCAAGCTAAATCATCATTCTTTTTCTTATATGGGCATGAAAATGAATAATGTCCGAGACGCATGCAATAATGACAACTAATAGAGTCAACTTCATTTCTCTTTCTAGGAATTGTGTTCCTAGGTACAAACATAATCTTAGTCTTGGATGCTTTAACTCTTTTGGGTTTATTTCTCCTTGGATCATATCCTAATCCTCTTCTTCCATTATAACTAGAGGAAATTTTTGGAATATTTTCAAGCATGTCATTTCCTCTTAACTCATTTACATTTCTTTGTAACTTAGCAATATCATCCATCTTCTTGTTTATATCTTTCTTTGCTTGATCGAAATCAGAGACTAGAGAGTTTCTTTCTTTGACAACCTCATCATAATCTAAATGTGAACATAGAATAGGTTGTTTCTGAAGATCATTGACTTGAGTTTGCAAATTTAACTTTTCTAAGGAAAGAAGATTGCAATTTGCTTCTACCGATTTTATCTTAAGATCATAATCTTCATTTTCCTTTTTGAGATTTTCATTTTCGGATACAAGAGCAAGAAGTTTAACATTCAAATCATCATTTACTTTATTTGATTTCTTAAGTTTCTTCTTGTACTCAATATATTTCTCATGCGTATCTTGAAGACTAGCAATTAGATTCTCTTTTGGTAGATCATAAAGACTTACCTCTTCTTCGTCTTCATTTGTTGTAGCAATGAGACATTCTACTTCTTCTTTTCCATCATCACTATCATCACTTGAATCATCCCATGCAGCTTTATATGCTCTTTCTTTCTTTTTGTGAGATGATTTCTTCCCTTTCTTGAGTTTTGGACAATCACCTTTCATGTGTCCCTTTTTGCCACATTCAAAGCACCTGGAAGAAGAAACACTAGAAGTTTTATTAGTTTTAAAAAACTTTAATATTGCTTACCATTTACAATGAGAGTTTCTTCTTCACTATCATCTTCACTTGTGTCATGAGTGTCCTTGGTTGATGCTTTGAATGCAATGTCCTTCTTTTTGCCTTGTTGACGTTCACGTTCTCTTCTTTCTTCCTTTTCTAAAGTTGCCTCATGAGCTTCTAGATTGCCAATGAGTTGCTCCATTTTCAGTTTAGTGAGATCATTAACTTCTTCAATGGCTGTCACCTTGGGCTTGTATTTGGGAGGAAGTGATCAAAGTACTTTTGATACCTGGTCTTCTTCAAGAACGGTTTTTCCTAAGGCATTCAAACCATTAACAATAGAAGAGAATTTTGCAAGCATTTCACTAATGGATTCATTTGGATCCATACGAAAGTGTTCAAACTTCTGTTTAAGCATACTAATCTTAGAATTCTTAACTTGAACCGTACCTTCATAGGTTATGGACAATCTATGCCATATTTCATAGGCTGTTTCACAATTTGATATTCTATTAAATTCTCCTACTGAAATTGAACAATAAAGAATACTTACAGCCTTTGCATTCATTTGAGCCAATTTTACCGTATTTGCATCCCACTCTGCATATTGCATTTGAGGAAGCTCGTATGGGGTTGAGACCATCCTCCATAAGTCCCAACTTATGCCTTGAAAGTAGAACTGCATCCTTCTCTTCCAATATGTGTAGTTTGTTCCATCAAACACTGGAGGCCTAGCAACAAATGTCCCTTCAAGATTAAGGTTGTTGAGCACCCCGTCACCCATTCTTCAAGACCTTGTTAGGGTTCCTTGAAGCCTGCTCTGATACCAATTGAAAAACACTAGAGGGGGGTGAATATAGTTTTAAAACAATTTTAACAATTATTGAACTCAAACAACCAACCACAAAATATTGGACAAGGGGACAAGGATTTAGAGTGGTTCCAACTTTAGCAAATACTAAAGTTGTCACTCCACTACCCGGTTGCTTACCCAACCGGGATTTGGAAAGAATTTAATTTTATTACCTCGCAAGGACTTTACATAAAATTACAATTCTCTCCCTAAACCCTTCAAGCAGCCTTCACCTAGAAGTAATCGCACCAACCTTGAAGCAACCTTCACCTAGAAGTAATTGCACCAACCTTGAAGCAGCCTTCCTCCTAAAGTAGCTTCCCGTTGCAATAGCCTTCTTGAAGTAGCTTCCCGTTGCGATAGCCTTCTTGAAGTAGCTTGAAGTCCACCTTCTCCTCCGAGAAGAACCTTCTCCAATCCGCAGCCTCCAACCCTAGGAGTAGCAAGGAGAATACAAAGAATAAAAGGAACAAGAAGGAAAACAGAAATTACAACTTATCCTTTTAAGCACAAGGCTTGATTTGCCTATATCAAGCGTATTGATCTCCTAACCAATGAGTGTAGAAGTGTAAGTGCTGTGGAAAGGAGATGCTAGCCTATAGGACACGAAAATGGAGCAATGGGAATGAATAGCCAATGTTGGAATTGCTCTATTGCTCAAAACAGATTGCCAATGAGTATTCAAGCTCAAGTATAGCACAAGTGTAGCTTAGGTGTATCTAGGTGTCCTAAGGCATGTCCTATTTATAGGAATGACCTACAAGTGCTTAAGGACGTTCTAGACACTTTCTAGGGGGTTCTAAGTGCTTAACTAATCGTTAGGTATAAGTTAGGTGCATTAGTAACGGCTAGTTGCTTTATTCTGCAGTTGCTGTCAGAGTCCATCTCGGTCGACAAATTGTCGACCGAGATACCTACTCGGTCGAAGTTTTGTCGACCGACAGGCTCTCTGGATCAACGTTCATTTGCAACTGCCAACTACCTTGTCAGCTGTGTCTAACGGCTACTTGGGTCTTTCTCGGTCGAGAAGTTTGTCGACCGAGAGTATCTCGGTCGAGGAGTTTGTCAACCGAGATTGACCTTGTTTCAATCTTTCAATTAAGGCACTAAGTGTGTGTACGAGTGTGCATATGTGACACTATTGAAGGGGATGACATGACTAAGTGTGGTGTTTAGCTAGGGAAGATCTAACGCTTGATTTACATGAAGTCTAAGTACTTGTACATTATATATTTGTACAAGTTTACAATTGATTACATTTCATGACATTTACAATCATTCAAGCATATAGATTCCCTAGAGCTTTGTCATCCACCTTATTCCTGCAACACTCAAGTAGCGCGTTAGATCAATAAGAATGAAATGTTTGTCATAATCAAAACAAAGGGATTTATAGATGTCCATTTTAGCCAACAGATAAAGGCACTATTTTCACTCCCCGAGTCTTCTTGAACCAGGGAGTCTCTGATTGTATATAAGTTCTAGATGCCGTTGTGACGCTGGACTCCTTATTTAACGACCCAGTGAAGGCATAGATGGAGAATCCTGAGGTACTTATCTTTGGGGCATACGAAGTTGTGCCCCCGATGGGGGACTTTTGTGGTGCAACAACTAAGTAGAGTGACTTTGTGGGAGCAGAGATCTACCACACAAAGGAACCAGTACCTTCTGAGCTAGTAGGGGCTAGCACCATATCAGAGTTGTGCTCTTTGATGTGATGTAGCATATCAGCCACCAGCCTTGTATAATACGCCCCTTCCAGTAGTCATCATGCCAAGGCTAGGGTGGCACTGTAGATTGGTTGCCATCCTATCCTGATGGTGATATTCTCGAGCATTATTCCTTCTAAGACCTTAAATATTATCTTCCCTATGATGGCTTCTGAGTGAAATATTTCTTGGAGTGCTCTGCATCATATGGAGAAGTACTCGTCGCTCCAGACGATGGCTTCTTCTTCTTCCTGTGGCCTCAGGACCATGTTCAATAGTTGTTGGTCCTAGATCGTCAGATAGCTGATGGCACACTTGTCAAAGTTGGCCATCTCAAAGGCAGGGTTCTCTGACAGTGCAGAAAATGCATCAGCCGCCAAAGTCCTCGCTCTAGGGGTTTGCTCAGCAATCGAGCTATATAGATCGCCCCCTTCTCCCTTAGATGTTGCAAATGAATCCTATTCTATGCCCTCAAGTAACTCTTCTATGTCTTCAATTGGTTCTTGTAGCTTAGGGTTGCATATACATCGATGCCGTAAGAGCTCCCCTGTCCTGTGGGAGACCCTTTGACAGTTTTATTCGTTGTCTCTTCCTCGGGCGTTGTGGAGGGCCCACTTTAGGTGGATGACGACAACGAACTTTAGGAATAGGATGATGATGGTGGTGGAGAGGCGAAGGCTGGCAGTGATGGTGATCTTCAGGGATGCCTTGAGCGGTAGTGGTCTTCCCTCTTGTCAACCTTCTACTCGATGGCGTCGAGGCATTGAAGTGTCGCCTGCATCGTGTTGTTCAGTGCCTCTAGTTGGCTGGGGAGACCAACTAGAGTTAGTAGCTGAAGCTCCTACTTTTTTAGCCTCCGCTGGAAGACCTTATACTTACGGGTCAAGGAAGCAAAAGTAGAGTTGTGATTGCTCGTTACCTCTCATAAATTGTCAAATTTGAAGCTGAAGGCCTACCCCAATGAAAAGGGGACTGCCACTGAGTGGATTTGGGGCGTGACCTCTAGGTGGGGCGTTGGCACCCTTGCAGCAACCTTTGTCTCCTCATCTTAAGGTCATACAGAAGGTTGCAGAGTAGGCAGATTCTAGTTGACCATCAGACTCTCGTCTTTCTCCTACATAGCGATCACCGAGGTAGATGGTGGCAGTTTTGACGTCAACTGTACAGACATGCACTCTAGATCTAAGAGCTCAAAGAACACCTCTTCATTGTTGTGGGAGGCGTTCGACTGCACCAATGCCTCTGCCATTTTTGATAGAGTTGAAGCTTCAGACGCTTTGGCTATTTTATCTATCGCAGCGGCCTCCGGGGCGATGACCATCATAGCAGACCTGGTGGTATCAACAACCTCCCCAATGGTCGACACTTCTTCTGTAGCCACGAAAAGCATTATTGTGGTTGTCACGACTGGTTCAGTGGTAGCAACAGTGACCACGAGAGTAGCGACTGCTAGTTGTGTGGCGATGGTGGTTGACTCAGCAGTGGGGGTGACATGCGAGTCTTCAATGATGACTGTTGATGATTTGTCCCATCCAGCATCGAGGGGTATGGGCCTCCCTGCGATGGCCATCCTTTCTTGGATTGTTGTGGTGGCGGCGTAGGAAGCTTCGACGGTCAGAGCTTGAACCTCTTCT
This sequence comes from Alisma plantago-aquatica, assembly GCA_963693085.1. Classification (NCBI taxonomy): domain Eukaryota; kingdom Viridiplantae; phylum Streptophyta; class Magnoliopsida; order Alismatales; family Alismataceae; genus Alisma; species Alisma plantago-aquatica. The sequence goes on from OY856412.1 coordinate 826,748,398, forward strand.
GTTGTAAATACTAGTTTATCTACGTTGTAGTTGACATAGAGTGGGAGGGGCAGGAGGATGTTTGTCCTTGCAAACTTGTAGAAGAAGTGGAGACCCTCCTTTTTTATTATGTTCACCCTTGTGAGGAACTTGATGTAAATTTTGTTATTGCCCCAAGTGAACGACAAGAAGAGTGACTCCCTTGAATAACCTAGCCCTATCCCTATTAGGTTGATGACCCCTCCCATGTTGTACTTCTTGGTGGCGTCCTTTATAGGGTGCATCCAGTTCAACAGAAAATGCTCCAGGTTGATCGGCTTACCCTCCATCATGTACCGGATAAGATGGAGCTCTTCAGTATAGAGGTTGGTCATTTCATACTTACTGAAGAGAAGTCTCACCACAATGTTATGCACAATCCTCTAGAAGTACGAGTGGACCGATGTCACTTCACTTCCCAACTTGTAGGAGGAATTACCTGTCAACTTCCTCCATAGTGCGACTAGGTAAAAGCCATCACCTTCAATGATCTAGGAACCATTATTGAGAAGCTCTCTCTCAGCCTCACCAGAACAGAATATCTCATTGACCAGCCTCTTCGAGATATCATGCTCAGTATTGTATAAGCGCCCCTGGAGTCTGTCCGCTCTTTCAAACCTTTTTCTCTCCTCTGTTGTGTATGAAACTTGGTGGAGGGATGAGATGAACTCCTTTATGAGCTCAGTGTAGGTGGTGGAGTAGCTAAAGCATATCTTCCATAGTCTAGTGGCTTCTAAGACATTTTCAAATCTATAAGAGACGTCAATCTAGAGGAAATATGTTTGATGCTGGAACTGAGTTGGTCGATACACTTTCATCACTAACTCAGTGTAATTTCGTTGGTGCTCCTCGTCCCTGGGCACAAACTAGCCTGGTGAGTGGGCCAGGACATCTGGTTCTGCTGTCATGTTCGGGGTGGGGTTGCTTCTATCTTGGGATGCTTCTCAGCTTTTGAGGGCCCAACGGTCTCAAGATTTAGGTGTTTCTACCCGATGGTAGCTTCAGTCATAGCCTCAGGGTTGATCGTCCAGCCTTGTTTGTCAACTTGGACAACAATATGCCTAGTTCAGGCATTTTCTAAAATGATTAAACAAAGAAGTTAAATCAAAAAGAGTTGTTCGATCAAACTTATTTACCCGATATCAGACAGAAAGCAAAATTAAGAGTGTCGCCCGATATGGGTTGTGCGACACGCTTACAACTGATATCAGGTCGGGCAATTATAGAAAAAACATGGCGATACGTAAGTGCCAGATACCAGAAGACTAATACATTTTTCAAATAGTACTCAGCACAAATCGATATCGGGCATGTGGTGAAAAAAATGCACAGGTGAGGTCGGCATTGAGGAAAAGATAAGGTCTGGGCAATATGATTTATGTAACAAACTAGTATCGGGTAACTCCTCATAAATGAGTCTACCCGGGATGATCGGTATACGTGTCACGCGATATGGGTTTTGCGTGGCTAAGGTAAAAACATGGTAATATCCTTACATGATAAAATAGGGACATATGATGCACCGTGTTGGGTGATACTCGTGTTGCGTGACACGGATGAGAGCGCGGTGTAGCAATCTAGACGATAATCATGAAGTCTTTACCTGATATAGATGTATTGCACATTTTTTCATGCGATATGGGTGTCACGCGACACATACATAAGGCCGATGTAAAATAGGATAGTAGGAAAGATGACACACGTATAGCGTGATAAATAGAAACTCAGTACGCATTAAAAAGGATCTATCTCACACGGTTTAGAACATGATACGGTGGCATGCGATAGGGTTGGTCGATACGATCCTCGCGACACATAGTCATGTGACATATAGGGTTCCACATGTGTTATCTTTGTCGGGTAAGAATATCTGGAAAGAGACATGAAGGTTGATATGCTAAAGCTGGCACGGGAGCTTGAAGTAGTGAGAGAGTGCACAATACGGGAGAAAAATTAGATAATTTGGTAACCCACCACGGTTAATCTTGAGCTACTATATATAACCGACTGTGAGCGGGGTAAAAGGGGTAAAAACAAAGACATGTGTGGCGCATGCACAATAATCATCATCTAAAGAACAGTAAAAACAATTAATCACGTCACATCACAAAGATTTCGAGAAGGTTGTGCATCGTGTGGCACGTGTGTCAGGCGGCAAGGTTGTGTCTCCCGATATGCATTGTCCAACACACTCCTTATGTGACATGGGTTTGCATGACACACATGTCACATGGCACATGATGTGCTACGTGATAGGCCTGCCTGGTCTTCCTGGTACATCTCTAGGAAACGGGTTAATTTTCAAAGATGTGGACGGACGCGATACGCCTGGTCGATACAGCCTGGGTTACACAGAAATCTGGCACATCAAAGGTGATATGGCTGGGCGCGATATGTTTGGTCGACATAGCTTGTGCAATATGGAAATCTGACACATCAAAGGCGATATGGTTGGGCGCGATATGTTTGGTCGACATAGCTTGTGCAATATGGAAATCTGACACATCAAAGGCGATATGGCTGGGCGCGTTTCTTGCCTGCCACGCCTTTGTAAAACTGTGTAAAACTAGAACCAAGAAGTCACTCGATACTCATCAAGTTTGTTTGGGTGACATGGTTATCACAGAACTCTGGGGCTCTTAGCAAATCCAAGCAAAGGTATCATGCATGCTCGATATGCCTATCAAAGGGCTTAAAGGGAATGTAAAAACAAGGGTATAAAAACTAAAACCAGAAGGCACATGATGGGTAAAACATCATTGGCCTAAGAGTAAACTTCGGCTTCAGATAGTATTACCCACCAAGGTGATAAAACTAAGTCGGTGGCCCATGAAATGAGAGAATCTGTGTACATGGCGTGGGTATAGACTCGACCCTTATTACAATGAGAGTGCTCATAATTTTGTTTGTAGGAAAAGGAAATAATATCCTATTCTAGGAAAGTAAAACTCGTGCTGCCTCCTGAGGAGCACTGTGGTTTCTGTTGTCAGCTCGACATCTTTGAATCTCACTATTCTTGTTCGGTAGGTGCAACTTCAGCATCATTCAGGGTCAAGTCAGATCTTCTTACAAAGGCTTCATCTTCATAGAACCTCTTTACTCGGTGTCCATTGACAAGAAAAACCTTTTTTGGAACATCTTTATTATATATCTCCATCATCCCATACGGATATATCTTCGCCACAACATATGGTCTGGACCACCTAGTCTACAATTTTCTTGGAAAACGTCAAATGGAATATTAAACAATAAGACTTTATCACCTTCCTTGACGTCTTTCGCTCGTAGGTGGGAATCATGCCAGACTTTGGTTCTCAGCTTATAGATTCTTGCATTTTTGTAGGCGTGCAGCCTAAGCTCTTCAAGTTATTGGAGCTAAAGAAACCTCTTCTTTTTGGCTAGTGTTGGGTCTATGTTGAGACGTTTGATTGCCTAGAACCCCTTGTGATCCAAATCAAAAGGTAGGTGGAAAGCTTTCCCATATAGCAGACGATATGGCATAGTGTCGAGCAACATCTTATAGGCAGTCTTGTATGCCCAGAGAGAATCATTTAACCTGGATGACTAGTCCTTGTGAGACTTGCTGACTGTTTTCTCCAAGATCGATTTAATCTTTCGGTTAGAAACTTCAACTTGACCACATGTCTATGGATGATAGGGTGTGTCGACTTTGTGTCGAACGCCATACCTGCACAAAAGTGATTCAAACTATCTCTCTGCAAAGTGAGATCCACCATCACTGATGACGATTCTCAGCGCTCCAAACGTTAGGGAGATAATCTTTGTAAAAAGCTTTACAACTACCTTGGAATCACAGGAGGTGGTGGGTATAGCTTCTACCCACTTTAATACGTAATCTACTGCCACAAGGATGTACTTGAAATAATTGGAAGAGGGGAAGGGTCCCATATATTCTATCCCCCACACATCAAAGATTTCTACTTCAATCCATTCTGACATTGGCATCTCATTTTGATGGGAAATATTCCCGATTCATTAACATCCATTGCAAACCTTAACCTATGCATGAGTGTCTTTGAAGATATTCATCCAATTAAAGTTGAACTGGAGTACTTTGGTTGCGGTCCTTTTGCCTCCTAGGTGCCCTCAATAGGGGGAGGAGTGACACTCGAATAGGATCTTTGGTGCTTCATCCTCAGGTATACACCTCCTGTACAAGCCATCAGTGCAACACCTGAACAACAGAGGGTCATCCCAGTAATAGTTCTTCAAATCAGAAAAGAATATCTTCTTCTGATTGTAGGACATTTTCGGGGGTAGTTGTATGCAAGCTAGGTAATTACATAAGTCTACATACCATGGCCCTTTAGGGTTGGCCATCTGGGAAACATAGATAGCTTCATCTACATAGCTTTCATTGATTGGAAGTGGGTGGTCGTCCTCCACCTGAATCCTTAAAAGGTGGTTGACGACCACATTCTCTAAACCTTTCTTATCTATTATTTTGTGATCAAACTCTTTTAACAACAATGCCCAACGCAACAGCATGGGCTTCACATCTTTCTTTTGCATCAAATATTTGATAGCCCCGTGGTCAGTGTGAACAATTACTTTAGAGCCCACGAGGTAGAATCAAAACTTATCAAAATCATATACAATCGCCAGCATCTCTTTCTTAGTGGTAGTATAATTCAACTTTGCTTCATCTAGCATTTTACTGGCGTAAACGATCACATGGTCCTTTTTATCCTTCTTCTCGCCAAGGACTGCACCTATGGAAAAATCAATGGCATTGCACATGAGCTCGAAAGGGAGACTCTAGTTGGGGGACTGGAGAATGGGTGCAGATACCAAAGTATCCTTCAGAGTGGAGAATACTTTCTAACACTCATCATTTAAGTCAAATTTTATATCTTTCATCAGCAAGTTTGACAAGGGATTCACGATCTTTGAAAAGTCCGTAATGAACCTTCAATAGTAGCCAGCATGGCCCAAGAAACATCAGACTCCTATTACAGATGAGGGTGGAGGAATCTTGGCTATCACATCCACCTTGGATCGGTCAACCTCAATGCCTTGACTAGACACCTTATGTCCCAAAACTATCCTTTCATGTACCATAAAATGGCACTTCTCCCAATTAAGGGTAAGACTCTGTTCCTCGCATCTCCTCATCATCAGAGATAGGTTGTTTAGGCAATCATTGAAGGATCTTCCATAAATACTGAAGTCATCCATAAATACTTCTATCTTATCCTCTAGAAAATCTATGAATATGGCATTAATGCAGCAATGAAAAGTTATAGGTGCATTGCCGAGCCCAAATGGCATTTTTCTGAAAGAGAAAGTCCCATAGATGCAAGTGAAGGTAGTTTTCTTTTTGTCATCTGGATGAATGGGGATCTGGTAGAACTCAAAATACCCATCTAGCCAGCAGAAGTAAGAGTGGTGGGCTAGGCACTCGAGTATCTAGTCAAAATATGGGAGAGGGAAATGGTACTTGCGAGTGGCGATGTTGAGCTTTCGGTAATCTATGCACATCCGCCAGACGAAGACGATCTTAGTGGAAACATCTACTCCATTATCTCCCTTAACTAATGTTATGCCTCCCTTCTTTGGAACCACCTAAATGAGATTCACCCATGTGCTATCGCTAATGGCGTAAATTATTCATACATCTTGGAGATTTATGACCTCTTTCCTGACTACTTTTTTGAGCTTCTCATTCAACTTCCATTGTGGCTGGGCATACGGCTTGGAGTCATCTTCCAGATGGATTCTGTGCATACACACACAAGGACTGATACTTCTCAGGTCTCTAATTGAGTAACCTAAGACCTTTCTTCATAGCCTCAGCTCCTCAAGCAGTTGCTCCTTCTGACTATCAGTCAATTCTGAGTTAATGATGACAGAGTTCATCCCTTCATCATCTAGAAAATGGTACTCCAAGCCTCTCAGCAAGACTTTCAACTCGGGTGGGGTCTCTTTCTCTTGTTCCTCAGAGGGATCTTTGTAGAGGGTAGCGTACATCACTGTCTCCACTAGGTCTTTTTCTTCAGACAAGTCTTTGACTTCTAAAAATGCTATTAGTTCTTTAAGTTATGGGTCCTCAACCTCCCATACATTGCCAGATAAGGCATGCATCAGTGGGTCTACTATGGCCTTTTCTTCCCTTACCTCATTGGAGAGCCGTTGATAGCTTTCAATGAAATAAGAGGACTCAAAGAACGAAGGGGCTTTCATACAATCACTAATGTTGAAGTCAATGTGCTCTCCTCCAACCCTGATCGTAATCATACCCGCCTCTACGTCAATGAGTGCTCTTCCAGTTGCAAGGATGGGTCACTTGAAGATGATAGGGTAGCTAGGGTCTTCCATGGTGTCAATCAAAATGATATCACATGATATAAGGAACCGCCCAACTTTAATGGGCACGTCTTTAACTACTCCAACTGGTCTGGTGAAGATATGATCCGCAAGATGAATTCTCATATTGGTGCTCACCATATCGGTAAGTATGATCCTATTTGCAAGGGACAAGGGCATCAGGTTGATGCTTGCCCCCAAGTCTACCAGACCTTTGTGGGTTATGTTGTCTCCAACCTGAAAGGGGATGACAAAAGCCCCACGGTCTTTCTTCTTAGCTGGCATACTTGACTTGATAAAAGAATTGGATATTTTCACTAGCTTTACTGTTTCAACATCTTTGCCTCTTTTCTTTCTGGAGATCAGATCTTTCAATAACTTTGAGTAGGTGGGCATCTCCTCGATAGCATCTAGGAACGGAATGTTGAGGTGTAACTTCTTTACTGTAGACATGAACTTCTCGTACCTCTTCTTCAACTGGGCTTTCACCAACTTGTGTGGGAAAGGTATGCGAGGTGCATATTTTTCCGGGTGCTCCTCAGAAGGAATGTCGTTGACTCTTTCTTTCGTCACTTTCTTCAACTTTTTGAGGACTTCTTCTTCAACTTCCTTGGGGCTAACATCCTTAGCTGGTGCTTTCACTGTTGTTGCTCTCTTCTCAACTACTGGTTGTACCATTGTTCCTGACCTTAAGATGACCATCTTTGTGATCCCATTCCCATGCGCATTCACCTTGGTACTGGAGGGGAAACACGCCACTTGATGATTGATACTCTGGGCTAGGCTCGCAAGTTGTTGGTCGGTCTATTTTTTGTGATGATGGATCTCTCCTATCTGATATGAGAATCCTCCCATCTGTTGTTGCATCAACTTAAGTAAGGTTGTGTTGTCCAAGGAGCTTTTATGCATCTTTTCATTTAGATCATTCTTCTTCTTAGTAAAAGACATCAACTCTGTTATCATAGACGCTCACTGTGGCTAGTTCTACTAGAAATCTCTCTACTGCTGGAAACCTATTTGATGTTGCTGATTTGATGGTCCTCCCGAGGTAGTTCTGCCCACCAGCTGTTGGGAATTCTCAGCTTTACTGGGGTTCTCGTAAGAAAAACTAGGGTGATCCGGGCATCGATACTGGATGTAACTCACATTCTCTGTACTGACTTCATCAAGTTTGCCTTGAATGGCTGTGTGTGGGTAGAAGTCAGACAGGTGGTTTGGCTCCCCACAGGTGACACAGCTCCTCACTACCTCCTGCCAGGCTTTTCCTTTGTATCCCTACTCCTTCAGGGTTTGGACGTCGCTTACTCTCTTGTCCAACTTCACCACTAGGGCTTCCATCGCCTTTGACTCTCCAGGAGTGGTGTGGCTCATATACTCTCTGTCGTACTCACTATCTTGTTTGTTCATGGCCATACTGTCTATGATCTCTCTGGCCCTTTGAGCACTGAGTCCCAAGAAATCATTACCAGCTCCATCGTTCAGGGATTTCCTTTCAGTGGCACACACCTTATTATAAAATGTAGTGATTATCTTAGGTTCATAAAAACCATGGTATGAGCACTCCCTCTAATAACTTTGAAACCTCTCCTAGGTCTCATGCAGGTTCTCCATTTATGAGTACCTTATTATCTTTTTTTGGCATTTGATTGCCCTTTCTATGGGGAAGAACTTGGCGATAAATTCATTGGCTAGATGTTCCCAATCAGGAAGGCTTCCATCTTGTAAACTTGTATACCACTCCAATTCTTTGTCTCTTAGAGAGAAAGGGAAGCATTGGTTGTAGATGTGGGATATCAGAACTCTATTAATCTTAGAAGTATTGCAAGTCCTCTTGAACATTGTGAGGTGGTTGTATGGGTTCTCATCAATAGTGTTCCTAGTAAACCGATTGTGTTGTAGCAACTAGAGGAAAGGAGGCTTCAACTCAAAGTTGGTAACATATTGAGGGGTTGCACAACTATTGGATTCCTCTCTACATTTTCCCATACTTGGATAAAAGAGCACAGGGAGCGAGCTTCGGGAGATTGCTCAACCATGACTTGTTAGATACAAGGATGGTGAGGAAAGGTGAAGAAGTACCTGGAAAGAAAAGAAAAGTATAAAAGTATTAGCATGCTATTTAAACTATGTGTAGTAAATATTTGTAGTATTGTATGCATATGTACAAGGACTTTGGCAAAGTACAAGTAACACTCAAGTTCATATAATGGTGTTCGTTTCCTATCCCAGTAATAGTGCCAAAAAGTTGACAAGCCTTAAATGTGGGTCCAAGAATGGAGACATGTCTAGGTTATCAGACTTTAGAAATTTATAATGCTCGAATGTTTAAGACTCCTGCAACTAGCACATGGTCGAAGTAGTTCAGGGTCGAACACAAGGATAGGAAGAATGGTTCTTTAGAACTCAAGTTTTACTTGTCTAAGTACATCAAAAAGTCGAAGGATAAGGTTTTTATGTAATGAGAAATAATTACAAAGAATTAAATTCAAAATCTATCTCTAAAAGGAGTTACCAGAAAGACTAAGGTTTTAGGGTTTAGCAATTTTTATAGAGGTTTTGTATATTGGAAACTGAGAAGATAAAAGTTTCGTCAGAGTAAAGCACGAAGGAAGAAAACTTGAATGTAACAAGCGGAAGCAGCGTACATCCTACACCCTCTTCTCTCAAAGAGGGTGCCACTAGTCATGCACTAATTCCCTCTCTCAAGGGTACCAGGCATCGAATGGAGTGAAAAGATATGTTGAGGAAACTCTGGTTCTGTGTACTCTCATACACCTGAATCAAACCAATCTCTAGATATTACGAGATCCCTCTCTCAAAGGAGTCAAAATGAGAAACATGATTCGATAGCTAGTAAAAAGTGTGATCCAAACAGAAGAGACTAGAGCTCAAATGCTATAAAGAAATCATCCAACAAAAAGGAACCATGCATAGAACACATGAGATAAACTCCATAGATTCCAATAAGCATAAAGAGGTAAAAGGGTTTAGTTACAATGAGTAGTAATTGAAAGTAAAGTGTTGTAAAAGGAAAGATAGGTATCGACCTCCTTGATGTAGGAGATCAATATACATAGCATCATACCCCTAAGCTAATTCTAACCCGATATTGGGAAGGAGCCCTATCGAGATATGACTATGTCGAGTTCTTGACTATATCACGTTGTGAATCGTGATGGGTACAGTGCATATCAGGAAAGTACTCCCTACCCGATATGGTCGTGTCAGCCCTGTCAGGCTATAGTCGTGACGGATAGGCCATATCCGATTGGGTATCGTGTCGTGTTAGGACATATGCCAGGTTAGCTTTATCTTAGGTTCTCGGGTTCTTTGTTTTAGGTATAGGTGGGCGAGCCGTATTTGATTGAAGCCCAACAAGAGACCCAGGATGTTGAAGTAGCCTTGAAGGTCATGTCGTGTGGTTGCTGCTACCAGGTCGGGTTCTAAGTGAACTCCTACCGTCCCTCTCACATTGGGGGTGTGTTCACCGAGTATTGCCTAGAAGTCTCTGGAACTCGACACACTAGCTCATGTTCGCTAAGTATTAGCTTTCATAGGGTTCCGACCCATCCCATCGGAGGCCTATAGCTGCTATTTATAGGCAGTGGGCTGGTGGGAGTTGCGGCTCTAGTTGAGCTATGTGTCCTCAGTCTACTTCGTTCACGTGGATTCAAAAGGGGGTCAACACGTCTATTTCCTAGCATGCCTGGTGGGGGTCGTCGTGTGTCGGGTTGCCAGTAAGTCGTACATGATCATGTCGGGTAAAAACTCTGGTGGGTTGTTGAACCGAGGTGTAGCCGTATCGCACAATTGACTCTATCGGATGGTGGGTTGTGGCAGGCAAGGCACTTAGTTGGGTAATAGTTGCAGTTTGTCAAAGCTTCCGCGTGTCACACCTATGTCGGGTTGCTGCTGATATTGGGCAGAGATCATGACGGGTAAAAGGTGTGCCGGCTCACTTTGCTCACTAGACCGGGACAGGTGCTTTGCTGTCTGATTGCCCAGGACAGTTAATCTTGTTGCGATGGGCCGGGACGGGCCCATTAACATTCTTTTGGTGGAAGGAGAGAAACTCTATAAAAGATAGCAAATTCTATCAGGAGCGTAGTGGGCATTATTTATATACAACAGATAAGATAAAATAGAGAGGAAGTCAGACTTGGAGGTAATCTTGATAGTGAAATATAAGCTTTAGCAGCCATAAAATGGGTATTATCAAGGTATTGCAAATAATGTTAGAGACTTGTGTGACATGAGTATAAGAGATATCATTTACACAAAATGAGTTTCACAATTTGAGGTCAAGAATGCTTTGAAAGGATAAAAATGAGAAATGCATGTGGACCAGATGACATTCCCATTGATGTATGGTGGAGTATGTGGGATGAAGGAGTTATGTGGTTAACAAAGTTCTTTAATAAGAACATGAATACCGAGAAGATGTCGGGTGAGTGGAGAAATAGTACTATAGTTCCCATATGCAAGAGCAAAGGTGGTGTTCAGAGCTGCACAAACTACATAGGTATCAAGTTGATGAGTCGCACAATGAAGATTTGGGAGAGGATTATTAAGAAGAGGCTCACATCTATAACACAAATATCAAACAACCAATTTGGTTTCATTCTTGGAAGATGAACAAAATATGATATTTTTCTGATTAGGAGGCTTATGGAGAAGTATAGAGAAAGCAAATAGATCTTCATATGGTATTTACTGATTTGGAAAAGGCTTATGATTGAGTGCAAAGAGAAGTGTTGTGGATAGTTTTGCAGAAAAAGGGTGTACCAAACCAATACAGTGACATGATCAAACACATGTATGATATCTCTACTACTAGTGTGAAGACTCCCGAAGGAGAGACACCAACATTTCATATCACAATTGGATACACCAAGGATCCACACTTAGCCCATATTTGTTCGTTCTTTTTATGTATGATTTGGAAAAGAATGTTCAAAATGATATTCCTCTGTGTATGTTATTTGATGATGATATTGTTTTGATTGATGAAACTAAAGCCGGTTGAATGATAAAGTTGAACGTTGGAGAAATGAATTGGAATAAAATGGATTGATTATTAGCCAGAGAAAAACTGAGTATATGCATTCCAATTTCAGTCAATCTCACAGTGTGAATGATGGAGCCAAGTTGGATGGAGTAGATGTACCAAAATGTGATAAATTTTGTTACTTGGGTTCTATTATTCAAATAGATGGGTATGTCCAAAATGGCTTCTATCATAGGATCATTGTAGGATGGTTGAAATGGAGGAGTGCAACTAGAGTTTTATGTGAGTGGAAGATCCCTCTCAGGTTAAAAAATTAAGTTTTATAGAACAGCTATATGGCCAGCCATACTCAAAGGAAGTGAATGTTGGGAGATGAAGAAATAAGGTATCAACAAGATGAACGTGGCTGAAATGTGTATGATGAGATGGATGAGTACGAAAACAAGATAAGATCGTGTGAGAAATGGCTATATTAGGAATAAAGTGGGGGTGGCAAGCATTGATGACAAGTTGCACGAGGGCCGACTCAGATGGTACAGACATGTGTAATACAGACTGACTAATGTGCCTATATGAAGTATTGTTATTGAGTCAAGCACAATAAATAGAAAACGAGGAAGGCCTAAATCAACATTGGATTAGCTTATAAAGAGAGATTTAGAATCTCTACATCTCAACCATAATATGGCCCATGATAGAGATGAATGGAAACGAAGGACGATGTAGCCGACCCCAACATAGTTGGGGCTGAGAATTAGATGATGATGATGATGATTTATTAGGATTTACTAAACTTTAAATAACATTAAGTAATATCATGGTTTCCTAATTCCCAAATTGAGAATCAAAGAAATGATAATATTCTAGACAATAAATTTAGCATATTGATAGATTTTGGTTAGGTATAGATATCATAATTATTCTAATTAATTTTAGAGAGAAAGAGGTAACGGTAAACATTTGATAGACCTAGATATGACAATAATATAACTATTTTATCTTGCTTTGGCTAAGATGAACCTAAGTCCGACTGTCACATAACTTTCTTGTGGGTTGCACTATAGTTGGATTTGTTCTCAACTATTGGATGGAGATAGGGGGTCAGGCCCTCATCTGCTTCATCGTAAGGGTGAGAGTATGTAGGGAACTGAAAACCTAGTAGCCTGGAATCCAATCTCCTCTGAATTTATTGTGAACCAGCTGACCTTGGTGGAAATTGTAATTCCCATTAGAGTGATTTTGCACTGTATAAAAACTAGTTTGGAACCCTAGAACCTCCTCCACAAAAAATGTCCAACTTATCATCTTCTTCTTCATCCATTAAAATGTTGCAGGGGGGAGATCCAGTATTGGAACTGGCTCCCAGGGGTGTGTGAAGCTCCTCTAGACCATTAGCAAACCTATTTTTGTTCTTATTTTGTCAAAGAGCCCCATGTCAATTCCATAGAACCAACCTTAACCTTCAATGGTAGAGACATTGTTTGTGTCGCCTCTACCACATAAGCTGAATTTGTCCCTCTATAAGAATCATGTAACATATATCTTTGTCCCCTTGGTGTTTTCTAAGGATGAGTTTGACTCTTCTGTTGGGTTGACAAGATTCAGTTATGGATGGAGGCTGTTGATGGTGGTCAAGCTACCCCAATAGCATTCTCATCATGCTTTTTCCTAATAGATGTTTTGTAGGTCATCACAAAAACAAAGCCACATTTGTTTTCATGTTTCTACATTTGTGTTTCCATCTTCCACATTGGAGCTTCTTGCTCTATTTTTTGTGATCAACAAGTGATTTCATGTCTTTATTCCCACCATGCACATAATGCACTACTTAAAAAGTTGGATATACACTACCAAAGGTGTTGGTGATGCCTTCAGGGGATGGAGCACAACCATACTTCATACCCACGACACTAGACGAGCACAATTTATCGGCAAAGAAGAAGTGTATGTTTAGAATGATCCTCTTTCCATTAACTTTTAAAAAATCTATCACACTACTTAGGGTGACCTAGAGTTTTTACTTATTAATTTTGGATATCATCCATGTGATATTTTATTAGATTTATTACTAACTCACCCAATGTCACGCCTATAAAAAGAAAATAGAGAAATGTGCATTTCACTCTTTTCATTTTCATTTTATCTGATCCTAAGAAATTATTAAGTGGTTTTATCTTGCATCTGATTGGCCAGTCCTTTTTTGGTCAACTAAACTCCACCCCCTTTTTTGTGTTTTCTTTATCTAAAGGTTCAACAACAAGAAATGAATGATAAAAGAATTCTACAAATTTTACAGTGCTATAAGGCACAAAGGATAAAGAACGTTAAAGAAGATAAAGATGACATATCTCTGTAAGGTGGATAACATGCATAAGATTTAAGGAATATCATCATTCGATCCATCAAACCAACTGGTTGAATGAACATCACATCTAGTGATTGCTATGCTATCCCTTATGTGACGCATGGTGATGATTATAAGACTTTATGAAGCATGGTTAGTTAATGATGTTCTCTACAATTATAAGAACAATATGAATGGTCTGATGACCTTAATTATGGATTTCTACCTAATGTGGGGTGATGTCCTCTTATGGGGTGATGAAGGATGTTTGCCATACAATTTGGTGATGATGGTGATGCCCTTGTGTAAGGTAGAGAGATAGTATCATGTAGTGATGTGATCAAATTTAGTCATAATACATTGTATAACTTCTAGTGTTGTAATTTACTCTCATCTTTGTAGAATTTGTTTAAGGTTTGTATGATGTAACTTGATTGATGTATTAAAAGATACCCAATTGGAAATAACTTATAAAGTGAAACCCTAATCATGTAAATGTCCTAAGCCATAGATTTATATTTAGCACCAATAGTTGTTGTATGGTGAAATGAGTAATTCCTAAGGGAAACTCAGAGCGCATATTGTTAAATATGTAGGGTGCAAGTTGATGATATATCCTTGAATGCACAATTATATGTTATGTACGATCACTATGGTCATGCCTTGGTAGGAGAACAAATATAGTTGTATCTCAGTATATAATGTGATAGAGGAAAATTATGATTGTTCCTCAGATGATTGGGTTTGTATACCCTATTTTCTAGTTTCACTCCTATATAATAATGTGAATTTGGTTATTTTATAGTTGGACTTTATATGTCACTATGGCGAACTCAAAGTGACTGAGAGTGTGGGATATCATACGAGTTTGGTTCTCCTAGATCTTGTATGACACTTATTTTGGCTAAGCAGTGATTAATTGAAGGATGAGTGGTATATCTCATCTCAGCAGGGCATAATAAAAGACATAATGCAACCGCATAGTATATTTTCTTAATGTTAAACATGATTCACATTGGATGACCCTTTGCCTTATTTTTTATATTGTTTAGTGATAATAGTTATACACGCTCTTCATATTCCTTCTAAAAGTATGTGATGTTATACTAATCAATTTGTAGTTGCTTAATCTACTTATTCTGTGTTATCAATTTTACTTATTCATTTACCTGAATATGCCCATAATGCTTAATTTGTTATAATCTATCTGTGTTAACAATAGTTGTTAGTGGAGAGTTTTATCACTTACTAGGATGTTGCTCTCACCCTTTGTGTTTCCACATCATTTAGTTTGTCATGCGCGATGTGGTAGAGATCGTGCAATTGAGGAAGAGCAACAACGAGATCAATAGCTATTGAAAGTTGTATATGTTGCTAGTGTTTTGTACTAGAGTTCTATTTTTCATCCTTGTACTCTCACATCGTTGGGGGAATTTTGTAGATGTTGTACATCAATATGATGTTTTTCGTAGTAGGACATGGTTTTACATGTATGGCTTGTATATATATATACATATATATATGTATATATATTTATATATATATATATATATATATGTATGTATATATATATATATATGTGTGTGTGTGTGTGTGTGTGAACATGTTATCCTTGTAACAAGTTTTAGGTTATGGCATGATGGCCACTATACAGTGATATATGTACCTTTATGGAATGATATCGGGTACAAGTGGCATAGTTTGTGAATGTTGATGTTTATGTTTTCACTTGAGATGGCTATATCAAATTGGTTTTAATTTTCCCTATTTTTGGGTAGTGTGGTTGTTAGTTGATAATTTTGTGCTTTGTTTTGAGCAATCTCACTTTGGTGTGACCAATGTGTCACACTCAGTTGGTATCAGAGCTCTAGGTTTGCTAAGTCTACATTGACATAGGACTATGGTTTGTGTTTGTTCTTACAGTATCCAACATATATGGTTACAACTTTTGCTTATTCAGAAGAAGAAGATGATGATATGTTTGGTGAACACGAAGAACATACTAAGAGGAGTGTTGTTGAACTAGGAGGTGGTACTAAGAGAAAGGCAGCAATAGATGGAGTGCTTGAAGTGCCTTAGATTGACCCAACAATTGTAGCCAATTCCACCTTTCAGTCCATGTTCGGACAATTTATGGCAATAATTTCACATATGACTGATAGGGTGCCCATACCTCAAGAAAGGATTGTTGTTCCCAACATGGAATCCTAGGGTTCTGATAAATCCTTTGGAGCATTGGAGTATGTGGGTATGACAGGCTGGAAAGATGCAAATATGTGGCTGACAGAGCTAGAGAAGGCCTTTAAGATCTTAAATATACTTGAAGAGGATAAGCTGAAGCACACGGTGTACCTGATAAAAGGTAGTGTTGTCATTGGTGGGACATTAAGGAAGAGAAGAAAACTGGAGTGGTGATCAGTTGGAAGGAGTTTTGATGGGAGTTTGTGAGCCAATAATTTCTAGAGAAATAAATGGATAAGAAGATCTTGTAGTTTGAGAGGATCCGGTGGGATCTATGATGATCAATGAGTATGAGGCTAAGTTCATGGAACTTTTGAGGTTTTGTGCGCACATGGCTACAATTGACAAGGAGAGGATTTGGAATTTTGAGAAGGGATTGAGCATATATTTGATGATGATGTCAACTTTAGAGAATAGAGAGAAGTTTGCCACAATTTTAGTCTATGAGAAGAGTAGAGTGGCTGATCACAGAGAAGCGTAAAGCTATCATCAAGAAGAGACCCACACAATTTCAGGGATAGTCTTATGGATTCTTCAAGAAGCCTAGGTTTTCTATACCTTAGTCACAACAAAGGATAGTGGTACAGTCTCAGTGGTCACTAAGCAAGGGTAGATGTCGTAGCTTTCTTTTGGTAGGAGCTAGCAGTGCAACGTTAGTTTCAGTGATAGGGCCATCTAGAACATAGTTTGACACAAGGACATGTTATGGGTGTGGACATCAAGGGCATCTGAGGATGTATTTCCTTATGAAGGCTAAGAAGGTGATGCAACATCTGAGATAGAGTTAGTAAGGGTCACAATAGCAACAATAATTCAACATTGCTGGCGGCAGAGGACGCGTTCAGGCATCACATGTAGGATCGTCTTGACAAGCTACCAGAGGATGTGGGCGACAACATGCAACAACTCGATTCTATGTGTGATAGAGTGATTTTTTACTTTATTTTTTTATCTATTACAAATTCATTATAAATAAGTTCTCAAATTATTGAAAAAAGTACCATCAATTATCTCCCTCACTAATTTGACCAAAAGGGTCACCATTTTCATAAAAATGCAAACCCTAATCACATATTAAGATGGGTTATATGCATCAGGGTACATGGTCAATTTGTTTAATCAACATGTAAGCTTGACCCTATAATTTATACCATAGCTAGATGACATCATACTGAAGCTCCATTTAAAATTTCACTTTAATTGGATAAATCATTTGGAAGATATAAGCTTTTGAAATTATGTACACTATTCCATTTTGGGTTTATTCAATAAAATATATGACATATTGATGTCAGACAGCCTAGGCACGGACCCCTTTTATTGGACCTTCAATCGTAGCCACTCGATCAGCCACTCACAGATCAGAAGGAGATCTGACAGTAGGGAACTCATCTCCTACCTCCCCCATATCTCGTCATTGACTGCAAACAACTCATCCACCTAACCCCGACCCCTCACTCCCATCCTAGCTAGGATGTCACTCATTGGGTGGCATATCTCTCTCCTTCTCATCAAAACGAACCCAATAACCCCTTCCATGAAGATAGGGAGAAATGGCTCCCTAATACCCACACTTCCCACTGGGAGGTGGTGCCTAGTTTAGGGCTTCTTTACCATCACCCCCATGCCTATTTAAGGCCTCCCACATCACCACTGAGATTTCTTTGTTCATACTCTAATTTCAATTGCATTGAAGATAAACCCATCACCCCTAACCAGAACCACCTCATCTCAGATGACCTAGAGAATCCCCTTGCTCCTGAGACCCCCTACTTCCAATCAATAGAGGTCACATGTCCCTGGGACCCTGGTGAAGCGAGCAACACCCTCAGTAGGAGCTACAATGGCACCAAGGCCTGATTCGACAACCTCCTACAACCAAGCTCTAAATTCTTCATCACGAACATGGTCAAGGCCTCCTCATGCTCCAGGTGAAAAGCATCATTAACATCATGTGGAGCTTCTCAATCCCTCAATCCATCCAAAAGTGAGGTAAATCCCTCATTTCTACTTTGTGTTTCATTCACCTGTTTTGATCAAAACTAAGACCTTAATCCATCTTTCCTTGGCTTATTGAACTTGCCACTACGTCATGAGCTTAACTCAGCCCTCAACATGAACACCAACAACCTCCTACCTACCTTAACCATTACCCCATTTGATCTTTATAGGTTGTTTCCATTACGAGAGCAATAGGACAATCAAGTCGGTAAATCCCCAGAACTAACCATGCACTGTCACGATTAATAATCACATTCCCATGGGATTTTAGGTCCTTTTTAACCCTCTCGACCCTCTCAGCCAAAGGTTGGGTAGTTGGTCAAGATGAGGACCCACATAACAAGATCCCTCCTCTGATCTGTGAGGCCCAACTGAAAATCCTTTATTTTAGCCTCTAGCCATTTTGGATAGGAGTATTTTGTAAATTCAATATTAAATAGGTCATGACTCTAAAAAAACCTCCATAAAATACTCAGATTCTCAGAGAAATGAGTATAACCTATACAAATTATCACCTATACTGAAATCAAATCCTAGAATCAATAGAACCTTGTATAACTTTGATTAATATCCTTTCTATTAATTAACTAATAGAAAATGAGTATGAAAATAAACGTTTGTATTCTTGAAGCTCAGAGACATAAAAATATATCTATGAGTCCTTAGACTCAAAACCCTAAGTTGTTGCTGAATAATAGACTCAACCCACCTAATACAACATGAATGTGTCATATCTCTCTCTCCTTCAATGATGGTGATTAAGGGAAAACCAATCATCTAATATTACTGATCCACTCTCAAAACCATAAATTAGGATTCTCCTTCTAAATACCATAATCTGAGCCAAAGGCACAAGATGATAAACCTAAGTGAGTCAACCCTAATAAGAAATTTATGGAATAGATTATGACACTAGGTCTTTATTTTCCTTTCAAGGTGATCTATCTACTATTTCTCTAGAATCTTGGGAATCTAGATTTGATATAATAGGTACAGTTTTATAAGTATAAGACCAGTTTTTGTGTATACATATAAGACCACTTTTCATGTATACATATTATATGGAATACCATCGATGCTTTATTTGTATGTATGTTCTTGGATACATAATAGTAGCATATGCTTTTCCAAAACATAAAATAACATAAATGAGTAGATGAGTTGTCGATATTGAAGTGAGATAAGTAATTCTCACTCTACTAAATACTAAGGTCAGCACATCCCTAGGGGCAGGGATCCCCATAGCTGAATGGGCAGAGAGGGCCCAACATATGTGTAAGATAAGGTTTTAACCTACTTAGTAGTACAACCACATCTAAATTCATGTATAAAATAATGATTTACTTGATGCTCACCTTAAATAATATTTTCTTTTACTTTCTTTCTTCAAATATTTCATTATGCAAGTTACTATACAAGTATTTCACCCATGTACACAAATTTTGTTGATTTGTCTATTTCACATATTTTCTAGGTCGAAAGCACAAGTAATGCACATTATAGTACCTGGTGACATGTAATAAAGTTCCCTTGGAGTATATTAGCTAGATGGGTGTTCATCTCTATTTATTATAATTAGTTGCATTGCTTTTCCTTCTATATGATGTATAGGATATCTTATGTCCCATGTGCTTTTCATTTCCTCGAAATAGTCTTTCTTTCCATTGAATAATGTAATCATGAATATTTATCTTTATGGATTATGGTGTTGTGTGGCATTTCAGATGATGTTTTGTGAAGTTGATCTAACTTCTGTATATTTTAAATGATAATCACAATCCCTAATATTTTCCCTCTTGACATTTTATCGATATGAGTGCAACCATATCTAGGAAGTGTCATCATGGAAATTATATAGGAATTGGGGCCATCACAGTTGGTATCAGAGCCAATGTTCACACATCAAAGCTAAATGAAACCTCATTCACCCTATTGTGAGTCTAGTGTAGTCCTTTAGTTATGGATATGAAGGGTGTAGGTGTTACGACCCCACTTCCCGATAACCCCCAATTAAGGGAGACCGAGAGGTCGAAGCCGTACCCATGACTTCCGGATCAAAGGTTCGACAATTAACCAAAAATAATTATTGAATTTTAACATACTAAACTGAAAAGCTGTAAGAAAATAAACTTTGCATACCTTTTGAAATTTTGGATCTCTATATTTCTATCCATGCCGATACTAATCTATCTAATCCTCCTTTGTACTTTAATTCTCTTTTAGTATCACATGTGCCACTTTACTGTTTGTTCATTTCATTGTACCTAAAACGCCGACAAACAAAACGTCGGTCAGCCATAGCTGGTATGTGGGGGAAACAATAATCTTGCAACTATGATAACCATGTAATCATTCAATTAATCATTAAACAGTCAAGATTACATTTTTCATATAACATCCGCGATCCACGGGTACCCTATCCTCTGTACTATCCCTGCAGTGGATTTGGATCCCACCTTCCTTATGGTAGATCCCCATTACCCCTCATGGTCCCACCCATAGGTGAACCAATTTCTAGGGTAGAGTCACATGGCACTACCCGTAAGTAGCCCACTCCTTAACTCATGGCAGACTATTGAGTCGCATGGCACTACACGTAGGTAGCCCAATTTCTAACTCTCGATAACCTAGACCTTGCTCTAGGATTACCCCTTTTTAGCCTTTTCAAAGTAACAGAGGTGGACCCGGATCTAGCCAGTTATATATATACTCATTTATAGTGATAATCATAGTCACTTTATATGTTGCATGAATTAAATAAACATCCATCAGTTTAGTTGCATTCAATGCGATTAAACATTCGAGAATCCATCGGAAAACTAACTCGGGTAGTCATAAGCGTAACCACATACCTTATTCCTTGCAGTAATCATGCCAAACATCATAGACTTTATGAGTGCATCCAAATATCCAAGTAACCAAGCATATAATCAACAATATCTGAAACATGTATACTACATATGTGTCACCATGTATTCACATTACATTACTCAGATCTAGATGTGCTCCTAAATGAGGGTTTAGGATTATTTCTTGTTTGGACTAAGGATTAGGGCTATGAACCCTAATTCCATCATATTATGATTTATAAGATAACAATCTCACTTTTGCATGCTAGGTTAAACCCTAATCATCTTCTTAAGCATATTAGACTACTCATTACATCTTGTATACATTATCAACATTAAGATCTTTGGTACTCAATTTATCTTCGTATCATCATAATTCTATTTTATTCATCGATTTGTACAATTAAAACCATTAGAATTCATATCCACATAAATTAGGGTTTCTAATCCCATTAAGGCATATTCATGTACATAGAACCCTAAATTAAACCAATTACATAAAAGATCATCTTTTAAAATCATATTTTCACTTTTATGAACAACAGGTTAATATCACATTGAATTATCCATCTATCATCAAATCTAAGGGTTTTTCCTTAGTTAAATCATTAAAGATGATAACTTTATGCCCTTTTCAAAATTTCATGCATATAAACTCTAACTTGGACCAATCATGTGCAAATTTCTTCCTTTTTGAACTCATTGTTCCTTTTTACATTTAACAGGTTAATATCAACTATATTGATCCATTAAACCCTATTAATCTCTTTAATCATATCAAAGTAGGGTTTCATTACCATTAATACATTAAAGTTCATACTTTACACTACTTTTCGAATTAGGATCAGATTCAGACTATCAAACCATTTTTATTGGATTGCTTGCATTTTTCTGATCAAAATTCATATATTACTTGTCCTAATCGGAGTTACGAATATCAAGATATGAATTTTGCAAAGTTTTACCTTTTTGGACCAATGAGAGGCTGCCACGTAGGCGTCTCCCATGCAACGTTGCTCTTGGCTTGAAAACATTTCGAAATTACTCCGGTGCCCTCGCTTAAGTTGACGTTCCTTCACACCCCAGAGGGGTATTATCGTCCAACGCGAACCAGGTTGTCTTCAACCTTGGGACGGCGCTCCTTGCCGCCCTAGACGCGATTTGCGGAGCCTCTCCTTTCTTCCCTGGATCCCCTCGACCTCCGGAACCTTCTCCATTCTCTAGGCCTCCCGCCGCCGCACCTACCCATCTTTTAGTTGCGCTCGTGGTGGCAGAAGGGGACCTGGGCAGACCTGCAACACGGCCGCCCAGTACAGCCGTGTTGTTGCTGCCATGGTCGTCAAGGGTGAAGGGATCCCCTTTCAAACTCTTCAAGCTATTGCGGACGCATCATGGCTCCCTCGTGACTCCCTATGTAGCCTCGTGGCTTCGAAAACACCCTGCTTTCCCTTAGTTAGGGTTTATGGGAGAAACCATGGTAGAAGAGGGGAAGACGTGTGGGGAATCTTCTGGGCTCGGTCTGGAGAGTCTACCCTTATATAGGGGCGAACACGAAGCCCTAAGACGTGCCTCCTTGAGGATCAAGTCTGCTTCTTGAAAGGAAACCTACTTTTCCTTGTTTAAGGAGTAACCAACTCTCTCTTTCTCTTTACTATTCCATATTTCTTAGTTAAATACGAAATCTCCCCCCTTATTCACGTTTATACTTGGCTTTTAATTGATTGGCCACGAAAATAAGTTTTCTTCTTAATAGAAAGTATTTCCTTTTTATCAATACCTTGTAATTCATTAATAAGGTATCACATTATCTTTTTATTTTGCAAATTTGTTATTTTCTCTTTCCACTTTGCAATTATCTCATTATTTTGGGTTCCTTTGACCTCCATAAAACCCAAGGCACACATTCCCACATTGGGAAACGTTGGTTTGCCTTTAACTTCTTTAAAAAGCCAAATTCTCATACTATATCTATTTCTTATTAAAATTCCTCCTTTTTGAGGATTTCCCTTTATTTCTCTTTTATTTTCCTCATTGGTATACTTTTTATCATTAGGAAGCCTTGTAACACGAATTTTCATAAAGGAAAAGTCAATTATCCATCTTTTCACTTTATTTCCACTTTTCATTAATGTTTTCAATTTCTCTCTTAATAAAGAAATACATAATTAATCTTTTCTTTTTCTTATTCCTTTTCTTTGCAACTTTAGACTCCTTGGAACCCAAGGAATCCAAGAGGCACGAAATCCTCTTTGGATTTACCTTCTTGAGGTTTCCATTATTTCTTTTCTTGTAAATTCAATTATTCATTCACTAATTGAATTTTCTTTGTTATTTCCTTGTTATTGGGCCCAATAGCCAGTAAAGCCCACAAATCAAACAGCAAGGCTATTTTAAACGAAATCCAATTATTCAAAACAAATCACATCATTATTTGTTCAATTATCCTTAATATGAGAAATTGCATTTCTCATCAATTGAACCTGAAAATTGAGGTTATAACATCCTTCCCCTCTTATAGAAATTTTGTCCTCAAAATTTAGACAAGCAAACAAACAATTTGGGATAATACCTTTCCATGTCCATCATTGGCCCCTATGTGACTTTACCGTACTCATGGCGTATCCAAAGAACCTTTATCATCACATATTCTTTTCTCTGAGTTCTTTCATCCTGGTGTCTATAAACTACACAGGTGACTCAGGCCATGTCAGCCTCCCTTGAGGCTCACCCGGTTCATTGCTCAGCACATAGTCGGGGTACCTCACATAGTGATCTAATTTGGACACATGGAAAATCATCACACATTACTTTATCCTGAGGGGTAAGGTCAAAACCTAACCATCTCCACTCATCCATCTTTAATGGACCCATGTATCGGGACTCGGCTCTCTTAGATATAACTTAGAGGGGTCGGATTTTTCATGTCATATTTTCTCCCACAGTAACTTGTATGTCAGTCTACTTTGCAATTGCTCACGACTCTCATCGTCTCTAGGCTCCTTTTAGCCCTTGTGCAACCAAAGTGACTTCATCTACACGTACTGGGGTCCCTTTTCCTAACCATCATGTGGTCCTTTTCTAACCATCATGTGGTCCTTTCACCAGCATTACCTTACTAAAGTGGTGACCGACACAACCTCCCTTACAGAGCTTCATATAAAACCCGATACTCGCTATGGTGGTCATTGTCACATCTTTCATAGGACAAGAACTGTCTCTAGATATCACCCTGAACGAGCACACATGCCCTCATCAGACCTTTTAGTCTGGATCATACTAACCATAGTTAGGGGTGATAAACTATACTACCATCGAGTTCTTCATGTACCTACTTCCACTTTATGGGAGTGAACCTTTAGGTCAAACTCAAGAACCTTTAAACTCACTTCATGGTGTAGTTGAACCGTCCCTCTCACATGGGTAGTTCAACTGCATCTGTCCCTTAACAGAACTCTTCCTTATCTAGGTAAGGCGACCTACCATAACCCACATTGTATCTCGACCTTCCTCGATCCAGGGAAGACCTATCGCAACATCCATAGTGTTGAGCTCTCATTCCCTCTCAAGGATTCTTTTATCCTCTATATCGTTACACAGGGTTACTGGGGTTCGTCCTTTACCTCTTGGCCTGCATGGCCATAACCACATGCAATCCTCATCTTAAGCATCCATAGTGCTATTGTCATTCTCCTCGGTGTATGATGATCTTCAACCATGACTCCCTATATGTCATGATTCTTTCAAGATCAACTCCTCGAAACCCTAAACCACTCTAGTTGGGATTTCATCACCTTCCCTTCCAAAGAAGTACAACTGAGGTTTTACCATCATCCTTCCATTGTATCAAGAACTAGGCTGGCTAACCAAACAACCCTTAACTTTTCAACGCATCTTGTTTCATCTGAGTGTTCTCCAACACCTCCCCTTTTCAAACTTAGGGTTAGCCAAACAACCTCTTCTAACTTCTAGCCAAACAAGTCTTAATCAGATCATTCATTACCACCTCTCATCCTTAGGTATTAGGTAGCATTACACTTTCATGCATTTCACTTATCATGTCACCTCAACTATATGTTTATCTTCATAAGAACACTCACTGATTCCATCATCATGGTGCTCAAACTCAACCTGGTATAACTTGTAAGCTCCACTTAGCTTATTCTAGAAACATCCTCATAAGGGAACTACCTCATTCCTCTTAGTGTTTGCAAGACATCCATCATTCGTTCACTTTACCTTGGTAAGATATCTTCTCTGTCCCCATTTCTCGTTGCAACGCTCCAACCTACATCATCTCTTATCCTTGGTGTATGACATGCATAATGTCCTATCTCTCACCCCCATAACAAGAGGAAATAAGCATTTGGCTGCAGTCCAAATACAGAGTTCTTCCTGTTCCAAGAGTAGAGATGGTACATCCCACCTCGCCAGTACACCTTCAAATCTAGGTTGAAACGTGACACTTACATCTCTATTTCACAAACATCTTAATATCAAGGTTACTTCCATGGAACACTGGTTTTGAACCTACTTGGGTTTACACACCATCCTTGGTCATCTCTTCCAGGTCTAAAGGGTACCGACTCTTTTGGAGTCTCCCCTCTTCCCTCATGCATCAAGAGAGTGCCCTACTCATCTGCCCCTTTGGGTCCTATGAGTTCATGAAGGTGATCAATCTCCTAACCCATGGCCCTCAGGCAATGATAGCTGTTACCTCCCGACCCTATGGTCACGTACAACTGGGGAATTAGGCAACTCCTATCTTTATCGGTCTTATCCCTACCTGACCCTAGGATTGACTTAGGCTTCACCATCATAGTACGTGTTTACTTAAAACCTTACCCAAGTCTTCATCATCTCTCTTTCTGCATTCAAGGGCTGACTATCATCCTTCCATCAGGATCATGGCAACCTACCTACCTTGGTCAAGCCCCATACCGATTACCTCCATGGTAACCCATCTGCATGCACTTAGAGATGGATATCTATGGGTTTATAGGTTCATTCTCATGCCATGTACTTTTCACTTAGCTTCTCAAGATCCTATGAGACCTCTTTAGGTTACTTTAAACCAACAAAACTGATATGCACCCTTCCAAAGGGGTCCCTCTCCCCGGATGGGAGGAAAACTATCTCTAAGGTCACAAAAGCTCTTAGGTCTAGAGTTTACATCTACCCGAGCGTACTTAACCCTAGCAAGCCATTAAGGAACGAGCAGATCACTTATGTACCATGCTAGGTCATACTTGTCCTCTTTCCTCAATGCTGGATCAAGGTCATACCTTCCTTTATCATCAACCTAGCTATGAGGGGTTCATTACTCATACCTTAAACTTTAGGGGCTTCCCTTTTTCCTTTATTCATGAGGCATACCATGCTCGAAACTACAGAAATTTAATTCTCATCCTGAGCATTAGGTATACCACTTCCCCTCTTAGGCCTAGGAACCCTAGGTTCACTTTTAGGTGTCCCACTGCATGTTTTATCTCTTAGCTACAAATCAAACATGCGAAAGGCATGACATGCACTTCTTGTCATCCTTCAACTCGGGCAACGCTTAGAGTTGGATTTTCCTCAAGGACAAACCATAAGGTGCAAGGCCTCATAACCTATTACTAATCCACTTCAGGGTATACAAAACATCTTCTTCCTACCTCGGAAGGTAAACATCTCTACCATAGGCACGTAGGTACCAGAAGCTCCATCTTTTCTCAAGGGTTCGGTCCCTCTAAAGGCAACCAAGGTATCATCAACTTTCAGGGATCAATCATGAGGCAACCACTATCATCCATTGTTCAGGGTTTTAGGCTCCCAACCTTCTTGCTGGGTTTCCTACTCTCCCTAGAGCTAACCCTACATCCAACCTCACCATTAGAGGTCCTCTCTTTATGAAGGTTCAACCTCAAAGGCATTCTCTACATAGGTGAAGCCTAGGTTCAAACTTATGGTTGCTCAAGATCATCCATAACCCTTTATGCTCCATCATGATTCCTTATCCAGGGTTTCATCCTACTGTCAGCACTATGACATGCCCTAGGTTCCAGTTATACCCACTTGCACAAGCCCATAGGGTTTCTAAGGTCCCTTACTATCATCATCATCTAAGGAACCATCCTTCACCCTATCACGTACAACCCTTCCCAGGGTTGGGTTGCCAAAGGTGCTAGGTCACCCATAGATCATATGGCGACCCAAAGGCATGTTCTTTCAAACACCTGGTCCAACTCATCTCTCTCTAACCATCACTTAGGGTTAGGGTTAGCATCATCCTCATAGGATGTGCCAGGTCCCTACTAGCAATGGAGATCTCTATCTCCAAAACGGACTTATCCTCCTGAAAAGAAGGTCTAGCCTCAGGTCTCTTCTGAGGTCATGACATCTCATGTCATACGACCTAAGCATGTATCTATTATTTATTTTGCGCTTACTCTATTAAGCTTATGTCCATGACATCTTATTTACATGCTTTTCATTAATTTAGTGGAGGATTTCTTAAACCTTATTAACCTTACCCATACCTCAAGAGGGTGAGGAGAAGAAAGGAAACCTTAATCCTTTATGTCCTTATCAGAATTTTGTGATGAGAAGGGATGAATAAGATGAGAAGTCCTAAAGGTATCTTATTTCGATTCATACCCTAAGACTTTGGCCAGGCGGTCACACGGGTCCGGGAGTCCTCGTATTCCGACTAGCGGTGCGGAGGAAAATCTTGCCAGCCCCCGGGCGTGATCCCTTTCTAGACACCTCCGTCTTTCAGATACTCCTCTAATAACTCCCTTGGGTTCTATGGAGTTTGTAAAATTTAATAATTATTAATGGTTAAATGAGGAACCTTCGCTCTGATACCAAATGTTACGACCCCACTTCCCGATAACCCCCAATTAAGGGAGACCGAGAGGTCGAAGCCGTACCCATGACTTCCGGATCAAAGGTTCGACAATTAACCAAAAATAATTATTGAATTTTAACATACTAAACTGAAAAGCTGTAAGAAAATAAACTTTGCATACCTTTTGAAATTTTGGATCTCTATATTTCTATCCATGCCGATACTAATCTATCTAATCCTCCTTTGTACTTTAATTCTCTTTTAGTATCACATGTGCCACTTTACTGTTTGTTCATTTCATTGTACCTAAAACGCCGACAAACAAAACGTCGGTCAGCCATAGCTGGTATGTGGGGGAAACAATAATCTTGCAACTATGATAACCATGTAATCATTCAATTAATCATTAAACAGTCAAGATTACATTTTTCATATAACATCCGCGATCCACGGGTACCCTATCCTCTGTACTATCCCTGCAGTGGATTTGGATCCCACCTTCCTTATGGTAGATCCCCATTACCCCTCATGGTCCCACCCATAGGTGAACCAATTTCTAGGGTAGAGTCACATGGCACTACCCGTAAGTAGCCCACTCCTTAACTCATGGCAGACTATTGAGTCGCATGGCACTACACGTAGGTAGCCCAATTTCTAACTCTCGATAACCTAGACCTTGCTCTAGGATTACCCCTTTTTAGCCTTTTCAAAGTAACAGAGGTGGACCCGGATCTAGCCAGTTATATATATACTCATTTATAGTGATAATCATAGTCACTTTATATGTTGCATGAATTAAATAAACATCCATCAGTTTAGTTGCATTCAATGCGATTAAACATTCGAGAATCCATCGGAAAACTAACTAGGGTAGTCATAAGCGTAACCACATACCTTATTCCTTGCAGTAATCATGCCAAACATCATAGACTTTATGAGTGCATCCAAATATCCAAGTAACCAAGCATATAATCAACAATATCTGAAACATGTATACTACATATGTGTCACCATGTATTCACATTACATTACTCAGATCTAGATGTGCTCCTAAACGAGGGTTTAGGATTATTTCTTGTTTGGACTAAGGATTAGGGCTATGAACCCTAATTCCATCATATTATGATTTATAAGATAACAATCTCACTTTTGCATGCTAGGTTAAACCCTAATCATCTTCTTAAGCATATTAGACTACTCATTACATCTTGTATACATTATCAACATTAAGATCTTTGGTACTCAATTTATCTTCGTATCATCATAATTCTATTTTATTCATCGATTTGTACAATTAAAACCATTAGAATTCATATCCACATAAATTAGGGTTTCTAATCCCATTAAGGCATATTCATGTACATAGAACCCTAAATTAAACCAATTACATAAAAGATCATCTTTTAAAATCATATTTTCACTTTTATGAACAACAGGTTAATATCACATTGAATTATCCATCTATCATCAAATCTAAGGGTTTTTCCTTAGTTAAATCATTAAAGATGATAACTTTATGCCCTTTTCAAAATTTCATGCATATAAACTCTAACTTGGACCAATCATGTGCAAATTTCTTCCTTTTTGAACTCATTGTTCCTTTTTACATTTAACAGGTTAATATCAACTATATTGATCCATTAAACCCTATTAATCTCTTTAATCATATCAAAGTAGGGTTTCATTACCATTAATACATTAAAGTTCATACTTTACACTACTTTTCGAATTAGGATCAGATTCAGACTATCAAACCATTTTTATTGGATTGCTTGCATTTTTCTGATCAAAATTCATATATTACTTGTCCTAATCGGAGTTACGAATATCAAGATATGAATTTTGCAAAGTTTTACCTTTTTGGACCAATGAGAGGCTGCCACGTAGGCGTCTCCCATGCAACGTTGCTCTTGGCTTGAAAACATTTCGAAATTACTCCGGTGCCCTCGCTTAAGTTGACGTTCCTTCACACCCCAGAGGGGTATTATCGTCCAACGCGAACCAGGTTGTCTTCAACCTTGGGACGGCGCTCCTTGCCGCCCTAGACGCGATTTGCGGAGCCTCTCCTTTCTTCCCTGGATCCCCTCGACCTCCGGAACCTTCTCCATTCTCTAGGCCTCCCGCCGCCGCACCTACCCATCTTTTAGTTGCGCTCGTGGTGGCAGAAGGGGACCTGGGCAGACCTGCAACACGGCCGCCCAGTACAGCCGTGTTGTTGCTGCCATGGTCGTCAAGGGTGAAGGGATCCCCTTTCAAACTCTTCAAGCTATTGCGGACGCATCATGGCTCCCTCGTGACTCCCTATGTAGCCTCGTGGCTTCGAAAACACCCTGCTTTCCCTTAGTTAGGGTTTATGGGAGAAACCATGGTAGAAGAGGGGAAGACGTGTGGGGAATCTTCTGGGCTCGGTCTGGAGAGTCTACCCTTATATAGGGGCGAACACGAAGCCCTAAGACGTGCCTCCTTGAGGATCAAGTCTGCTTCTTGAAAGGAAACCTACTTTTCCTTGTTTAAGGAGTAACCAACTCTCTCTTTCTCTTTACTATTCCATATTTCTTAGTTAAATACGAAATCTCCCCCCTTATTCACGTTTATACTTGGCTTTTAATTGATTGGCCACGAAAATAAGTTTTCTTCTTAATAGAAAGTATTTCCTTTTTATCAATACCTTGTAATTCATTAATAAGGTATCACATTATCTTTTTATTTTGCAAATTTGTTATTTTCTCTTTCCACTTTGCAATTATCTCATTATTTTGGGTTCCTTTGACCTCCATAAAACCCAAGGCACACATTCCCACATTGGGAAACGTTGGTTTGCCTTTAACTTCTTTAAAAAGCCAAATTCTCATACTATATCTATTTCTTATTAAAATTCCTCCTTTTTGAGGATTTCCCTTTATTTCTCTTTTATTTTCCTCATTGGTATACTTTTTATCATTAGGAAGCCTTGTAACACGAATTTTCATAAAGGAAAAGTCAATTATCCATCTTTTCACTTTATTTCCACTTTTCATTAATGTTTTCAATTTCTCTCTTAATAAAGAAATACATAATTAATCTTTTCTTTTTCTTATTCCTTTTCTTTGCAACTTTAGACTCCTTGGAACCCAAGGAATCCAAGAGGCACGAAATCCTCTTTGGATTTACCTTCTTGAGGTTTCCATTATTTCTTTTCTTGTAAATTCAATTATTCATTCACTAATTGAATTTTCTTTGTTATTTCCTTGTTATTGGGCCCAATAGCCAGTAAAGCCCACAAATCAAATAGCAAGGCTATTTTAAACGAAATCCAATTATTCAAAACAAATCACATCATTATTTGTTCAATTATCCTTAATATGAGAAATTGCATTTCTCATCAATTGAACCTGAAAATTGAGGTTATAACAGTAGGTGTCTGGGATAGCATCTGTCATGGGTCTAACTAAAGCCTCTGAGCCACTTTACTTGGCAATCATGAGGCTAACTTTATGGAAATATAAGTCTCACTATCCAAGACTCTAAGTGTCCCCTAGATCTTGGGCATACCATAATTAAGGACCCTTCTCATCTATAGTTATTCCCTCTCATCTCCTCTATATAAATTCTCCCCCATCTCTAATTCTCTCTCTCTATTTTATAAATACTTTCTTCTCATCTCTATGATTTAAGATTAGGAATGAGTCTCTCTAGTTAGAGTCCTAAGAATTGACTGATAAGGATTATTAGGATATCCTCCACAAATCATAACACTATAATCAAGAATAACTAACAAGAGGAGTAATGAAATATAATATAGTAAACAAATATAATCTATTTCACCTAATTTTCAGCATGCCTCCAAAAACATGTGGTTCTAAGGCCTATAAAGAGTCGTCCTATAAAAATCAAAAGGAACCGGACACCTCTGATGTGCCTGATCGTGACACTATGGCTAGGGATAGGTGGGAAGCACAAAAGAAACCCATGAACCTAGTTCATCTAAGAAGAAGGAAGTGATTGTGCTATATTTTTTCAAACATAACCCTAACACCTTTTGGGGGTAAGACCAACCTGAGGTGATGGATAAGGCCTAAGCTTGGACCCTATAAAATAGATTTTTGTTCGTACCCTAGAAGTACCTAGGGAGGTGCAAAGTTTTTGTGGGAAAATTATAGTGGGAATAGGGGTAGAAGAGGTATATGCTATGGAATGAGAAGCCTTAAAAATATATTTCACCAATTGTTTTACGCCTATAGCTAAAAAGGAAGAAGAAGGAAAGGATGTACACTG
This sequence comes from Alisma plantago-aquatica, assembly GCA_963693085.1. Classification (NCBI taxonomy): domain Eukaryota; kingdom Viridiplantae; phylum Streptophyta; class Magnoliopsida; order Alismatales; family Alismataceae; genus Alisma; species Alisma plantago-aquatica. The sequence goes on from OY856412.1 coordinate 826,780,269, forward strand.
AACTTCAGAAGGGAAATATCTCTATGATTGACTACACTCAGAAGTTTAGACTCCTGGAGCATTATGCACCCATCAAAATTGAAGACCACCTCCTGGAGCACTACATTGATTGCCTAGTTGCTAACCTGAGAACCCTAGTCATCATATCCCCTCCCAAAAACTTTGATGAAGCCCTATATATGGCCCTTAATCTGGAAAGTGATCAAGGTATGTGAGTACTTGCAAGTATGGGATACCTAGCACTGAGGATGATAAGTCTAGGAAGTTCCACCCTAGCCACAACAACGGATCAAAAAAAGGAGGTGGTTCAGGTAAAGGAGGATAGAGAAATAACACGAGGGTAGTGGGGGATCGTCGACTTAAGAAAAGAAAGTACCGAAATCATTTGAAGACCAACTGCAGGAAATGTAAGACTTGTGGATGAGGACATATGGACCTTGTTGCCATGCAAAGTTTGTATGCTACAACTACAATAAGGTGGAACATTTCATTGCCAAGTGCCCTACTCCATCTATCTTTGGAAACCATATAGTAGGTGATCCACCTCCTCTTAGAAAGAGGCAATGCCAAAGTATTTGTAGTAACTGGAGAAGAGGCTAAGGAAAATCCATGTCTGTTGGTGGAAGGTAACCATAATTCTTTTCAATTATTTAAATATCTCATTCAATGCCTTGAAATATTCATGATAATTTTTTTGTGTAGACATTGTGTTGATTAATGATCATCCTATTAAATCTTTGTTTGATTTTAGATCTACAAATACATTCATATCTCAAAATATGGCATCTATGTGACATATATATAAGAGATTTGGGGTATATTCTTGATGTGTCAACACCTAGTGGAAAAATACTCACTACATTATAGAAAAGTGAGACCATATCTCTAAAATTCCAAAATCATGACATGCCCTTCAAATTCATCCTCTTGAGTATAGAAAAGTTTGATATTATACTTGGTATGGATTGGCTATAGAGGTATCATGTACAAATTGAATGTAGGGAAAATATGGTAGTCCTATGTCAACCTCATTCAAATCCTAAGATGATCCATTGGGGAAGTGGGTTCTGTAATAATATTGTGATCTCCTCTCTTTAAGCTAAAAAGTTCATTCCTAATGATTGTAATGTCTTCCTTGCATTAGTCTTAGAGACCAGTCCCAGTTTCGGGTTTGTAGAAAGACTAGAGGTGGTACGTGACTTTCTTAACATATTTTAGGAGGAGCTTCCTGGGCTACTTCCAAACTTAGACATTGAGTTCACTATAGATCTTCTTCTTGGAATCACTCCAATTTCTAGAGAACCATATAGGATGGCTCCTGTCGATCTTATGGAGTTGAACATATAGATACATGAACTTCTTAATAAAAGTTTTATCCATCCTAGTGTTTCCCATTGGGGTGTGCTGGTTCTCTTTGTAAAGAAGAAAGATGGATCTATGTGTATGTGTATTGACTACAGCATGTTGAACTATAACACTATTAAAAACAACTAACCTCATCCTCACATTGATGAACTTTTTGATTAGCTTTGCACTGTCGAAGTTTTCTCTAAAATTGACCTTCGTTCTTGCTACCATCATCTTAAAGTCAAAGATTCTGATATTTCTAAGACTGCATTTTGAACTCGTTATGGGCATTACAAATTTTTACCGATTCCATTCAGGTTATCCAACGCACCTACTATAATCATGAACCTGATAGACGAAGTCTTCCAACCCTATCTAAATGAGTTTATGGTCATTTTTATTAATGACATTCTGATCTATTCTGACTTTATGGAAAAACATCATCACAACTTGAAGGCATTCTTTGAAATTCTTTGAGCTTGTAAGTTCTATGGAAATCTCTCTAAAGGTGAATTTTGGATTGATAAAGTCATGTTTATTGTCCATTTCTTCTCTGGGGGTAACATATTTGTTGTTCCTGCCAAAGTATATGTTGTTCATGACTGAAAACATCCTCAAAACCCTTCTAAAAACTAGATTTTCTTTGGTTTAGCATGATACTATTGTCACTTCATTCCCAATTTCTATAAGGTTTCACTTCGTCTTACTAAGCATACTCGAATGGATGAGCATTTCATATGGTCAACTTCTTGTGAGTACAGTTTCTAAGAGCTAAAGTAGAAATTGACATCTACACCTATTCTAGTTTTACCCTCTGGAAATGAAGGGTTTGTGATATTCACTTATTCTTCAAGGAATGGGTTAGTTTGTGTTGTGTAGTAGAACAAAAAAGTGGTGGCCTTAGCATCTAGACAACTGAAACCAAATCAACATAATTATCCCATCCATTATTTAGAATTTACTACAATCATTCATGCTCTCAAAATCTGGAGGCACTATCTGAATAGGGTAACGTTTTCCATCTTCATTGACCATAAAAGCCTGAAGTACATCTTGTACTAGAAGGACCTAAACCTATGACAACACTAATGAATCGGGTATCTAAAATACTACAATTTCACCATTTCTTACCATGCGAGTAAGGTGAATGTAGTCATTGATACCCTTAACAAAAAAAGGCCTCATGTGCATCTATGTCCATTATCGAGTGGAGAAACATAGAGGATTTGTGGATTTGAAGCCGTAGTTTCTTCATGATTGTGTCCATTTTAACAGTATTCCTATTATTTGTGATCTGTAGTCTGAAATTCTCGAGGCTCAAAAAGCTATTCATGATCTTGAAGAATTCTCGTCTCTCCTAATCAAACATCAAACATACTTGTATATGGGTCTCGATGGTGGTCATTGATATAAGAACTGTATGTGGGTTACTAAGCAGTTATATGTGAAGACAAAGATTCTCAGTGAGGCCCATGGGTCTACGTACAGAATTCATCCCAACCCAACTAAAATGTACAAATACTTGAAACCCAAGTTCTGGTGGGGGCATGAAATGTGATATTGTTGAATCTATTTCTAGATGACTGACATGCTAGAGGATCAAAATAGAGAACTAGAGACCATGTGGTCTACTACAACCCCTTGAAATACAAGAATGAAAATGGGAACACATCACCATGGATTTTGTGGTGGGTCTACTACTGTGATTACGCTAGAGGCATACACACTAGCCAACTAAGGTAGCTAGATGCACTCCACGAGGTCGAAATGCACGTGTGGGAATCACTTTCCAATTTATATTGGCCCTAGCCAAGTCGATCATAGAACTAAACAGGTCGCCCGTAAGCATACATGGTACTGTTGTAGTATAGGTGACTGGAAACATAGGGGTCGGTCCACAGGGATAAAGGGGGCACTATAGCTAGGGTTTAGTGTAACTATGTTCCTAATGCAAAGTTTAGAGTTGGAGGGTTTTGAAAATGTTTGTTTGTTGATTACACTAATTGAACAAGTAATAAAGGCAAGATGGAAACTAAGTTATCACAAAGATGGGTTACTCTAAGCAAGATGAATCTAAGTAACTAGACTAAGCAATTAACCAAATGAGAGAAAGATGAACTACTCTACTCTAGCAAGGCAAGCAACAATTAAGAAGCTAAGCTAATCACTAACAAGAGCAAGAACCTAAATTAACACTAATGAGCAAGGCTAGGCAATTAACTAGATTAAATAAAAGTAACTAAACTAAACTACCATGAACAAACAAGGGAAAGCAATTTGGGTTTTAAATAAGAAGATTAGGGTAGGTGGGCCATTTGGGAGATGTGGTTAGATATTAGTTGGGGGGTTTCAACGTAGTAAGCAACTATCATAATTATATCTAGATTACCAAACCAAACAACAAGGCAAGAGCTAGTAGAATATACCCTATACTACTAGTTGGGTAACTAGGGTTAGGTGTAATTCTAGTAGGTCTTTGCCAAGTCTAGGTTTCTATGGTAACTGGTATTAGGTCAATTGAGGGTTGAGGGTAGAGATGGGAGTAGAGATGAGGATATTTGACCTCATGCCACTAGCCATTCTAGCCTTTAGAAAGCCTTAGGCAATTGCACTAATCATGCTTACACTAGCTCCTTAGATCTCACACTCACTTGTAGGAGGAGGGATGTGCATGTAGAAACAGAGGGAGGTAGATAGGGATCCACTAATTGGACCTAGGATCAAATCCTAAGATTGCCACATACACTCCAATTCCTCCTAGAAGCTAAGTGTCATCAAACATCTCAAAGGAAGAAATCCATGTTATAAGCACAAACCACATGCAATAAAATTGGAAATGAGATAGAAGCAAGAGGCAATCATAATAGATAGAAATTAAGTTTATTACAATCTATTTTTCCCCAACATGGTATCAAAGTCACATTTAAACCCCAAACAGCTCACCACTAGGGGCTTTGCTAGACATGATAAAAAAAACAACAAAAGAAAAGGGTAGAAGAGGAAGAAACTCCATGAAGCTTGGTGTAGAAGCCTCCTTCTTCACCTCCTACCTACTGTGGACGACATCCCTCCTCCAAAGGAGCAGGGGAGCATGAAAATATGGGGGGTTATGGATGAAAACCTAGAAAACTAGGTTCCCAAGGTGGAATGAGGGTGGAAATGGTGGATGGTGAGCTAAAATGCAAAGGGATTTCACTAGGAGCTCAAGGAAGGAGAGTGGAGGCTTAGAACAGTTGTGTAGAGTCCAACCTCTGTGCCCCAGCAGCCACCTATGTATATATAGGTGGTGGGGAGGTACTAGGGTAAGAAGGGGTAGTCTAGGAAAAATAGTGAAAAAGTTTGGTAGGGTTGGTGGGTCACCACAGACATGTTTGTGTTCCACGGTCGTCGTGAGGGTAGTATAGGACGGTCATGGGGTAGAAATATGGTTGTGGTATGGATATGGTGGGAATATGCTAAGTATGGTGGTTTCCACGGCCATGGCGGAGTGCCACGGCGTGGTGGGTGAGTGGCACCACGGCCGTGTTGGATAACACGGCCGTTTTGGAGGAGGGGGTTGTGATTGTGGGGTAGTAGATCAGTCGTTGTGCTCTTCATCGGCCACGGTTGTGGCAGGTGCCCACAACCGTGGGATCTTGGGGGAAAATGTTGTTGAAAACTGGTTCTTGGTCATTAATTCGCCCGACCGTTGGAGGTGCCTACGGTTATTTTTCACTCTTCCGACCACGACCGTACGGATGGCCACGGCCGTGGTGTCTTCAATGGCCACAGTCGTGGCAGGTGGCCATGGCCGTGGGATTCTGTGGGAAAATCCTGTTGAATTTGGCATGTCTTTGCTAAAAAAAACACGACTGTGGGGTTGTGCCCACGGCTGTGGTGAGGCTTGCATCACTTGATTACACTTCAAACTTCATCATTCTTGGATGCCTTTTCTTGGTGACGACTCTTGGCCATTGGAGGTAGGTTGAGGGAGATTTTGGGGCCTTCTTTGGGTCCCTCCATGAGTGGAGGAACCCTAGAACTCCTCCTTTCTCTCTCGTCCATCTAAGCATGATCCAAGTACCTAAACATAGTGCAAAGAACATCCATAAGCGTATTTGCAATGATAAGAACATAAGGGAAAAAATCTTGTAATCTAACATGTTTAGATGTAATTTAAGTACAAAATGGCACAGGATGGAGTCCTAAAATAGGGCTACATCACCACCCCAAACCTAAAACATACTTGCCCTCAAGTATGCTCCAACTCAATCTCTCTTTTTAGATTCTTTTCAACAAAAACAAATGACAAATGCATAGCAACAGATAATTATTGAATACATGGTCTTGGTAGTGACTAAGTGCATGTGTTTCACATCTCTCCTCTCCTCTCCTCTTTCACAATCCATTCGTGAACTGAGAACTGAGCATACAAACTTCAAATATAAAGTATAGAAACACAAGTTGTCCATATGTCCTTCATGTCATTCTGGTTAAACCGTTTCATGTTGGTGTTAATCAAAGGTGACTAGGAGTGTTGTTTCACTTTCATGCATTCACTCTTATGCTTCAAACCACACTAGATGACCCACTTGGCTATAGAAAGGGTAAAGTGAGCTAGATTTGATATTTTCTAGCTCAATGGGTATAAAAGGGGAAGAAAGGATTGCAGTAAGATTTGGAGTGCTTTTACACACTCAGCTTTTCTTTATTTGAATGCTCTTAAACAGGAGCAACCTTTTATTTTATTTTTGCTTTTCTTTTTCTTTTATTTTTCTTTGCTCTTGGTGTACATAGGGCTCATGGTGGATAAACTGAAGTGGGGAGGTTGAGATGTGGCCACCCCAAACGTTTTTGGGTGGCCACGGCTGATATGTGCACTTTGGCGTCTTTTCATGAGGTGGAGAGGTATGAAAGTGGTGAAAGAATAGTTGGATCAAATAGGGGTCATTAGTGTAGTTTCTAAGATAAAATTCCCTGCATGAAAGCTAATTCAGCAATTCACCAAGTGATATCACACCACATGATAGAATCAACATAACATTCATATTTCTACCAAGTGATTCTATAGGCTTTAAGCGCTTGTAGCTTGCTCAATTCATGATTCAACCAAAACATTCACAGACTTAAGAGATGTGGTGCACATGTAAAAAGTCAACAAACAAGACCATATAGTAATAAGATCTAAGAAAGTAGCATGCATTTGTCATAGGATTAAAACATTTCATTTCAAACAGTCGAGATTAAGTCAAAACAAGCTTTTAGGGAAATAACATTCAAGTTTGGGCAAAATTGGCCAAAATGGTGCCAATTTGCATTAAATCACATCTAAACCTACTTTAGGGAATTTCAAAACATAAAGCAGCAAATCCTAATTAAAATACACAAGAAACTACCAAAAACTACATAACAATGTAATGCATGATATGGAAAAGTAAAACGAGCCAAAATTTTGAAAAATTACACAAAAATGCAAGAAATTAACTACATGCCATGCAAAGACGCAATGAAAAGAACAACCAAAATAATACTAAACTAGATGGAAAAGGTGGAACAAAATGACAAAAAGAGAGAGATAGGGTGGTGTATACTGCCCTACCCACCCCAAACTTTAGAATCATGTTGTCCTCAGCATGAAACTATAGCTTAGGGTAGATAGGGAAAGTGTCATGGTTGTTGTGGATACTGATCTGGCATCTGGGAAGGATCTAGAGGAGGAGTTGAGGTAGGAGATGAGCCTGGTAGAGGATGCTGGTAGTAATGCCCCCAGCAGTCATCCTGGGGTGGAGGGTACGTCTCTGGATATCCAGCCATGCCACCCCAAATATTTCCACCCAATTTGGGGTTTCTCGCTTCTTGGCCGTGGTGGTAGTGATACAAGTGGTTGATCTGCTAGTGCATTTGTTGTTTATCCTACCACATGTGTTGCTGGATAAGATGCATGTCACTTTGAGTCTTATAAATACTCTCAAGGTGTGTCTAGATGGTTGTCATGTCATAGGCATTCCCTGAGGACTGCTGTAGCTGGGATGTTCCTTCATCCCTCCTTCTTGTCCTACGTGGCTACCTTTGCCCTTCATCTTCTTGCTCATGCCGTTGCACATTGGATTCAGCTATGTCTACATGTACGATAGTGGATCCCCTAATATATGTCTCTCTTGGGTGTTCTTGCTGCCATTTAAATAATTTCTCCTTCAATCTAAATAGAATTCTCAACATGGATAAAAGTGGCACCGTGTGGTATGGCAGCTCAATCTCAAAATTTGGCACACTAGTTGTAAGATAAATCATCCTTTTGTCCTTCATCTTAATAGTATGTGAGAACATCAGGTAGTTGAGGTCAACAAATTCTGCCTCAATTGCGTCTTGGAACCCAGAGAGATCATATCACAAAGCTAGTCCAATTGAATTCACAAACCCTCCCATAACAAATGGCTTTGTGCTCTTGTAGGGTACATATTTCATATGATCAATCAGTAGCACTCTAAGGTCTAGGTTCTTTTTGAGGTTTGTCATTATCAAGACAAACATATCCTTTTGGGAAATGGAGCCTTGGTTATCATATCTTCCCACAATTGTATTCGCCAAGACCTTCTGCACATAGCAGATCATTGGGTTGCTTATGGCGATGGTTTTTGATCTACCTGCATCATAAACACCATTGTATATTATCATCTTCCAAAAATAGGCATAGTCAAGATCTTCCTCCCTCTCTAACAAGCTGTCATCCATCTTCATTGCCTCTTCAGGACTTGAAGCAAAAATAACATTCAATTCAGTAGATGTGAGGGTGTGCACATTGCCCATCATGGAAAATTTGATTGCATCACAACTCACTTTTGTCCTTTCAAGCATGGTAAATAATTCTCGGGTCAAAGCTACATAAGCTGGCAGGGGTGTGAAAAGAACATCCCATAGCCCTATTGTCTTCAAGCTTTTTTAGACTGCCTCCTTGATCCCTAGATCATCATCATCTTCAGAGAACCATACTTAGTGGCGACAAATTGCCTTGTCATACATTCAGGGTATATGAGATCAACTTTTCTCTACATGTGTCCTCTTCCATAAGACACCCCTATCGGTGCCTTGCCTAAGGTCTTTGCTATATCTGCCTCTAGTTGTGCCAGAACATCATCTCCCTCAGGCACCAGCTCCATTTCTTCCTCCTCACTTTCTTCTTTGTCTTCCTCCATCTTGTATGATTGTGACCCCAAACTAGTGTCAAGGTTATACTAGTGAGTGGATTGCTCTTCATCTTGATGCAATTTCCGCGAGGGTTGCGGCTACACACCACGCTCCGCCGCCGCATGACATGTCGAATGGCGGGATGGGGTGGGCTTAGGAGGTAGCTTGGATGAGGACAGTGCCACTTTAGATCTCTGGCTTCTTTTCACATCCATCGTCTTGACCTCATCTATGATGTTGTCCAAATCGACTCCCTCGGACTCCTCATCTTATTCCTGTTCACCTTCATATGTGGCGTCAGTGATGTGGTGACTATCGGATGAGAAGGAATGTGATCCGCTCACCAATTGCGAACGGCAGACGGATTGGTAGGCAGAAGTCATTGGAAAATGAGAATGGGAGGGCATGGACGAATTGGAGGTGTTTCTGGAACACCGCTTCCCTCCGGTGAGAATGTTAGTCCCCTTGGTGATGGCTTTTCCAATCTTTTTCATGGTGGGTTGTGGAGGTGGAGTTGATTTTTGGATTTTGGTGGAGGGAGTGGTATGGATGTGGATTTGTGTATGGAATGGAAGGATGGTGATGCCTGGATGGTGGAAATGTGATTTGTTATTGATTTGGGCAAAAAATGAAGGGTTTATGAGGTGGTTTTTTGGAGGGGGCTGTTGGGAGGATTGGAGATGGATGTGGAGATGGAGGGGTGATTGAGAGGGAATATGTGGTGGAAATGGTAGGGGGTCGTTGGGGATTGATTTGGGATTGATTGGAGGCCGAATGGAGGAGTTTTTGGGGGTCGATGATGGAGATTGGGGGAGCACAGAGGAGTTGTGTGCTGCCATGTTCAAGTTCTTGAGTTTGAATGTGAAGAAATGAAAGTAGGGGTCGGGTTTGGAGGTTTAAAACATTTTTTTTACTAAACCAGGATAGGCCACGGTCGTGTCGGGTGGCCATGGTCATGGCCAGGGTTGGGTGGCACGGTCGTGGTGGGGGCCACGGTCATGTTGTAAATGAAGAATGTGCCAGTTTGACCCCACCACGGTCGTGACGGGGTGCCACGGTCGTGGCCATTCCACTTCAACACGGCCGTGGCAGGTGGCCATGGTCATGGCCATTCATCCAAAAATGATGTAACTTTGATGAACTTGATGCAATAATTCCCACGACCGTGGTGAGAGCCCATGGTTGTGGCCACGTCTCCTTGACACATCGTGGTAGGTGGCCACAACCGTGGTCGATCTTCCAAAAACTCTACAACTTTGACCAACTTGATGCAATAATTCCCACAGTCATGGCTGGAGGCCACGGTCGTGCTTGACCACATTCTCTACGGCCATGGTCGAGCTCCACGGCTGTTTTGGGGGTGATTCTTCAGTTTTCTAACTTCAAAAACTTGAACTTCATTTTTTTACTTGTTATTTGGCCACAAAGCTATCTTAATGAACATGACTTGCCATATATCTCTTCTCTCTCATGTCAAACACCTGCCATATCATCAAAACTCAAAAGAAAACTATCAATCACAAGTGTGTGTGTGTGTGTTTGTGTAAAAATAAAGCAAAAGTATCAAAAAGGAGGGTTCGAGAATCTCAAACCACGTGGGTTGCTTCCCACTAGTGCTAAATTTATAGCCTTCAGGTAGGCTTGCTACTTTCTTTACTTCTTTGGAATCTTCAAAGCATCTTTTTAGTAGATTTCCTTTTCATCTGTTTCCAAGCACATTTCCTCATCGGGTGATTGTTCCTCCACAAGCATAATGATATCAAAACTTTGATTGCCCTTGTCTGAGCATACTTCAACAATCGGTTTCAATCTTTTCCCATTGACGACAAACTCTCTCGCACCTTCTTTCTCACATATGACAAGTGCTCTGGATGGGTATACTTTCTTGACAAGATAAGTTCCATCCCATCGAGATCGGATTTTTTTGGGAAAGAACTTCATTCTTGAATTGTACAGCCATACCCATTTGTCAGGCTCAAATTCTTTCTTCCTAATCATCTTATCATGGAGGAACTTCATTCTCTCCTTGTAGCTCTTTGACACCTTATACGCCTCACGGCGCATTTCCTCTAGCTCATTGAGTTGAAACTTCCTCTTTATTCTGACGATTTCACCATCAAGGTCCATGGCCTTCAAGGCCCATAACGCCTTATGTTGCATTTCCACTGGTAAATGGCATCTTTTGCCACAGATGAGCTTGAAGGGTGTGGTGCCAATCGGGGCTTTGTAAGAAGTCTGGTATGGACATAAAGCTTCATTGAGGTGGAGTGACCAATCCTTATGGTCCGGTCTCACCGTTTTCTCCAAAATGAGCTTTATCTCCCAATTGGCTAGCTCAACTTGGCAACTTGTTTGAGGATGATATGGAGTGGCTACTTGATGGTTTACTCCATGTTTATTGAGAAATACCTCAAAGGTGTGGTGGATGATGTGGCTTCCCCTATCACTAATCATGGCTCTTGGGATGCCAAAATGACTGAAGATGTTTGATTTCACAAAATCACAAAACCACCTTGTGGTCATTTGTCTGGATTGCTATAGCCTCTATCCATTTCGAAACATAGTCCATGGCAACCAAGATGTAGATTTATCCAAAGGAAGGAGGGAAAGGACCCATGAAATCGATTCCCCATACATCAAATACATATACCACAAGGATGGGTGACACAGGCATCATGTCTCTTTTGGGGATATTTCCCACCTTTTGGCATTTCAAACAACTTTTGCAAAACTCATGTGAATCTTTGAACAATGATGGCCAATAAAAACCACACTGAAGAACCTTGGCAGCTATGTGCTTTCCTCCAAAGTGACCTCCACATATGCTAGAATGGCACATGGAGAGGATGTCTCGTTGTTCTATTTCTGGCACACATCTTCTTATGAGCTGATCGGGGCAATATTTAAAGAGGTGAGGGTCATCCCATGCATAATTTTTTACCATGGAAAACTGTCTTTTGCTTTCTTCCCTTGTCCATGTACTAGGTATTCTTCCACTAGCTAAGAAATTAGCTATGTGTTGATACTAGGGCCCTTGACAGGATGAAAGGAGAAAGAGTTGTTCATGCGGCATTGTTTCCTTGATTAGATTTGTTTCATCAAAGTGGTAATCAATTAGGGAGAGGTGATCAACAACACCATTTTCTACGCCATTCTTGTCCACAATCTCTATGTCAAACTCTTGCAGCAATAGAATCCATCTGATTAACCTCAGTTTTGAATCATTCTTAGATATAAGATACTTGAGTGCAGCATGGTCTATATAAATCACTACTTTATTTTGCAAAAGATATGAGCGGAATTTGTCAAGTGCGAAGATGACAACAAGTAACTCTTTTTCAGTAGTTGTGTAATTCCTTTATGCTTCATCTAAAATCTTGCTCACATAATAGATGGCATGAGGAATCCGGCAAACTCTTTGGCCCAACACAGCCCCCACTACCATGTCATATGCATCAGTCATAATCTCGAACGGCAAAGAGAAATCAGGGGGCTGCATGATCGGATCAGAAACGAGTCTTTCCTTTAAGTGATTGAAAGCTTCAACACACTTCTCATCAAACTAAAACTCAACATCCTTTTCAAGTAAGTGACACAGAGGTCTTGAGATTTTACTAAATCCTTGATTAAGCGGCGATAGAAACTGACATGTCCCAAGAAAGACCAGCCATGTCTTATGGTGGAAGGAATGGAGAGAGTAGAAATGAGGCCCACTTTGGCCTTGTCAACTTCAATCCCATCTTTGGAAACTCGGTGACCCAAAACTAAGCCTTCAGGTACCATGAAGTGACTATTTTCCCAGGATAGAACTAGGCAGAATTTCACACACCTCTCAAGAACGGCAGCCAAATGTAACAAGCATTCATCAAATGTCTTACCAAAAATTGAGAAATCGTCCATGAACACTTCCAAAGATAAATCAAGCATATCCGCAAAGATCGAAGTCACACACCTCAGAAAAGTAGGAGCATTGCACAACCCAAATGGCATTCTCCGATAGGAAAAGGTGCCAGTCGGGCAATTGAATGGCATCTTCTTGATCTGTAGGATGCATGTTGATTTGAAAGTATCCAAAATATCCAACAAGAAAGAAATAGAAACTTTGTCCAGCTAGTCTCTCTAGAATTTGATCAAGAAATGGGAGGGGATAATGGCTCTTCTTAGTCTTCACATTGAGCTTCCAATAATCAACACACATTCTCCATTTGGATTGTTCTCTTACCGATATTAGCTCACCATCTTCATTCTCAGCAACATTGATCCCACCCTTCTTGGGTACAACTTGGATGGGGCTCACCCATGTACTATTAGAAATAGGATAGATTATACCAGCATCAAGCAATTTCACCACTTCTTGGGTCACCACTTCTTTTAACTTTGGATTCAACCGCCTTTGCATTTGGCGGGTCTGTTTTGCATCTTCCTCTAGATAGATTCTATGCACATAGATGGAGGGTTCAATACCTCTTAAATAAGCTATAGACCATCCATTGGCTTGGATGTTCTTCTTAAAAACTTTCATCAACGCTTCTTCTTGTTCCAATGAGAGAATGGAAGAAATGATCACCGGGAGGGTGTCATTTGCCCCTAGAAAAGCATACTTCAAACCTTCAGGAAGTGATTTCAGCTCAAGAGTGGGAGGTTCTTCAAGAGAGTTCTTCAATGGATCAGAGATACAAAGGAGGTCTTCACTTGCACCCACCAAGGCTAGCTCATTCTCTTCATCATATTTCTCATCATCATTGGGAAACTCAACTATCGGTTCTAAACCTCTACCTTGAGTGGCAGTTTGAATCCACGTAGGTAAGCACTCCTCCACAATCTCATCTAGGCACCCAATGAGATAACAGTCTTCTTCAGTCGCCCCTATCACCTCTGTCGTGGCTGAAGACTTGAAGATGTTCAACCTAATCTTCATGTCATGAATGTCACATACATCGTACCGGTCCTCACATGGATGACCGCATCAGCTGTGGCTAGGAAGGGTCTCCCCAAGATGTTTCTCCATACCCAAGATAATGAAATCAGTAGGAAAGAAAGCATATGTCCCGTCATCAAGTCTCACAAGAACGTCATCAACAGGTCGTCTAGGTGTCTTTACCGATCTATTAGCCAACTGTAAAGTGTAATGGACTGGATTCAACTTCCCCATATGTAGCTCTACAAACACATCATACGGCATGAGGTTGACACTAGAGCCCAAGTGTAGGAGACCTTGGTCTATGCGGTGTGCCCCAAAGTAGCATGATATGATAGGAGCACTGAGATCCTTTCTTTTTCTCAGAATGGTGTGCTGCAGAACTAAGCTCACTTCCTCGGTGAGTTTCACTTTGTTTGGGGTTCTTCCCGTAGTCTTTCTCTTGAATGGGCAGAGATCCTTCAAGAACTTAGCATAAGAAAGAATTTTCTTAACTGCATCAAGAAAAGGAATGTTGATTTTCACTTGTTTGAAGGTTTCAAGAATATCTTCAGTGTGTTTCTTCCTTCTCTTTTCAACAGACGACTCCTTAAGAGCTTTAGGAAACGGAGGAAGTTGGGACCCCAAATGGTCCATATCAACAGTATCATCAACAAGAATCACAGTATCATCACTCTATCAACACTCAGTATCACACTATCAATACTCGGTATCACAGTATCAACCCTGCCTCTTGTTGTAGTATCCTCAACCTGTATCTCAGTATCAATCTATCCTGTCTCAGTATCACCTCTGTCAACAACAATAGTATCATGGGGGCCCTCCAAAGTCCAGCCACTCCTCAATGTAGTCGGTGGCTTCACATGCTCATGGGTAGTAGAAGAAGAGGCTTGTGGAGGTGATTGTGGCTGTTGGGGTGGTGGATGTCTTTGGTGGGGTGAATTTGGGTTTTGGAGGATGAATTATGGTTGTGGTTGTTGTTATTGTGGATGGGGGTGGCATTGCGGAGGTTGTTGTTGGTATGTATGAGGTGGAGGTGGAGCATATTGATAGTGAAGAGGTGCTTGAGGAGGTGGCAGAACATAGGGACTCGACGAGGCTTGATATGATGGAGGAACATAAGCACTTGGAGTGTTCCCTAAGAAGACACCATCATTGTTCGGATTGGGCATCGGTTGAGATGGGAGTCTTTCTTCTTCCCTCCTGGTAAGAGAGAGAGATCTGATCCAATCTTTACTCAAGGTGGTGGATAGACTACCCATGTGAGTTCACATCCTTTTTCACTTCATCCAAACTTCTTAACCTTCCGAGCACTTCCTCTTCAAACTTTGAGTTGTAGCATGGCCTCGGTTGTCCTTGCCCTTGTCCATCCTCATTTGGTTGTTTCCAAGAAAAGTTCAGATGGTTTCTCCACTCAGGAGTGTAGGAGTCGGACATTGGGCCTTGATTGTTGCGGCCAACAAATAAGTGTAGAGCATTAACTTCCCCATCCACCGATTTGATTGCCATGGTGGGCTGGCTAGAAGAGCCACCGGCTTGACTCTTCATCATGTCGGCCATCATCTTCATCATGTCGGGGTTGGTAGCATTGTGGGTAGGAGTCACGGAGGAAGGTGGAGGGATGTAGCTTCGACCACATTTCTCCCCT
Organism: Alisma plantago-aquatica; assembly: GCA_963693085.1. Classification (NCBI taxonomy): domain Eukaryota; kingdom Viridiplantae; phylum Streptophyta; class Magnoliopsida; order Alismatales; family Alismataceae; genus Alisma; species Alisma plantago-aquatica. The sequence continues at coordinate 826,795,346 of OY856412.1, forward strand.
TTTGTGGAGACACGATGGTGTTAGTTTTCAGCTAGATTTTCAAACAAAGGCCATGATTCTTCGGGAGGCTTTGCCATGAAAGTACCTCCACAGGAGGAGTCGACATTGTTTTGACTTTGCTCTTCAAGCCTGGTGTAGAATGCTTGAACGAGCTACCACAAAGGCACTTCATGGTGAGGGCAGTCATGGAGTATCTTTTGGAACCTCTCCCATGCCTCGTGGAAGGGTTCATTTTCCTTTTGAGCAAAAGAAGTAATGCATCTCCTCATGTAGGACAACTTTGCAACTGGAAATAACTTCTTGAGGAACTCATTTTTAACTTCATTCCAAGTAACAAGATCTGGCTTTGACACATACCACTCTTTGTCTTTCTCTTTTAGGGAGAAAGTAAAGAGTGTCCTCCTGATTGAGTCGTCAGTGGCAGTGGGAGTGCAGAAGGTAGAGCACATCTTAAGGAACACGTCGATGTGGTGATAGGGATTCTCATTCTCCATTCCAAAGTAAGTGGGAAGGAGTCCAAGGAGTGCAGGCGGGATGGAGAACTGTTGACCTGGCATTTGGTCAACCAAGGTGGCGATGGGGGAGTTATAGTTCCCCTGGGTGAAGTATTCATGGAGTGGGCAGTGCTGTGGTGGAGGTGGTTAAGCATCCGAGTATAGGTTGTTGTCAGCTATCTCAGCCTCTCAGTGTTGATTGCGGTGAGCTTCAAGCCTCCTTCTACCAATCTCAGGGTCTTACAACACCAAGTCAGTACAAGTAGAACGTGTGTGGTGCATGCACAATTGTCACCTACACAATACACAAATAAGCAACAAGCAACCAAGTTATTAAGACAAGATACAAAAGTAACACAAATAATAACAAATAGAAATGGTGAGGGAAAAAGGAAAGGCTAAGCTACACTAACTAGCTAGGCCAAGCGCCTCTATCCCCAAAAATGGCACCAGAAAGCTTGGTGTGATTCCGCTAGAGGTGTACACACTATCCAACAAAGGCAGCTAGATGCACTACATGAGGTCAGAATGCATGTGTGGGATTCACTTTCAAATTTATATTGGCCCTAGAAAAGTCGATAACAGAACTAAACAGCTCGCCCGCAAGCGTACGAGGTATTGTTGTAGTATAGGTGACTGGCAAGATAGGGGTCGGTCCACAGGGATAAAGGGGGCACTAGAGCTAGGGTTTAGTGTAACTATGTTCCTAATGCGGAGTTTAGAGTTTGAGGGTTTTGAAAAGGTTTGTTTGTTGATTATGCTAATTGACCAAGTAAGAAAGGCAAGATGGAAAATAAGTTATGACAAAGCTAGGTTACTCCAAGCAAGATGAATCTAAGTAACTAGACTAAGCAATTAACCAATCGAGAGAAAGACGAACTACTCTACTCTAGCAAGGAAAGAAACAATTAAGAAGCTAAACTAAATGCTAACCAGAGAAAGAACCTAAATTAACACTGATGAGCAAGGTTGGGAAATTAACTAGATTAATCAAAAGTAACTAAACTAAACTAGCATGAACTAACAAGCAAAAGTAATTTGGGTTTTAAGCAAGAAGATTAGGGTAGGTGGTCTGTTTGGGGGATGTGGATTGATATTAGTTGGGGGGATTCAACATAGCAAGCAACTATCATAATTCTATCTAGATTACCTAACCAAACAACAAGGCAAGAGCTAGTAGAATATACACTATACTACTAGTTGGGTAACTAGGGTTAGGTGTAATTCTAGTAGGTCTTTGCCAAGTCTAGGTTTCTAGGGTAAGTGGTATTAGGTCAATTGCGGGTTGAGGGTAGAGATGGGAGTAGAGATGAGTAGATTTGACCTCATGCCAATAGCCATTCTAGCCTTTAGAAATCCCTAGGAAATTGCAATAATCACACTTATACTAGCTACTCAGATCTCAAACTCATTTGTAGAAGGAGGGATGTGTATGCAGAAACAAAGGGATCTAGGTAGGGATCCACTAATTGGACCTAGGAGCCAATCCTAACATTGCCACATACAATCCAATTCCTCCTAGAAGCTAAGTGTCATCAAACATCTCAAAGCAAGCATTCCATGTTATAAGAACAAACCACATGCAATAAAATAGGAAATGAGATAGAAGCAAGAGGCAATCATCATAGATAAAAATTAAGTTCATTACAAGCTATTTTTTTCCCAACATGGTATCAAAGTCACATTTAAACCCCAAACATCCCGCCACTAGGGGATTAGCTAGACATGATCAAAGAAACAACAAAATAAAGGGTTGAAGAGGAAGAAACTCCATGATGCTTGGTGTAGAAGCCTCCTTCTTCACCTCCTAGCTGTTGTGATTGACCTCCCTCCTCCAAGGGTGTAGGGGAGCATGAAAATATGGGGGGTTATTGATGAAAACCTAGAAAACTAGATTTCCAAGGTGGAATGAGGGTGGAAATGGTTTATGGTGAGCTAAAATGCAAAGGGATTACACTAGGAGCTCAACGAAGGATAGTGGAGGCTTAGAACAGTTGTGTAGAGTCCAACCTCTATGCCCCAGCCGCCACCTATGTATATATAGGTGGTGGGGAGGCACTAGGGTAAGAAGGGATAGTTTAGGAAAAATAGTGTAAAAGTTTGGTAGAGTTGGCGGGTCACCACGGCCGTGTTGGTGTGCCAAGGCCGTGGTGAGGGTAGTATAGGATGGCCGTGGGGTAGGAATACGGTCGTGGTATGGAGATGGGAGTAATATGCTAAGTATGGTGGTGACTACGGCAGTGGTAGAGTGCCACAGTCGTGGTGAGTGAGTGGCACCACGGCCGTGTTGGATAACACAATCATTTTGGAGGAGGGGGTTGTGATTGTGGGGTAGCAGCACGGTCATTGTGATCTTCATCAGCCACAGTTGTGGTAGGTGGCCACGGCCGTGGGATCTTGGGGAAAAACATTGTTGAAAATTGGTTCTTGGTCATTAATTTGCACGACTGTGGGTGGTGCCCATGGTCATTTTTCACTCTTCTGACCACGACCATGAGGATGACCACGAACATGGTGTCTTCAATGGCCATGGTCGTGGAAGGTGGCCACGGCCGTGGGATTATGTGGGAAAACCTTGTTGAGTTTGGCATCTCTTTGCTAAGAAACACACAACTATGGGGTTGTGCCCACGGCCATGGCGAGGCTTGCATCACTTGATTACACTTCAAACTTCATCATTCTTGGATGTCTTTGTTTGGTGACGACTCTTGGCCATTGGTGGTAGGTTGAGGGAGATTTTGGGGCCTTCTTTGGGTCCCTCCATGAGTGGGGGAACCCTAGAACTCCTTCGTTCTCTCTCATCCATCTAAGCATGGTCCAAGTACCTAAAAATAGTGCAAAGAACATCCATAAGCGTATTTGTAATGATAAGCATATTAGGGGAAAAAGCTTGTAATCTAACATGTTTAGATGTGATTTAAGTACAAAATGGCACAGGATGGAGCCCTAAAATAGGGCTACGTCGTCTACCCATGACCAAAAAGGGATATGATGTTGCATGGGTTATAATGGATCGTCTCACAAAATTAGCCCACTTTCTTCCTATGAAAACTACTGTGAAAGTATTCAGTCTTACCAACCTCTATATACGGGAGATAGTACGTCTTCATGGAGTTCCAAAGTCCATTGTCTCAGAGAAGGACCCATATTTCGCTTCAAATCAATGGAAGCAAGTTCAAGAGGAACTTGGCACAAATTTGAACCTCAAGACATCATACCATCCGTAGATAGACGGGTAGTCTGAACATACAATACAAATTATGGAGGGTCTTCCATGAATTTGTGTTATTGTATGGGAAGTCTCATGGGACCATTATCTACCCTTAGCTAAGTTTTCATATAATAATAGCGATCAGGATAGTATTGGGATGCCTTGATATTAAGTCCTCTATGGCAGACCTTGTCGATCTTCATTACACTGGGATGACGTTGTTGAGCACACCCTGATGAAATCTGAGCAGGTGCATCTATATATAGACAAAGTTGCATTAATTAGGTAGAGAATGAAGCAGGCACGTGATAGGTAGAATTCTTATGCAGATGCTCATCGGAAGGAACGTCAATTCAAGGAAGTTGACCATGTTTTTATGATAATCATGCATGTATTATCTTTGTCCAAGAACAAGGGGAATCATTGTCCTATCTTTGTTGGAGCCTTTGAGAGCATGGAAAGGGTTAGTAAATGTGCTTACTGACTTTTTCTACTGCCTCCGTATAGTGCAATGCACAATGTCTTTCATGTGCCTAATTTTAATCCTTATGTCGAAGACTCCAGTCACATTCTGAATCATGATCCCCTAGAGATAAAAGATGATCGATCTTATGTTGAATCCCCAGTCAAAATCCTTGACTTAAAGAAAAAGGATCTTTGTAGTAATCGGCACATATATATGGTGAAAGTTCTCTGAATCCACCATGATTAGACTAACGCCACCTGGGAGCTCAACTCTGAGATTGAGGAGATGTATCCACATCTTTTCCAGGATGCTTGAATTTTGAGGACAAAATTCTTAAAAAGGAGGGGAAAATGTGACAAAGTGAGTTTTTATTTTATTTTTCTCTCTCTTACAAATTCATTATAAATAGGTTCTCAATTTTTTGATAAAATCACCCTGAATTATATCCATCACTAGTTTGACAAAAAGAGTCACCAATTTCATAAAAATACAAACCCTAATCTCCTATGAATGTATTAGGGTCCATGGTCAATTTTTATAATCAACATGTGAGTTGACCCTCAAATTTGTATTACTATCAAATGACATCATAATGAAGCTTCATTTAAAATTTCACTTTAATTGGAGAAATTGTTTGGAAGATATAAACTTTTGAAATTATGTTCATTATTTCAATCATTTAACCCTATGACCTAAGTTTCAGGTGTATTCAATCAAATATATGACATATTGATGTCACACATCCTAGGGCGGACCCCTTTTATTGGGCCTTCAATTGTAGTCAATCGATAGGCCACTCACACATCGAAAGGAGATATGATGGTAAGGAACTTATCTCTTGCCTCCCACATATCTTGCCCCAACTACAAACAACTAGTCCACCTAACCTCGGCCACTCATCCCTATCCCAACTAGGATCCCACCCATTCTGTGAGATATCTCTCTCCCACTCACTAAAAGGAACCCAACAACCCCTTCCACAATGATGCATGCCCACAGAATAGGGATAATTGGTTCCCTTATCCCAACACTTCTCACCTAGTAGCGGTGCCTAGTTTAGGGATTCTTCACCATCATCCCCTCATGCATATTTAAGGCATCCCACATCACCAACACCTTCCTTTGTTTGTTCTCTAACTTCAATTGCAATGAAGATCACTCCATCAACCCTAACCCAAACAACCTCATCTCGCCTGACCCAGAGTGCCCCCTCGCTCCTGAGACCTCATCCTTCCAATCAACCAAGGTCAAAGTCTAGGGTACCTCAGCAAAGAGAGTGACACTCTCAAAAAAATCTATGATGGTATCAAGGTCGGGGTCGACAACCAAGCTCCAAAGCTTCTTTTCTAACAAGGTCAGGGCCTCCTCGCACTTCAGGAAGTGATCAAAGCATCACTAATGTTACACAGAGACTCTCGATTCCTCAATCCAACCAGAGGGGAGGTAACTCCCTCATTTCTACTTCATGCTTCAATCACTTGTTTCGATCAAAACTAGGACCATAGTCCACCTCCATGGACTATTGAACTCGCCATGACCTCACGAGCGGAACTCAGCCCTAAAAGTGTAAACACCAACCACCTCCTACCTACCTCAACCATTACACCCTTCAATCTTTGTATGCTACTGCCATGGCGCAAAAATTAGGAAAATCGAGCAAATAAAACCCCTAAACTGGCCACACCATGTTCTGATTAATAATCACATTCCCAATGGATTTTAGGTTCTTTTGAACCCCGCTAGACCCTCTCAGCTAAAGGCTGGATCATGGGTTAGGATGAAGATCCCCGAAATCGATCCCTCCTCTGATATGTGAGGCCCAACCGAAAATCCTTTTTTTTCTTTTTAGCCTCTAGCCTTTTTATTAACAATAAATAGATATTTTAACAAAAAAAAACACCATAAAATACATATGTTCTAATAAAAATTAGTAGAACCTATATAAATTATCACATGTACCTAAATCCAATCTTAGAATTGGTACAGCCTTATATGACTTTGATTAATATCCTTTCTATTAATTAACTAATAGAAAATGAGTATGAAAATAAATTTTAGTATTCTTGAAACTCAGATACATACAAATATAACTCTGAGTCCTTAGACTCAAAATCCTAAGTTATTGGTGAATAATATACTCACCCCCCTAATACTACTTAAATGACCCATGTGTCTCTCTTTCAATGATGGTGATAAAGGATACCCAATCATTCGATACAAGTGGTCCACTCTCAAAACCCTGAAATGAGAATTCTCCCTCTAAATACCCTCATCTCACCCAAAGGTAAGAGATGATAATCCTAAGTGAGTCAAACCCTAACAACAAGTGTTGTGAACAAATAATGAAAGTACGTCTTTATTTTCCTTTCAGAGTGATCTATCTGTTGTTTCTCTAGACCCTTGGTATTCCAGATCTGATATAATAGGTGCGTGGGTTTTATAATTATAAGACTAGTTTTCATGGAAGCATAAGATATGGAATACCATGTAAGCTATATTTGTTTGTAAGTTCTTGGATGCATATTAGTAGTATATTCTTCACCAAAACATAAAGAACATAAATGAATAGATGGTTTGTAGCTATTGAAGTGAGATAACTATTTATCCCTCTACTAAATACTAAGGTAAACACATCCCCATAGCCCTAGGGGCGGGGACCGCCATAGCCTAAGAGGTGGGAAGGGCCCAATATATATGTAAGATAAGTTGTTGACCCACTTAGTACTACAACCTCATCTGAAGACATGTATAAAAAAATGATTTATCTGATTCTAGACTTAAATAATGTTTTCTTTTACTTTATTTCTTCAAATATTTCATTATGCAAGGTACGATACAAGTATTTCATGATGTACACCACTTTTTTTATTCTTCTATTTCACGTATTTTTAGGTGCAAAGAACAAGTAATGCACATCAAAGTACCAGAAGACATGTAATAAAGTTCCCTTGGAGGATATTAGCTAGATGGATCTTCATATCTATTTTATTATAATTATTTGCATTTCTTTTCCTTCTAGATGATGTATAGGATCTTATGTCCCATTTACTTTTCATTTCCTAGAACTAGTCTTTCTTTCCATTGAATAATGTAATCATGACTATTTACCTCTATGTATGATGGTGTTGTGTTGCATTTCATATGATGTTTTGTGAACACGATGTGGCTTCCATATATTCTAGATGACAATCACAATCCCATATATTTTCCCTCTTGACATCTTATAGATATGAGTGCAGGCATATCTAGGGAATGTCATCATGGAAAGTATATAGGAGTTGGGGTCGTCACACTATGATATGAGTCATTCATAGGGACTGGTCAACCCATGGATCGTGACAGGTCACATGGTGTTATTTCATTCTAATTTGTCTACTTCCTATTTTATACCTGGGTGAGATACATTTTTTTATCACTATAGAGGTGTAGATTTTTGTTCTTTCCCTATTACTTGCAGATCTGTTATCCTTGGATTAGAAACCTTGTTGGTTGGTTCCACTGAGTAATGGGAGGTGTATCCATCATGCATTCTATCTTTCTTATGATGTAAAATTCAAATGGACCTTATACCACTTGATATGCATAGATTTAATGTGATCCTTGGAATGGATACCTTGGAGAAGTAGCAGGTGGTATTGAACTGTAGTTCTATGGTGGAGACATTCTTTGATGGTTATGTCTCGTCGATCTTCTAAGGAGATAGGAAGATTCTCCTAACATAATTGGTGTCAGTAATGATGACAAAGAGGATGAGGAGGTAGGGGTGTGAAGCTTTCTTGGCACATATAGTGGATATCAAGGTGAAGAGTCCTAGTATCCAGGAGGTGGCCATTGTCCAAGAGTTTGAAGATGTGTATCCCGAAAAGTTTCCCGATGTTCCCCACCTTGAGAGATTGACTTTGAGATCAGTCTGGTTCCCAACACACATCTGATAGCATAAACACCATACATGATGGCACCAACTGAGATGCAGGAGTTGAAGAAGCATTTGTAGGAGTTGCTAGAGAAGAGATTTATTAGACTGAGCTCTTCCCTTTGAGGTGCTTCCATGTTGTTTGTCAAGAATAAAGACGGGTCTATGAGGTTGCACATCGATTACCAACAATTTAATAAGGTGACAATCGAGAACAAGTATCGTTGTGGAGGATAGACGATCTATTTGATCAGTTGAGAGGTGTTGTAGTGTTCTCTAAGATAAATCTGAGATCAAGATACGATCAATTGGGGATCAAGGTGAATGACATACCCAAGTCATTTAGTACTAGGTATGGTCACTATGAGTTCATGGTTATGCCATTTTGGTTGAACAATGCACCAACAATGTTTATGGATCTGATGAACATGGCGTTCTAGACTTTTCTTGACAAGTTCATAGTTTAGTTCATAAATGACATCTTGATATACTCCAGAGACATCCAACAACATGAATAACATTTATGGTAGGTGTTGACTTTGTTGAGGCTTCCAAGTTGTATGCCAAGTTCAGCAAGTGTGAGTTCTGGCTGAAGGAGGTGTCTTTCCTTAGATACATGATATATGATAAAGGTGTTTTTGTGGATCCTAAGAAGGTTCATTTGGTGTTAGAGTGGGAGTATCCTATGACACTAATGAAGGTTTATAGTTTCCTAGGTCTGGGAGGCTATTATGGGAGGTTTATCAAGAACTTCAACGCTATGGTGTTACACATAACAAAGTTGACAAGGAAAGGTGTTTGTCTAGGATGAAGAGTGTTAGTGTTATTTCTAGCTGTTGAAGGAGAAACTGACTAGTGCACCAGTATTGGTCCTTCCAGAATGAGGGAACGGTTATATCATCTTATATGATGCATCAAAGAATGGTTTAGGTTGTGTGTTGATGTAGGATAAAAATGTGAGACCTTTTGCTTCTTAGCAACTTAAGAAACATGAGGAGAGATACCATACACATGATCTAGAGATTGTAGTTGTGGTCCATGCATTGAAAATTTGGAGACACTACCTTTATGGTGAGGAGTGTTAAATATTCACCGATCACAAGAACCTACAATACATCTTCTCAAATCAAGAGTTGAATATGCTATGGCAACGTTGGATGAAGTTTATCAAAGATTATTATTGAACCATATACTACCATCCAGGGAATGTGAGCATGGTGGCATATTCTTTGAGCATGAGGTATTCTTTGTCATCATCTACTGGTAAGACACAATCATGTACATTGGTGTGCCTCAAGTGGGATATGTTGGTGACATTGTGTCAAATAAATGTAAAGATGGATGTATCCTTGTTGGCAGACTTGTTGTCTCAGTTATAGGTGAAGCCTATGATGAGGTAGTAGATTAGATATGCACAACATGATGATATTGTGATACAGTAGATCCCAATAGAGTTTGGCAACGAGAAGTATGATAGATTTTCACGAGTTAGAGGATGGGACAGTGTGTTACTACGGTAGGGTAGTAGTTCATGATGTTGATAATCTGAGAAAGTTGGTTCTTAAAGGTGCTCACTCTTCAATGTATGCCATGCATCCAGGTAGAGCCAAAATGTACCATAATTTGAAAGATTTATATTGGTGGCTTGGTCTGAGGTATGACGTAGTTGAGTTCATGGCAAAGTGTCTGGTGTAGTCAAGGCCGAGCATCAGAAACCTGCATGGATTTTACAATTATTGGATATATCGTAGTGGAAATGGGATCATATCATGATGTACTTTGTGGTTGGTCTCCCTAGGTCAGCAAAAGGTCATGATTCCATCTGGGTAATAGTGGATAGGTTGACCAAGTTAGCACATTCCCCCCATGAAGATGATGTATATGATAGAGAATCTAACATAGATAAATGTTGATGAGATAGTTTGTTTGCATGGTATTCCAGTGATGATAGTATCTAATACACAGTTGAGGTTTAGCACATCATTTCACCCGTAAATAGATGGTTATTCTGAGAGGACGATACTGATACTGGATGATCTATTAAGAGTTTGTATTCTACAATTTTGGGTAGTTGGTATGTACACCTCAGTTTGATAGAGTCTGCTTACAACAACAACTATCAAAGGAGTATCAATATGGCACCTTATGAGTCTTTGTATGGGAGACTTTGTAGATCTCCATTGTGTTGGTATGAAATGGGTGAGTATCAACTGTTAGGGTATGATCTTGTATAGATCCCAGGATAGGAAGAATTCTTATGTGGATAATCATCACAGGATGTTGGAGTTCCAAGTGGGAGATAAAGTGGTTCTTGAAGTCTCTCAATGAAAGGCGTGATGAGGTTTGGGAATAAGGGTAAATTACCTCCCAGGGATATGGGACCTTACCCATATACTAGGGTAAGTTACATTCTCACTATGTAGCAATCAATGGGCTTTCTTTAGTTATGTTTTGTAGCAGTCCAAGGTATTTTATGCAATTCTTGTACCCAAATCTTTTGGATAGTGAGAATGTTGGCTCTTTCATGCACCCTTTTGAATGATGGTTTTCCCCATGTCTTGGTTCTTTTTTCTCTCTCTAAGTGTTGGAGTTTTTGGATGAATGCTATGTTTTTAAACTTTGGTTTTTCCATCATGACATGGTTTGGTTATCCCTACTCTTTGATGATCATATTCTATGGTTTTGGATGATGATTTCCTTGATGTACTACACTCTTGAGGTATCAATTTTATGTTGATAACTCATCTATATTGGTCATGTTTTGAATGGTGGTTTTCTCTCCATTGATGATTTTGTGATGTGGTCCAAGTGGTCAAAGTCTTGGTGATGGTTCTTGATTGATGAGATGGTTTGTTTAGAGAGTTCGCATAGATGACTCCTTGTTCTTCGATCGATGATACAGTTGTATTTGTTCTATTTAGTCAGATGACCTAGTTTTCCCTTTGATCTAAGTGTGTTGTTGTCCTGTTCAATCTAGGTAGGATGTTTGTGTTTCTCTTTGTTTGAAGGTGTCTTGTGTTTCCCTTTGTTCAAAGGGGTGATGGTTGTGTCTTCAGTCATTTGCTTTGGGTATGGTCTTTGACCATAAAGTCATGTTCTTTTCTATTACATGGTTTTGTGACGTAACATCCACTTCGGTCGATAATAATCCCTGGACACATGGTTGCCTTGTATTGTTATCTAGTGATGATAATGGTTGACCTAATTCTTTCCAAGAATATGGTATATGATGATAATGAGGGTGTATCTATAATTGCCACTTTGGAAACCCTAATCAGTTATCTGTGAGAAACCCTAACCCTAATTTTTGAGTACATGGTTCTTAATGTTTAAATGCTTGAATGATTAGCATGTATTGAAGTATTTCCTCTCCCCTACTTGGGTAACCCTTATGTTGTAGGTTGAATGAACATCACAACTAGTGATTGCTATGATATTTCTTATGTGACAAAGGGTGATTATTATAAGGCTTGATGAGGCATGGTGAGATAATGATGTTCCCATCAAGTACATGAATAGTATGAATTGTTTGATAACCTTAATGATATCTTTGTGCCTAACATGAGGTGACGTCCTCTGATGATGTGATTAGGGATGGTTGTCCCATAGTGATGTGATGATGGTGATGGACTTATTTGATACCAAAAGAGTATCATCTGGTAATGTGATCAACTTTATGCTTAATACATTTTATATCTTACGGAGTTGAATATACCCTTATCTTTGTAGAATTTGTTTAGGGTTTATATGTACAATTTGATTGATGCATTTAAAGATACCCAATTGGAAATAACTAATCAAGTGAAACCCTAATCATGTAGTTGCCCTGAGACATAGATCCATCTTCTGCGTCGGTACTTGCTGGATGGTGAAATGAGTAATTCCTAGGGAAACACAGAGAACATATTGTTGAATATGTGTGGATGCAATTTGAGGATATATCCCTACATCTATAATTATAGGTTATGGAGGGTGATTGTTTTCATTCCTTGGTAGGAGAATAGTAGCGGTCATATCTCAGTATATGATGTCATAGAGGACAACTATGGTAGTTCCTCAGATGATTGGGCTTGTATACCCTATTTACTAATGTCATGCCTATATACCAAGGAGGACTAGGATGTTTTGCAGTTGGACTCTATATGTCACTATGGCAGACTCAGAATGGTCAAGGGCATGGGAAATCATAGGAGTCAGGTTCTCCTAGATCTTGTATGGTATTTATTTTAACTTAGCAGTGGTCAGTTGGAGTATGACTGGTAAACCTCATCTCCACAGGGCATAATAAAATATGTAATACAACCGTGTAGTGTATTTTCTTAGGGTTAAACATGATTCACATTAGATGACCCTTTTCTTTGTTTCTTATATTGTTTAGTTGATAATAGTTATACATGTTCTTAATATTCCTTCTAAAAATATATGATGTTATACTTATCAGTTTCTCACTTCTTAATCTACTAAATCTTTTTAATTAGTTTTACTTATTTATTTAGCTGAATCTTCTCATAATTCTTAATCTCTTATAATCTATCTATGTTTAGAATAGTTGTTGGCAGAGAGTCATATCTCTCGCTAGGACATTGGTCTCACCCCATGGGTTTCTATATCTTTTACATGGTCATGCTCGACATGGTACAAATTACGCGGTAGAGGAAGAGAAGCAAGCAGATCAATAGATGTTGAAGGTTGGATATGTTGCTAGTGTTTTGTAGTAGAGTCCTATGTGTCATCCCTATACTCTCAGGTTAGGGATTTTTGTATATGTTGTACATCGACACAAGGTTTTTGGCAGTATGCCATGGTTGTACATGTATGGCTTGTATACATATGTGAACATGTTATCCTTGTAACAGGTGTCTTGTTGTGGCATGATGGCCACTTTATAGTGATGTGTGTACCTTTATGGCACAATATGGGGTACATGTGGCACAATTTGTAAACTCTGATGTTTATGCTTCCTCTTGAGATGGCTATATCATATCAATTTTAATTTTCCCTATTTTGTCATAATGTGGTTGTTAGTTGATAATTCCACGCTTTATTTTGAGTAATCTCGCTTTGGTGTGATTGATGTATCACAGTTAACGTTAATAACATAAATAGAAAAAGATTAAAATTTGTTAACTCAAACAATGAATACATATAGCAATGTCAACTAGAGAACAAAGATGAGAAAATAATTTCTAGAATCCCTAATGATGCTTGTCTAGACTCGTTTGGTTATTGAACCAATAGAGTCATGCAAATCATATCCATTGGGTGATATGACAAAAGCTCCATTCATTACATGTAGTGGTAGAGCGGGTATTCTATTAGGTCTTATACATATTGATGTATGAAGACCTTTTAGAATAAATACTAAAGGTAATTGTTAATCATATTTATTTCTTATCTTAGTGGGTATAGTAATTTGCATTTAGTGAGATACAAATATGAATCTCATGAAATGTTCAATAAAATCACAGTTGAATTACATAAAAACCTTGGAAAAAGTATTAAGACTCTTTCATATGATCAATGTTGAAACATTTTAAACAAAAAGTTTGAGGACCTTCTAGAGAGACTATTATAGTGTACATAACAAACTCTAGTTGAAACATAATGATTTATGAAATAGAAGAAATCACATCCTGATGAGTCATGGTGTGATTATCAATGAATCTAACATATCTACTATCCTTTTGGGGGCATTCTTTACACTAAAATAAATGCACCATCTGAAAAGGTTTAAAAGACACCATACGATATATGGCATGGGAGGTGTCCTGATATGTTTTTATAAAGATTGGGATTAAAACTTATACAAGAAAATAATTTCTTGAAAAAGCTTTCTCCACAAATCACAAAACATTAGTTTGTTGAATACCACTTTCATCTCAATCCAATAAAAAAAGGTTTTTGATAGGGGATGCTGAACTCCTAATGAGGAATTTAATTCCAAAGGAATCAGTGTGAGAAAAGTAAAACTCAAAAGGTTCAAAGTTAACACAAAAATATTAAATCTTAGAATGTATAGTAAGAACATTGATAATCACATATGGTTATGGAATGTCAATTTCCTTATATAACACAGGACTCTTAGTTATAGTAAAACACGCCATGAGATTATGATATCTTGTAACTCAAAAAGGTGGTGAGTTGGTCAAGAGATGATGAGCCAACAACCTATCTAGAAGCTATTGAGGCACCAGAATCTAAGAATTATCTTAAGGCCATTGTATCCAACATGGAGTCCATGTACACCAATAAGTTATGACCTTAATGAATCTACCTGAAGGGATAAAACCCATAGTGTGCAATTGAGTCTTGAGAATAAGACAAACATGGATAGTAATGTAGGAACTTGTAAGAGAAAATTGGTGGTAAAAGTTTTTCAAGAAAGTTCAAGGTGTTGAACACGATGATATTTATTTACTAATTACCATGGTTAAATCCATCAAGATCATGTTTTCTATTACATCTTATTAAGACTATGATGTTTGGCATACGGATGTTAAAACTAGATTCCTTCAAAGGAATAAATAAGAGGATGTGTACATGACACAGCCTGAAGGTTTTATAACTCCATTAATGAAAATAAAGTATGTAAGATACAAAGGCCAATAAAAGAAATTGAAGCAAGTATATGAGAGAGAACATCTTTGATTTGACAAGATAGTCAATGATTTTGACTTCAGTCAAAATGAAGATGAAATGTGTGATTACAAAAAAATTAGTGGGAGCATATTTATATTCCACATATTTATAGGGAATAACATTCCAATACTATAAGTATTGCAAACTAGAATGAAAAGTACCTTCTACATGAAGGCATTAGGTGAATCATACTATGTGATAGGAATTGAGGTCTATAGAGATATATCTGGAAAGATTCTTGACCAAAGAAAGAGCACATACATTTTTAAGATGCTAAAAGGGTTTAGCATACCAGACTGAATGAGAGAAAATGTGTCTATGTTAGATGGGATTAGCCTTTCAAGAGACAAGTGCTCCAATTCCTATAAATAATGGGAAAACATGAGTAAGATGCCATATGAAATCACAATTGGATCTATCATGTATGCAATATAATGTACTCATCCCATTATCTTGTATGTATTGGGCATTACTAGATGATGTTAGTCAGATTCTAATAAGGTCATTGGAGTACCATAAAGAACATTCATAAGTTCTTGAGAATCACTTAGGATCGATTCCTAAATCATGGTAATAAGGAAGAGTTGGGTGTAAAGGTTTACACCAATGCAAGCTTCCAAAATGACAAAGAAAATTAATGATTGCAATATAAAAATTTGTGTTTGACCTTATAACTAGAACCGCAAGTTGGAAAAGTTTTGAACTACACACAATTATATAATTCTACAAATAGAAGTTGAATACCCTAGTGTTATGAACATAACATAGGATACAATATGGATCTAGAAGTTCATATAGATGAACTTATAGGATGTTCCAACCATTGATGACACAATAGAAATATTATGACAACGAAGGATCTACTAGTTAGGCAAGGAATATCAGATACCAGTATATGACAATTCCATCTCATACGAGAGGTCGTACATCGAAGATATGTGAAACATGAAATGCCCCAACTAAAGGAAAATGTTGATAACCAACTAATTTAGTTCTTGTATAGAAGAAACATGATGGACAGTTTTAATATCACATAGAATAAGATTCGTGGGTGATTGTCTCTAAGTGGAAGTGGGAGTCTTTTGGTATGTATGCCCAGAGAGACAATATATGATGATCATGATGGCATATATTGTAAAAGATTTGATTAAACATAAAGGAAATCATCTTATTTATTCTTTTCATTTAGTTATAGGATAATCATGAAGCATAATGAATGTCTAAAGAATGACATTACTCAATGATGTATGTATTTGGTTGGATGACCTAAACAATGAGATCATACGATGTTAAAAATATGTACATCTCGAGACAAGGGATTCCACAAATAGTGAACTCTCCATGATCACATCCCACACATATTCTACATTATATCCTGTAATGTATTCAACTTTCACTTCGGGGAGATCACATGGATTTCAATTTGTTTCTATTAGATAAGAAATAACAAACATAACCAATATGGGGAACAAGGGGAATACCGAACCACATCTGCTTTTGTGCCAAGAAAATCTCAGTGGAATTACAAGGACTTGCACATATTAGTACAATATATTGGGGTCTCCGACCATAACCATACGTGCAAGTTTCCCTACATGTGGCTCGTCGGTGCATTTTTCCGGGGCGTTGCCTACTTGTTATATCCCTAGTTAGATGTTACTGTGGAAGGTTTATAGACAATAATAACACATAAGACTAGAGTGTGTGTTGGTAGATGATAGAATCTCATCAGTCATGATATGCGATATCAAACCAAATACATAGATACTTGTTGGAGAATATTGTATCTGACATACCCACCTTGAGAGTTATACATGGAAACCATAATTAATTGGTAGTCAAAATCATTTCTCATAGTGATGGTGATTATTGTGGTTGTTAGACTAGAAGTCAATACACTCATCACATGTCGTTCGATGTAATTTGACATCATCCACCGTGGTATTGAATAAGGGTTTCCATAAAGGTGGTGTTTGGCTACATTGTGACACATGGGAATGAGTATGAGTGATTTACATATATTTGTCCCTCATACAGGAGCTTGATGTCCAAGCCACGTGTTAAGTGAGACTAAGAAAAGCATGCACATCCAGATGTGAATCAATATGTGATATCAGTTCACACATATCTCAAATAGTCTTCTCTAGTTCAAGGAACATGGATTGAACATTGAGAGAGTGAAGATTCTATACCTTGAGTTCAATCTAGATTTTAGTGAAAAAAGAATTATAGAATCATTTTTACACCAACCACAAATTGTAGATTGAATTTGTTCAACTTTCCAAATTATTTGGGTAGCAATGATGTGTTCCTAGATACCACTATTTGCTTGTGATGTCATAAAATATTTATGGACATTCACTTCCAATGTAACTTGGAACCTGTAGGGTCACATACATATGATACACTTGGAATTTGAATTTATCTATGAATATAGTTTAAACATTATTATTAAGGAGTTAGGTATTCAATTTGAACATCATTGGTTGAATATTAACTGACTGGATTGTGAGCTAATTAGTTGAGGGGTTGAATAGATCATTTTAGAGTGTGAGCTCAATTAAACTAATACTGGCAATCTGGACCATGAACCAATCGGTTTAGGAAGTGAACCGATTGGATCAGGTCCAAGAACTGACTGGTTCATGTTGTGAATGATTGTTTAGTTGATCAATTGGATTTTATCAAGGATAAGTGTTGAATGTTATATTGTGCATTGATTGGATAACTGCCAATACAATTGTGATTGGGAAACATGATGGAACATCTGATTCAAGGGTTGAACCGATTGGCTCACATTCCAAATGATTGGTTCACTTATAAACTGATCATTTCATCTCTTGTAGGATGTGAAAATTTGTAAAATTTTGTCCCCTTCGACTCCCATTCAGACTAGGAACCCTAACCCTAACCCTCTAATTAATAGAGGGGTATTGGGACTTCTCAAAACTCATCATTCATTCTAACAATTGTTGTCTTCTCTTGTTGTGGCAATTGAGAAAATCTGAGTAAGTCTTACACGATAATAGGAGGGAGAGCAAGGGGAAACAATTGCGAGAGAGCAAGTTGGTGCTAGTACACTGCATAGAAGGGACAACTCCTTCTTGTGTGTTCTTTTAGAATGAAAGGGAGTTTCTACTGGTCTATGTGGACTACTATAGAGGCGAGGAGGTTGTTGCCCTCCGCTTGGAGGATAAGGTCAACTTCTATTCAAGGTGTTGAACCAGGAGTTGTCACTGATGTTGTCTGAGTACAACTTTAGGAAAGGCACTCACTTTTGTGAGAGAACTACCACTGGACTTACTCCAGGACTAGGTATGACCTCACAAATCATACTTCCCATTACACACTTATTGATGTGATCAACTGTTAAAGGGGAATATGGCAGTTGAATTTTTGTTTTTGTTGTCTATTCTCTCACCATATTTCCCTATATCATCTAGATAGCCCTTTTGAATGACTAAGTACACTTCAAAATCAATTCTTATATATAACATACTGGTTTTTTGAAATCAATCTTTCTACATATATCACCTACAATTTTTATTGGAGCATTGGTATGATTCCTAGTTTATATTTCGGTGTCTGAATTTACCCTATGTGCTTTTTGTTCAGTGTTGTATTTTATATTTCATGGTTGGACTAGTTGATGGTTTGAAATCACATCATTTTGAAACTATGAGCAATTTGTACACAAAGGCTAGATAATGCATACAATAGATTCAATTAGAAATCAAATTTTGGATATATCATCCTCAGTAGTTTGAGTGTTCTCTTACTTTTGTTGAAACTGATGGCATGAGAATTTCAAGTACACCCTTCTGACTTCCAAGGCGTTAATATAATCTTCAAGCATTGACTTCTAACAACACCATTTTTCTTCCATGTTCTTGATCATGTTATAGTAAAAGGGCCTTGAATTAGTGATTTCCTAAGAATTATATGGTATTAATTCATTCATATAATCCTCTTCAATCTATAGCAAGAGAGTGTCAAAGCATTCGTCTCCTGAGAATGATAAAGTATATTGATTTATTCATTCATATGATTAAATCAGGATATCTAGATAAATCTGTTGCAAGGATTAGATGATGATAAAATAGATCAAAATCTTGTCCTTGTAGTTTTAACTTGGCTTTCATTTTTGGATAATTTTGATTTGTATTCAGGTTTCAGCTCAAGTACTTCTACTAATTCCTCATTTTAGACGAGTTCACACATGGGTAGGTGATCTGATTCTTGTCATTGATTCCTATATGATCTATCAAAAATTATACTATACTAGTCAGCCATTTTTTTTCATAATGCAATATGTGTATTAATTTTCAGTTATCCCTGGGGGTAGCCCATGTTTCTTTTTTGGTTAATTTGGGTATTCCTGAGCCTATTCTCACTATTTTTGTTATAGATACATTCTCTTCCATATGCCTAATGTAGCATCTATGTCAATCTACAAACATTTTTAGGGGGTGCATGCCCATGCTCCACCCGATAAGATGTTGGATGTTGTTTAAAGAAATACGAGGAAGTAATTGTGCATCATTCTGAGGAGTTAAAATGGGAAGAGCATGTTGAGGAGAATGAGAAGGAGGAGAAGAAAAGTAAAGAGAGAGAAGCTCCAACCTCTCCCGTATCAACTAACCATTCTTCCATTAAGGTTGTTGTAACATACTAAAACTTGGGTTTATTTCAATTTTGCCCTTTTCAGTTCTTTTTGTTTCCTTCATATCCTTTTTAGTCAAATTTTCCTAAATTTTCCTATCTTTTCTATCCCCTTGTCCCTCAATGTTGGAATTGAGCAATACTTAGTGATTTGAATTATATTTGACTCATATTTATTGTAATGAATGGGTTTGTGCTAAAATACCTCAATTAGTATCTTAATTAGAGTCTAAAAATGCAAAATGACCACTAATGAGAGACAATTAGTTGATTATATTAATTTAGAGTTTTTATAGCTTTTCGGACAAGGAATGAGAAATGAAGTGGTATTGCGTTAGTTAATGAGAATAATCCTCTTTTCCTTTCTTTCTCCTCTTAGGTGCAAATAAATCTTAAAAGAGAATAATGTGGTTAGATAGATATGACTCTTACAATTAATATATATTGCCTATCCCAAGTATTCACCCAAAGATTTAATTAGAAAACCTTTATATATTAATTCACCCTCTTTAATACATTAAAAAATATATATGGCCAATATAGTGGTTAAATGTAAAATCTTGTGTAAAACGAAAATATGATTATATACCATTATTCTAGACATTAATATTAGTCTATGGTCCAAATTTGAGGTCATTTGACCCATGGTTACCCCTCCAAATGAATTAAATGTGTTTGACTATAGTGTAATCTTAATATGATTTCATTAATGCGAGTGATTAACCTATAGTTTGGTCTCATTTTCATTGTCACACACTACATCTTCTATTTCCATCACACACGGGCCATCTGAATGCCAGTATTAAATCATCCAAAAATCTAACTATTTACATATGTTATTCATGGTCTTTTTCATACCATGGTATCAAAGCCCATGGTAGTCAGAATCTTGACTATTTCAATTTGTCTCCCTAGTTAGAACACATACCTCATGTAGTTCTCCTTTAGTTCAGACGTTCACCTTAGAATTGACCTATGATGAAAGGTTGATTTAGGAGCATACAAGTTTAATGTTAGAAATATCTTTAGCTAACCTTTAGGTGATGAGCTTGTTAGGTAGCTACCAGGACATAAGTTGAAAGCAAGGGTGCCTAGAAAGGGTCAAGATCTAGGGGATGGAAAAAATTTCCTCCGTGCCACTAGCTTGGTTCACAAGGACTCTCAGATCCATATGACACCAGCCTATCCTGAGCAGATATTGATTGTCTGAAATAGCCTACCTTGAGGCAATAGTAGCCTTAGACATCTATGTTGAGTACCCTTGGGAACTTAACATGATGACTTGGTTACCCAATAAAATTTCCTTATGTCCCATGATTCCTCATAGTAGCCTTAGATTTTTGCATGTCTGGATTATTCTAGCCCCTATACTAGAGTTTTAGGTTGGTGATAGTGATTAGTAAAGCAATAAAGTGTTGGATCTTATACATGGTTTAATTAGACTCACTCTATTACCTCTAGTTTGATTTGACCTTGTAGGTCAACACTTCTAATGGGTGTAGTAGTAGTAATAGTACCTTGATAGATTTTGGATTTGCTAATTTTGTGGACAAAATCCTTTTAAAGGGATGGAATCCTACAACACACCAAAATCTAGCTAATATGGGATTTGAAACCCTAACTCCATATAAAAGAGATTAGTGAGCTTACATCATTAGAAATGACTAAAACAAGTTATAATTACAATCTAACTTATTTTTTTATATACTTAATAAATATATAATTAGTCATATAATGAATATTTCATATGATTGAACCCTAATGAATACTTAATGCACATAATATGAGTAACTCACATGTTAATACAAATTTTGATGCACATGATGATTGACCACGTCATCAACCAATAAACTAGAATGATATTATGAGTAAGGTAGATGGAACCTAATCTTGGATTGAATACATGCTAGGAACATATAGGTGACATATATTGATCATGTTGACCTAAAACCCTAAGATGTAATCATCTAACCTTTGACATATATATCCATGATGCCTTTCAAGACACATTAGTAACATTAGGTGTCATAATGTAATAATATACTTTGATACACATAAATGGTATGTAATCACCTAATCATAGATTAATAAAATCATCAATATATGTAATGCATATCACCTTGTTCTCTAATAAACACCTCAATTAATCACCTAATAATAACTTGGCATATGAATCAATTCATCACTATTTAATGGGTTCCATCTTATTCACTAAAATACATATAATGACTCAAATATGGTTAGTGAGTAATTTGGTTCACATAATATGCATGTAAGCCTAATGTGAGGTTAAAAGTGCATAATTAATATGTGGATGTGAATAAATATGATTAAACAATTTAGGATAACATTAATGTGAGTAATATGATAATATGACTATAATTAATATAGATACAAATGATTAATGTGACATTATTTAGATTAATTATAGACTTAATAACTTGTTGGATAATATTATTGATTTCATACCAAATGACCTAATATAATCTAACTTGATGATAATATGTATGAATCCAAGTTATTAAGGATTGTAACCTAATATATTAATATAGTTTGAGATAATTTAGTAAACCCTAATTGTGCTTAAAATTCTTAATGAGTAAATAAGGAATACATACAATTTGTGCATGTTGATATGTAATTTTGTTGACAACATTGTGAATATAACCTGACATAATTAATAGGACATTAAGGATGATGTAATTTCATAATGAAGATAATGCTAATAAGCCAAAAATGTTAATTGTGTTATATTTGATAAAAGATAATGTGAATAGTGGAACCCTTAGTGAACCATGACGACATGACCTATTAGTAGAGCCGGTGAAGTACCATAGATTAGAAGTGACCGCCTTATTGCTTAGTATTGGGATGTTATGTACTCACCCTTCCCTCTTGTTGACATTTCGGAGACAAAATCCACTTTAAGGGGTGGAGTGTTGTAACATGATACTGAAACTTGGGTTTATTTCCCATTTAACCCTTTTCCAATCTTTTACTTTCCTTCATATATTTTTAAGTCTTTTTTCCTAAATTTTCCAATCATTTCTATCCTCTTGGTCCTCAATGTTGAAATTGAGCAATACTTAGTGGTTTGAATTATATTTGACTCATATTTATTGCAATGAACGGGCTTGTTTCTTAATTAGAGTTTAATAACACAAAATAACTTCTAATGAGAGAGAATTAGTACATTATATTGATTTAGAGTTTTTATGGCTTTTGGGACATGGAATGAGAAATAAAGTGGTATTGAGTTAGTTAATGAGAGAATAATCCTCTTTTCATATCTCTCTTCTCATGGGTGGCAATAAAGCTTAAAAGAGAATAATGTGCTGAGATAGGACTCTTAAAATTAATATATGTTATCTATCTTGAATATTCACCCAAAGATTTAATTAGAAAATATTTTTATATTAATTAAGACTTTTTAATACATTAATATATATATATTAATGGCAAATATAGTGGTTATGTGTAAAATATTATGTAAAATGAAAATCTAATTTTATAGAATTATTCTAGACATTAATATTAGTCTATGGTCCAAATTTGAGGTTACTTGACCCATGTTTGCCCTTCCAAATGAATTAAATGTGTTTGACTATAGTGTAATTTTAATGCGATTTCATTAATGTGAGTGATTAAAATGTAGTTCAGTTTCATTTTCATTGTCATGCACTACATCTACAATTTCCATCTCATGCACGCCATCTGATGGCTAGTATTACATCATCTAATAATCTAAACTGATCGAATGTTCAGATCATCATCTTGTTCATTTGTTACTTCTGCAAGTCAGAAGCCATTTGATAGGCTTCGATTCCCTGACTTCGTTCTCCCTCAGTTCTCGATGCTTTCACAAATTTTTTGTGCCAGCAGTTCCATCTTTATCACCCGTTTCGAATGAGCAATCGCTTACCCTCCCCCACATACTGTGGACGAAACGTCCTAAATAGGCTCCTTATTGTTCGCCACCCCAAATATGAAGATACCACCATACCCCCTCCTCCACCTATTTAAAGGACCCCAAGGCATAGAAAACCTATACTCATTCCTCCTTCTCATCCAGTTTCACCTATTCTAGCCCCAAGCTCTCCGACCTGCTCACTCCTCATCTCCGATGATGAAGACCTTGTCCTGACCCTAGGTGTTTCCTCATACTAATTGGTCCGTCAGTGAGCATCTATGAATCCTAAGTGATATCCGCCTATCACTGGATCATCGTGCATTTCCCAGAGGTGTCGTGTCCCATAGCCTGACCTGTGGACCTCACTAACACCCATTTCTTTGGCCTTATGGTGGTCTCCAGTCACATAGTTTGTACAGGTGACCTCGCCTCGACTCCATGAGTGTGTTCGAGACCTTGGTTTCTATCTTAGTTTCATTTTTGTGATGATGTTTGAGTTCTGAAGTCTCCTCCCTTGTTCCCCACTTGTGGTGGGGTAATATTGAACTCCGATGTTTCCCTAACACCGAGCTCTATCTCTATGGGCTCGGGTTGGTGGAAGTCTCCAATGATATCAGTTTCTACAAATGATCTTGTTTTTTTTCATGTTTTGATCATTGATCCGCCCATGCAGATAGTGAGTACTCACCATGGATGTAAGGGAGAGATCCCAGGTCATCAAATGAACTTATCACCCTCACCACGTCGATTGAGTGATTAATCTTGCAAGGGCATTTGTGTCTTTTCACATCGTGGGAGTTCTTTGACCACAGATCCATAGTGGCGAGTCTTCTCACTATTTGGACGGCCTGAATAGGCCCACCCCGGCTGAGCCCGAGACCCCAGTGGATAAAAAGGCTGCCTTTGTGGCATTTCCCTAATTTTTTATTGGTCAATTTTTGGAAATTCATAGTAAATCATAGGATCATCAGAAAAATATGAATAAATATTCATTCGAAAGATTGTTTTTTGTAGAATGTGATTTTATAGTTTTCAAGTCTAGTTTTACATCTATGTTTTGATGTTAATTTGAAACATTATTTTAATTATAAAAAAATCCCTAAAATTGATAACTAATTTATTTTAACTCTGAATTTAAAAAGTAAATATGTTTTCTTAATAAGGAGAATCCAATTGATCAATTGTTCCAAGTTTTGAGTACTAAACCAAAGGTTTTCATTGATGGCCCAAAATTAGGGTTTGACTTACACTTTAAGATATATGAAACCCTAATGCATACATATACATTATAACTAGGTTAAAGTGATCTTAGATAATCAAGACTCTACATTAAGGTATGTTCAACCCTATTTATGCATGAGTGTCTACACTTGTTCCTTCAATTGGGTATTTTGATATCCAACTGTAATATTTCCAATGAGGCATAGCCTTAGCCTTTAATCTTTTATTGCCTTCTTTTGGCACCTTTACTTAAATTACTTCATGGGTTTTGAACCCCACTTCTGTATTGATTTAATTTCTACTCTGTCAATTTAATTTACTCAACATGATGAATTATTGACTAAATAATTAATATAGTGTACATGCATACATCCACCCATAGTTGGGCATGTGTTATTTAGCCGAGAGAAATGTGATTACTCTCCTCATTATATATATATATATATATATATATATATATATATATATATATATGTGTGTGTGTGTGGGGGGGGGGAATATGTTTCTCTCCCTCACCTATTTGTTAGGTTAGGTAGGTGCCTCAATCCTATATTAGTTTTTGTAGTCATAATGTTATTCATGCATCAACTTCATTATTGCTTATCATGACAGACTTCTTATTTATTACATGCCTCATACTTTTGATCCACTTAGCATAGTGAATCATTATCATACAATGTTTCTCTCCCTCACCTATCATACAAAAGATGTTTTTGTTTTTCTTTCCACGCTTGTTGTTGTGAATAGTTATTTTTTTTAAGTTCTTACTATTTTCCACATATTTCCTACCAATTTTTCACGTTTTTGAAGTGAAAAAATTCCTGCCAAATTAGAAGGTAAAAACTAAGTACCAACTTTTACCACGCTAATAAACGTGAATAAATCATATACCACATTAAAAAGTGGGGTTACGATTAGACACCAAAAATTGTGGATAATCATACACTTCAAACAATGCTACGCTTTTAGTGAGCATGAATAAAATATTTTCCAGGCTTTTTGGTGCGGAAAAAAATACCTTAAAGCATGGAAAAATGTCATTGCTTCATGTAGTGACCCCATCTTTGTTCAAATCAGCCTAATTAATAGAATTGGTAAAAAAAACTAAACGAAACCATAAAACTCTACAAAATCGAAGAAAAATGACTGATGGAGTTTGGTTTTACGGGAGTGAATAGTTTTTTTTTTATTCTAAAAAAATTTCAAGCTATTAAATAATCGTTTGGTACATTTTGAAAGTGCAATTTAAGAAAACCTAAGTGAGTCAATACATATGTTTATAAATTACAAATATATGTACTTCTATCATAAAAATGTTTATATAAATTAAATTATACAATACAATTTTATGCATGTGAATGTATAAAGTTAATGCTAAATAAAATATTATTAAGTTTTAGAAAATTTTAGACTATATAGTATAAGACATACTCATTGATGTTAGTTACGCTTATCGACTTATAGTTTATATATGTATTCTTAAATTAACCATTTATATGTTTTTCATCTGAATTTTTTTTAGCATGCTACATGTTATCTTTCCTATTAAAGGACTGCGTATAAGAATTTGTAACCAAAATAAACCACAAAACAAAGTTCTATTTGGTGTTGTTTTGGACTATTTAATAGTTGGACTAGATTTGAAAATCTCAGAAACCATTTTGTACGGTTCAATTTTCAATTCTAATAGTAGGTCGAACCAAATTGAACTATGACTACCCTAACATTTAATATAAACAACTATGAAAAGTTCAAGCCAGCCTGGGCCAAATACCTGAAGACTTTGCTGTCAAGGAAATATATGACCGAAGAGTAAGAGACTGTTAAACTAGCTCATACTACTTCTAACATTGTTCTCAACAAAATTCTGAAAAAAATGACCATGGTTCCTTCGGCATCCAATGCTCTATCGGAAATGCCTCTAGCAAGAATGGATTAGCTGATTTAGGAGCTAGCATATCCATTATGCCCTACTGAATGTGTAAAAGATTGGGTTTCACTAATTTGTTACCCACAACAATGACAATCCAATTAACTTATTCTACCATTACTGCACCCTTGGGGATCATTGAAGATATCCCAGTCAGGATAGGAAAGGACTCTTATGTTCCATGTGACTTTATTATTATGGATATAAAGGAAGACCTGAGATATCCGGTAATATTCAGCAGACCTTTCCTTGCCACGGCCAGAGCACTTATCGACGTTGATGCTGGCATAATTATCTTAAGACTGGGAAAGGAAGCTATTCAATTTAGAGTCCTTAACAGTATGAAAGGTCCCAACATCCAAGAAGAAGTTTTTCTTCTAGATGCAATATATAAAATGTATCAATTAGAAACATCTGAACCATCAGATGATTTGGAGAATGTCTTGACGAATCCAGAAGTTGAATTTTCAGCCAATGAGCTAGTGTAACAATGTCTGCAATTCCTAGAATGAGTCGAAGAAGCCC
Source organism: Alisma plantago-aquatica (assembly GCA_963693085.1). Lineage (NCBI taxonomy): Eukaryota > Viridiplantae > Streptophyta > Magnoliopsida > Alismatales > Alismataceae > Alisma > Alisma plantago-aquatica. The sequence continues at coordinate 826,822,317 of OY856412.1, forward strand.
CAGCAGCCACCTTCGAGGAATTAAAATCGATCACCATTTTAGAAACTACAGAAGTACCCAAGGCCCCTGAAATGAAAGCCTTGCCAATATGACTCAAACATGTATTCCTAGATGAAGAGAAATTGTGCCCAGTCATAATCAACTCTACTCTGATAGATTATCAGGAAGAATGACTCCTCGTTGAGTTAAAGAGGCATAAGAAAGCTATTGGGTATAAAATGACTGACCTAACAGGAATAAATTGAGCTTTGTGCATGCACAGATTACCTATGGAATAAGAGTTTAAACCTTCAAGGGAACATAAGAGGAAACTAAACCCAAATATTAAAGAGGTGGTTCACCTTGAGGTTCTTAAACTTTTAAAATTTGGTATCATCTATCCGTTTTCTGACTCCCAATTGGTTAGTCCAGTCTAAGTGGTCCCGAAGAAAGGGGGACCACCATCATTTTAAATCATAAAAATGAACTGGTGCCCACCATAACTGTTATTGGATGGAGAATGTGTATCGACTACGGGAAACTAAACAAGGCAACAAGGAAAGACCATTTTCCTCTACCCTTCCTTGATGAAGTCCTTGAATGGTTAGCTCACCAAAAATTCTTCTACTATCTTGACGAATATTCAGGGTTTTATCAAATTCCAATCCACCCTGAAGACCAAGAAAAGATGACTTTCACTTGCCCATTCGGGACCTACATTTTCAGAAGGATGCCCTTTGGGATATGTAATGCACCCGCAATACTTCAAAGGTGTATGTCTGCCATATTTGCATGATTAACTGAATCCATCATGGAAGTGTTCATGGATGACTTTTCAGTTTATGGAGACTCTTTTGACAACTGTCTCCTCAACCTCGGTAAAGTATTACAAAGATGCGAGGAAACAAACATGATTCTTAATTGGGAAAAATGTCACTTTATGGTATCAGAAGGTGTTGTCCTTGGGCATCGAGTAAGTGAAAGAGCGATCGAGGTGGACAAAGAAAAGATAGAAGTCATTTCAAAACTAACACCACCCAAGGACATCATAGAAGTGCGAGCAATCCTAGGTCATGATGGATTCTATCAGAGATTTTTAAAAGATTTTTAAAAAATAGCAAAACCTATGACACACTTGTTAACTAAAGAAGTAGATTTCAACTTTGATCAAGAATGTCTACATAGCTTCATGATTTTAAAGAATGTCTTAGTCTCTGCTCCCATACTGAGAGCCCCTGATTGGTCACAACCATTTGAGATAATGTGTGATGCCAGTGACTATGCCATAGGGGAAGTGCTTGGACATAGAATAGATAAAAAAACCTTATGTGATATACTATGCATAAAAAATGCTCAATGAAGCCCAAAAGAACTACACAACCACAGAAAAAGAGTGCTTTTCGGTCATCTATGCTTTTGAGAAATTCCGTTCCTACCTTATAGGATCAAAAGTCATAGTATACACAGACCACTCTGCAATAAGGTATCTGATTCAGAAACAAGATGTGAAACCCAGATTCATTTGCAGGGTGTTGATGCTTCAAGAATTTTATTTGAAAAAAAAAAGATAAAAGTTGGTAGAGAACATCGTCATCGATCATTTAAGTCACATTGAGATTCAAGATGAAGATAATATACCCATCCAGGACTCTCTTCCCAATGACCAACTAATGAAAGTCACCCATGGGTTTCCTTGGTATGCCGATATAGTGAACTATTTGGCTAAATGAATTATCCATCCTTCTGTCTCCTACCATGACAAGAAGAAGTTCCTTCATGACATCAAAAAATATTTTTGGGATGAACCCTACCTTTTCCGCTTATGTGCAGACAGACTATTTCGCCGTTGCATTCTTGGTGAAGAAATTATCCTAGTTCTAGAACATTGTTGTGGCAACACATCCCACTATCACACAGACAGCGAGGTGTTACGTGAAAACGTGCGAAATCACCATAACCACAGATTATAAAAATATGGGTTAATTAAAACCGATTGCGAAAAGCAGATAAACTGAGGAACTATTACATATGAGTCCTTATCCTGCAAGGAAATAGGTTATATAAACATATACAAGTCTTGATACGTGTCCACAGCTTAGAGGAACAACTGTCTAACCATCACATGAGTTCCTCACTTGTTTATACATACATAAAGGCCCACATCCGGCTATCAGTAGGATACATAAAACATCAGTAGTTATACATCGTGAAACAACGTCAAAACACCTCCGAGGACCTGAGAGTACAGGTATGACTCTAGACTCTACAACAAAACATCCAAAACAGCAACATATCCATCGCTTGCCTTCTACTACTCGTCTTGCTGCTCGGCTGCAACTCCGCGACCACCACAATGTCTAGCTCGACCACCTAAAAAGGGTGTAAGCCAGCGGGATGAGACACACAGTCCCAGTGATAAACATAACTCCCCGCCGAAACTATAGAACCTCAGAAAGATAAAGCAATAACAGCAGATAACTGATAAGAAGTATAACAAGAGCACTTATGTAAAGTAAAGCGATTCATGCCGACATGCTTACCAGATGTATAGAAGACATATATCCACTTATTTCTTTGTGGAACATGATTAACAAGATAAGAATTATAAGGATTTACCACATAACATGAGGAACATATAAGTAGTTGTAAGATATACTAAGATTAACTGCGCAAGCAAGGCCTCAACCAATGTTCCGTGTTTTGTCTTAAGCAGTAAATACTATACGGATGGATTACATATTATTATGCCCTGAGGAAGTGAACCGTACCGTTCAAATCCAACTGACGGCTATGAAACCCAGAGCCGGTGCCATACAAGGTCAATGGAAGAGCCGGACTCCACGACCTCCCACCTCGTGGTCAGTGCACGAGTACAACATAAGCAGGACCGCAGTCTCATGCTAAAGTGGCCTCTACCACAGGGTCAAGCTACCCTCTACCTAGCCCACCTCGGTACAGGTATCGGCGCTAGTGAAACTGAGCTACGGGCCTGTTCACCATGCTCTGAGCCATGAACGCATTCATGCTCCTCATATCACATATCCTGAGCCATGGGCCTGTTCACCATGCTCTTCACATACTTGGGCTACGGGCCTGAATCCGCACCCTGGAGTCTACAACCGAAGTTGCACTCTTACCAACTCACTTTAGGCTAGGAGAAACCTCGCATACTCAACAATATGCGCTCCGGGTTAACCCGTAGGAGAACCTGTTTCACCATCACCAGCTCCTGACGATGATGGATCTATGGCCAGGGCAACTACATGATATATTCCACTGTGATTAATTAGTATCTTTTATATGGATTTCAAGATTCAACCAAGTTATATAACATGTAAACTATGACAGGAAATAAACAACATAAAACTCAACATTATGCTTTTATCGTAATCACATCATCCTGGTCCGTCACAAGGATCCAACGGTACATGTTATCACTTGGCCTCTTGCCAATCATCCAGATCCATCTCAAGGATCATCACATGCCATGGGATCTCAATCCCTCATGACATAGTGCCACTGCCTCTCAAGGCTTACATCATCATCATGGGATAGAAATCCTCAGTACTTTAGTCATGTACATTATACATATTATTTCAACATCAAGAGTAACAATCACAGCAGAGTTACTCAACCTGTACATATACCTCATAGCCCTTTTTAATTGGCTATGCATCACCTGCATGGTTAGTATATAAAATAATCATAGGCTTAATAGAAAGACCAGGCTATCAGTATAAGGTGACATCAGTAATTATTTACTTTATCAACCATGCATCAGCTTATGGTCATGTTTCATCATCAAGCAAGGCATTCAGCATGCTTACCATTATCTCAACTTATTACAGATAAACAAGATGATCAATTCATGAATATAGCCAAGTTAAGTTAAATGAACAAGCTTTACCATAAGGAATACCTTTAAGCATGCAACATTGTCACCATCATTTTAATCAAGAATATATCCAACACATCGGCTTTCCATGATATGCAGAACCCTCACTAGAAGAACCATAACCCTCACTATAAGTTGTATCAGGCAGCATCCCCTCACTTATTGCCCAACCATGACACTCCTCACATTAGGACCTATCGGCCAAGCTCATAACGTTGTGTCGGGCTGGCAACGCTGCGTTCAGGGTCTGTCGTGCACCCTATGCCTATCAGGCAACGGCTGTGTTGGGCCTCTCAGTAACGTGCAACGCCCGTCACAAGGCAGGGCTATCGGCCGACACACAAGAGCTGTCATGATGCCCATCACAGGGCTACTATCAATGCCGATCTCAAGAGTACAACGACAACCAACAGCACCTAGATCAGGTGTATAACTCAAACTACCACTAAGGGACCTATCGTCCAGCCAACTAAACCAGGGCATGATGGCCGTCACAGGGCAGAGTGGTGTGACGCCCGTCACAGAGACAAGGGTATCGTCCACCACCATCATCACATATCGCCCAAAGGTCTAGGTCAAGAGGGTTGTCGGGCAGCACCTCCCCAAGCACATAACGACCAAGGTGCAACTCACAAGATCATCATCTACCTCAAGCACACGGGCACCCAAAACCCTAAAGTGTCAAGAAAATGGCTCACCTCAATCGACTAGGAAAGAGGGGTCTTGCACATCATCTATCACCAAACAGGCCACAAAGAAAAACCCTAGAAAGAGCCACCACTATCACCAAGCTCACCCTTCTAGTCCATGGTGAGAGGAGAGTGTTGCTCAAGCAACTAGGACACAAACTCACCTCAATCGACTAAGAGAAAGAGGGGTATTTCCCATGCCACTAGAAGCTCAAACTCACTCCTCTAGACCAAGGAGAGAAAGGAGTATTGCTCACCAAGAAACCCTAGATCAAAGGTTCGGCCAACAAGAAGATACTAAACAAGAACTAAGCTACTAACACGCATAGTCGATCTTAAACAACAAGAATCATAGAAGATGGTAATGTATTTAGGGTTAGGAGTTATGTAACCCTCCTTAAGCAAGCTCCAAGCTCCTAGTTCCAAGAACCACCAAGCAAGGAAGAAGGAGACTCCAAGGATATCGTCCACCAAGCTTGTTCCTCCAAGGGGGTATCGTCCACCAAGCTTGTAAAGGAGGAGGGTATCGTGCACCAAGGTGGAGAAGGAACCAAGAGACTAAAAGGATCCTTAGAAAGAGGAAAAGAACACATATATAGAAGGGGTTGGAGGAGAAAACAAGGTAGAGAAAAGCAAGGTGTCGCCCACCTAGGGACACTTGTCCTAGTACACGAGCCACCACTCTAGCAAGCCCTAAACACATGTCCAAGGTCATTGCTACATGCAAGCATCAAGCACCAAGTGTCCACTTGTGGTGACACAAACGAGGTCAAAGCTTGGTCAAGGCTCTAGGGTGAAACACTTCCATCATGGGCGACACAGCCCCTGCGTGACATAGCCATGGGCGACACAAGCTCCTCCTGGCCGATACAAGGGTCCAACAAGACAAAGGCAAGGTTCAAAAAAGCCCAACAAGGTCCACCAAGCCCAAAGGAACTCAAACAACGAGCCCAAACCTTCCTCTCTACTCTAGAGGAAGTAAGGAGAGAGAGTAACACCTCACAAGGTGGCAAACTTGCCCACAAACCCTAGACTTGGGTTATTTGCAAGTAGCACCTTCAACTCTCAACAAAGCACAACCAAACCCTAATCACCACTAAAGGTGATTAGCAAGCAACAAAGCACCAAGGTTAAGCAAAGCAAACAGGGTAAACCCTAAACGGAGGTCAGGGTCCTTACAATTGTCATTCTTGCCCTACTGGGGGGCATATGAGATCAAAGAAAACTACACTTAAGGTCTTACAATCAGGCTTCTATTGGCCGACCATCGCAAAAGAAGCATATGAATTTGTACACTCATGCGAAAAATGTCAACTCTCTGGAGGTATATCTAAGAAAAATGGAATGCCACTAAACATGTGGCTGGAGGTTGAATTCTTTGACGTATGGGAGTGGATTATATGGGTCCATTTCCCCCATCTTATTGATTTTCCTACATATTGGTTGATGTTTCTTACGTTTCAAAATGGGTAGAAGCTATACCAAATATGTCTTGTGATTCCAAACTAGTTACCAAGATGTTCAAAGATATCATTTCCCCTAGATTCATAGTTCTAAGAACAATCGTATCTGATGGAGGATTTCATTTCTTGGAACGAAGTTTTAAAGCCCTCCTAAGAAAATATGGAGTTAATCACAAGGTCGCCACACCTTATCATCCACAAACAACTGGCCAAGTTGAAGTTTCAAATAGACAGCTAAAAGCCATCTTAGAAAAGACTGTCAACAGACACCGCATAGATTGGTCCACCAAGCTCTCTGATGCTCTTTAGGCATACCACACAACTTACAAAATGCCAATTGGAACAACGCCATTTCGATTAGTGTAAATGACCAACAAAGAAAAGGGCAAGGAAGCAAGTCTGTCCCACCACTACATGTGAACAAATCTTGGCAGAACATGCCACCCCTGCTGCTACCACTCCGACTACCACCACTACAGAACCAGCCCCAACTGATTTATACATCCAAAACCTCCTAGCTGGTGATAAGATACTGAAACCAACAATGTATGTCTGCTCAAACATACTAAAGAGAATGGGAATTTACAACAAAGTTCTAGCCCTACTCGACAATGCCAACCTCTCAAAGCTCTATTTTTCCACAGAAATTTCTTATGTTGAGCCCACAATTGAGTTCTTCACATACCTCAACAAAGAAACTGTGGACACAAAGGATAGATGAAAGGACAGAGGTGACCGCAGTTTGGTAACCTCACTCTTTGGAAACAAGGTTGTCGTAACTGAAAATATGCTAAATGAGATCTTCATCGACAACCAGGATCAACTGAAGAAGGAAAAATCGATAGGCCTAGACAACTCCCAGTTTAACAGGCACACCTTCTGGAAGTCCCTGAAGGGGATTCCAAACTACGAGGTGAAGACTTGCAAGGCCTCTAACATACACTCTGGCCTGGTGCACACACTACACAAAATTATCACAAACACTCTTTTCCCTAGGACAGAGGGTGGAAACGTTAGTATCTCTGATCTTTTCATCCTTTGGTCCATTCTCAAAGGGTTGTCGGTCAACATTAGACGGCATCTGATACAAAAATACTCATTTTTTGCCCTTGGAAAAGAAATATGCATGGGTGGTCATGTAACATCTATCCTGAAATATATTAAAATGGACAGACCATTGCCCAAGTGTACGATGATAAAGGGTGACATCCTGACAAATGAGCAAAATTTAAAGAACTCATACATTATAAAGGAAAAGGATGCCAAACTACATTACATCTTCAACCCCACTGTCAAATCTTCAAGAACACTACTGCCTCTTCCGGAGCTTGCTGATTACGATAAAGAAAAGCTTCTCTTCACTGAAGAGGAGTTGGCCAACCGTCTAGCATTGGTCAAAGAACAAAAGAAGAAAGCAAAGGAAGGGCAGACGGAGCACAGTGTCACTGCCCCAACAACAAGGCCAAAACAATTCTAGTGAAAAGGCCATCCAAGTTGCGCACATAGAAATAATAGCTAGCAGGGATGCCCACATCAAAGATCAATCCAGAGGCAGAGCCCCCGTACAGTGCAGAAAATATCATCACCTCAACACTAGATGATTTCATCGTGAATCTAGATGTTGGGCTTACCTCCACAACAACCCCCACCACACTACCATCTTCTACTATTCTATCATCTACCACTCTTCCACCATTTTCCACTATCATGCCCACCAAAATTCCTTTCCTCAAAACCACAACTCCACCCGCATCTTTTGCCTCACTCATCTTCCCTTTGGGCATCCCATTCACCACCTTGACGCTTGATCTCAGCTTCACCTCCACAACTTTTGCCTCGACATTTTCAGTTCCACCCTTCTCACCCAGAATGTCGCCACCCTTCTTATCCGCCACCACATCGACACCATTGGTGACTCCATCTACAGTCACCATGTAGTTCGCAAGTCCATGAATTGTGTCTCTTTTGCAAGGCACTACCACCTTCCCATCTAGACCCCAGCAATCGCACCCATCCATCTTTGGGATCCCCTTTACACAAGTCGGTGAGGAATTCGGACGTCAATTTGATGTTATCCGAAACCTTCTCACCGACCCTTCTAACATACTACAATCCATATTTTCTTGTGTGTAGGGGCTCGCTACACAAGTCACCAAGATTTATGTGCGGAACTACACCTTACCAGACATCCTCTCAAGCATTCATCAAAGGCAAGAAGCAGTGGCCAAACAAGTCAACCACATCGATGACTGCTTCAGACACCTTCCAGAGTTGGTACTTGGGATGAAAGGCCAGCAAGAAATGTTGGCTCAGCAAGTTGATAGGATCTCTATACAGACTCAACCTCTTCCTGAGAATCTTCACATGCTTCGGCAGCAACAAACTACCCTGAGCACGCGCTTGGATGACATCAATAGCACCCTCACACACCTCATCAGCCGCCAAGTGGAGTCATCAAATGAAGAAATAATTCAGCTATGAGCACAAGTGACAAATCTTTCTGCATGACTCTTCTCTACCGAAGCATGATATACCGATCTTAAAGAAAGCCATGATGCACTGCTCGAAACCCACAGGCACGTGCAAGTGGCACTTGATGAAATACAAGCCATCCATCAGCAGTGCAAGAAAACATCGCCAAAGAAAACAAAAGACAAGGAGGCAGACGCTGAGGATGGTGAAGAAGACGAAGAAGAATAAGAGGATTCTGATTCCTCGAATGACTCCAATGATGACATCTCCTCCTCAGAGGATCAACTTGACGACCCAGGAAATGTTGGGGAGGGCACCAACTGAGGAGCAGAACCTTAAAAAAAAGAGATGATAGAGACCACCAAGAAAGTGAAAAAGATCCCAAGTCCCCCGATAATAATGAAAATATAACAATGTCATATGGGGACCAATTCCTCAACTATTCAGCCATGGGATCCCTGGGGGAAGCTGCCAAAGAAGTGTCTTTTGCTGAGTTCCAGCAATGCATACTGGGAACCAACATTAGTCAACCAACATTAGCAATTCATCAATACTCTACACCAGAGCAATCTATGCCTTTTCCCCCTGAGCAGGAAGAGTCAGACAGAGTGAGTCTAGACACATATGATAAACTCAACTCTAAATCTGACACGGATAATGATGAAGATCTTCCACATTACTTGGACGACACTGAGGAGACTTCAATTCCTCCACAACAAGACCTTCCCCCGCCGCCACCTATACCTCACAAAATGCATGACCTACACATGGCGGGCATCTCTACACTAGATATTCAGGACATCTTCATTTTGAACACTATTGTAGATGATGCCAAGGATGGGGGGACATCATCTACAATAATACAAAGACAAAGTGCAAGTTGACACGAGAAGACTTATGTATCCTCCTTCGACCTCAATCAACGATGAAGACGGTGATCTTTCGTGTCCTTCTTGCCAACTCTATCAAGGAATATAGGAGCCCAAAGAGGCTACAACCAGTTTTCAATGCTTCACCTGCTCTATCATTAAGCCTATTATATAAGGAATTACAAAATAAGACTATTGAGTGGTTGCGTACTGGGATTGCATGAAAGGCATGCTACATCACAGTGCCCTTTCAAGTTTTCAACCACTGGCTACTAATCATTGTCGATACAGAGGCCCACAATGCCAAGGTGTACAACTTTTGTGCCAGTGAGCTAAAGGCTGAAGACATTAATTTTGCTGGTTTAGAAGCCGAGGAAGCATGATGCATTCCTTTTCATCTTCTGAAAGTAATTTGGACTGCATGCCCATCCCTTCGACATGGTTGGAACCAAACCTGGTTCCAAATCATCAACCCACCAGTCCAAACACTAGAAGGTTTAGGAGATTGCACTTTCTGTACAATACGATTCATAGAAGTGCTCAATAGACAAATCCCCTTTACCGAGCTAGCAATAGAGGATATCCACTCCCTATGAGGACGTTATGCCATGGAGCTTATATGTGAAAGAAGGTTCTTCAAGGAACCAACAATGGTGTGAGACGACGTACCTCGCTTCCTTTTCTCAGCTATCCAACGTCCACAAAGGCAACCTTTCAGCCAAACTTTTAAGGAGTTGGAGAGACAACAACAACAAACCACCATGGTCCCCGAAAAAAGACAATGGGACCCTTACACTTTTGATATGGCAGAAGATAAAGGGGACATCAAACTGATAATCGGAGCTATCCTCAAAAGATCATCCAAGGATATGGTGCCTCTATCTGCCATAGAACCAACATTTTTGAACTTCGACCTTACTGCATGCAACATACTTTCTGGTAATGAACTCAGACTCATCATGTCTCGACTATATGCTGAGAAAGATGAGCTCGTTTTTCTCGACGGGAATATTCTAATCATGATAGATACGCTTCGTGAAATCGTACAAGTAAAATGGTCTTTATCCGTGAGCCTGATGACTGCATACCAATATCTCATTGCACGGGACCAATCTATGGTTTATATGACATCAGCAAACATAAAGGATGATCTTCTAGGGTTGAAGAACTTCGAAACCACGGAGGCACTTATCACATATCTTCAACATACAACTCTGAAGTTCATTATGCTTCCCTTTCTTCACTCTGAGCACTGGATGCTACTAGAAACAAACCTACATGAAGGAACGACAATCATATACAATAGTTCTGACATCTAGTTTGATCCAAACCAAAAACAGTATGTTGTGACAGCAAAGAAGCCCACGGAGGAAGTGGTGAAGGATTGTGATGAATGACTACATGATATCCTAGGAAAGTACACAAGGGCGTACAACAAATAACACTTCCATCACCCAGCCTTTAGCCAAAGATGTCCCCAGTAGATCAGAGAATCAAATGACTGTGGTTTCTACGTCCTCTACTGGATGTATACCCTCATTGTCCTTGGAAAACAAGTGGAGGACATGAAGGATGTGGATTACCATGCTTTACGAGAAAATTCATAGCTAATCTCCTATGATCTTATGGAGTAAACAAGGGACTTACTGAACCTTAATACCCTTGCCCATGTACTTCTCAACATATCACTTTGACACTCTGAGGATAGAGTGAGTGATAAGTTAGGGGGGGTACACTGGGCAAGGGTGAGGTATCATTTTTAAACCCTCTTCTCTCTACTCTTTCCTTCACTTCCATACAAATTTTTTACTTTCTTTTGACACTTAGATTTTTTAGTAATTTCTTTGATAGTATAACTCTTGTACCAAAGAATAACATTCCTTTTGGAAAGGGTCACCCCTAGCTAAGTTAGAGACAAAGTAGTCCTAAAAAGCAATTACAAATGTAGCATTTAGGCATGTAATGGTGAATTAATAAATCACTTTTGTACTTGATTTTTATGCTTTTGCTTCAATTCTGTATCAGACTCTTCACAGGTTAACATCGTGGCTGAAACTAGCCAAACACACTCAAGGATGGGAGGGAGCCAGGTGAAATCCAAATTAAGAAACCTCGCAAGTGGACCACCAAGTACGAAACTGAAATAAGTGAATGTCGAGAAACTCGAAGAAAAATTTTCTTCTTTTCAAAAAGAGGCTTGGTAGCCCAAATAAAATTTCATAATACCCAATTCCTAAGCATGTGAGCATATGAATAAAATCCAGAGTGTTGAATAAAAACATGAGTGTTGCGCCATGCATAAGGACTTATATGAAGAGCCAATAAAGGTCTCTCCCGGTTGGTACATTTAGCTGCCCTCATAAAGGCAAATGTGTCACGCTTGGTAGTGAGATCCTAAGGTCTCCAAATATATGAAAAAGTTGATACAGGACTCACCCGACCGATACATTCAGCTGCCCTCATAAAGGTAGATGTGTTGCGCCCAGTAGTGAGATCCTAAAAGTTTAGATAAACCATCCCCCACTTAAAGGGGGAGTTACAAATCAGCCTTTAGCCAACCCTCATACCTATCTTAGCTTCCGGTGGGAATTTCAAAGAAGTATAAAATTGTTTAGAGTCAAAGACATGAATAGAATGCGATCAAGGAAAATGTGGTCCCAATACGAGCTACGTGATATGAAACAAACCTGAGATTCACACAACTCTCAATACCTGAAAGAGTTAGTGCAAGAAGAAGCCCTGATAAGACTCTAGGAGATCTCTAGTTTAGAATTGAAGCAAGAGTATAGAAATCTTCACTAAAATAAAATCGCCTCGCCACTACGTGCCTTAGCTCTATCTAGCTTAAGGACAAGCTAGACTCTAAGTTAGGGGGGTGATAACCTCCCATTTTGTGATGTTATCTTACTAGTTTTTCTCAGTTTTCCATACTCTTTCTTAGATAAATTAAATAGAATCTTTAACTTTCCACTTTATTGTGAATATACCATTATACTAACTTTTCTCCTTTTCTTCTTACAGAAAAACACAAAACAATTACAAAAACCCCAAACGGTCCCAAGATCGAATGGAGACCAAATGGTCCCAATACCGAATGGAAGCCAAACGGTCCCAAGATCGAATAAAGGCCAAAATGGTCCCAAGACTGAATGATTTCAAAGGGTCCCAAGACTGAATAAAGTCCAAACAATCCCAAGACCGAATGAAGCCAAATGGTCCCAACACCGAATAAAGGCCAAATGGTCCCAAGACTGAATGAAGGCCAAATGGTCCCAAGACCGAATGAAGGCCAAACGGTCCCAAGACCGTGTGAAGCCAAATGGTCCCAAGACCGAATGAAGGACAAACGGTCCCAATGCCAAATGGGAATCAACTAGTCCTGAGACCCTATGAAGCCACACAGTCCCAATATCGTATGAACACAAACGGTTTGAAGATCGTATAAAGGCAAACGACACCAAGAACAGAAGATCTGAACGGTATCCAAACTATTGTTGGTATGTATGCCCTGAGAGCCAATCATGGGATGATTGGTGGGATACATTAAGATTGATTTGATAAACATCAAAGGCAAGCTTCCAATTCTTTCTGGTTCAGTCATATGAGATAGTGATAGAACATATTGAATGTCTAGAGAATGACAGTACTCAATGACGTATGCCTTCAGGTTCAGGACCTGAACGATGAGATCATACGGATGCTAAGAGTTTGTACATTCTTGTTTTGTCCCTAGTCGGATGTCATTGTGGAAGGTAAATAGACAGCAATGACACACAAGGCTAAATTGTGGTGTTAGTTGATGACAGAATCTCATTAGTCATGATATAGAGATATCAAACCAAACACATAGGTACTTGTTAGAGAACAAGTGTACCGGACAGACCCACCGTGAGTTTGACACATGGAACCATGACATGGTAGTCACAGTCAGTACTCATAGTGATGGTGGCGAGTGTGATTCTTAGACCTGAAATCACTGCACTCAACACATGTCGTTGGGCACACTTTGACATCATCAAACGCAGTCCTGAAACATGGGTTGTTATAAAGGTGATGATTGGGTGGCTTTGACACATGGGGTTTTTGAGGGGTGAGTGATAGATATGGGATTTGTCCCTCCTGAGGGAGTTTGATATCCAAGGCCACTCGATGAGTAGGATTGAAATAGATGTGTGCACGCATGTGTGAATCAGTATGTGATATTGATGTCATACATATCTCTTCCAATCTACTCTGAGATCAAGAAAGTGAATGAACGTTGATAGGATGACTGTTCCATGCCTCGAGTTCATTCGGGATATCAGTGACAAAGGAATTATACATTCACTGTAACACCATTCACGGATTGTAGGATTGAAAGTTGTTCTCCAACTTTCTACTTTCACTTGGGTAGCACTGATGTGTGACTAGGCACCACTCTTTGCTTGTGAAGTCATAAGTGTTATGGAATTTCACTGCCAATATGATATGGACCTACAGGGTCACACACATAGGATTTAACCTGGAAGAGGAGTTTTGTCCACAAACAATGTTTAGATTGATTACTAAAGGAGTTTAGTAGTTCAATTAAACACTCAATTGATTCATAGCTCAAAATCATAGTGTTCAAGGTGTTGGACAGATTGATTAGAGTATCGGATTGATTGAAATCACAATTGACTGATTCTGTACAATCTGCACTCCCAACCGATCGACTCATGTGATGAACTGATCGGCTCATCTTGGTGAACCGATCGGCTCAAGTGTTGAGTCGATCGGCTCAAGGACAGGGTGAACGATTGCTTCAAGTGTTGAAATGATCGGTTCAACTATTGCAACTGGGCAAGTTGGGAAAGTAGGATTCCTGAGAATTTTCCTTTCGTTTCACTTGCCCAATTTGATTGGAACAAGGATTGGTATTTGATACCAATTAGAAACAAAAGTTGGAAAATCAATCGAGAACTGGTCAGGACCACGAACCGACCGGTTCAGAAAGTGAACCGACCGGCTCATGGGTCCCAACCGATCGGTTGAGTGTCAACCGACCGGCTTAGATCCCCAACCGACCATTTCAGGAATGAAACGATCGGTTCAGGTTGCGAGTTGGTTGTTTTTGGTGGAAAATCTTGAACCCTTCTACTCCTACTTTTAGTCCCACATTGCCCGGGATGGAGAACCATATCCCATGACCCTCTGATATATAGGGGTATTGGGGGCTTCTCAAAGTACAACTCAGTGCAACCATTTGCTCTGCAAAGTTGTCGTTCTCTCTGGTTTTGGTAACCGAGAGAGAGCCCGAGCAAGTGCTACCCGCAAAGGGAGGCGCAGCAAGGGAAAGACAACTGCAGTTGCAACTGGAGGCAGGAGAGTGTTTTGGCGACTAGTAAGTCAACAGGAGGGTGTGACTCCTTCCACTTCCTTGTGAGACAAGGAGTGTGGAGTTCCAGGTGGTCCATGTGGACTACTTCAGAGGCGGGAGGTTACTGCCATTCAGGAGGACAACTGTTAACCCGACAGTCCCGGTGAGAGGAGTCGTCAGTCCCGGTGCGACCAAGAGCTGCACAGACACCGTCCAAGACTGGAGGTGAAGACCGCGCAAGGCGTGAGGTATTGTCGCCGAGCAAGCCTCGGTACAACGTATGATTCCACAAACCATCCTTTCCTATTATATAGACATTGATGTGTTTCCTTGTTCTGGGTTTGGGGGAGAATTTTTTTGTTTCCGCTGCCTTCTCTGCCTCCCCTAAAACCCAACAGTGGTATTAGAGCCATGTCAACTGCTCTATATTTTAGGAATATCGATATGATCGATTTTGGTTTGTCGCCTTTATTTATTGCATACGATGCGAATAAAATTGGCTTTATGCATGTCCAATCCTAAATCCACAAATGCCAATTACATATATGATATGTATTATTAATGCACTCGATACGCGTTGCCCTTAAACGAGTTTTGTGGTGGATGTGTAGCGTGTTTATGGCCAATAAACCCTATCTATGTATGGTTGTATGTGGTTTCTTGCATCTCGGTCTACGCACCGATCTTCCTTCTCCTATTCCTGATGTAACTTGAAATAATTCAAGATTCTTTCCTACCTTTGCTCCCCCCGAATGTAACTCGGGGTTTCCCTTTTAAGAAATGTAAAATTAGGATAGATTTTATTTCCTATTATGTCAAAGAACGGAGGACATCGAGACGACAGCTGAAACGATCGGTTCAAGGTGTGAACCGATCGGTTGACGTTCCATACGATCAGTTCAAGGAGTGAACCGATCGGTTGATGACCGGTTCGAGGAGCGAGACGAGCGGGTGGCGGCCAGAAGGAGATGCACGACGACCAGGCAAACTTATCAGTTGGAGGAGACAACCGATCGGTTGGTGGCACCCAGACGACCGGACGAGATCGAGCAGGCTACTCATGTGATGAGTTGATCTACTCGGAAGGCAAGGCACAGAGTTCATCTTGTACAGGTTGCATGTGATGTAGACCTAGATGACCGTGATTCCTCTTGGCTCGAGGAATCACATTAGGATGGCCATAATCATCACTTTTATCATTTTGCATGTTTTTGTGGGATATAACATGTATATGATACGTACTATGTATTGTGGTGATTGGATATGTATATGTATATAAAAACCAAATCCCTCATTAAAATATTAAGTCTTATATGCCTTCCATTAGCGGCACACATGAAAAACTTGATCGACCAAGCATAGGTTACACTAAAGCGTGGTGCGCCATCTATCTTGTGGAAGTGTGAAGGGTAGACATGTAGGTTCTGCCAAAGCAGGGTGCATGTTTACCGTGTCGGCTTTTGGGTTAGACTTAACTGGTGATTCTTAGAGCGTCTAAGCCCAGAGGCAAGGAATGTTCATGGCAAGGTGTTGCGCATGTTCATTCATCAAGAGTTGCATATGATGCAATTGGCATGATGGCCTACCTAAATAGTCAAGATTGTGGGCGATCAACCAAAGCTGACTCATGACTTGATGAAATATGGATCTTGCCCACTAGAAGGTTGTAGGCTGCAATCTTCCTAATTGATGGTGAGGGCTATCAATTTGAAGTAAAATAGATGGAGCGATAATTAATTAAAGGCCTAATTTTTATCGTCAACTTTTCAAATCAATCAAACAAGTCAAAAAGAGTTTTGGACTAAAATTGCATATATTGCCTTTTGTTAAAATAAATGGTTAATCAACAAATCACTTTATTTGCGATCGGTCTTTGAGACAAACAAATTAAATGGGATTTTTTCCACGATTGGTTAGGACATTGAGAAGTGTTCTCAATCGTAGAGTGAAAGCTCTAAGTCCTAGTTATACCAGAACCAGATGAACTCAATCCCACCACATCAATGGCTGAAAGTATGCTTATGGTAGCATATCGAGGATGACATTAATGAGGAGTGTTTGATGTTGTGTTCTCTGAACTATTGAGTTGTAGAGACAACATGAGGCATATGATGTCTCAAGGACACTGTCCTAGTATGTCATGACAGAAGGAGATCCAGTAAGGCATTCACACACTCAATGTGATTGGGTATGTGGAAAACCTGACTAAGAAGGATTCCCTCTGAGCCAAGAGTTGGCTATTGGTATGATACTGCAAAAGTTGCGAGGATCATACAATTCATGATAAGCTACAACATGAACAACTTTGACAAGAATTGACAGAGTTGTTGGACATGTTGAGGATAGTAGAGGCAAAGATGAATAAAGACAAACCATAATCTTTGATGTGATCAAAGAAAAGGTAATTCTTAAGGGCAAGGACAAGGGCGAAGCAAAGAAGTGTTCTGATGCTAGCCAGCAATCCAATCCGTCTTCAGCCTCAAGGCACATGGGAAAGGGTGTATGAGGGATTGCCCTCTATATCTGGAAGAACAAAAGAAGATGAAGGAGGGGATGGAGATCTCCACCTAAGGTATCATGAAATGAACCACTTCTTTATCTGAGGTATATGATACCAAGATATGGATATGTCATGTATGATATGCAATATCCACAAAAAAGTGATGGCCTTTGTGAAAAAGGACCAAGAAAGGAGTACCCATCATTGGAGCAAGTGTTGCTACCATAGATAGGAGTATCTTTTAGTTTATTTCAGCCTAAAGGGCACGAAATAGAGTTGAGAACTGCTATTTCATAGATTTCCAATAGATAGAAACACTTTATTATTGCATATTGTATGACAATGATGGCAATTAATAAAGTTGATGTTTCAATCTTAAAGATATGATCTCTGTGACAATGCCTTGTTTATCTTATGATACATGGTATGCATAAGATAAAATGATACCTAAAGTTATAGATAACTCAAACAATCAAATTAGCATCAATCATGAGAAATTCATTTCTAGTTTCCATGTGATGGATAAATCTAGACTCTTTTAGTTTTAGAACCAGTAAGAGACATGAATATCTTGGACATGATTAATCAATCTTCACTAAAGGTAGTGGGAGAGTGATTATCCTATTAGGTATAATACATGTGATGTATTTACATACCTATTGGAACAAATGCTAATACTTCAAATGGTGTTTAGAGAAATAACAATATGAATATCTTGAAGTGTTCAAGAATATCATAGATGAAGTATGAATTTGGTAAAGTGTTAATTCTTGATGAGATCAATGAATGAAATACTTGGACCAAATGTTTGAGATCCTTATGAGTGATTATGATAGTGTATCATAGTGAACTCATGATTAAGGCATAGTGATGTCTAAATCAAGAAGGAATCATACTCTAAGGAGTTAGAGAATGATTATCAAATAACTGAATTCTTCTTAAATAAAGAATACGCTTCACTAATAAAGGACATTAAGAATCACAAGGAGTTGTGAGTTCTTATATCCTTGACAGATACACCTCAATTATCTATGTGATGAGTTGTTCATGTGATGAGTCAACTATCTAGATGAATGTGAGGAACCGAATTTTGAGTTATGGTTTATGACCATTACATCCTAAATGCCATCCATGTGAACCATAAGGTATGACCTTGATGGTAGCACTCATTGGATCAAATCCATAAGTGCAAATGAGTCTTAAGTTTTAAGACACATGGATAACATTTTGAGAAGGATGATGCTTGTTGATTGCAACTTAATGACTAAAACATTTGGCATATGGATACTAAAACCGCATTCCTATGAGGAATAAAACAAGGATGTGTATGTGACACAACCTATAAGGTTTATGAATCCACTAATACAAATGAAGTCTATAAGTTACAATGAACTAATCAATGTGATTGATTGAGTACAAGCAACTCATAATTGGATTTTTACTTTGATAATATAGTCAAAGTGTTTGACTGATATGTCAAAGATAAAGAATGGATCTGTGATTTAGTGGGAGTGTGTTCACATTCCACATATTGATGTGAAATGGAAAACCAAAAGTGGAAATTATCTTTAAGGAAGATAGAGATGTTTCCTATGTGATAGGAATAGAGATCTATAGAGATAGTTCTTGAAAAACCTCTTGACCTGTAAGTAGAAATCATACATTGGAAATCTGTACTGAAGGGTTCAGTATACACAGATTCAGTGGGAGAAAGCTTGTCCATGATACATGGAGTTAGTATCCCAAGGCCAAGTGTCCAATTCTTATGAAGAATGGCAACACTAAGAATAGATATGGATCTATCATGTATGTAATCATCCCATTAACTTGCATGTATCGACATGGAAAGAACAAAATGCATTCATCATCTTGTATGTAGGACATGGCAATATGATGTGCTCATCTTGATAACTCGTATGTGAGACATGACAAGTGGATGTCTATCTACTTCTAGTAAGGGTTGCTGGAATACCATGAGAACTTGATAAGTACTTGTGAAGTACTAGTTCTATGGAGATAAGGAAGAGTTCAATGTAAAGAGTTACATTGATGCGAACTTCCAAAAGGACAGAAAATTAATCGCAAAATATATATAGGATATATAAAAGTGAAAGTTTGTTGATAATTGGAAGTGTTCCAATAAAACCATTTAAAAGGAAATGTTGAGTATCTATGTGTTACAGAACAGCTGTGGATACTATATGGATCTGGGAGTTCATGAGATGAACTTATAGATATTCTGCTCATTGATGACAAGTATGGAATCCTTGATCATGCAATGTGGCTAATGGTTAGCAAAGGAATACTAGATCGCATATTACAACACCTCCATCTCATACGTGTGACGTACAATGAAGAGATGAGAGACATGCAATTTATACTGACTTTGGCAAGGTGTTTCCATTACTCACTATGTTGGTACTAGAGCATAGTAACAAATGGGACATGTTTGAAGATTACTATGAATATGATTCAAGGGTGATTGGCTCACAGTGCAAGTGGGAGTCTGTTGGTATGTATGCCCTGAGAGCCAATCATGGGATGATTGGTGGGATACATTAAGATTGATTTGATAAACATAAAAGGCAAGCTTCCAATTCTTTCTAGTTCAGTCATATGAGATAGTGATAGAAAAGATTGAATGTCTAGAGAATGACAGTACTCAATGACGTATGTCTTCAGGTTGAGGACCTGAACGATGAGATCATACGGATGCTAAGAGTTTGTACATTCTTGTTTTGTCCCTAGTCGGATGTCATTGTGGAAGGTAAATAGATAGAAATGACACACAAGACTAGATTGTGGTGTTGGTTGATGACAGAATCTCATTAGTCATGATATAGAGATATCAAACCAAACACATAGGTACTTGTTAGAGAACAAGTGTACCAAACAGACCCACCGTGAGTTTGACACATGGAACCATGACATGGTAGTCACAGTCAGTTTCACAGTGATGGTGGTGAGTGTGATTCTTAGACCTGAAATCACTGCACTCAACACATGTCGTTGGGCACACTTTGACATCATCAAACGCAGTCCTGAAACATGGGTTGTTATAAAGGTGATGATTGGGTGGCTTTGACACATGGGGTTTTTGAGGGGTGAATGATAGATATGGGATTTGTCCCTCCTGAGGGAGTTTGATATCCAAGGCCACTTGATGAGTAGGATTGAAATAGGCATGCGCACGCATGTGTGAATCAGTATGTGATATTGATGTCATACATATCTCTTCCAATCTACTCTGAGATCAAGAAAGTGAATGAATGTTGACAGGATGATTGTTCCATGCCTCGAGTTCATTCGGGATATCAGTGACAAAGGAATTATACATTCACTGTAACACCATTCACAGATTGTAGGATTGAAAGTTGTTCTCCAACTTTCTACTTTCACTTGGGTAGCAGTGATGTGTGACTAGGCACTGCTCTTTGCTTGTGAAGTCATAAGTGTTATGGACTTTCACTGCCAATGTGAAATGGACCTGCAGGGTCACACACATAGGATTTAACCTGGAATAGGAGTTTTGTCCACAAACAATGTTTAGATTGATTACTAAAGGAGTTTAGTAGTTCAATTAAACACTCAATTGATTGATAGCTCAAAATCATAGTATTCAAGGTGTTGGACAGATTGATTAGAGTATCGGATTGATTGAAATCGCAATTGACTGATTCTGCACAATCTGCACTCCCAACCGATCGGCTCATGTGATGAATCGATCGGCTCATGTGATGAACCGATCGGCTGAGCTTGGTGAACCTATCGGCTCAAGTGTTGAGTCGATCGGCTCAAGGACAGGGTGAACGATTGCTTCAAGTGTTGAAACGATCGGTTCAACTATTGCAACCGGGCAAGTTGGGAAAGTAGGATTGGTGAGAGTTTTCCTTTCATTTCACTTGCCCAATTTGATTGGAACAAGGATTGGTATTTGATACCAATTAGAAACAAAAGTTGGAAAGTCAATCGGGAACTGGTCAGGACCACAAACCGATCGGTTCAAAAAGTGAATCGACCGGCTCATAGGTCCCAACCGATCAGTTGAGTGTCAACCAACCGGCTCAGATCCCCAACCGACCATTTCAGAAATGAATCGATTGGTTCAGGTTGCGAGTTGGTTGTTTTTGGTGGAAAATCTCGAACCCTTCTACTCCTGCTTTTAGACCCACATTACCCGGGATGGAGAACCCTGTCCCATGACCCTCCTATATATAGGGGTATTGGGGGCTTCTCAAAGTACAACTCAGTGCAACCAGTTGCTCTGCAAAGTTGTCGTTCTCTCTGGTTTTGGTAACCGAGAGAGAGCCCGAGCAAGTGCTACCCGCAAAGGGAGGCGCAACAAGGGAAAGACAACTACAGTTGCAACTGGATGCAGGAGAGTGTGTTGGCGACTAGTACGTCAACAGGAGGGTGTGAATCCTTCCACTTCCTTGTGAGACAAGGAGTGTGGAGTTCCAGGTGGTCCGTGTGGAGTACTTCAGAGGCGGGAGGTTACCGCCGCTCAAGAGGACAACTGTCAACCCGACAGTCCCGGTGAGAGGAGGAGTCATCAGTCCCGGTGCGACCAGTAGCTGCACAGACACCGTCCAAGACCGGAGGTGAAGACCACGCAAGGCGCGAGGTATTGTCTTTGAGCAAGCCTTGGGAGAAGGTATGATTCACAAACCATCCTTTCCTATTATATAGACGTTGACGCGTTTCCTTGTTCCGGGTTTGGGGGAGAATTTTTTTGTTTCTGCTGCCTTCTCTGCCTCCCCTAAAACCCAACAGTGGTATCAGAGCCATGTCAAGTACTCTGTATTTTAGGAATATCGATATGATCAATTTTGGTTTGTCGCCTTTATTTATTGCATACGATGCGAATAAAATTGGCTTTATGCATGTCCAATCCTAAATCCACAAATCCCAATTACATATATGATATGTATTATTAATGCACTCGATACGCGTCGCCCTTAAACGAGTTTTGTGGTGGATGTGTAGCGTGGTTATGGCCAATAAACCCTATTTGTGTATGGTTGTATGTGGTTGCTTGCATATCGGTCTGCGCACTGATCTTCCTTCTCCTATTCCTGATGTAACTCAAAATAATTCGAGATTCTTTCCTACCTTTGCTCCCCCCGAATGTAACTCGGGGTTTCCCTTTTAAGCAATGTCAAATTAGGATAGATTTTATTTCATGTTATGTCAAAGAACGGAGGACATCGAGACGACATCTGAAACGATCGGTTCAAGGCGTGAACCGATCAGTTGACGTTCCAGACGATCGGTTCAAGGAGTGAACCGATCGGTTAATGACTGGTTCGAGGAGCGAGACGAGCGGGTGGTGTCCAGAAGGAGATGCACGATGACCAGGCGAACTGATCAGTTGGAGGAGCCAACCGATCGGCTGGTGGCACCCAAACGATCAGACCAGATCGAGCAGGCTACTCATGTGATGAGTTGATCTACTCGGAAGGCAAGGCACAGAGTTCATCTTATACAGGTTGCATGTGATGTAGACCTAGATGACCATGATTCCTCTTGGCTCGAGGAATCACATTAGGATGGCCATAATCATCGCTTTTATCGTTTTGCATGTTTTTGTGGGATATAGCATGTACGTACTATGTATTGTGGTGATTGGATATGTATATGTATATAAAAACCAAATCCCTCATTAAAATATTAAGTCTTATATGCCTTCCATTAGCAGCACACATGAAAAACTCGATCGACCAAGCATAGGTTACGCCAAAGCGTGGTGCGCCATCTATCTTGTGGAAGTGTGAAGGGTAGACATGTAGGTTCTGCCAAAGCAAGGTGCATGTTTACCGTGTCGTCTTTTGGGTTAGACTTAACTTGTGATTCTTAGAGCGTCTAAGCCCAGAGGCAAGGAATGTTCATGGAAAGGTGTTGCGCATGTTCATTCATCAAGAGTTGCATATGATGCAATTGGCATGGTGGCCTACCTAAATAGTCAAGATTGTGGGTGATCATCCAAAGCTGACTCATGACTTGATGAAATATGGATCTTGCCCACTAGAAGGTTGTACGTTGCAATCTTCTGAATTGATGGTGAGGGCTATCAATTTGAAGTAAAATAGTGGGAGCGATAATTAATTAAAGGCCTAATTTTTATCGTCAACTTTTCAAATCAATCAAACAAGTCAAAAAGAGTTTTGGACTAAAATTGCATATATTGCCTTTTGTTTAAATAAATGGTTAATCAACAAATCACTTTATTTGTGATAGGTCTTTGAGACAAACAAATTAAATGGGATTTTTTCCACGATTGGTTAGGACATTGAGAAGTGTTCTCAATCATAGAGTGAAAGCTCTAAGTCCTAGTTATACCAGAACCAGATGAACTCAATCCCACCACATCAATGGCTGAAAGTATGCTTATGGTAGCATACCGAGGATGACATTAATGAGGAGAGCTTGATGTTGTGTTCCCTGAACTATTGAGTTGCAGAGACAACATGAGACATATGATGTCTCAAGGACACTGTCCTAGTATGTCATGACAGAAGGAGATCCAGTAAGGCATTCACACACTCAATGTTATTGGGTATGTGGAAAACTTGACTAAAAAGGATTCCCTCTGAGCCAAGAGTTGGCTATTGGTATGATACTGCAAATGTTGTGAGGATCATACAATTCATGATAAGCTACAACATGAACAACTTTGACAAGCGTTGACAGAGTTGTTGGACATGTTGAGGATAGTAGAGGCAAAGATGAAGAAAGACAAACCATAATCTTTGATGTGATCAAAGAAAAGGTAATTCTTAAGGGCAAGGACAAGGGCAAAGCAAAGAAGTTTTCTGATGCTAGCCAGCAATCCAAGTCATCTTCAGTCTCAAGGCACATGGGAAAGGGTGTATGAGGGATTGCCCTCTATATCTGGAAGAACAAAAGAAGATGAAGGATGGGATGGAGATCTCCACCTAAGGTATCATGAAATGAACCGCTTCTTTATCTAACGTATATGATACCAAGATATGGATATGTCATGTATGATATGCAATATCCACAAAGAAGTGATGGCCTTTGTGAAAAAGGACCAAGAAAGGAGTACCCATCATTGGAGCAAGTGTTGCTGACTTAGATAGGAGTATCTTTCAGTTTATTTCAGCCTAAAGGGCACGAAATAGAGTTGAGAATTGCTACATAGATTGCCAATAGATAGAAACACTTTATTATTGCATATTGTATGACAATGATGGCAATTAATAAAGTTGATGTTTCAATCTTAAAGATATGATCTTTGTGGCAATGCCTTGTTTATCTTGTGATACATGGTATGCATAAGATAAAATGATACCTAAAGTTATAGATAACTCAAACAATCAAATTAGCATCAATCATGAGAAATTCATTTCTAGTTTCCATGTGATGGATAAATCTAGACTCTTTTGGTTTTAGAACCAATAAGAGACATGAATATCTTGGACATGATTAATCAATCTTCACTAAAGGTAGTGGGAGAGTGATTATCCTATTAGGTATAATACATGTGATGTATTTACATACCTATTGGAACAAATGCTAATACTTCAAATGGTGTTTAGAGAAATACCAATATGAATATCTTGAAGTGTTCAAGAATATCATAGATGAAGTACGAATTTGGTAAAGTGTTAATTCTTGATGAGATCAATGAATGAAATACTTGGACAAAATGTTTGAGATCCTTATGAGTGATTATGATAGTGTATCATTGTGAACTCATGATTAAGGCATAGTGATGTCTAAATTAAGAAGGAATCATACTCTAAGGAGTTCGAGAATGATTATCAAATAACTGAATTCTTCTTAAATAAAGAATACGCTTCACTAATAAAGGACATTAAGAATCACAAGGAGTTGTGCGTTCTTATATCCTTGACAGATACACCTCAATTATCTATGTGATGAGTTGTTCATGTGATGAGTCAACTATCTAGATGAATGTGAGGAACCTAATTTTGAGTTATGGTTTATGACCATTACATCCTAAATGCCATCCACGGGAACCATAAGGTATGACCTTGATGGTAGCACTCATTGGATCAAATCCATAAGTGCAAATGAGTCTTAAGTGTTAAGACACATGGATAACATTTTGAGAAGGATGATGCTTGTTGATTGCAACTTAATGACTAAGACATTTGGCATATGGATACAAAAACTGCATTCCTATGAGGAATAAAATAAGGATGTGTACGTGACACAACCTATAAGGTCTATGAATCCACTAATACAAATGAAGTCTATAAGTTACAATGGACTAATCAATGTGATTGATTGAGTACAAGAAACTCATAATTGGATTTTTACTTTCATAATATAGTCAAAGTGTTTGACTGATATGTCAAAGATAAAGAAGGGATCTGTGATTTAGTGGGAGTGTGCTCACATTCCACATATTGATGTGAAATGGAAATGTTCTAGAATGGAAATCCAAAAGTGGAAATTATCTTTAAGGAAGATAGAGATGTTTCCTATGTGATAGGAATAGAGATCTATAGAGATAGTTCTTGAAAAACCTCTTGACCTGTAAGGAGAAATCATACATTGGCAATATGTACTGAAGGGTTCAGTATACACAGATTCAGTGGGAGAATACTTGTCCATGATACATGGAGTTAGTATCCCAAGGACAAGTGTCCAATTCTTATGAAGAATGGCAACACTAAGAATAGATATGGATCTATCATGTATGTAATCATCCCATTAACTTGCATGTATCGAAATGGCAAGAACAAAATGCATTCATCATCTTGTATGTAGGACATGGCAATATGATGTGCTCATCCTGATAACTCGTATGTGAAACATGACGAGTGGATGTTTGTCTACTTCTAGTAAGGGTTACTGGAATACCATGAGAACTTGATAAGTACTTGTGAAGTACTAGTTCTATGGAGATAAGGAAGAGTTCAATGTAAAGAGTTACATTGATGCGAACTTTCGAAAGGATAGAAAATTAATCGCAAAATATATATAGGATATATAAAAGTGAAAGTTTGTTGATAATTGGAAGTGTTCCAATAAAACCATTTAAAAGGAAATGCCGAGTATCTATGTGTTACAGAACAACAATGGATACTATATGGATCTGGGAGTTCATGAGATGAACTTATAGATATTCCACTCATTGATGACAAGTATGGAATCATTGATCATGCAATATGGCTAAAGGTTAGCAAAGGAATACTAGATTGCATATTACAGCACCTCCATCTCATATGTGTGATGTACAGCAAAGAGATGAGATACATGCAATTTATACTGACTTTGGAAAGGTGTTTCCATTACTCACTATGTTGGCACTAGAGCACAGTATCATGTGGGACATGTTTGAAGATCACTATGAATATGATTCAAGGGTGATTGGCTCACAGTGCAAGTGGGAGTCTGTTGGTATGTATGCCCTGAGAGCCAATCATGGGATGATTGGTGGGATACATTAATATTGATTTGATAAACATAAAAGACAAGCTTCCAATTCTTTCTGGTTCAGTCATATGAGATAGTGATAGAACAGATTGAATGTCTAGAGAATGATAGTACTCAATGACGTATGCCTTCAGGTTGAGGACCTTAACGATGAGATCATACGGATGCTAAGAGTTTGTACATTCTTGTTTTGTCCCTAGTCGGGTGTCATTGTGGAAGGTAAATAGACAGCAATGACACACAAGACTAGATTGTGGTGTTGGTTGATGACAGAATCTCATTAGTCATGATATAGAGATATCAAACCAAACACATAGGTACTTGTTAGAGAACAAGTGTACCGGACAGACCCACCGTGAGTTTGACACATGGAACCATGACATGGTAGTCACAGTCAGTACTCACAATGATGGTGGTGAGTGTGATTCTTAGACCTGAAATCACTGCACTCAACACATGTCGTTGGGCACACTTTGACATCATCAAACACAGTCCTGAAACATGGGTTGTTATAAAGGTGATGATTGGGTGGCTTTGACACATGGGGTTTTTGAGGGGTGAGTGATAGATATGGGATTTGTCCCTCCTGAGGGAGTTTGATATCCAAGGTCACTTGATGAGTAGGATCGAAATAGGCATGTGCACGCATGTGTGAATTAGTATGTGATATTGATGTCATACATATCTCTTCCAATCTACTCTGAGATCAAGAAAGTGAATGAACGTTGACAGGATGACTGTTCCATGCCTCGAGTTCATTCGGGATGTCAGTGACAAAGGAATTATACATTCACTGTAACACCATTCACGGATTGTAGGATTGAAAGTTGTTCTCCAACTTTCTACTTTCACTTGGGTAGCACTGATGTGTGACTAGGCACCACTCTTTGCTTGTGAAGTCATAAGTATTATGGACTTTCACTGCCAACGTGAAATGGACCTGCAGGGTCACCCACATAGGATTTAACCTGGAAGAGGAGTTTTGTCCACAAACAATGTTTAGATTGATTACTAAAGGAGTTTAGTAGTTCAATTAAACACTCAATTGATTGATAGCTCAAAATCATAGTGTTCAAGGTGTTGGACAGATTGATTATGTGGGCTCTGATCTCCAAACCACGATATAAACACGATTTAAACTTAGCGGAAGCGATTCGATTAGCAACGGAATACCAAAAAACAGCGGAAATTAAAACTTTTTTGAGATAAAGCATTGAAACCATAAAAACTTCTTTCATAAAAGGAGATAAACTGTTTACATCTCAGATAATTACTTCTTGAGTAATTATATACAACATGATACAAAATCTCAAGAACTCATAACCAAAATCTCAGACCAAAAGACTCCAAGACCTGAGAGTACAGAGGACACATAGGACTGACTCTAACTACACCACATGGCAGGCTAAATCTCCACCTGAGATTTTACTGCTACTCCTGGTGCTGTTGCTGCTGGGACTGGTCACCTGTAGACTTGTTTCTCCGTCTTCGACGTCCACCTAAAAAGTTGAAGTCTACGGGGTGAGACAATTTTACGTAATTGTCCCAGCGAGAGTTATAACTCTCCTCCAGAAGCTTTATTATAGCACCTCAAAGAATATCTTAAACAGTAAAAGCTTCACAGTATTCAACATCAGATATAATAGTAATCATGAGTTCAACAGTTATGAAACATGAAGACATTTGCACTATACAGTGTAACATCAATCAATCAACTCGTAGTTATCTCTAACAGGTATACTACATTGTGGATTATGTTTTTCAAACATTACTTTTATGCCATGTGGAGATGAGGTTTACCACTCATCCTCCAACCAATCACTGTTAAGTGCCTTGGTATCATACTAGGTCATCGAAAGAGCCGGATTCTCATGACCTTCACCTTCCTCAGTCAGTAAGAGGATTACTTGTAGGACATCTCGTGCCTCTACTATAATAGCTTGCCAGGGTAATCTGGTCCTTCGCTATTTTAGAGTTACAGTGGCGTTCTGTACTCTCTTCGTCATCAGGAGATTTCATGTTTATCTTCCACTGATACGGATATCTGTGCTTTCTTCGTCATCAGGAGGTTTCATGTTTACCATCCACTGATACGGTATCAGATTGTAGTGAAGGATTGATGGATTACACATCTACATCAAACACCTACACTAGGATGTAAGGTTCTACACATCCATATACCCCACATACTCAAAAGTATGTGATCCAGGAGTTCCCTTAGGAAAACCTGTTTCACCATCATTTGATCTCTGACAATGATGGATCTATGATCAGGGCTCTACATTAAACTTGATTAGTTAGGTACATTCAGTATTCTTTTAACATCATACATTGTTCTTCAAACAATAACATTAGCATAACAGCTATTAAATGATAATACTAAATGTAACAAGCCTAACTCTTATCAATCATCATTTCTCAATACATTCATCACAAGTCATCTTTAAAGCATGACCTTGATGGTAATTATGGCTCTCACAGCCCATTTTAATCCATAAGTTGCCATTGACAATGCATCAGGATACATCACTATTCATAAAGCTTAAAGCATGCTTTCAATGAATATAGTTTCATAATCCATACCTGGATATGATCATCATCTCATGACAACCTGCATGGTTAATTCAACTGATAACAGTAAACAATTCATTCTAGAAGTTACACTTTCAAACTCTTAGAAGAGTCAAGTTCCCCAATATTCATCAATCAGGGTTTACTATTCACAATACATGTCCTCACCCTAGAATTAGGGTTTACTATTCACCTCATGGCGAATTGAACTCATATCATCATCATGTATGAGAAACATCATCATTAAAGCTCCTAGATAAGATTAAGATTCACTAACATCATAATTAGGGTTTCCATGATATCACATACGTGGATCATACCCTAATCATGCACATTCATGTGTATTGAAGGTACTTTACTTAAGTTTCCACTATAAAAGGGTACTTTCTCTCTCTTATGATACTTTCTCTATCCTCTTACTAGTAGATGGTGATAACATCACTCTAGATCAGGTTGAGTTAAGTCATCATTGACCAGCATAAGCCAAAACATCATTAACATGTGATTAGGGTTTTATTAGAAAAAGGTATTACTCAATTAAACCCCTCAAGGGTATTTTGGTAATTTACCTCATGATCACCATCATGGGTCAATTCATTAATCACTTAGTCCCTTAATGTTCTGAGTTACCATTAGGGTTTAGATTAGATCACCATTGAACCAAATACAACTTCAAGTGATTATGTATAAATAACCTTGAAAACCTCCAAACGGTTTCAACCTTCAACCACCAAATGGTTTGAAACTGTTTGGGTGCGTTGACCGTTTGCTAGGTTTGACTTTCCAAACCGTTTGAGCTTATGCGGTTTGAAACCGTTTGATCAACTTGTCTTGAGATCGATTGGTCCAAACGACCTTAAGATCGTTTGAGCCCAAACGGTCTTGAGACCGTTTGGACCCAAACGGTCTTGAGACCGTTTGGCCTTAAACGGTCTTGAGACCGTTTGGACCCAAACGGTCTTGAGACCGTTTGGCCGTAAACATTCTTGAGATCGTTTGGATCCAAATAGTCTTGAGACCGTTTGGTCCAAATGGGCTCAAACCGTTTGGACCTCCAACATGGTTCAAAAGTTGCAAATGTTTATGATTAAGTATGTTGAAGCCCTCAATTGGCCAAAGCCATGTTAACCACTTATAAATTGAGTCAATTAGGATGAGCCTCAATCAATTGGACACCAAATTAACCCTTAATTGAAAGCCAATTAGGGTTAAGTCCATCTCAATTAGAGTTTCAAATCGGATGGTCATCAATATTCAACAATGTGAATCAATTCAAGGTTGAACCTATCAATTGACCTCCAATTGGGCCCAAACTTGGCACAAACGGTCTTGAGATCGTTTGGATGTCCTCCAAACGGTCTTGAAACCGTTTGCCCAAGGATTCATCAAAACCTAAGTTGATTTGATAGGGGTTGAACTTTAATTAAGTCACAAATCAGCAATTTGATTATTTCAATAACCCACTATAATTGGGCCCTCAATTGATCAAATTTCCTTAACCCTAGACCTCCAAACGATCTTGGGTTGACACCAAACGGTCTTGAGACCGTTTGGATGAGTTCCAAACGGTCTTGAGACCGTTTGCCCATCCATCCTTTGGACTCTAGTGAAAATTCATCAAGGTTTGATCTAGTGAATTAATCATTACATCAATACTTAATTGCAGTATGGTTTGGTACTTTTGGACCTTCAATTGGTCAACTATACTTGACCCCAGACCTCTAAACGGTCTTGGGTGATCCCCAAACGGTCTTGAGACCGTTTGGATGATTCCCCAAATGGTCTTGAGACCGTTTGGGCTAATCAACCCAAAATCACTAATTAACTCATTGGAATTTCAACACTGATTTCAATTAGGGTTTGCCCTATTGATTAGCCTTCAACTCATGACTCGTTTGGAATTAATCCATCAAATTTGGTGAGTCATTAATCAACATCATTATGAACAGTAATCCCAAACGGTCAATGCTTGGTCAACCATCTTAAACGGTCTTGAGACCGTTTTCCCAAAAAGGGCAAATTAAATAGATTGAAAATCAGAACTTAATTCAATTGGATTTGCTTATATCTCACGATTCCTTTAGAGTTAACCCCTCAATTTTTGTGGGTGATCAGCCTACATAATTAGGAACAGAATTCTCATACGGTCGTCGCTTGGTCAACTGGACCAAACGGTCTTGAAGACTGTTTGCCTCCATGCGACCCTGAAACCGTTTGCCCACCAAACGGTTGTGCAAACCGCATGGGCAATTGGTTAGGACCGTTTAGTAAAGTGGAAAACTGTAGATAAGCATAGGAATTAATGCCCTTATCTTCTACCTCAAGAACAGTAGCAGTTCTTCACGATTTTGCTTGCAAGGATGCAAGGGAAGATAGGGAAGAAGAAGAACTAGCAACTATATGCATAGAAGAAGATGTATAATCAAAGCATAAGGTTTAGAGTTATAAAACCCGCCTAAAGGTTGTTCCTTGAGCTACAAGCTTCCAAGCTTCAGGTCTTTAATGGCGTCTTTGAGCTCCATAGTTCGGCCAAGGTGAATTGTCCAAGGAAGAGTTGGAAAGGAATGGCTAGAAAGACAAAGCTAGGTGAGCTAGCCATGAATTCAACCTTGAAATCGAGTTTCTTCCATGAATTCAAGCAAAAGGGATGATCCAAACTTACCTAGGACCCTTGGTCGTTCTCCTATGCTCCAGAGCTCTGCCTTAGTTGGTTTGAGCAAGGGGAATAAGTGAGGGAATGAAAGAAACGTTCCTTTGCTTGCAAAGGAAGTGGTATATATATTTTGGGTGAAAATCTAACATAAGAACATATGTTTTCCTCATTTCTCATCTAAGTCCTTCCTTTCTTCTTTGCACGTCCCCACATCTTATTTCTAAGGACAAACTCCTTCTAAGATCAAGAATTGAAGGCAAAGAGGATCAACCCATCACTAAAGCATACACATAAAAGGGCTATTATACATACACCTTGATTATTCAATCACAAAGGTGTTCTTTATTATATGATTATTCAAATGAAGTGCCCTCTTCATCATTTCTACTCTAAATGACGACAAAAGTTATAAAAGAGATTTTAGATTATGTATTTTACAAGTTGCACCCCTCAAATTGGGTAAATTGCACTCTACACCAAATTAGGGTTTTCAAGTACAGGGGTTGCTTCCACAGCTGCACCTTGGTGCTCAAGCTTGGGAAAACCCTCAAACTTCATCATAAACATCCTCATGATGTCTCAACATCAGAGGAACATCTCAACATGTGCAATTTGCAAGTTAATCCCTCAACTGGGTAATTTTCACATAGATCCCTGTATTACAAAACAATGCTACAACTATATATATAAAGGAGCAAAATTGAAATATATGTTTCTGAGGAACTTAATTACATGCCCAAAGTTAATCACAAGGATTTAATTACATATTTAGGCAAAACACCTAGGGTTAGTTCATAACCCAGGTCAGGGATGTTACAAATTATCCACCCCTTATAAGGATTTCGTCCCCGAAATCGATAAAACGTATTAAGAGAAAAGGGCAGGGTATTTCCTCCTCATCTCGTCCTCTAGTTCCCAAGTGGCTTCTTTAACACCACGGTGGTTCCAGAGGACTTTCACAAGGCTTAAATCTTTTTTCTTTAACTTTTTAATTTTGTTATCAAGGATTGACACTGGTCCTTCCTCATAAGATATATCATCATTCAATTCTACCTCCATAGGTTGTAGAATTGACTCAGTGTCTGGGTGACATTTCTTTAGCATAGAAATGTGAAACACAGGGTGTAACCTCTGTAACTCTGGTGGTAGCTCTAGTTTATATGCTACCTTTCCAATCCGTTCAATGATTGGATAAGGCCCCATAAATCTAGGAGCTAACTTCCCTTTTCTTCCAAAACGAAGAACTCCTTTCCAAGGTGAGACTTTGAGATACACTCTGTCTCCGACCTGGAACTCTAAGGGTCTACGACGCTTGTCAGCATAAGATTTCTGCCTATCCGGTGCAGTCTTGATCTATTGTTGTATTACCTTAATCTTTTCTATAGTTTGCTGCACAAGATCAGGTCCTAACAACTGATGCTCACCAGTCTCATACCAACACAAGGGTGATCTACAACGTCTACCATATAAGGCTTCATAAGGTGTCATATCAATACTATGCTGATAGCTATTGTTATAGGCAAACTCTATCAAGCTTAGGTGTAGATCCCAACTTCCGGTAAACTGGAGAACACATGTTCTCAACAGGTCTTCCAAGGTCTGTATGGTCCTTTCCGACTGTCCATCAGTCTATGGATGAAAGGCCGTACTAAACCTTAACTGGGTGCCTAAAGCATTATGAAGTCGTTCCCAAAAACGACTTGTAAACTGGGGACCTCTGTCAGAAACTATAGTGACAGGAACTCCGTGCAACCGCACTATCTCTTGAACATACAACTGTGATAACCTTTCAGCATAATAGGTTGTTTTGATAGGTAAGAAATGTGTTGTCTTAGTCAACCTATCTACAACTACCCAAATGGAATCATGTCCTTTGCTTGTCCTGGGTAGGCCAACAACAAAGTCCATGGTAACATGGTCCCACTTCCACTGTGGTATGGGTAAAGGTTGCATTGTTCCTGCAGACTTCTGGTGTTCAGCTTTAACTTGCTGACACACAGGACATCTCAGAACAAACTCTGCAACATCCTTCTTCATTCTCGGCCACCAATACAGATCTTTTAAATTTCGATACATCTTGGTGCTCCCTGGATGCATGGCATACATCGAAGAATGAGCTTCTTCCAGGACTAACTTCCTCAAGTTGTCCACATCCGGCACTATCATCCTCCCATGATAACAGGCTATTTGATCATCTGAGTCATGGAAACCATCTCGTTTCTCACTACCATACTCTGATCTAATCTGCTGAACTACAGCATCACCTTGATGTGCTTCCTTAATCTGCTCTCTAAGGGTAGGTTTAATATGCATCTCAGCTAACAACCCGGCTAACAAAGACACCTTCAACTGCACATTGTCTTGTCTCAAAGAGATAAGCATATCCCTTCTAGAGCATACTAAAGAGTTTAGTTGTGCCCTTTCCATGGTTGATGTTGCTGATTTCCTACTCAAGGCATCAGCAACCACATTAGCCTTCCCCGGATGGTAATCAATCGTACAATCATAGTCCTTGATTAATTCCATCCAGCGGCGTTGTCTCATATTGAGCTCATGCTGAGAGAAGATGTACTTAAGGTTCTTATGGTCTGTGAAAATCTAAAACGTCTCTCCATAAAGATAATGTCTCCATATCTTCAGAGCATGAACCACAGCAGCTAACTCCAGATCGTGTGTTGGATAATTCTCTTCGTGTTTCTTAAGCTGTCGAGAAGCAAAAGAAATTACTTGTTTATCCTGCATCAACACACACCCTAGTCCATTCTTAGAAGCATCACAGAAAACTATATATCCTTTGCCTTTCTCAGGTAGCACAAGTATGGGTGCACTTGTCAACTTTTCCTTCAACAGTTGGAAAGATTGCTGACACTTATCACTCCAAACAAAAGGAACATCTTTCCGGGTCAACTTAGTCAAGGGTAAGGCTATGGAACTGAAATTCTTAATGAACCTTCGATAATAGCCTGCTAACCCCAAGAAGCTTTGAATCTCCGTCGGCGTCTTCGGTTGTTCCCACTGTAGAACAAATTCTACCTTTGTAGGGTCAACACGAATTCCCGATGCAGATATCACATGTCCAAGAAAAGATACCTCCGGCAGCCAGAACTCACACTTACTAAACTTAGCATACAGCTTGTGTTCTCTTAGCAAGGTCAAAGCTTGGCGAAGATGCGCTCATGCTGCTGAGCATCCTTACTATAGATCAGAATGTCATCTATGAAGACGACAACACACTGATCAAGGAAGGGTCGAAAAACTCTATTCATGAGTTCCATGAATGCAGCTGGTGCATTGGTTAGTCCAAACGACATAACCGTGAACTCATAGTGACCATATCTTGTCCTAAAGGCAGACTTGGATATGTCACTATCCTTAATACGGAGTTGATGATATCCAGACCTCAGGTCTATCTTTGAGAAGACGGTTGCACCACGCAACTGGTCAAAGAGATCATCAATCCTCGGCAGAGGGTACTTATTATTTATTGTTACCTTATTAAGTTGTCTGTAGTCAATGCACAACTGCATTGACCCATCTTTCTTTTTAACAAACAAGACCGGAGCACCCCAAGGTGAAGTGCTCGGTCGGATAAAACCCTTCTCAAGTAACTCTTGAAGCTGTTTCTTGAGTTCTACCATCTCGGCAGGTGCCATCCTATACGGTGTATGGGCTATAGGTTTCGTGTCTGGGACCAAATTGATCTCAAAATCAATCTCCCGAGGTGGTGGTATACCAGGAAGTTCTTCAGGAAACACATCCTCGAATTCCCTGACTATGGGAACTTCAGCAGGATTGGAACTTTCCTTGGTAACATCTACCACATGGGCCAAGAATGCATAACATCCTTGCCTCAACAGCTTATCAGCAACCATAACTGATACAAGACAGGTGGGCAGAATCTTTCTTTCACCTTGAAAGATCCATGTGTTGCCTTCATCAGCAAACACAACCATCTTGGATTCACAATCCAAGACAACTCTATACCTTTCTAAGGTATCCATCCCGAGGATTATATCAAATCCTTGCATATCAAGTGGTATAAGGTCCACTTGAATGCGATGATCAGAAAAGAAGAGGATGCAGGGAGAACATACCTCCTGCAAAACGGCAGACCCACTCAACGGAGTCTCCAACAACAAACTATTTGCCCTATGACTAACTGTCATATTGCAGTTACGAATCACTCTCCGAGTGATAAAAGAGTGCGTAGCACCCGGGTCAATCATAACAGATACAACACAGGATGTAGACATATCAGAATATAAAAGTTCCATCTGACGTGCCACTACCCGTGGATTGACCACTGCATCAGGTGGGTTCATAGCATAGAACCTTGCTGTCGCCTGGTGTTGAGGTGGTGTTGATGATCCAGCTTGAGATGCTTGTCCACGTCCTCGAGCTGCTCCTTGAGATTGCCTTTTCTGAGATCCCTATTGACTCTGCCTCTGAGGTTGTGTCACACTCACAGGCCTAGATCGGCAGTCCTTCATCAAGTGTCCCACCTTCCCACAATTGTAGCAACTTCTTTCCAGTTGTTGTGGTCTTGGTGGTCCAGTAACTGACATTGATGCGGAACTATGAGTCTCCTGTTGAGGTAGGCTTCGTCCCCTGCCTCTACTTGGTGACCACTGAGTTTGGGAGCTTGATCTGGGTGGTGGAGGGTTAGGTACAGAGAATCTCGGTTTCTTGAAATCCCTAGATGAAGAACCCTAGAACTGTGGATATCTTTTCTGGGTTTGCCTCTTCTCAACCACAGATCTCTCTATCCTTTGGACTGACTCAACGAAGGTAGATAATCTCTCTCGGTTTTCTAAGGCAGACACAGGGGTTGATATATCAGCATTCAAACCCTTCTCGAATCTCCTGATTCTTTCCTCTTCTGTGGCAGCCATGTGCGGATAGAACCACAGCAACTCCATGAACTTAGCTTCATACTCGCTAATGTTCATCAACCCCTGCCTCAATCTCTCAAACTGAGAGATCTTCTCGTCTAGGAAGGTCTTTGGAAAATATCTATTGATAAATTCCTGACGAAACTCTTCCCACGAGGACTCTATCCCAGGTCTCTTCTGCTCTTCCATGTTCCACCAGTGACCAGCACTGCCTTTGAGAAGATAGACAGCATGTCTAACCTTCTCAGCCTCCGGGATATTAAGAATCCTGAAAGCCTTCTCCAACTCTGTTAACCACAGATCAACATCTGCGGGGTCGGCAATCCCAAAGTACTCGGTAGCTCTGACACGATGAAGTCGCTCGAACGTCTTACCGATACATTGTCCTTCAGGTTGGGCAGGTACCCTAGGTGCAGGCATGGGCATCCTGTCGGTGATGTGTGTCATGGCAGTCATAAACTGTCCAAACATCGTCTGAACTGCTGGGTTACCCATATCAGCTGGGTCAAACTGGGGTGGTTCAGGTGCAGGCTGTTCTATTTCTGGAACCCTTGCACCGCCTCGAGGTGCACTAGCACTACTCTCTGCCACGTACTCATCATGTGGCTCTGCCATCCTTATGTATCTTCTTCTCCTGAGGAGCAGAAGATTCTATTAGATAAGGAAGAGATACTAAGGATAGACTTGACATCCTAAGTCCTATGCCTCTGTAGACTCAGCGAACCTAGAGCTCTGATACCACTAATTGTGGGCTCTGATCTCCAAACCACGATATAAACACGATTTAAACTTAGCGGAAGCGATTCGATTAGCAGCGGAATACCAAAAATCAGCGGAAATTAAAACTTTTTTGAGATAAAGCATTGAAACCATAAAAACTTCTTTCATAAAAGGAGATAAACTGTTTACATCTCAGATAATTACTTCTTGAGTAATTATATACAACATGATACAAAATCTCAAGAACTCATAACCAAAATCTCAGACCAAAAGACTCCAAGACCTGAGAGTACAGAGGACACATAGGACTGACTCTAACTACACCACATGGCAGGCTAAATCTCCACCTGAGATTTTACTGCTACTCCTGGTGCTGCTGCTGCTGGGACTGGTCACCTGTAGACTTGTTCCTCCGTCTTTGACGTCCACCTAAAAAGTTGAAGTCTATGGGGTGAGACAATTTTACATAATTGTCCCAGCGAGAGTTATAACTCTCCGCCAGAAGCTTTATTATAGCACCTCAAAGAATATCATAAACAGTAAAAGCTTCACAGTATTCAACATCAGATATAATAGTAATCATGAGTTCAGCAGTTATGAAACATGAAGACATTTGCACTATATAGTGTAACATCAATCAATCAACTCGTAGTTATCTCTAACAGGTATACTACGCTGTGGATTATGTTTTTCAAACATTACTTTTATGCCCTATGGAGATGAGGTTTACCACTCATCCTCCAACCAATCACTGCTAAGTGCCTTGGTATCATATAGGTCATCGAAAGAGCCGAATTCTCATGACCTTCACCTTCCTCAGTCAGTAAGAGGATTACTTGTAGGACATCTCGTGCCTCTACTATAATAGCTTGCCAGGGTAATCTGGTCCTTCGCTATTTTAGAGTTACAGTGGCGTTCTGTACTCTCTTCGTCATCAGGAGATTTCATGTTTATCTTCCACTGATACGGATATCTGTGCTTTCTTCATCATCAGGAGGTTTCATGTTTACCATCCACTGATACAGTATCGGATTGTAGTGAAGGATTGATGGATTACACATCTACATCAAACACCTACACTAGGATGTAAGGTTCTACACATCCATATACCCCACATACTCAAAAGTATGTGATCCAGGAGTTCCCTTAGGAAAACCTGTTTCACCATCATTTGATCTCTGACAATGATGGATCTATGATCAGGGCTCTACATTACACTTGATTAGTTAGGTACATTCAGTATTCTTTTAACATCATACATTGTTCTTCAAACAATAACATTAGCATAACAGCTATTAAATGAGAATACTAAATGTAACAAGCCTAACTCTTATCAATCATCATTTCTCAATACATTCATCACAAGTCATCTTTAAAGCATGACCTTGATGGTAATTATGGCTCTCACAGCCGATTTTAATCCATAAGTTGCCATTGACAATGCATCAGGATACATCACTATTCATAAAGCTTAAAGCATGCTTTCAATGAATATAGTTTCATAATCCATACCTGGATATGATCATCATCTCATGACAACCTGCATGGTTAATTCAACTGATAACAGTAAACAATTCATTCTAGAAGTTACACTTTCAAACTCTTAGAAGAGTCAAGTTCCCCAATATTCATCAATCAGGGTTTACTATTCACAATACATGTCCTCACCCTAGAATTAGGGTTTACTATTCACCTCATGGTGAATTGAACTCATATCATCATCATGTATGAGAAACATCATCATTAAAGCTCCTAGATAAGATTAAGATTCACTAACATCATAATTAGGGTTTCCATGATCTCACATAGGTGGATCATACCCTAATCATGCACATTCATGTGTATTGAAGGTACTTTACTTAAGTTTCCACTATAAAATGGTACTTTCTCTCTCTTATGATACTTTCTCTCTCCTCTTACTAGTAGATGGTGATAACACCACTCTAGATCAGGTTGAGTTAAGTCATATTGACCAGCATAAGCCAAAACATCATTAACATGTGATTAGGGTTTTATTAGAAAAAGGTATTACTCAATTAAACCCCTCAAGGGTATTTTGGTAATTTACCTCATGATCACCATCATGGGTCAATTCATTAATCACTTAGTCCCTTAATGTTCTGAGTTACCATTAGGGTTTAGATTAGATCACCATTGAACCAAATACAACTTCAAGTGATTATGTATAAATAACCTTGAAAACCTCCAAACGGTTTCAACCTTCAACCACCAAATGGTTTGAAACCGTTTGGGTGCGTTGACCGTTTGCTAGGTTTGACTTTCCAAACCGTTTGAGCTTATGTGGTTTGAAACCGTTTGATCAACTTGTCTTGAGATCGATTGGTCCAAACGACCTTAAGATCGTTTGAGCCCAAACGGTCTTGAGACCGTTTGGACCCAAACGGTCTTGAGACCGTTTGGCCTTAAACGGTCTTGAGACCGTTTGGTCCAAATGGGCTCAAACCGTTTGGACCTCCAACATGGTTCAAAAGTTGCAAATGTTTATGATTAAGTATGTTGAAGCCCTCAATTGGCCAAAGCCATGTTAACCACTTATAAATTGAGTCAATTAGGATGAGCCTCAATCAATTGGACACCAAATTAACCCTTAATTGAAAGCCAATTAGGGTTAAGTCCATCTCAATTAGAGTTTCAAATCGGATGGTCATCAATATTCAACAATGTGAATCAATTCAAGGTTGAACCTATCAATTGACCTCCAATTGGGCCCAAACTTGGCCCAAACGGTCTTGAGATCGTTTGGATGTCCTCCAAACGGTCTTGAGACCGTTTGCCCAAGAATTCATCAAAACCTAAGTTGATTTGATAGGGGTTGAACCTTAATTAAGTCACAAATCAGCAATTTGATTATTTCAATAACCCACTATAATTGGGCCCTCAATTGATCAAATTTCCTTAACCCTAGACCTCCAAACGGTCTTGGGTTGACACCAAACGGTCTTGAGACCGTTTGTATGAGTTCCAAACGGTCTTGAGACCGTTTTCCCATCCATCTTTTGGACTCTAGTGAAAATTCATCAAGGTTTGATCTAGTGAATTAATCATTACATCAATACTTAATTGCAATATGGTTTGGTACTTTTGGACCTTCAATTGGTCAACTATACTTGACCCCAGACCTCTAAACGGTCTTGGGTGATCCCCAAACGGTCTTGAGACCGTTTGGATGATTCCCCAAACGGTCTTGAGACCGTTTGGGCTAATCAACCCAAAATCACTAATTAACTCATTGGAATTTCAGCACTGGTTTCAATTAGGGTTTGCCCTATTGATTAGCCTTCAACTCATGACTCGTTTGGAATTAAGCGATCAAATTTGGTGAGTCATTAATCAACATCATTATGAACAGTAATCCTAAACGGTCAATGCTTGGTCAACCATCTTAAACGGTCTTGAGACCGTTTGCCCAAAATGGGCAAATTAAATAGATTGAAAATCAGAACTTAATTCAATTGGATTTGCTAATTGATTTGCTTATATCTCACGATT
Organism: Alisma plantago-aquatica; assembly: GCA_963693085.1. Classification (NCBI taxonomy): domain Eukaryota; kingdom Viridiplantae; phylum Streptophyta; class Magnoliopsida; order Alismatales; family Alismataceae; genus Alisma; species Alisma plantago-aquatica. Next base: position 826,863,297 of record OY856412.1, read on the forward strand.
CCTTTAGAGTTAACCCATCAATTTTTGTGGGTGATCAGCCTACATAATTAGGAACAGAATTCTCATACGGTCGTTGCTTGGTCAACTGGACCAAACAGTCTTGAAGACCGTTTTCCTCCATGCGACCCTGAAACCGTTTGCCCACCAAACGGTTGTGCAAACCGCATGGGCAATTGGTTAGGACCGTTTAGTAAAGTGGAAAACTGTAGATAAGCATAGGAATTAATGCCCTTATCTTCTACCTCAAGAACAGTAGCAGTTCTTCACGATTTTGCTTGCAAGGATGCAAGGGAAGATAGGGAAGAAGAAGAACTAGCAACTATATGCATAGAAGAAGATGTATAATCAAAGCATAAGGTTTAGAGTTATAAAACCCGCCTAAAGGTTGTTCCTTGAGCTCCAAGCTTCCAAGCTTCAGGTCTTTAATGGCGTCTTTGAGCTCCACAGATCGGCCAAGGTGACTTCTCCAAGGAAGAGTTGGAAAGGAATGGCTAGAAAGATAAAGCTAGGTGAGCTAGCCATGAATTCAACCTTGAAATCGAGTTTCTTCCATGAATTCAAGCAAAAGGGATGATCCAAACTTACCTAGGACCCTTGGTCGTTCTCCTATGCTCCAGAGCTCTGCCTTAGTTGGTTTGAGCAAGGGGAATAAGTGAGGGAATGAAAGAAACGTTCCTTTGCTTGCAAAGGAAGTGGTATATATATTTTGGGTGAAAATCCAACATAAGAACATATGTTTTCCTCATTTCTCATCTAAGTCCTTCCTTTCTTCTTTGCACGTCCCCACATCTTATTTCTAAGGACAAACTCCTTCTAAGATCAAGAATTGAAGGCAAAGAGGATCAACCCATCACTAAAGCATACACATAAAAGGGCTATTATACATACACCTTGATTATTCAATCACAAAGGTGTTCTTTATTATATGATTATTCAAATGAAGTGCCCTCTTCATCATTTCTACTCTAAATGACGACAAAAGTTATAAAAGATATTTTAGATGATGTATTTTACAAGTTGCACCCCTCAAATTGGGTAAATTGCACTCTACACCAAATTAGGGTTTTCAAGTACAGGGGTTGCTTCCACAGCTGCACCTTGGTGCTCAAGCTTGGGAAAACCCTCAAACTTCATCATAAACATCCTCATGATGTCTCAACATCAGAGGAACATCTCAACATGTGCAATTTGCAAGTTAATCCCTTAACTGGGTAATTTGCACATAGATCCCTGTATTACAAAACAATGCTACAACTATATATATAAAGGAGCAAAATTGAAATATATGTTTCTGAGGAACTTAATTACATGCCCAAAGTTAATCACAAGGATTTAATTACATATTTAGGAAAAACACCTAGGGTTAGTTCATAACCCAGGTCAGGGATGTTACAGATTAGAGTATCGGATTGATTGAAATCGCAATTGACTGATTCTGCACAATCTACACTCCCAACCGATCGGCTCATGTGATGAACCGATCGGCTCAGCTTGGTGAACTGGTCGGCTCAAGTGTTGAGTTGATCAGCTCAAGTGTTGAGTCGATCGGCTCAAGGACAGGGTGAACGATTGCTTCAAGTGTTGAAATGATCGGTTCAACTGTTGCAACCGGGCAAGTTGGGAAAGTAGGATTGGTGAGAATTTTCCTTTCGTTTCACTTGCCCAATTTGATTGGAACAAGGATTGGTATTTGATACCAATTAGAAATAAAAGTTGGAAAGTCAATCAGGAACTGGTCAGGACCACGAACCGACCGATTCAGAAAGTGAACCGACTGGCTCATAGGTCCCAACCGATCGGTTGAGTGTCAACCGACCGGCTCCGATCCCCAACCGAACATTTCAGAAATGAAACGATCGGTTCAGGTTGCGAGTTGGTTGTTTTTGGTGGAAAATCTTGAACCCTTCTACTCCTGCTTTTAGTCCCGCATTGCCCGGGATGGAGAACCTTGTCCCATGACCCTCCTATATATAGAGGTATTGGGGGCTTCTCAAAGTACAACTCAGTGCAACTAGTTGCTCTGCAAAGTTGTCGTTCTCTCTGGTTTTGGTAACTGAGAGAGAGCCCGAGCAAGTGCTACCTGCAAAGGGAGGCGCAGCAAGGGAAAGACAACTGCAGTTGCAACTGGAGGCAGGAGAGTGTGTTGGCGACTAGTACGTCAACAGGAGGGTGCGACTCCTTCCACTTCCTTGTGAGACAAGGAGTGTGGAGTTCTAGGTGGTCTGTGTGGACTACTTCAAAGGCGGGAGGTTATTGCCGCTTAGGAGGACAACTGTCAACCCGACAGTCCCGGTGAGAGGAGGAGTCGTCAATCTCGGTGCGACCAGGAGCTGCACAGACACCGTCCAAGACCGAAGGTGAAGACCGCACAAGGCGCGAGGTATTGTCGCCGAGCAAGCCTCAGGACAAGGTATGATTCCACAAACCATCCTTTCCTATTATATAGACGTTGACGTGTTTCCTTGTTCCGGGTTTGGAGGAGAATTTTTTTTATTTCCGTTGCCTTCTCTGCCTCCCCTAAAACCCAACAGTTGTGAGGACTCAAACGGTCTCCAAACTGAGAGAGTCCAAACGGTCTCCAAATTGTGAGAAAGTCCAAACAGTCTCGATGACCGTTTGGACCCACATAACCCAAAACTATTCAAGATTCACTCAAAGCCTATAAATAGGACCCAAAGGATCCTCACAAAGTATCATGTCTTAGACGCCGAAAGGCTGCCTCAACTGTTCCAGAGCTGCTCCAACATTCATCCATCACCCTAAGGCTATCGGTATGAGATCCATACTCCATCTCCAAGCTACTTTCTCTCTCATAAACAAATAAGGTGGGAAGAGGAGGATCCATCACCAAGGCAACCATGAAGTGTGAAGATTGTTGCTCTCTCCTCCAAGGGGTCGACTTTCTTCCCTCCTTCATGGAGATGATGTTATTTCCCTCTCTTCTCATCTCCTTCTTTGTCCTTCCTATGAGTGAGTAGTCCCATACACTAGGGTGCGAGGAGTAGCCCCGCTACCCATGTTTTCATTTCGTTCATTGTAATTCATGAGTTTGAAATAGAGATATACTTTCTTTTCAGTTCAACATCAATCATTTAATGAATGGTAGTTGCTTGATCACCAACTTGTGTTACTTATTATCTACTACTATGAATTTTCTATGTTTGTACTTTTAGATTCGAATATCGATTGAATGTTGGTTCTTGATGTATGTAGTCACCATATATCTATTTCGGTATCTATGAGTGTTTTCAAGGAGTGGAGTAAACTCACTTCCATCGTTGTACTTTCATACTATGAAATGGAATCAGTTGACGTATGAAAGTACAACCTTGTTAAGTCAAGGAACACACTTTGCGAAGGGATTAATGCAAAGTAAGTGACCATTGGTTCGGGGATGGTTGTCATTGCAATACTCCATGCGTCTCATAGTTAGTTCTCCGAAAGGAAGATAAGTCTACAAAGATACTAACTGTTTAGACTCTTATTGAAGGCCATGTTATTATGATGTATATTGTGATCCATGTGTAGTGGTGGTGAAACTCGATCACATCCTAGTAGTTTCTTAACATTGTTTACAACCTTAAATTTACTTTCTTGCTTTTAGTTTACTTACACTTAGTTTAATCAACCAAATCAACTCTTTGATCTAAATATCAACTCCAAAGTAGTTAAGTAGAATTAAACATTTTTCATCTTGTTAATCTCTAACAAGACCGTTGTCTCATGGATTCGACCCTCAACTGTATTATGATAAGACTTCCACGTATCCTAGCATACGTGGGTGGAGTTCTTATTCTAGCACACGCAAGGATAAACCTAGAGACTTACTATCTTTAGGACTTGTAGTGGTGCACGCAACTCCACACGAGTGGAAGCTCCATCACCCCACAGTCTTCATCAACAACGAGCACTTCAAACTCCAATATGAGAATCTTCCCTCCGTCTACATGAAATGTGGGTGTGTGGGCCATACAGATGATGTGTGTAAATTCTTTCCACCAACACAAGATGTGGCAGTTGCCTCTACATCCATCCCCATTCCCCTTCATGGTGTCACATACACCATGCCGATCCACACCCAAAATCTGAAAACATGTAAGGCACAAACACAAACCAAGGTCCCCCACAACGCAACTGGGGAATGACACGTGTAAACCGTGCGTGCAAACGCAAGTATACATATCAATGTAATATAGGCCTTGTGAGGCCCGAGTCGAACTCAGGGAAACGTGAATTTTAGTAGACTACTACTAACTGGTTGCGATCAGCTAAACCGATTAAAAGAGTTTGAGATTTTTTGTAAAATAAAAGAAAATAAAATAAAACAAAGCAATCGATTAAATGTTTAGTTTAATCAATTCAAATGGAGATCTTTAGGATTGCGGTTTCACCGCGGGTTTTCATTGTATGAATTTCCATATAGCTACTCAAGTTCATCTCTCAATCTGGGTAGTGGCATGTAGTCAGAATTGTCCACTATCGTGGTACAATTCACTACCTAAGTCTAGGTCGGTTCCACCATCGTAGTAACCTATACCCTAAATTAGGTGTATTAGAATCGACCTCTGGGTTTCCACCATTAACCGTACATCACCTTGTTCAAGGGATTTGTTAATTAATGTGAATTTCGTCTCTTTTCAACCATTAATTCTTCTTTCAAAGTAATTAAAGGCATTAGATTATCATTATGGTGATTAAGAATAACAATATAATTGAGAAAACAAAAGCATACCACAGATTTAGGAGACAAATTATGAATTACTATGATAAAAACGTCATACAATGCTTCCCCGGGCTACTCCCGGTCCTAAAGATTAAGGGGATTAGCCCCGCATGGTTGACAATAGAAAATACATAGGAGTAGAGAAGAAAAACATGGGAAACATGGAGCAAACTCGTGTAACCCCTAATACAAAGGTGTTCCTGGAGATCCTCCTCGAGAAACGTGCGTTTTGCAATCTTCCGGCAGCAAAATCGCCCGTCGGAGGTGTCCGGATCGCTCAGTTGACGGGCTTCGTCTCTTGTCTCCTCTCTCTCTCTCTCCTTCTTGGATGTTGTGCAACACAATATGAGATCCCCCTAGGGTCGTCCGTGCTCTTCTTAGGTCATAGGACCACTTTACGGCTCCAAAAAAGCTCAACCGTCAGATTAAAACGCTATGTTTTAGTGCTGAAAATCGCCAGATCCCGACGATGTCGATAGTATCGACCCCAAGGTCGATGGTATCAACCATGATATAGGTTTTTCCTTCCAAAATCGCATTTTGGGGTTGCTTTCTGATGAAATGTCGATACTATCGACACCAGGGTCGATAGTATCGACTCTGCACAATGCAAAAGTGCCTGAAAAAGTGCTGAAACATGTGTATAAGTCTGGGGATTATATAAAATCATATAAATATGATAAAAGAAGTATAATTTGATGCAAAAAGAGTTTGAAGGTCAACTATAGTGAATTATGCAAATATAATCAAGAAAATGACAAATACATGCATAAAATAGATATAAAATAAGCCTATAAAAGTGACTCAAAACCCATGCATCAAACTCCCCTAAGCTTAAACCTTGCTCGTCCTCGAGTAACAAAACTTTGGATCTGGTTGAGATAAGTCAGAAATAGGACATAAATACATGAAATGAATCTACATCATCCCCACTTTCTTTCCACAAACCGGCCCTCATTGACCACTGAACACTAACTGCCATCCAGGCGACCAAAGACCTATGTAAAAGATGTCCGTCCCCCAATCAGTGAAACACTATCAATTAAAGTAGTTAATATGATAAACTCATTTGGTCCATACTTGATGCATCTTGTGATCTCCTATCTACGTTGCTCATTTCCTAACTACCATCTAAATGGAAGCAGATCTCCTGATATAATGATTGAGGAGAATATCATGGGTGGCCTACCGATTAGAGCAACGGGTGGATGGGATAGGTGGTTGTGGAAGAGATGGAAGCACATAACAATCAATCATGCAATACAAAATTTAATGACCTATCATGATGCAAAATGCAAGTGAAAATGTCCTAATGCTATATTTTTGGTAGAATGATGCATGCACTATCATTCCATCTCAAGGTGAGATGGAATATCTAAGAAAACTACACCATGTGCTTATTATTCTTAATTCTTCGGTGAGAACATGTTCCTTTCTCCCTCTTCTTCTTTATTACTTCTCAATTCTTTTTTTTTCTTCTCTTTTTTTCAATTTTTTTTCAATTTTTTTCAAGCCCTTATTTTCATAGATGACAATGAATTATTTGTCGGGCTCACTTCTTGTAACATAAATTATACATTTGAAGCATTCTATTTGGAGGGTATGGATCAAGCTCACCACCTTTAATGTTTTCAGAGTAACATAAGATGCATGGTGTACAATATGCTCAAAATATGCAAATGCAACTACATAATGATAGTTATGCAATTAAATGGCATGCACCTAAGGATAATGTGCATGTATAACTACTCTATCTTTTTTTTCATTTTTTCATTTTCATGCAAAAATATGTGAAAATAGTTGTAATGCAAGACCTATCTACATGGGATGCAATCAAAGAGTGAAAGACAGTAATGTGCTCCCATTTCTTATGGTGGGGTGTGAATGAAGTTGCGGTGGATCAGATCACAAGACTAATTGATAGAACCTTCCAAAAATATCATATGTCCCTCTCTAAAGACCTGTGTACAAGGTAACTGAAGGATTTCTCTCTTAAACTTTAGTCTAAGGTCACATTAGCGTTTGGTCGGTTTGGGCTCAAACATCCTTGTCAATCACTTTTCCTTGGACAATAAAGATGGTCATTCATGTCCCCGTGTCCTGAAGCTGACTCACCCAAGCACTTCCTCAGTTACGCAACTCCATTACTAACACGAATAAGCTCAAAAAGTTCTCAATATGCTCATTTTTATGTGCACACAACCCAAGAGTAAAACTCCCAATTGAAACCATGCATTTATTGCTCCACAGAGATTACACTAGATAGATGTGGATCCTACAAAAGCGGTAAATCTAGAAATAAATACAACTAATATTTCAAAAGTAAAAGAAACATGAATAAGTAAGTAAAAACTAAGATAGAGGGCTGTTCCAACACCCCCCCCTAAGCTTGAATATGATTATGGCCTCATAGTCAACATTCTCACTTAAGAGGTGGAACAGCGGTACCGTTCACTTTGAAGTGTGGTGAAGAAGGATGGGTAGATGAACAAGTGGACCAAGTGATGCTTGATATCTCCCTCCTTTTTGTGGCCCATTTTTGTGTCTTAGTGGTTCTAAGATGTGACTTGCTTCATCCATCTTTCCTATGCAAAAAAAGGTTCGAAAAAATCTCGTTTCGAAAAAATACTATCGACACAAGGTCGATGGTATCGACCCAGGATCAGCAATTTTGCTGTATCGACGCATCTAAAAGCTTGGGAACTCAAAAGTGTCGATACTATCGACCCTAGGGTCGATGGTATCGACTTTACAGTCACCAATTTTTCTAAAAATCTTCAGGAATCTTGATACTATCGATACTAAGGTCGATGGTATCGACTTTTCTTCAGTGTTTACTGATCCAAACTCGATACTATCGACATGGGTGTCAATAGTATCGACCTTAACATTCTGCACACTTCAAAACATGAGTTAGGGTACCATGTTTACAAAACTTATCAAAACCTAAGCAAAAACTAAGTACATAAACATAAAAGAACATAACCCAACATAAAATGAACCGAAAGTTGGGTTGCCTCCCAACAAGTGCCCTTGTTTAATGTCCTAGGCTTGACATAAAGATACCTTTAACCTGGGTTGTCAAGAGATGTCTCCAATGAGTCATGTGGTAATTTGAATTTAACACTATCATCACCAATCCCAAGTGTCAAGTAACCTCGCCTTATGGCAGCGATTACATCAGTCGTAGCTTGGAACGGCCTTCCCAATAGCATCTCACCTCTTTCCAACTCATGCATGTCCATGACCACAAAGTCAACAGGGAAGATGAATTTGTCAACCTTGACTAGCACATCCTCGCATATACCTTGTGTCTTCACAATGGATCCATCTGCCAACTCAATTGTCATAGAAGTTTGTGTTGGCTTCTTCAATCCCAGCTTTTGAAAAGTGGCAAGTGGCATAAGATTAATGCTTGCCCCTGAGTCACACTGTTCTTGTGGAAAATGTTGGCCGCCTATGGAACATGGGATATAGAAACATCATGGATCTTTCCTCTTCCTTGGTACCCGTCCTTGGATTATAAAACTCACTTTTTCATCAACAACACAAATGTCAGTGTCTTTTATCCGCCTTTTCTTGGTGATTATGTCCTTGATAAACCTTCCATATGCTGGAATATGTTCTATCATTTCCACTAACGGAATATTAATATGGAGCTTCCTAAACATCTCCAAGAATTTCTTGTAGTGCCTATGCTCTTTCTTCAGCCTCATACTATCCGGGAAAGGCACGTTTGGGTCCTTCGCTCGCTTGTGTGGTGGCACATATGGAACTTTAGGGGTCTTCTCCCCTAAGCTTGCTTCAACGCCACCTTCTAGGATAGGTTTTGACACATCATCTATGGATGGCATGACTTGTGGCTGCTCCCCTCTCTCAGTGATTGTAGCTTCACCATGACGCATGACCTTCACCTGCTCCTCTTACCTAGGTGCAGGCGCGGCCGCGATGTGCTCTTGGCGGATTTTTCTGAATGGACAACATCCGCCCGGTAGTCCATAATGACTGCGAGGATACGGTATTCTTGGTGTAGCCTCCGTATCAAAAATCATTTTGCTTTTGTCCTGGACCTCCACCACCGGGGGCTCTACCTTAGAAATCACAGATATATATTTTACTTGATGATGTGCTTGAACAGCATCTGCATTCCCAGCCTATCTTTGTTGATTTGTATGCTTCATGGCCACCACTTCATTGGAAATTTGGATCATAGTCGTCTCTAGTACCCTCATTTGTGCTCCATGAATTTGCAATGTCTGCCCAAATTTATTCAAAATCTCGCCATGAGACTGTAACTGCTTGGTGAATGTACTCACCATCTCTTGATTTTGTTTCACCACCTGGATAAGCAATTCATTATTCTTTTCCTCTAGGCTAGGCTGCAACTTCTGAAAATTTTGTTCCTTCCTCCAATCATAATTGTTATTTCTATATCCCTATTGATGCATATACTTTGCATGTGCTTCATCATCAAACCCATTGTCCTCTTTCTCTAGGAGCTTCTTGGTTATAAGATCCAACTTGTCATTAAGCGCTTTGATGGCCCTTGCTTCATGTGTAATGCCAACCTGCTCGGGTGCATCTCTTTCACCCCAAGACTGCTTTTTGGACATGTTCCTTAGAATCTCCCAACACCTTGTGCCTGTGTTGTTCAAAAAGAAACCAGAACCTGCTGAGTCCAAATTGCTTCTATCATGTTCATTTAGGGCGAAGTAGAAAAATTTAGCTTGCTTCTCCTTGTCTAAGCCGTGATGTGGACACTTCCTCAGCATGATCTAGAAGCGCTCCCAAGTTTCAGAGTATGTTTCACCGGCTCGCTGGCTAAAGTTGTGTATCTTCCTCACTAGATTGTTTGTCTTTTCAGGCAAGAAGAACCTCTCAAAGAACACCTCAACCATTTGATCCCAAGATTCAATGTACTCATCATCCAGATTGTGCAGCCATTCCCAAGCATTGCCCGCTAAAGAACTGGGAAAAAGTTTCAGGTAGAGTGTCTCTTGAGGGAACCTATCAATCTTTATCATATCATAATTTTCCAAGAACGTGCTGATGTGGGTCACCGGATCCTCATTTTTAAGTCCATGGAAAGCCTGCGATTTGACCAACTGAATAAGCCCTAGATCAATCTTGTAACTGTGTATGTTGATAGCTTGTTTCTTGATTGGCCCCTTCTGCGTAGAAGAAGAAGAAGCCTTTATCCTTTCTCAGATCGTCTGCTCCTCATTTTCTGCTCCGTCACCCATTATTACTTTACTAGTACCTGAAATTTCAAATGGTAGTGTATGAACCGGTACTAATAATTAAAACAATGAATAAGATTTGCAATTCAGTTCAAAAGATGAAAAAGAAAAAAAAATTACAGGAATTAAAAGTGGCCTAGTGTGGCCGCTCGCAGCACTCGTAGTGCTAAAATTCACCGTTTCCCCGGCAACGGCGCCAAAAACTTGACACGCGTAAACCGTGCGTGCAAATGCAAGTATACATATTAATGTAATATAGGCCTTGTGAGGCCCAAGTCGAACTCAGGGAAACGTGAATTTTAGTAGACTACTACTAACTGGTTGCGATCAGCTAAACCGATTAAAAGAGTTTGAGAGTTGTTGTAAAATAAAAGAAAATAAAATAAAACAAAGCAATCGACTAAATTTTTAGTTTAATCAATTCAAATGGAGATCTTTAGGATTGTGGTTTCACCGTGGGTTTTCATTGTATGAATTTCCATATAGCTACTCAAGTTCATCTCTCAATCCGGGTAGTATCCTGTAGTCAGAATTGTCCACTGTCGTGGTATAATTCACTACCTAATTCTAGGTCAGTTCCACCTTCGTAGTAACCTATACCCTAAACTAGGTGCATTAGAATCGACCTCTGGGTTTCCACCATTAACCGTACATCACCTTGTTCAAGGGATTTGTTAATTAATGTGAATTTCGTCTCTTTTCAACCATTAATTCTTCTTTCAAAGTAATTAAAGGCATTAGATTATCATTATGGTGATTAAGCATAACAATATAATTGAGAAAACGAAAGCATACCACATATTTAGGAGACAAATTATGAATTACTATGATAAAAATGTCATATAATGCTTCCCGTGGCTACTCCCGGTCCTAAAGATTAAGGGGATTAGCCTCTCATGGTTGACAATAGAAAATACATAGGAGTAGAGAAGAAAAACATGGGAAACATGGAGCAAACTCGTGTAACCCCTGATACAAAGGTGTTCCTGGAGATTCTCCTCGAGAAACGTGCGTTTTGTAGTCTTCCGACAGCAAAATCGCCCGTCGGAGGTGCCCGGATTGCTCGGTTGACGGCCTTCGTCTCTTGTCTCCTCTCTCTCTCTCTCCTTCTTGGATGTTGTGCAACACAATATGAGATCCCCCTAGGGCCGGCTGTGCTCTTCTTAGGTCATAGGACCACTTTACGGCTCCGAAAAAGCTCAACCGTCGGATTAAAACGCTCCGTTTTAGTGCTGGAAATCGCCAGATCCCGACATTGTCGATAGTATCGACCCAAGGTCGATGGTATCGACCATGATATAGGTTTTTCATTCCAAAATCGCATTTTGGGGTTGCTTTCTGATGAAATGTCGATACTATCGACACCAGGGTCGATAGTATCGACTCTAGACAATGCAAAAGTGTCTGAAAAAGTGCCGAAACATGTGTATAAGTCCGGGGATTATATAAAATCATATAAATATGATGAAGTATAATTTGATGCAAAAAGAGTTTAAATGCCAACTATAGTGAATTATGAAAATATAATCAAGAAAATGACAAATACATGCATAAAATAGATATAAAATAAGCATATCAAAGTGACTCAAAACCCATGCATCAGGGAACCATCAAATAAGAAGCAGGGAGATGATGTCCCAATCCCAGTATCAGAAAATGATGACTCGTAAGGTGATTGGGAAATAGCCATGAGAAAGAAGAAAAATGAGCAAGCTAAGAAACAAGCATCGTCGTCTAAGGCATATAAAATGTCCACGGTTGACAATGAAAAGAAGAAAAAGGAGTCCATCAAGGACGACACTGTAGTTACCCTTGACGAAGATGAGCTCTGCAAAGGACGACCACCTTTTGATGAGAAAGGGGACTCTTTTTAGTTCCAGGATGCTAAGGCGAATGGAAGCGCACAACCCAAACACACTATGCTCCGTCAAGGACAAGGAGGGAATGGTTTTGTGATGCTTTGAAATCAGAAGATAGTATACCAGTCAGTTCAAAGCCCTGACCGAGTGAGGAAGAAGGGACGCACTCAGGCCACCCAACCAAATGCACCTCCTTCAATAGAGAATAATGGAGCTACTCACATCCTAGACTTTTTGGATGATGAACCCCCCCAAGACAGACACGAGTATGGGTGATGAAGATAATGTTACAACCGATACATAGGCGGTGGACCTATGTACTATCATCACATAAACCCCTCCGTCGTTCCTCGTCTCCTTCATGAATTTCTACTGTTGGAATATACAAGGAGCGAGCAAGAAAGTCAAGACTAGCCTATTGAAATATCATAATTTTACTCACAAACTCCATGCCCTCGCAATCTTAGAACCATGCTGTAGTGGCTGAGTTGCAACCAGTATCATCAAAAAGGTTGGGTTCACCTCCTCTCATCGAGTTGAAGCTATTGGTTTCTTCGATGACATTTGGCTTCTTTGGGATAGTGCGCACACCAATATTGAAATCTTGTGTAGTCATCAACAATTCATTCATTGTAAAGTCAACAACGATTGGTTTCTGACAGTGGCTTGTGCTACTCCAAATCCTATCAAGTGTAGATTCATTTAGAAGCACTTGGAGGAGCTCTCAGCATCGATCAGCTCAGCCTGGATCGTCATGGGAGACCTGAACACAATGCTTGATGTCTCTGAGTAGATGGGTGGCTCCTACTTTGATAAATCAGAATCCAAACACTTCAATGAATGCCTCCTTAATACCAGCTTCTTTGATACTAAAAGTCAGGGACAATTCTTCACCTTCCATAGGGGTTGCGTGAAGGAACGCCTAGATTGTGCTATCATCAACGATGAGTGGCTACAAGCCCATGCTGATGCCACCATTACTATTCTTCCATGGGTTAACTCAGACCATAATCCTCTTCTCCTTACTAATAAGGCTGCCTTCATGGACATCCCATATTTTTAGAACCAAAGGCAGTTGATTCCTCGACCTGTCTTTCTACTTTGATGTCCTCCCATCCTAGAGCAAAAACGTCCCCTTCAATGATGCTCTACATGCCTTCACACCTGTTGCTCAGAAGTGGAATCATAAAATACTTGACAAGCATCATAAGGAGAATCATACGTTGCTAAAGTGCATCAACAACTGCCAGGTATCATCCCAACATCCCAAAGGTGATGATTTACCTAATAGGTCTATCTATCTGTAGGAACGCTACACCCAGCTAATCCTTAAGGAGAAGGTTGATTAGCAACAAAGGGCACACATCGACTGGCTGACATTGGGAGACAATAATACTAAATTTTTTCAATCTTATGTCAAAGCTTAAAGACACTTCAATAAGGTTACTAAACTCAAGAACACGGCAGACGTATGGGTTTGCACGGCACAGGGAATTCAGTCATTAATAATCGTGTCCTTCACCAACTTGCTTACTTTCAACTTCAGGCATGACACAAGGAACCTGGTTGAGTACGCATGCATTTTCCGTCACCTCTCTCAGGCATGCTGCAATGCTCTATCTGCTCCACCTACTACTGAAGAAGTTCGACGTATGCTCTTTCTTATGCCATCACTAAAGCACTCGACCCTAATGGAATTTATAATGAGTTTCTACAAAGCAACTGGAATGTTGTTGGAGGGTCAATCATGCAGACCTTCAGGAACATCATCATCTCACAAACCATCGAGGGGAATTTGGCGGACTCACACATGGTGTTGATTCCCAAAGTCAAGTCCCCCCAAAGCTGCAACGACCTTCGTCCCATCTCTCTGAACAATGATTGCTTCATGCTTCTCTCTAAAGTCTTAGTTGAGCGTATCAAGCCCTTCCTTAAGGAGTGGATTTCTCCATCTCAATCAACCTTCATTCCCAGATGGCTGATGAGTGATAACATTCTGTTACTCCAAGAAGTTATTCATTCTATGAGATCACACTCATCTAGAAAACAATGGATGTGTATCAAGATGGACCTATCAAAAGCTTTTGATCACATGAACTGGGACTTTATCAACGATACACTACGAAGGACCAACATCCCAACCAATATTTGTAACATCAGCATGCAAATAATTACCAAGGGCTCTACTTCTGTGCTATGGGAAGGATAGCCCTTCAACCATTTAAAGCAACACAAGGTGTTCGACAGGGCGACCCCATAAGCCCCTACCTCTTTGTTCTCTGCATGGAGCATTTGAGTCAAGAAATTAACAAAGTTGTGGGAAATAACAAGTGGAAGCCAATGATCCTCACGAGAGGGGGCACAAAAATCTCCCATATCCTATTTGCAGATGATATCCTTAACATGGGCGAAGTTACTATCTCTCAGGCAGTCACAATAATGGATGCCCTTGTCAAATTTTCAAGAGACTCTAGACAACTTATCTCAGCTGAGAAGTCTAAGTGCTTCTTCAACATTAACACACGTAGACCTGTTATTCGGGAAATCAGTAGGAAGCTCAACATTCCCTTTACCTTGGATCTAGGAAAGTATTTAGGCATGCCAACACTCAACCACCAGGTAAATATAGCTACTCATGCCGATCTCATTTCTTCTCTGCACAGTCGTATGAAGAGCTGGTCCTGGAAGCACCTATCACTTGCAGGGCGTATCACCCTTACCAGATCCACTCTACAAGTAATCCCAACACATACAATGCAGCAAGTGCAATTTTCACCATCCTTGTGTGATGAACTCAATAGCCATGTTAGAAAGTTCATTTGGTTGGGCACCTGGGAGAAAAACAAGATGTCCCTTATCTCCTAGAAAAAAAGTCATATCTAATAAAGATCTGGGTGGCCTTGGCATCAAGGATGCATAAGACCAGAACCAAGCCCTTATGCTCAAGAACATGTGGTCATTTCTTAATGAGCCGAACAAGCTATGGGTCAACATTATGAGGGAAAAGTAGGCCCATAATGGCTTCATGACCAAAAAACATGGGTCTTCGACATGGAAATTCATCAAGAAAAACATTCCTCTACTGCAAGGCTGTAGCTATAAAGTGATTAATGATGACAGTGATAAGATTGTATGGTTTGATCGTTGGATGATGGGTCATTCCATCCAAGACCTTTAGCCTAATTTTTCATGTCCTTGCTGACCTTGACAATTTAAAAGTTAGTTCCATGATATTACAAGAAGACAAGTGAGATTGGGATTTGATTCAACATTATCTACCTAGCTCTACTTGGAACTATATCAAATCCATTCTCATTCCTTGTGCCAACAAGGGGTAGGAAACTTGGGGCTGGCCTGTGGAACAATCTGGTATTCTATTTTCTAGATCGGCCTATAGGTGGCTCTGTGAACATAAAGACTGCTCCATCCATGGGAGATGGAAAGATATTTGGTGCTCTTCTCTTCTGTCAAGACTGAAAGTCTTCTTGTGGCTACTTCGACAAAAACCAATACTCACCAATATAGAGAAACATCATCGACACATTGACATCAGTACCATCTACCCTCGTTGTAGCAATGCATATGAAACTATTATTCACAACCTTCAGGATTGTAACTATAGTAAACCAGTCTGGGAGGCATTGAAGATGGAGGACAATTTCTTCTCCCTCAGTGAAGATGACTGGATCTCAACTATTTGTAGGGTGGCACTAGAGTTCAGCACATCAGCTCCGGTTCTTCAAGTCACCTGGTGGTTCCTATAGCAATGACGTAATGAACCTGTCCATATAGGACTCATAAAGCCACCATCTGTTAAAGCTGACTTCATTGTATCCCATGCATCTTCAATTCAGGCAAATTGCAAGGTACACCACAAACCCTTTGTGCAAGCCAGAGTTGTTGTCCTGGAGGAGGAGTGAGTTCTAGAATTCAACCACTATGCCCTAGTGGATGCTTCTTTTGCTACACATTCAGAGAGCAATGGCATTGGTGTTCACATTGTTGACAAGGTAGGGACATGTTGCTATGGGGGTGGTGTCTACCTTCAAAGTACTTGTGCCCTTGAGGCAGAACTTCAGGCGATCATCCATGGCATCGAGATCTGTAGATCGAGGAATTGGAGGAACTTCCTCATTATGTAGGACTCCATTCAAGTGGTGAACCTTACAAATTCTACTGATGGTTCTATTGGTAAATTTCAACCTTACAGCAAAAGAATCAAGCACCTTATGTGCAACTACAAAGTTGCACAGATAAGATACATCTTAAGGGAGGTCAACAATGTTGCAGATGCTCTTGCAAAACAAGCCCTCCACACTCTACAAAACTTTAGCTTTTCTTTAAACTCACCTGGTTGGGTCTCAATGAGCGTTAATGTAGACATGCAACTCATTTTTTCCTACGTTAGAGAGTGGGGTGAATAAATAGTCTCTATGGTCACACAAAAAATTATATGCCCATTACTCTGTTTCCCTTTCATAGATGTGACAAGGAGTGATTGAGTAATAGATAAAATAAATGTCACATGGATGTTATCAAAAATAAATGAATAAAAAGCCTAAGTCACGCTTGACAGTGTGAGACTTTTATTTAAAATGTTAGGGTAGGAGCGTCATTATAAAACCAGGCTTCTTCTTCACCCAATAGTCATGCTCTTGTGGTGTTGTGGATACGAATAATGTAGCTTTGTCACCCACAATTTTGTGTACAGGTGTGTGTCATCCCTAAAGACATCAACAATGCCTCTGGTAGACCATAATCAACTTGTTAAGCCATAGGATTACGTGTTTGGTGGCCCAAAATCCGTGAAACCACCCCGTAATTCTAGAGAAAAAAGCAAGACGCTCAAAAATGGAAGAAAGAAACAAAGATGTTGAAACATGAAAACTAATGGGGTTTTGGATTTTCAATCACCTAAAAATGATGTAAAAGGAAAATCCATGATTCGAACCCAGTGGAGTAACCTTACCACAACCAGTCCACTTATGTAATGACATGAGCTTGTCAAGCCAATAGAAGGGTTCTACTCATGACTATCAATCACATGATCTCTCGATTATGGGGAGCTTATGTATAGGGAAAACTATAATTTTTATAAAATTGACAAAAGTTAAGTAAAATAATGATGATAAAATGATCTGACCTTAATATGAAAACTTTGTTATGAATAATGGAAATACTCCTAGAATTAAGCATTCACGTATGACCTCTCAGATCATGATTGACTCAACTTTACTAGATCTAGACTACATGCTTCTATGTTTAAGGTAAAATGATAATGATGTTGATATGATGAGATAAGGAAGTGTTGTACATCATACCTCATCTGGATGAGGTCCCTATTTGATTTTCTCCATGATTCCCTATTGTTTACTAAACATCAAACATAGATATGGAAATTTCTCCTCTATTTGGAAATGAACGATGATTATGCCTTGGAATGACTAAGCTCTTAGACTCTCAAAAGCATGATGAATGACCTTGTTACAAGAGGAATCTTCCCTATTAATCCCTATGCCTCTTGGTAATCTCTATTTTGAATAACAAAATGGACATGGATATCACTCTTGCACTGCTATGCTCAAACTCTCGAGTTTCCAAATTGACTTTTAGATTTCCAAATATGCCCTTACCTTGACCAAGAAAGGAAGGGAGCAGGATTATGACCTCAATATTGCAAAATATTGAAACATGGTTTCTCTATTACGACCTTGATGTTTCAAAATATCAAATATGACTTCTCTATTATGATCTTGATGTTTGACTTATGACCTTGTTAAATATGATTTGATAGCTGGGATGTACTTTGATATGTCTGCTGTCTATGGAGCTAATGATGATAATGATAGGAGTCTTCTATGGAATTCTATTTCTTCTATTGCTGGTTTCAATCCCCAAAGGTGGTGTGTTCTTGGTGATTTTAATGTTGTTAGGCTCCCTGGGGAGAGGTTGGGTAAACATTCCCCCTCTAGTAGAAGCATGAGGGATTTCAATCGTATTCTTGGCGAAACTGGTCTCATTGAAGTGTCTATGAAGGGTCAGTTTTATACTTGGGACAGCCATAGTAAAGATGGTAAGAGCACTTTCTCTAAAATTGATCGTATCTTTTGTGACCTGAGCTTCCTTTCTGATTTTCCCTTTTGTTGGGGTGAAGTCATTTCCTCTATAGTGAGTGATCATAGACCCATTGCCTTGAGATTTGACAGAAGTAAAAAGGGGTTTAGCCCCTTTCGTTTCATCAATTCTTAGACTAACAAAAACTCTTATAGGAAAGTAGTGGAGGAAGCATGGAATGGTAATGTGTATGCAGGTACTCCTATGTACAGGGTATATCAAAAACTCCATGCAGTCACTAGTGCTTTGAGAAGGTGGAATAGAGAAAGTGTTGGGAATTTTCTGTCGAAGGCCAAAGAACTTGAAGCCAGGGCTAAATGCTTACAAGAAGAGGTTGATGCTGATCCCAATGATGAAGCTAAGAATGTTCAACTCTCTGTGCTTAGACAGGAGGTTGTTCAAGCTTTGAAAGATGAAGAAAACTTCTTGAAACAAAAAAGCAGGATACAATGGTTGAAGTTGGGGGATAGGAACTCTGCTTTCTTCTATGCTTCCATTAAGTCGAGAAGACTTGTTAATAATATTAATGTGCTTGAAGACCACATGGGCAATAAGATTTATGATGGTGATATCATTAAGGATACTATAAGAGGGTTTTATGATAACCTCTTTAATGGTACCTGTAGTGATGAAATCCAATGGAATGATAATTGGGCTGTTCCTATTATTTCTAACTCTCAGTTTGATGACCTTTGTAGAGTGGTCTCTAAGGAAGAAATCACTGATGTTGTCAAAAACATGAAGGATGACAAGGCCCCTGGACCTGATGGGTTTAACTCCTGTTTTTTCAAATCTGTGTGGGATATTGTTGGTGATGACATCATTAGGGCTGTACAGAGTTTTTTCAGTTCTGGGAAGCTTTTGAAGGAGTGTAATAGCACCTTTATTACCCTTATTCCAAAGAAGCCAGGGGCTATCAGTTTAAAGGACTTTCGACCCATCTCTTTGTGCAATGTCACTTTCAAGATTATCACTAAAATAATGGCCAATAGGGTGAAGTTTATCCTCCCTACGCTTATTGATCCTAATCAGTTTGCGTTTATCCATGGTAGGAAAATTGGAGATGCTATTCTTTTAGCAAATGATGTCCTAAGTTCCTTTGTTGGTAGTCAAAAGGATATGTGCATTAAAGTTGATTTGGCCAAGGCCTATGATACGGTCAGAAGGGATTATATTCTTTTCCTTATATCGAAGATGGGGTTTCCTGGATGCTGGCTCACATGGATTAATGAATGTTTTCAAACTGCTTCTTACAAGGTTCTGGTCAATGGCTCCCCGACTAATGTTTTTTATGCATCCAATGGGGTGAGACAGGGTGATCCCCTAGCACCCTTTCTTTTCGCTATTTCCATGCAGGGGCTCTCTTCTATCATCAGCTATGAAGTCAGAAGTGGGAGTCTTATTCCTATTTCTTTGTCCGAAGATAATTATATTTCTCATATATCTTTTGCTGATGATCTCTTGCTGTTCTCAAAAGCGGATGATAGTAATGCCTCTTGCTGGAAGTTGATCCTTGATACGTTTTATAATGTTTCTGGTCTTAAGCTTAATAATGATAAAAGCCAGATTTTTTTGAGTAGAAAGGCTGATTTGGGTGATATAGTCAATATCCTTGATATCAATGTTTGTTCCTTACCTGTTCGCTATTTAGGTCTTCCCTTGTTCACTGGGAGACTCACAAAGGGTCTTTGTACCCCCATTCTGGATAAGATTAATAGCAAGCTTGCTTCTTGGAAAGGACGTCTGTTATCTCAAGCTGGAAGGGTAGAATTGGTCATATCTACTCTTTCCTCTTATAGCATCTTTTGGACTGCCGCTTTTCCTCTTCCCAAGTCTGTTATTAAATCGATTGAGAAATCCATGAGAGATTTTATTTGGAAGGATCATGAGGGAAAGAAGTCCATTCATAAGGTCTCCTGGAAACACATTTGTAGACCTAAACTGGAAGGGGGTCTTGGAGTGAGATCCATTAATGACTGGTCAACTGGAGGTATTCTTAAAAATCTTTGGGCCATTGCTGCTAAGAAGGACAGCTTATGGGTCAGATGGATCCATGAAAAGTATATGAAAGAGGGTTCTCTCTGGTCTGTGGAAGCTAAATCAAATTCGTCTTGGGTTTGGAAGAAGATGCTTGAACAGAGGAAAACTCTCCTGAATCACGTTTGCTTTGTTCTTGGTAATGGAAATTCTTTCTTGTTTTGGCTTGATCCATGGGTTAATGATGGTGTTAGACTTATTGATGTGGTTGACCCCCAGCTTGTTTTTCGTGTGGGGAGAGGCAGACTAGTTAGAGTTGGCTCCTTTATTGAGAATGGTAATTGGATTATCCCGAATGTCAGAGGTGGTGATGCTTTAAGGGATATTCTTAACAAGCAAACCATCCACGCTGATGCTGAAGATGTTATTCTGTTTAGAGGGGGTTCCTCCTTTACTATGAAAGATGGTTGGGCTATCTGTAGAACTAAATGGGAGAATGTACCATGGGGCTCTTGGATTTGGTCTGATGGCATGCCCAGAAGGTGGTCTATTTTCTTATGGAAGTTTTATCTTGGAAAGCTCCTTACTGCTGATTATCTTAAAAGGATGGGGTTCTATATTGTATCTAGATGCTATTTCTGTAAAGCTCATGAAGAGAACCTGGAGCACCTCTTCTTCAGCTGTTCGTATGCTAGAGGTTTGTGGGATCTTTTCTTGAAGAAGTCTAAAATCCTTGTTAATAGCCAGGATGACATGTTGCTGCTTAGAAGAGAGGATAAACTACTTGCCAGCTGCATGATTTACATGATTTGGCTTGAGAGAAATAGAAGAGTGTTCGAGGGAGCCTGCATGGAGATGGAAGATTTCTGGCCTGCTGCACTAACGATTTTGCTTTGCTCTAGCTTTGTATAGATAGTTCTTCTGTTTTTACAGTTTCTTTTCTTTGTAGGGGTTGTACCTTTCAGTCTCCTTCTTTTCATTTTGGTAGTTATACCCTGTAATTACCTTTTTTTCTCCAATTAGTAAAGAGGCACCCCACCCTATTTGCACCAAAAAAAAAGATAGTTGATACTCACCCTATTTGGATATTATCAATGACTCATGACTATTATGGACTAATGTGCTAGATCGAGGTAGTATTTGACTTATGAATCCCCTAACCTTGGTCACATCTTTATTTTGACTACCTCTGAATCCTCACCCTATGGATTATTTAGAGTTTAGAAAGTGACCCTTTTTATGATATTTTGATTTCTTGATCTAATTATCTAATAGGTCAAATCCATGAAGATATTGATGCTCGATCTTGAATCTTGGTTTGATGGTGATATTGAAATATGATGTTGTTGTCCGTAGTTAGTGGTTAGTTTCCTTGAAAGACCAAGTCCTAGATCATTCATCAACCTTGAACACCATGAAAAATCAACTCGATGTTGGTGCCAGGAAATGTTCAATAATGCTCAAAATTTTTCTCGATTGTTGCTCATTTTTTGTATACAAATGAGTGATCACCCCTAAGGTCTAATTAGGAATCTAAACCCTAGTTTTGAGATTTTTGAACCGATAAATTTTATATCCTAACTCGACTCTCAATATTACATAATGAAATGTTGACTCATGATTATTGATCTTGGTTTGACTTGATCCCCCCATGATCATCCTATTTGGATCTTGAAATCACTCATGATATAAAACTAATGACTTTTGTGTTCCTAAATCTTGAAATTTTGAATTATGACTATGTTGATTCACTTGATTAATGACTTAAGGTTGAGCTTCTTGTGAACTAGGGTGGGATCTTCCATTGATTTTAAGCACAAAATTATGATGTTGAAATATGACGTATGTCTCAAATTATAGAAAAATGAAATCTCAATCATGGATGTATGACCCCACCTAGGTCAATGTAGAAACTATAAACCCAAGTGATGGTAATGAAAGTCATTCCTTACTCTTGAAATCTATCCTATTGACTTCAAATGTGATATCTCCATATTTAGTGGTATATAGGATACTCTCTCCAATATTTATGACTCATGTGATGATACTCCCATGTGATAATCTATGGGACTATATGTTGACCATGATGGTTGATTTCTCAATTTTAGTATGAGATCAATATTATCAATGGTGATGAGACCTTAGGAGAGTAATATGATGATATTGATGTTGAATGGGAAAACTCAATCTCAATCTATGACCCAATTTTGGGGACAAAATTCCTTTTATGGTGGGGAGGATGTGATGGCCTGGATTTTTTTTCTCTCTCATTCAACTTATGTACACCTTGACTCATTAAATGCTATATTATATTTAATATCCTCTCTCACCCTCAATTTTATGAGTTTGAGTCATTTTATGTTCAATTGATAAGTTAGCTTCAATTAAACATCACTTCTTACTTATTTATGACTCTAATTTGAGTTTTGATGCATACCAGGTATCTTAATTTTGCAATCAAAATTGAATCCTTTAATGAAATATTCTTAATGTATAATTTATCTCTTGTTATAGATAATTTAATTATCTTTCCAATGACACAAAAATCACCTCATTTGAGCCACTGTAGCCCACGTTACAGCCTCTTGAAACTCACTTTTTTAACCCTTGATATAAATCCGATTACCTTGTTTTGACCATAATGGGCCGTTTTTGGGGGCACGGCCCAGCAAGGTGGGTGCTCCCCCTTCCCTTATCCATGTCATCCATCTCACATCCAATCATATTGTGCCTTGTTGACTTCATTTTGGCCCTTACACTACTACATATCAGGCCTCTGGCGTTGGTTGTTTATGCCCTTTTAGCGACGGTTCCAAAGTGATGCCTATGTGGGCGCCGCTAAAGGTCGAACTCTTCGGTGTCGGTTTTTGAACCGACGCAAAAAGGCTTCCCGCCACCAAAAACACGCCAGCAGGGGGACGATAGGCGTCGGTTATATATAACAAACTGACGCCAAAAGGCTTCGTGCCACAAAAAGGGCGCCATCTAGGACACTAACTGTGTCGATTTTCTACTAATAACCGACACCATTACACATGCCTTTGATTGTTTTCTACTAGTCACATTGGGTGGCGGTTTTTAGCAAATAACTGACGTTGTAAGCCTTTGATGACGGTTTTTTACAAATAACTGACGCCTATTATTTGATTTTTTTTCTTATCATTTTGCAAGCCTGCTGTGGCTGGTCAGCAGGATGTAGAAACATGTAGTTTAATTCCAAACTGTAGGCTTACGACATCCATTGATATCAGCCAATATATAGGCCACAAACCTACAAAATCAACAAATAGTATTTACATAGATTCACACATAGGTAGATACATTCAGACATCAATTCAATTTTCACATTCACACATGTAGAAACATGTAGATACATGTAGAAACATTCAGACATGTATAAACACATGTATAAACATTCAGACATGTAGATACATGTATAAACATTTAGACATGTAGATACATGTATAAATATTTAGACATGTAGAAACATTCAAGTACATGAGACAATTCACAAAAATTCATTTACAAAATATCATTCAACATCGCTATCAGTATCCCAATTATATCTTACAGTCCCCACTTCTTGTATGGCTCTTGCCCATTCTTCTCTTACGTCATTTAATACTTCCATCGTATATGGAGCATGTACATCTTTTAAGCGTTTACCTATAGTGTGGTCAGTTTTAAACACCTGCAAAGAGAATGATGTATATATATAAGTAATAATATATAAATAAGATTGATATATTTCATACTATCTAATAAGACTATATATAATACCTCATGTATGGTATTGATGTCCAATGCGACATATTTGAGAATCATCTGCATAAATCGCATCACATAGTGTGTGCATGCCCAACCGTTGTCTTTTTGGTATATATATATATATATATATATATATATATATATATATATATATATATATATATATATATATATATATATATATATATATATATATATATATATATATATATATATATATATGCCCATAGAGCCATCCCAAGTGATTGCATAGAGTCGGATATTAATTAATCAATTAATGTGATTATTTGGTTAATTAATGAATTCCAGAATAATCTAACTAATCCACGAGCGTTTTAATTAACGCAACGTTTATGTTTACCGATGGGTTTAGAAAACCCTACTTCCCTTTGTATCCTATTTAAAGGAGGATTGACGGTTTATATCTATATAAGATATTGAGAGAGGCTTTTCTATTTATGCTCATGCACGTAAATCCTAGTCGTCATCATCCTTAGGAGAGGAAGGAGAGCAACGCGCTGCTAGCACGCCGCCGCACAGACACGACTCCTTCCCGTCATCTTAGGAAGCGCGACGTGGAGTTCCAGTCCATCCGTGTGGACGAAGTAGAGATGCAGACGCTGAGACGCCTGCGTTCGGTGGACACGACGACCATCTGTGCACATCACCGCACAGGAGAGCCGCCGGATCTTCCTACAATAGCAAACGGGAGAGAAGTTTTGTCTGTGTAGGTCAATAGAGTTGCACCATCATGCAGCGGGACATCATCGGACTTGCTCCGCGATAAGGTATATCCCGCAAATACTCCTTCCAAATATGTTGTTGTCGATGAGATCCTATTTCGGGTTGCGTGGATTTTATTGCTTCCGTCGTGCATGTTTTCTCCACAAAACCCAACAGTGGTATCAGAGCAGCGTCGATCTACGGCGTATTTGGATTCGTTTTGATATGATTGAATCGTTGTATACTATTTTTATGTTGCCTATGATGCGAATTAAATCTGCTAATGTGCAAATCTAAACCTAATTCCACATACGCCGCAGGCTTCTGTTTTTGACATTTTGGACGGGGTCGACTATGGAAAATATTGATTTTCCTAAGTGCACGGAAGTAAAATTTCATAGACCTTTCAGGGGCTCTGCCCCTGAGACCCCGTGAGGGGCGGCCTCCCCTCGACCCCCGCACAGGGCCGTTGCCCCTGTGTACCCCGCATAGTCTGCGTGGGAGTCAAAAAAAATTATTTAATGGGGAATGTCCCGCATTAAAAGTACTGCAATTTTAATATGTATACACATATATGTAGATATACCTATGATAGGATACATGTCGCCTTTAAAATCTATTTTATGTGGTGAATGCATACACAGTTATGGCCTAGTATCCCCTTTTGTGAATGTTGTGAATGAATGTGGATGTCGATCTTATGGATATGTTTGTTTGTGAATTCTATGGATGTATAATGGTTATATATGGATCCTTTGTATAATGTATTTGGCTTGCATGTCGAGCCTCATCTCTTATTTCAAAGTGTAATTAATTCTTTCCTTTTATATTTGTACTCATATGATGTAATAGAGATAGGATTAGTTTTAGTTTTTGTAAACTTGATGTAAGGAGGCCACTTGAAGATCCAACTCCAAGGAGTGTCCATGGAGAAGCACCATGAAGATACAATTCCAAGAAGCAACCTGAAGGTCCAATAAAAATGATATTAGATACTATTTCCACAGGGTTGGGAACATGCATCTAATATAGAGTATGCAGAGGTTGCTAGAGATCATGTGGCATGGAAACTGGGTGCATGGCAGGTGTTAGTGATACGGATGTCAGATCAGTAGGTTACAGTTGACTGTAGGCATAATGGAGGTTTACACATGTGGGTGGCAGTTGTGTACGACATAATGATGCAAAGTCTAGACTGGATTTGTGGAATGACTTGGCATCTCTATCTAGACAGGTAGTCTTACCATGGCTGGTGATTGTGGATTTGAATATTGTTCATTTTTAGGCAGAGAAAAAAGGAAGAAGATTATCTTTTAATGCAGAGATAGATGTTTTCAACCAAACCATCGATGAAGCTGGAGGTTTTGAACTACCAATGGTGGGAGATGATATCTTTACATGGAACAATGAGAGGGGACCAGAAGACAAAATTGCAAGGAAGCTGGACAGAGCACTGGTGAATGATGAATGGCTACATATTTTTCATAATGTACAGGTGAAAGTAGGTGGATCTGAACTGAGTGACCACACTCCTATCTCAGTTCAAATTATAGAAAAGAAGCAGAAAAGGAGATCATTCCATTTCCTAAACTATTGGGCTTATTGAAAGCACTTCAATGATGTTATAAAGGAGGCATTGGGCATATAGGTGACAAGGAACCCAATGTTTGTTTTTACAAAAAAAGTTGGCAAATACCAAAGCTTTTCTTAAAAGATAGGTCAAGGTTGAAGTAAACATTTGAAACCTACTTGCAGAAACAAAGAGAGAATTTAAAGATGTCAGAGAAAATCTACTATTAGACCCACTCAATATAGAATTAATAAGGAAGGATAGAGAGCTGGAGATGATGCTAGAGGACCTGAAGAAAATAGAGGAAAAATTCTACTAGTAGAGGAGTAGAGAGAAGTTCATGGCAGATGGGGACAGAAACACCAAACTCTATCATATTGTTGTTAAGAGATGGGAGGCAGATAATATCATATCTGAGTTGATTGATGCAGAAGGTAGAGTGGTCAATAACATGAGGATTTAGAAGAACATGGCATAAATTTCTATTCATCTCTATACAATAAAAGCTTTGAGAAATAAATACAAGAGGAGGAGACGGAGTGGAAGTTCAAACTCACTGGCACACAACAACATCCTTACGAGAAAGACCAATGAGAAGGAAGTCAAAGAAGCAATATGGAGTATTGACAGCAACAAGTTGCCAGGCTAAGATGATTCCAATGCCTATTTCTACAAAAAGACTTGGGACGCCATCAAGGATGATTTGATTACATATGTTAGTTGGTTCACGAAGGGTGGCAACATGGTGAGGCAGGTTAATCATTCTTTTTTGGTTCTCATTCTCAAGAAAAAGGTAACATATTCCCTTGTTGATTTTAGACCCATTGCATGTTGTTCGGTACAATATAAAATCATTGCAAAGATTTTGGCTGCTAGATTGAAGCTGGTTCTTCCTTATCTCATTTCTGTAAATCAAGGAGCCTTTATGAGAGGAAGGAACATCGTTATTGTACTCTTTTGGTATAAAAAATATTGTTAGACTACAATGTCATGAGAGGAAGCAGGAAGGCTTGTCTAAAGCTAGACGTGTCCAATTCATATGATAGTGTCAGGTGGGGAAAATTGTGGTGGATCATGCGGTAAATGAGTTTCAATGAGAAGTGGATAGGCTGGATGGAACAATGTGTTGGGACTACAAGTTTTTCTATCATGGTTAACGACACCTGTAGGAATGTTCAGGGGAGGCAACGGGCTACGTCAAGGGTACCCCTTGTCTCCTCTCCTTTTTGTGATTGTTATGGATTACTTCACACAGAAGATGCATATGGTAGAGAAAAGAAAGGAGATAAGACCCTATATAGTAATGGCACAAAGGTGATGACCCACTTAATTTTTTCACACAATGTGTTGGTCTTTGTGGAAGTAAATAGAACACACTAGGTAATTTGCAAAATTTTCTCAATGAGTTCGGTGAAAAGATAGGGCTACACGTGAATGCAAATAAAACACACCTCTTCTTATCCAAAAATTTCTACCAGGTGGAAGATAGATCAATGGAGGCTATGTGAGAAGAGAAAGGGAAATTCCCAAAAAAATATATTGGGTTCCCTTTAGCTGGGAGTAACCTACAGCTAAAGGATTTTGTTGATGCATGGATAGATTGGAGGAAATGATCAATAGATGGCTGACATAGAAGACATCTATGGCGGGAAGAACTACCCTGATACGAGCTGCTATAGAGGGGCTTCTTATTTTTTGGGTTCAACCAGGAGTATCCCTAGTTTGTTTCTGGAAAGAATGGAGATGAAGATGGCAAATTTTCTATGGAAAAGTGAACATCACCCTATCAGATATGCAAGAATAGATCTTCCAAAAGATGGAGGTGGTCTGAATTTGAAAACACCCAGAGATATAGCAAAGTGGGGGACAATGCAGAGAAATATTATCTACCTAGAAGGCTCCACAACATGAGGTTGAGAGAAAGATATACATGAGGTATATTTACAAGCCAAGAACAAGGGAGGGATATTCACGTACCATCAATGTCATGACATAGGTTTGGCAGTAGATTAGACCTCTCTTCGAGCCCCATGCTTTAGGGATTTGGAGGCTTAACATTCCCCAGCCGCTCCCATGTATGTGTTCATATTCAAGCACATACTTGGATCCTCAACATTCCTCAGCCACTCCCATGGTCAAGAGTTTATTTCTAAGATATCTACTCCATACACCCTCATACATCCTCCTGAATCATATAAAGAAGCATAAAACATGCATATTTGATGGCCAGTCAATCATACAAGCAATGAAACACCATAGAAACTCTTAGAGAAGAAAATTAACTAACATTTCATATAAATTACGAGTTCACATGATAATAGTATAATATCTATTATCCCATGCCCAAGAAAGAGAGTTTTCTTTTCATTCATCTTGTCATCGGGGTTTGAAATCTTGACCTCTTGGTCATACAATGCAACTTTTACCACTTGGATGCCACTTCATTGGCCAAGAAAGAGAGTTTTACTCACACATTATGCATAAACGCAAGCACATGTCACAATTTTTAAAGTTTTCCATGATTAGAAAGAAGAAAAGATAAGATAAATCAGAGAGTGAGTTGAAGGAATAAAACTCCAACTTGAAGATAAATTTCCACCCTTATAGTTGCTCCAAGTCAGACTTTATTCCCTCCTGAGAAGCTTGACCGGAGTAGAGAAGCTTTGCTGCACCCTTGGAGAAGAAAATGATGAAGAACGGAGGTTCTTTTCCAAGAACCCTCTCATTACCCAAAATCACCTCTCTTTTGCTCTACATCATTCTCTGGTCATCAAGTGTTTCAAAAGACGAGTAATAACTGCCCCATATGGCTGATATCGTCTTAAAAATGAGGGGTGGTTCTTTTTAAAATATGCAAAAATAGACAAAAGACACGTCGTGTCGCTCAGTATAACTTCCAGAGAACTATCGTCTGCAAAGAGTGCACAACGTGTCACTGATAGGACACGTTGTGTAAATGTAACCTGGAGTCGACCTGGGTGGATGGCACACATCGTGTGTTAATAAACACACAACACGTGCTACGACAAGTCTTGGAATCTTAACTTTTGAACGTGAGGGCACAGTGTGTCTAGTAAACGACATGCCATGTCTTCTGTTCTGCAGTTGGGTATGAAATCCTCTGGAAACTTACACACCGTGTGTTAAATAACACATGTCGTGTCTTTAGGGTTGTCATTGAGGATTGCCCTTCCTAGAAAGTTACACGTCCTGTGTAAAATAACACACGACGTGTCTTCTTTAGTTTCTTTAGGATCAACTCTATATCAAATGCAAATCATCGGGGGATCCAACCAAGGTTGGATTTGGGTTGGATTAGGCCCATTTCATCATCTTTATTGTGAACCGATCGAGGATTGCCCATCCTAGAAAGTTACACATCGTGTGTAAAATAACATACAACGTGTCTTCTTTAGTTTCTTCAGGATCAACTTTATATCAAATGCAAATCATCAGGAGATCCAACTAAGGTTAGTTATGGATTGGATTAGCCCCATTTCACCATATTTATGGTATACCTGTGATCACAATCATGTAACGAGTAAAGAAACTAAAAATATGGCACATTAAGTATGATTCGAAGCCAAATGGAGAGCAAAATCAACTGAATTTGTGTGCAAAAGTGTGTAAAAAGTACATATGAAATGCGCACACCACTAAGTTTTGGTGGTGTGGAGTATAATATAAGAGGAGGAATGCAGTGATGACATGGAGGGACTTTGTGGATGTGTTTCACCTTATGTATTTTTCCCTACCTTCCTAAATGATAAGATCAAACAACTGGAGAATATCATACAAGGCAATTTGACGATTGGTGAATATGAGACATACTTCACAAGGTTGTCTAATTTATACCCACAACTTGTACTCGATGACATATAGAAGTGCAAGAGATTTAAAAAAGGATTAAGATATGAAATTAGACATAGTGTATCATCTTTTGGTTGGAGGGATAGAGAAAACTTTAGAGAATTTGTGGAAGCAGCAAGATGTGTAGAAGACTCGGTTAACGCTTATAAGTAGTTTGAGAGCAAGAAAAGATCTAGAGACTTTAGTAGAGGAGGACAAAGTAGTGGTGGATATAGAGGAGGTCGTGGTTTGTTTTCCAACATAGGATGCGGACTTGGTTGTTCTGGAAGATAAGGATTCAGTTCTTCATCGAGTGGAGGAAGGTCTAGTTCTAGTATATGGAATACACCACCCAAGTGAACACCTCCAACTAAATCTTAAGGATCATTAGTGTTAGTGACAGGCCCACAGAGATAGGTTGCAACCATGTGTCACAATTGTAGTAGGACACATTCTGGTCATTGTTGGGGAGCTAATGCTCCAATATGTTCTCACTGTGGACAAATGGGTCATATAAAAAGGGACTGTCCAAAGCTTCATTATATTTCAGAACAAGGTTTATAATTATAATTTTAGCCTTCACAGAGACAAACTCCAGTTAGAGGGGCAAGTTCGTCTGTGGCTTCAAGTTCTAGAGGGGCAGCGCCTAGTAGTAGTAGTGGACAGTGAGGGCAATGTGGCAGAGCAAGAGCTAGAGGACACTTCTTTTCAGTGACACCATCTGAAGGTGTAGTCTTGCCCAGAGTTGTGATAGGTGAGATGCTTCCCTTTAATAGAATTTCTATTACAATATTGATCGATCTTGGTGTGACATATTCTTTCAATCAAATATCCATAGTTAAGTGGATTAAATCTTCTAACCCAAGATTTATCTTATGAGTTGTTTTTAAGAGTCCCACTAGGTGATTCCTCAATTTTAACATAAGTGTGTCATGGATGTCTATTGAGTTTTCTCATACCCTTAGATATTAATTCTTTCCAAATCATATTGGGTAAGGACTGCCTTGAGACATATCATGTACAATTAGATTGTTGGAAGAAAGAAGCTATCTTTCAATAAGGTGGTTTTTCATGTGTTTTTATTAGAGATAGGAAAGTCTTGCCCACATGTATAGTATCAATATATGTAGTTGATAATATGATGAGAAAGGGATGTGAGGCCTTTTTAGCACATGTGTTTGATTGTAGGGTAGAGAAAGGAATAGTCAGTATAGAAAGATGTTCCAGTAGTAAGTGAGTTTCCAGATGTCTTTCCCGATGAGTTGCCAGGTTTACCACCTGAAGAGATATCGACTTTGAGATACATACCTTACCAAATAACCACCCAATAACATTACTTGCCTATAGAATGTCACCTATAAAGTTACAAGAATTAAAAACTTAGTTAGAAGAGTTTCTAGATAAGGGATTTTTTCAACCTAGTGCATCACCTTGGGGAGCTCCAATACTATTTTTGAAGAAAAAGGATGGAACCATGCAGTTATGTATAGACTACATGCAATTGAATAAGATAACCATTAAGAATAAATATTTCTTTCCTAGGATTGATTTGTTTGATTAGCTATGTGAAGCAAAGATCTTTTCAAAGATACACCTCATATAAGGATATCATGAATTAAAGATAAAGGCATTTGATGTACCTAAGTCAACATTTAGAACAAGATATGGTCATTATGAGTTAAAAGTTATGTCTTTTGGACTAAAAAATGCCCCTACAACTTTTATGGACATGATGAACATGGTTTTCAAACCATATCTAGATCAGTTTATAGTAGTGTTTATAGACGACATCTTCATATATTCTAATGATGTAGAAAAGCATGAGAAACATTTGAGGATAGCCCTACAATTGTTAAGGCAACATCAACTTTATGATAACTTTAGTAAATGTGAGTTTCGGTTGTTTGAAGTATCTTTTCTTGGACATATCATATCAAGAGAAGGAGTCAATGTTGACCCTAAGAATGTGGAATTTGTTCTTCAGTGGGAGCAACCTATGACCTCTACTGATATCAGAAGTTTCCTTGGGTTAGCTGGATACTACAGGAGTTTAGAAGGAATTTTAGTGCATTAGCATCACCTCTTACATGCTTAATAAGGAAGGATGTACCTTTTGTTTAGTATGAATCATGTGAGAAAAATTTTCAAAATTTAAAGATGAAGATAACCAAAACACCAGCCTTGATACTACCAGAGGCAAATAAAGGTTATGTGGTTTCCTATGATGCATCCAGGAGAGGTTTAGTATGTGTTCTTATGCTGGAAGGGAAAGTGGTGGCTTATGCTTCTACATATCTTAAGAAGAATGAAGAGAACTATCCCACACATGATCTTGAGTTGGTAGTAGTAATACATCAAAATAGTGGCAGAAATAATACATGCTCTGAAGACATGGCGTCATTATCTCTATGGTGAATCATGTTATGTCTTTACTGATCGTGTGAGTCTGAAAAACATTTTCACACAAGGATATCTCAACTTCAGAAAAAGCGGATGGTTGAAGATTATAAAGGATTATGATGTCATCATTGATTACCACCTAGAAAGGCCAATGTTGTGGCAGATGATGTGAGTAGAAAGTCAACATCATCTACAGAAATGTTTTCAATGGCATGTGTAAAAAGAGACTTGTTAGTTAATATGAGAGAGATGAATTTGGATCTGAATGTGTCTAATCAAGGTGGAATGATTGCACATATGCAGGTTAGACCTACATTTTATGATCAGATCAAGGAGCTTCTGTATAGTGATAGAGAATTGCAACAAATCATGCATGATATGACAGAAGGAAAGGGAATAGAGTTCAGATTTTTAGATGGTGGGTTGTTGTATCAACATGATAGATTGTATGTGTCTGATGACACTGAGTTAAAGAAACATATTATTGAGGAAGCTCACTCTTCTATGTATGCAATGCATCCAAGAAACAAAAAGATGTATAGAAGCCTTAAGGAATTGTAATGGTGGTCAGGGAAGAAGAAGGATGTGGTTGAGTATGTAGCTAGGTGTGGTGTATGTCAGCAAGTCAAGGTTGAACATTAGAAACCAATATGTTCTTTGCAATCGCTTCCTATCCCTGAATGGAAGTGGGAGCATATTACTATGAATTTTGTGGTTGGATTACCTAGGAAACCACATGGTTTTGACTATGTATGGGTATTAGTAGATAGTATAACAAAGTATTCTCACTTCCTACTAGTTAAGACAAGTTGGGATATGCCAAAATTAGCCAAGATCTATATGGATGAGATAGTCAGATTACATGGGATACCCGTTTCTATAATATCTGATAGAGATCCAAATTCACATCTAGGTTTTGGAATCAGTTGCAACATTCTCTAGAAGAAAGTTGAAGTTTAGCACAACATTTCATCCTCAGATAGATGGACAATCATAAAGGACAATTCATACCCTAGAGGATATGTTGAGAGCATGTGTTTTGTAGTTTAGTGGTAGTTGGGATGATCATCTCAGTCTTATGGAGTTTTCCTATAACAACAATAGAATCAAACAACAGTTGAAGGTTGCTCAGGACATACAAAAAAGCTATGTAGAGAAAAGGCATAGACCACTTTAGTTTGAGGTTGGAGATGAGGTTTGTTTGAAAGTTTCACCATGGAAAGGTGTCCTGAGGTTCAAAATGTGAGGCAAACTAACTCCTAGATACATGGGTCCCTATCCAATCATTCAAAAAATTGGACCAATTGCATATAAACTGGAGTTTCCATTGGAGTTAGCCAATTTACATGGTGTGTTTCATGTATTGATGTTGAAGAAGTGTCACCCTGGTATAAAAAAGATTATAAACTTATATCCTATATAGTTGAGAGAGAATATCTTCCATGTTGAAGGGATAATTCAAATTCTAGACCATAGAATTCAAAAGCTTAAAAAGAGAGAGATACCCCTAGTGAAGTTTCTTTGGAGGAATCATGGTATAGAAGAATCTACTTGGGAAGTAGATTCAGATATGTGTAACAAGTATCCTTTCCAATTTTAGAAATTTCAAGATGAAATTATTATTATAGGGGGGGGGGGAATTGTTACAACCCTCTTTTAGCTTTGTTGGTAATCCTAGAGATTAAAGATAATCTTAATGCTTGTTGTGCTTTTTATTAGTAATATATTGCCTTGTGCTTTATCTTAACTATGGTAATGTGAAATTCTCTTTGAGATAACTCATAATCATGATTTGAGCATACCTCAAAATATCTGAGTTGGAGTTGATATAGAATTAACATATACATGTGTGTGAGAGGAGAATAAATAATTAATACATAATTTTTGGTTTGAGAATATTATTGAACTAATACTGTAGGATTTTAGAGAATTATCCAACGTATAAAGAATGGACCGAATTCGAGTTAAAATAAGGGAGTTATGCCCTTTTAGTAACATATACAGACCCAACAAACTCTAAGGCCCAGTAGCAACCGTTGAGGACATAGTGATTGCTAAGCCCCAGTAGCAACCACTAAGGACATAGCGACTGCCAAGGCCCAATAGCAACCTCTGAGGATGCCGCCCAGGACAACCAATCTTAAAATGATCATATCTCTGGCTATGCATATCTATTTTCAACAAAATAAAGTGTGTTAGAAGCATAATTTGATCCTCTATATCTAAGATTCTTAGGAATACAAAAGGAAGACATGGATGGAGAATTCTAGGAAGGTTTTTGGGGAAAAGGTGGAGAACAACTGTAAACCGATGAACCTACCATGGATTCTTCATGGTAAGTATTTCTAATCTATAGATATCTTCATTTTCACCTCTTTGATCCACTAAGGATCTTCTATTTGAATCACTGAAGGTTTGTTCCTCCTCCTTTCTTCATCCTTGTGCTCCAGATGACCATTTTAAGTCTATTTTTCCTTCCAGTGATCAACTTAGAATGAGATCTTGAGGCCTGAAACTTGATTCAGACTCGTGGAAGCTAAGATTTGAGCTTAGTTGGTGAAAAGGCTAAGATCAATAACTTTAGACAAGATCTATGAGTATAAAATCACCTTTTAACCATGATTTACAACATACAATGTCCAAATAATGACTCTCTAGTATTTAGTTCTTGCTCGATGACAATTATAAAGAACTTAATACATTTTTATATTGATTTTCAGTAGTAGAAATGCTTATTTGATCATATGTTAGTGTTGTATTCATATAAGAAGTTACTATACAAGTTTCTATGATTGACATGTGAGAAAATGGTATAACTAGATCCACTAGGGAAGTCAGGTTGCCCTAATTAATGTTTAAAGAATTGAACTATGGCTTATGAGATCTATGGAAATTGCTAGATAAATTATGTGTTTGATACAAGATGCATCATTGAATGGTGTGGTACCCAACACCAACCAGGGATTCTGGTGGTACATGTGTTACAAGTTGTGGTGATTAATGGTCAGTAGGTCCACTGATGCACATTAAGCCAAAGTGTTTTGACTCTCCACCTGAGTACCCAGGTTTAGAGGAGGAGTCCAGATATCTAGTTTCTCCCATTAATCATCGAGAGGAAGACGTGTCAATGCCAACTGTAGATGTGGTATTGAGATTAAAGAATTAGGATCCCTTGCATGCTTCTAAGTCTTGTACAGTGAGATCGCAGATTGATGTGATGCTTTCACATGCTCTGATATACCTCATGTGGGTCCAGTGGCATAATAAATTAACTAGAGAATTAGTGAACGTATTTAGTTTCTTTAGTTGCGTACTTTATCAGGTTAATTGTCTTGTTGGTTGATTTACAATGTTTAACTACCAAGATAGTATTGAGTACTATCATGATTTGATGGTTACAGTTTGACATTACCAACTTTCTATTATTTTGTGTTTAAATTCAAATAAATAGATATATCTGATATATCATGGTTACCTATTGACTTTCTACGTATTGAGCCAGTAGCTCATCAACCTACTGAACAATTTTTCAAGTAAATAATTAGCTCTTCCTAAGTAGATGGAAGCCAACTTTTATCAAGAATAGAACATAGGCCTTAAAAGAAGAGTACTTAGAATAGTTAGACGGTCTCTTATCCTTTCTCTGAATCTTGGAAATGTGTGAGTTAGAAATGAGAGTTGTTGTAATGAGTTGTACCTGATGCTTATTAATGTGAGATTTTCTTCTATGTAAAAATCAAAACTTTAATGTGTCCTTTAATGTTATGTTAAATCAGGACATTGTGAGTTTGTTAAGTAATGTATCAATATATTTAATAAAAGAATAAGTTAAAGTTTATTTTCTATAAGTGGTTAAAGATGATCGTTAGTATTAATCCATGCTTGGCGGGCCCAAACCCTGGTTAGCGGGTTCGGATCATATCAATCTCCTTCCATCTCCTAATTGTTTATTCTAATCCCTTCATGAAGAGAAAGTAGTTACTTACCTTAGGGCATGGGAAGTAGCCCCACTGCTCTCTTTTGTTCTTCTACTGCATCTGAATCTATATGAATCTTATAGCATTTGGAATCAATCATTTTATGCTTGTATGCTTGTTTGATCAACATGTTTACATGTTTATCATGATCCGAGTGTAGAGAACTTCTAACATGATATCTAGGATGTTGATTGGCTCCTATTCAACTCTTCATGTGAACTTAGGATAGGTTTTTTCTAAGGTGTTGGGTATAAGATCTCTAGGTAACATGACAATGAGCCTAGAGTGATATATATCTGGGTTTAATCTTATTGCATGAAGGGGAATTTACATAGCCTCAATGTGAATTGTTTATGGTTGTTTGTGGTCCAGTGAGAGAGTGAAAGTAGGTAGTGTGATGAAACTCACTCACCCTAGTATTTCCATCCACCAATAATCTTAGATTCTATTTTTAGTCTTCTATTCTCACAAATTAGTTGTAACAAAAAACCATATTTTGTGATTATATACTCTTCCTAGTTTTCTTAGATTGATCAATCACTTTTTGAAAATCTTTTCATTTGGATTGAACCCTAAAATATATTATGATACGGTCCATCCATTTGCATGTGGTGATTATTGTACATATTTTAGGTAAAAATATAGGGAGATTTCCCTAGGTGAATTTTCTTGTGTAATAGTACACACATCAGTTGACTACCAAACAGTGGAGGAAGTGAGTGAATCATTTCTCATGAAGTTAACCTAATACTATATGATAGAATGTGAAACAATGTGGTACAAGGAACTATGGAAAACATATAAGAATGTCAAACTTGGAACCCAATCTGGAGCCATGGTCTTGAAGACTATTCATCGACATCTAGAGGATATCAAAGAGAAAAGTACAGACAACATTATGAATGGAAAAGGAACTAAGTACTATTGGTTTAACATTCTAGTAGTACAAATAGGGAAACAATACTAGAGAACATAGAGTATCTGAATGTGGCTTATCCATTGTGGTAGGAAATAAATCCCGAGATGTGGAGTTCCCTACTTAGTGGTTTATTGATGGAATATTGCAATATGTTACATGCATGAATCTGTCTATACAAAATGCATGAAGAGACTGTTGGACCTAGGATCCACACAACTTGGCATTAATCATGATGCAATTAACATTCAATGATGTCAATAGGAGGAATTTGAAGATAATACAAGAATACTAGAAGACTTTTTGGATACTAAATATATCGTGGACCTTGTGTATTGTTTAACACAAAAAATCTTCCTTTGGACATTTATGCATAATGGGATGATTACTAATGTTAATAGGAACATAATATAAATAACTAGTAATCTCATTTTCTAGAGCTTCCCAACCAATGAAGAAAAGATTCTATAGTTAGTGATATGCAAGGTAGCTGGAGAGGTACTGTTCAATATAGATTTCAACCTATAATAAGAGCTCCTTCAGGATAGAAGAGTATAGGGTGGTTTCATTGAAAATGAAGTATAACTCTCATGATTCCCATTGGAGTTATAAGTTGACCTGAACACTTTTAGAACTATAGAATATGAGGAATAGCATGGCCTTCAATGATAACCACATCCTAGTAGAACAAATTTCCACCTTACTGATGAGGCCCCAAATTTGAATAGGAGGTAATTTGTACATAAGGAAAAGATAAAGAGGCATTGTAGATAGCGAGACATTCAATAGTCAGGGTGGTAGGCTCTCAATCATGGATGCATCAAGATAATGTTTATGCAGTGAAAAAGAAGAACGACCAGTGGTATGTGACATCATGAAAGACGTCGAGGGTAACCGGATTAAGGCAAAAGGGGAATGCACTGGTGCACAAACACGTTAACAGCAAGACTGACAACCATTAAGATTGGGTTATGTCTAGCATGGTCCATACAAGAAACCACATTATTCATTGAAATTCATTTTCTTTCGAGGTGTAAGTTAATCAAGAAAGTTAAAAAAGAGAATAGTTTGATTTAACACATCATAAAACATTATATCCCCCTACTAGAACAATAAAAACTTGGATTTTCCAACCAAAAGGCCAACATGTTGGTTGACAACATGGACAAGAAACAAGTGAATGCATATAAGAATCATTTCAATAGGTATAGATTCTTTAAGAACCTATTAAGCCTCTATACTAAGGAGAAGTTAAGTAGTAGGATAGGAAGCAATATTGATTTATTGAGTTCTGTTGATATCTTCCTCAAAACCATGCATGTAATAATTTAATAAATATAGGGAGAGCATAATGAATGAAAAACTCCTAGGTACAATTTCAAAAAAGGAAGTAAAATTTGGGCCCACATTAGTTGAATTCAGATTAATTATGGTTTATAAGTATTTCTAGGAGATATATTACTATTTTAGTCATTCGATCCCAATTGATCTCTCTGTTTCCCCATTTAATTCATCAAGGGCCATGTTCAATGTTTTGGGGTTATGTATATGTGTTTACAGTTGAATTGAGTAAACTATGGTTTGATACTAACATTAGGTATAGTGTTATTATTTATGTGAGACTTGGATCATGATACAAGTTCACCTTACAAAATGTTGTGCTATAAGTTTTGTTACGCTACCCACCTTATGTATTCTACCAAATAGGTTACATTGTAATGTTTCCAATAAAGGGGACACCACAATAACACAAAGTTCCCAAAAAAAACTCTACCACATATCCGTCATTGCCATAAATTGATGGTGTGAAAGACAAATATGGAACATATAATATACCTTATCATGTTCTTGTTGTATAACAACAACAAACCTTTAGAATGCTATTGTTTTACAACAACAAGACGTCAAACTCAACCTCGGTCTTGTTCATCTGGATTCACATTTGAAGTTCATGTAGTTCAACAATTCAATTGGCCTCACAATAGAAACAAGAAGAGAAACTACCTTCTTTTGATGAAGGAATTTGTCTATAAGCCTCTATAGACATGCCTCAACCTCTGTGTCATCCATGAGGATGAAGGAAACCCATAGGTAGACAACTTGGATTATGAGTTAAAGTAGAACTATATTGCTAATTTGCAATCATCACTTACTCCTCTCCTCCTCCTATTATAACGTGTTAAACTTGAGACTTCCTTATCTCTCTAAAGGAATATGTTTTTCACCCACTTGTGTATCTTGTTGAATGAACGTCCACCCCTTTATATAGGGGAGTAATGGGTTAGGTTTTATCAAAAACAAAATCCTTTTCCTAGTTGTAGTCTACCAGCATACTCAAATTAGAAAAACTTACACAATACTCCAATCGTTTAGCTGGGAGTCCTAGTCAATCAACGAAATTAATTTGGAATGTTTCAATTTTGAGCCAGTCAATCAATTGGAATCCTACTTATTTGACTCTCTTATTTTGGTCTATCATAAGCCATATACCTAGTTGATTGACTAATTTTCTTAGTAAATTGTTTATTTACTTTATGAAATGGTTAGTCAATCAATTGATTGAGAACCAGTTGACCTATTGTTTAGCAATCCTTCAATTGATCGATTGGCTTTTTTGCCTGATCTGCTGGATCAATATTCAACTTACACATAATTAAGAACCATTCTAATTATGAGTGCAATTCCAAACTTATTTTTCTTGAGAATCCTTATGTGTGTGACTCTATGGGTTTCACATTACATTGATAGTTATGTCAAAAACCTCACAACTAATGAGTGGTATCTTGAAACACTACACTACTACTCAAGTAGGGCTGGCAATCGACTCACTTTCAGGTCAATTTGGGGTCATATGTTTAGAAGTCTTGAAATTGAATGTTAAAATGAAATCTTCAAAAAAAATCGGGTCATTTTGGGTAAGGTCTGGCTTATTCGGTCTCATACAACCAAAAATGTTCACAAATGAAATAAATTAGGTTTGGAATAAATTGCACATTTTCAGTTCATGTCGGGTCAAAAATTGCCAGCCCCAAGTAATTGTAGTAAGTTGAAGAATAATTTCAACTTGTAAGTGACTAATGTTACCAAGACCATATAATCCCTTTTTCACATGTATCTATATATAATAAGAGGCATGGAGTAGTCATCCTAGTAATATTTGAAACATTTTTTCTTGAATTACAGTAGAATATTGAGATTATTGAGCTGGATAGCATATATTGACTCACATAAACATGATCATGCATTTCACAGTCTCACTTATTAAGTGGCTAGGATACCACTCCAATAGGAGGGACAACTTCCACCAATAACACATATAGGAATTAATGATAGATAAATAGGTGCACTTGTATGTGGTGGCATGCCAATTCTTGTCTCACACAACAACGCCCATGCATTATCACAAATCATGAAATAGAAAATATCCAAGACGCCATTAAGAGGAGTCAACACTTGGGAGCCTCTTAGAAGGTAGGGAAATAATTTATATGGAACAGTAGAAATTAGAATGAGCTTACATAACAAAGACCCTCAACAAATATGATGTTGGTATAGCTAGGGTTTTCTTGAAAATTGACTATAGTCCATCTTTCTTCACATTTGGTTCACAGAAAATGGCCTTTTTTAAATAACTCCAACCTCAATGAGGCCTATATGCTCTATTTTGATGTGGTGATAGCTTCTATGTGGCCCTCCAAGGTCTTACTTTAGCATAGTTTGATTGTAACATTTCCTAAATACCCATACAAAGCAGCCATTAGAACCCTAGACATCACATAGAGGTTGGATCATCTTATTTTGATATGTCATTCAATAAGCCTAAAGTTTTTTTCCAAAGTACAACTTATGTACACTTTCCATAACACATGGTGATTGACCATCGGCATGGGTTTACCATTAAATTCATGAGCGAAGTAGGATTCCTTCATGGTCACATTACTAGATGGAGTCACGATATAGGCAGTAGCTTGGCCACTAGAGTGGGAACTAGATGGATGGCTCTTATAGATCTCTCTATACATCTTTGGGAACTTGGGGTATTTAAGTGTATTACTATATCTTTAGATGTGAAACTATATCATATTCTTCCCAATACACTCCATCCTACATTCTTCACTAAAGATTTTTATCAAATCTTAGTAACCCAGTATTCCATTATGACTATACATGTGAATCTGAGAGTTGAAAAACACATCCACACGATTAGAGTTATTGTTTAAGACCCTACAGATTCAAAAACACCTTTTCATGATGCCTCAAACCATACCTCTCTCTAGATTGTGCCTAGAAATAATAATGACCATACACACAACAAGAAAAATAGCCTAAGGACCGAAGGTTACAAACCTCCTCACGTGAAGGGAGGTTTACAAAACACTCAAAACATATAGGTTAGGAAAGATAAAATTGGGAACCAATACAACAATAAGAGACCTCAGTTCTCTTATAGGACTCCTTTGAACCTAGGTCCATGAGGAACAATCCAGTACAAAAAATACATAATGACTTCTTCACTTAGGATTTTGAATGCTATTGCATAGATCGGGAGTGACAACGTAGAAGAGAGTCCACCAAACAACATCATGAACAAAGCAATAGAAAAGCCCACATTAGGTATTTTTAATGTTCTATATTCCCAAGACCAACTAAAACAAAAATCAAAGTAACATGGCCAATAGCCAAATTAACACAGACGACTTCAAAATCCTTGATGATACAGAAACTCCTTTTATGGGGTAATAAAATTGGTAAATCTCTAGACTTGTACTCCCTAGATAATAATCCTCAACTCTTAAACATGTTAGACCTACCAAACAAATATCTCGGGATAAGAGTAAGGAGTTATGGAATTTTTCTATAAAAAGAGTTGAATATGACATTAAACTAGAAGCTTCAAAAACTCTTGTAGATATCAAATAAAAGTAAGGATGGAAACACTAAGTGGAATATGACTCTATTCGGGGATGTCTAAATTTCTTAGGAACATATTTACTCTTTAAACTGAGTTCTAATTTTCTTGATTTGTTCAATATTAACTTACCATTTTTTCAATGCATTGTTGTTAGCTTCTCCTGATATAGTGAACATTGTAGTTATGTTAATTAGTATCAATGCTATTAGGAACCACATTAGAACATATAGGTCTATTTTCATATCCATCCAATAAACAAAAACTACACCCAGTACACAATAACTACGTATATTAGGGGTATACTAATATCGGTGACAGTACACTGAGTACACAACAACTTTGTATACTTGGGGTAGCATCATAAACCTGTGGACCGGATACCTATCATTGGGAAAGATGGGGGCATATGAATGGGGTGGAATGATGTTTAGGACAACTATTTATATCAACATATTGGTAACCACCACAGCAATGTTGAACTTTCTAATAATAATGAAAACAAAAAATGGGTTTTCATTGGTGTATATAGTGACCCCACATAACAAAGTATCATTCTTTCAAAAAAAAATAGCTAATAACTACAAGTGGGTAATATCAAATGTATGGAATAAATAATGGAACATTATAACACTAATGAATCTATACAACAACATCAGTCTAACATGAGTACACTTAATGATTTTATCAACCACCTTGTTCTGATAGATTTTAAGTCTAATTACACTAGACATATCTAGATAAGAGGCTTTTTCATGGTCTACTCTTAGCCATTTTTAGGAAAAAATATTTGGAATGATCTCTTTCCTGTAAGCATATCCTCAATTGGCCCAGGATCATATCTGACCACATGTCGATCACTACGTATACCAAATATACCTTGGGGACCAGGATGTTTCACCATAGGATGATATTTGATTAACCTAAGTAGATAGAAATAAATAGTATCTAGTTAGTGGTATACAGATCCTAACATTAGGGGACCAAATCATTTAGTTAACAGACTAAAAAGAATATGAAATGAGCTCAAAGTTTGGAACGTTTCTTTGTATGATGTCAATATATGCATCAAAACATTACAAGAAACACTTAGTGAGGAAGAAAATAATAGAAATGGATATGAACTATGAATCAAGGTAGTTAAAACATAAATTAATTAATAACTCCAAGACCAACAAATGTATAGGAAACAAAGATACAAGTTTAAGGTGATCAGAGAAGGGAACTCTAATAGAAAATTCTTTTAAAGGTTGTGTTGTGGATATAAGAGAATGGGGATGATACACACACGTAATTGTGGGTGAGGTACCACCAATGATAGACATAGTGTTATATGACATATTATTACCTACTATAATAAACTACTCAAAAACAACTAAGGAATTTCTCCAAATATTAAAACAAATTGGGACAAATTTTTCACAAATAAAATTAAAGATCCAACTCTTTAAGTCTCATCCTTCATACATGATGTATGAGTATATCAAGGCGATGTCCTTCTCATTGGGTTTAGATAAATCTCATGGTCCTAATGGTTTTGAGATATCTTTTTATAGATACAATTGGGAGATCATTTAGAAAGATATATATATATATATATATATATATAGTATTTGAATTCTTGTGGAAGAAGAATTGGCTGAGTCAAATCAACAATGCATACATAATTCTCATTAAAAAGATTGATAACCCCATAGGTATCAATCATTTTAGATCTATCAGCTTGATCAATAGCTCTTACAAATTAAAGCTAAAATAATTACTTCCAGAATCCAAAAACATTTGAACCATATCATCAAAAGGAATAAATAGAATTTATTGGAGGTGGAAAATTCAAGATGTATCTATCTTGGAAAATGAGATTATACACACTAGATGCATGTTTATATGCCCTCTATAAATTCTCAAATTGGATTTTGGAAAATGGAAGTTCCTCTTTCAATGCCTCAAAGGATATAACTATCCATAAAATTTGATGCAATGGATTCAAACATGCCTCAAATATGATCAATTCATCTATATCGAATAATGGAACTCATTTTGGAAATTTAGGTGAAAAAATGGACTCTAATAAGGAGATCCTCTATCATCCTATCTATTATAATTATATCATAACTACTTGCATCTATGTTTAAACAATGGGTCAATAAAAATATCATCACTCCCAAATTTACCTTTAACAGAAACACTTGATTTAGTTCATTGACGATATCATCATGTCTATTCATCCAATTATGCAAATGATATAAACTATATTAGAAGTCTTGGTATTTTTTAGCACCACTTCGGTCTCCAGATCAACTTACAACAAATAAACTTTAGTTGGATCTTGCCTCAGAAATGAGGATCTACAAAGATTCTATCATACACTCCAATGTAAGATAGAAAAAAATTATCTCAAACATGTAGGTTTTCCTCGTTCTCCATCTAAAGTACCTTTCTAGGTTTGAGAACATATCCTTGATAAATTGACAACTATGTTCAGTGGGAAATCACTTTTCCTCAATAAAGTAGGTAGACTCACAATCCTCGAACCCTCACGCTCAAGTATTCCATCATTGAGATAACCCGTCACACAAAGTGAGATTAGTCAAAACTAACTCGTAGATCAAACACTAGTTAACCATATAGATAAAAAAACTTACATAATTAAAACTAAATAAAAAATTCAAATATTCTAAAAGAAAAAGAAAACACAAAGGCAAACTTCACATATATTCATATAAGGGATCTAT
This sequence comes from Alisma plantago-aquatica, assembly GCA_963693085.1. Classification (NCBI taxonomy): domain Eukaryota; kingdom Viridiplantae; phylum Streptophyta; class Magnoliopsida; order Alismatales; family Alismataceae; genus Alisma; species Alisma plantago-aquatica. The sequence continues at coordinate 826,908,057 of OY856412.1, forward strand.
ACATGAGTTCAGTGGCCTCATTTAAAAAATTGTATACAAAAGGTATTTTCCAAATACTCACAAGATATAAATTTGTTCATTGCATATAGTCAAACACTCTAGTTGATAAATATCATATATAGATCTCATGCCCAAGCCTAAGAGTACAGAGACGGCTCTAGGACAATACACAAATCACACTGAACTCTCAGCTTCAGTAATCTCCAATCCAAGGCTCCTCGCCACTATGGGTCTGACTGCTTTGTTGATCGCCTAAAAATGTGAGGAACCCTATGAGGTGAGACCAATGTCCCAACTATATGATATAACTTCTAATAACATGTATTGTTTGTAGGTGGATTATGTAGTTAAATCAGTTAAGGTAGAGAGAAAAATAGATTAGACAATTGAGCAATGTATGTAAAACCAACAATGTCACGACCTCCCTTCTAATAATAACACAACCATAGAGGAAGCATTTGCACATAATGGAGATCATGACAAATCGTAAACTGATATCATTGACCAAGCAAAATCTATAGAATAAAAGAGATAACCACCACAGTGCCTTATTACATACCATAAACAAAAGACTCTAAGTCCAACATAAAACAGTTCAAGGAATGAAACTCCAACATAACATAACTAAAAGGAAAGACAACAATCTAGAATGGCACCCCACCAAGTAGGATTCACAAACTATCCTTGAGCTTGAGCTGACGTCCCTGAAGTCTACTTCTTCTTCTCCTCCTCGTCTGCAGACATCTCGTCCCCAGCCCATGCAAGGCAACGTAAAACTATGTGAGTGGCACTGAGCAGTTATATAAGAAGAATAGTTTATAATTGAAATAACATAAGGAATAACTTCAAGCATAATTACATAACATAATTAACATGATTACATGAGAACATGATTATCTTAACATGATTTCATAATAAGATGGATTTTTTTACTTCAGTTGATGTAGTAGCTCTCCTGATTTGCACCCACAGTGCTCATAAGGACATTTATGGCTCACATAAGGTCGGTCAAGGCTCACATAATGCTCCCACAGAGCTCATAAGGCCAATTAAGGCTCATATAAGGTCAATTAAGGCTCACATAACATGATTGACAGGACTATATCAACATAACATGATTTATTATACTTGGGCAACGTTATCATGATTTCTTGACCAATTAGCATGGCAGTGATTCATAGTGTTCCAAATGAAGGAATATTCATCAAATCAACAAAAAAACATAAATTCATAGCATTTGCATGGTTTTCATAAGCATAAATTGGATAATAGCATAGTTGCACTTTATTGAGTAATCATAACCAAATGAATGAATAATGTAACCCATAACCCTAGAATTATGCTCAATGTGCATGATCCACTCACCTAATCTTGAGGTGGTATACTAACAGTAGATGAAACCCTGACCAATCTGAATATCCTGTGAATAACATATTTATGAATTAATTACATTTTCTTAACATAGGTGTATGCTTCTCTAATTAAATTTGGAAATTAGGTTGGGATTCTGGGTCTGAAACTAGGACCATGTGATAGATCTCCAAGAATTGAACAAAAACCATATACGGATTGTCCCCATCTGAGCTCTAGATTATTTTCTACAATCTATTAAAGATCAGGTTAAAACTGACCAATCAGACGCGAGATAATTCAATTCAGCAAAAACTGGGAAATTGGCTGACAAGGAGAGCAGAAAGACTGATTTCCCCTTTACCTTATTTTCTGACTAAGGGCGTGACAGGGACTATCATAGTCACAAATACATCTACTTCAGTGCCCGTTAATCGACAATATAGTCGAGAATAACATCCCTATAATACCCTAGGTTGTGTGAATATGCGATTAAAATCTCAGGAGAAAAAGGGTAAAATAGAAGCCTGGCTTCTTCTCTTAGCAATGGCGTCGAGTTGCTCTGGGCTGCTCCGTGGAGCATGAAGCTCCGATCCAACTCGAGCATCAGGAATTGTCATGATGATTTTGACCTTGTAACAAATCAACGACAATTCATAGGAAGTCAAGAGGTTAAACACATAGTCAAACAAAAATAGAACCAATCATGCACATGTTGTCATGACCACAGAAGTAAGGGGGGAGCCAACAGCGTTGTCAGCTACACGATGGAGTTTTCTGAAACTAGAAATGAAAATGACTCAGCCAGTCGAACTCGATACGACAAACACCATGACTAAACAAGGTCATGAGCTCCCACTTTCCATGCCGCCATGCCCACAATAGGGGACCCAACTCAGAAATGGGTTCCGATCAAACAACAACAGAATAGAAAAACTGAGGGCACAAAAAGCTTTGGGTTGGTTTTTCGAAAGTAATGGAGGGGTTCTCGTGGCCTAAGCATGGTCGGGAAGCCTGATCGGGGAACGAGCTCTACCTGGTCAGAAGGAGGTCTTATGGGTACAGCACTATGGTGGATCGAATGGCCTAAGGAGGTAAGCAGTATGTAGAATGCGGTATGGCAATGGTTACCTGAAGAAGAATTGAACTGAGAAAGGTTGAGCCTCCCGCTTGAGCTCACCGATGTCAGTGAGGAAGATCCAGATGGAGATGCTAGCTTGCATTGACTATGGTGAAATTGATGGAAGAGGAGGGCCTATCTGGGGCCATCTTTGCTTCTTAGATCGGTTGCTCTCGGTCTGGTGGTCCCTCATAGCCTGGGTGGTGGCGTTGTCGACTAGAGAGGAGAGGGAATTTAGGCATTTTCCATGTGGGTGCTTATAGGGTCGAGTTAGGGCTTGATAGGTTTGCGGTGATCCCCCGAGTCTATTGGCATTGAGATAATTGGAAGCCGTTGAGGGGATACCAAAAAATCATCGGGCGAAGGATTGGGGTACTATTCCCTCTCTCCACACGGGTAATGCAGGAGGTAGGGGATGAAGTGCCTCCCATCAGATCCTCATTTGATGGCTCGTACATAGCCCAGTTCATTTAGTTACGCATGACAAGCCCAAAATCTGCCCATTATCCTGAACTTTGTTAAAGTCAGGATCATCATGTGCATTGTTAAACTATTAGGTCATAAATTGACATTATCTCCCTCCTTTCTTCTTAATGCCTACTTAAGCATCTAGGATTATCCAAATCCAACCAAATTTGGTAGACAAGCTAATTCAACTATGATAAATTCAATTATATAATTAGATTTTGGATATGAATTAGGAAAGCATGTGTTTTACATTATTAGCTACTTAGGGTAATTAACACGTTAATGATCACTAAAAAGGAATTTTATTACCAAAATCTGAGGGAAGCTCTATTATTCTATTATCTACTCATATACCAATCAGTAGGATACATTATACATGTATGTGGGTCCAAACTATTATTCAACCCCAACTAGTCACCATTACATAATTAGGGTTAGGTTTTTGTGCATTAAATGACATCGATGTGAATAAATATTGATGCATTATGTAAATGATTCATTCAAGGTTCACATGATGTCTATGTGTTGTGTTAACTCATTTTGGCATACTAATTGAGCATGGTCTCAACTTAAGTTAACAAATTAAAGACAAATTCTTTCAACTTAGGGTTTCATCTTTATTAAAGGTAAGAAATTTTGGGACTGGATTTTTGAGGGTTGTTACAACCTACCCATCTTATAGAAATTTCGTCCTTGAAATTTTCATGTCATATTAAGGTACTACCCACCTCAGGTTTTCACATATATGTACTCTAACTCATTGTCTCATCATAACATTTCAAAAGCCAACACTAAGCATGATCATGATATGGTATTCCCATAGATAACCTTTGCATTATATCTAACATGACTAGTAAAACTAATGAGTGCATGAGTTTCTAATGTAATTTGAAAACTAAACCTTACCTTCATCTTCCACCATAGAAAAAATCCTAGCTTTCCTTTTCTCTGGGGGACCTGGGTTAGGGTTCTGATCTGCTCCATTCTTCGCAGCTAACCTAGGGCATTTTTCCTTGAAGTGCCCTTCTCCTCCACAGTAGAAGCAAACACCTAAGCCCAATTTGCATGGTCCTGCATGGGATTTGCCACACTTGGGGCATGCATCCCTCACTCGGGGATCCTTAGGGGCCTTGCACTTCTTGTGATCATTGTGGTGTCGGTCCTGATTGTTGTGTTTGTGATGGTGACGTTGTCAATTATGGGAGTTCTTATTCCAAGCCCTCCCTGGGTGATCCTCAAGCTCAAGTGTCACATCAAGAGATTCCTACATTGTCTTGTGGCCTCGTCCAGAAAGTGAGTAGCTGAGATCATCCTTGAGACCTTGAATGAACTTTTTGGCTCACTTCAGCTCAGTCATCTCGGTTACGTACTTCTGGAGGATGTGAAACTTCATGGCGTACTGGGTAACAGTCATGTCACCACGCTATCGTAGGTGGAGGAACTCTAACTCCTTATTATCCATCATCGCTTCTGACACATAGTGGCTCTTAAAAGCATCTACAAACTCCTCCCATGTGAGTAGCTCTTCATTTAGGTCTTTGGCATCATGAAAGTTCTCCCACCAGACACGAGTTGGTCCTCTCAGCATGTGTGTCCCAAACCTGACACAGGACTCTTCAGAGTAGTGCAAGTCATGGAAGCAATGCTCCAGGTTGTGGATCCAGGACTCGGACTTACCCACAACATCCATCTCTTCTTCTCCTGCAAAAGTCTCAGGCTTCACCTTAAGGAAGTCTATCAGGGTGACTTCATTCCTCCTCTAGTGGTGGCCTCCCATTGCATCAGATAAAGCTCTAACCAACATATTGTATGAGAGGGGAGGGTCTGCTCCATAAAAGTTATCCTCTTGTTCAAAGTCATGCTCACTCTCTCCACTAGAATGAGGGGGTGACTTGTCATGCTCAGGGCGACGCTTAGGGGCCATTTGGAATAGGAAAGGAGACTTAGATAAGCAAATGGAGTGACACATAAGATCCTACTATGGTGGCCATTCTAGGATTGCTCTGATACCATTTTGTCACGACCTCCCTTATAATAATAACACAACCATAGCAGAAGCATTTGCTCATAATGGAGATCATGAAAAATTGTGAACCGATATCATTGACCCAAACAAAATCTGTAGAATAAAAAAGATAACCACCACAGTGCCTTATTACATACCATAAACAAAAGACTCTAAGTCCAACATAAAAGAGTTCAACGAATGAAACTCCAACATAAAATAACTAAAAGGAAAGACAAATATCTAGAATGGTACCCCACCAAGTAGGATTCACGAACTAGCCTTGAGCTTGAATTGACGTCCCTGAAGTCTACTTCTTCTCCTCCTCCTAGTTTGCAGTCATCTCGTCCCCAGCCCATGCAAGGCAACATAAAACTATCTAAGTGGCACTGAGCAGATATATAAGAAGAATAGTTTATAATTGAAATAGCATGAGAAATAACTTGGAGCATAATTACATAACATAATTAACATGATTACATGATAACATGATTAACTTAACATGATTTCATAATAAGATGGATTTTTTTTACTTAAGTTGATGTAGTCGCTCTCCTGATTTGCACCCACAGTGCTCATAAGGCCATTTATGGCTCACATAAGGCCATTCAAGGCTCACATAAAGCTCCCACAGAGCTCATAAGTCCAACTAAGGCTCAAATAGGGCCATTTAAGGCTCACATAACATGATTGAGGTATCAACATAACATGATTTATTATACTTGAACATAGTTATCATGATTTCTTGATCAATTAGCATGGAAGTGATTCATAGTGTTCCAAATGAAGGCATATTCATCAAATCAGTAGAAAACATAAATTCATAGCATTTGCATGGTTTTCATAAGCATAAATTGAATAATAGTATAGTTGCACTTTATTGAGTAATCATAACCAAATGAATGAATAATCTAACCCATAACCCTAGAGTTATGCTCAGTGTGCATGATCCACTCACCTAATCCTGAGGAGGTATACTAATAGTAGATGTAGTCTTAATCAATCCTAATATCCTATGAATAACATATTCATGAATTAATTGCATTTTCTTTACATAGGTGTATGATTCTCTAATTAAATTTGGAAATTAGGTTGGGATTATGGGTATAAAACTAGGACCATGTGATAGATCTCAAAAAATTGATCAAAAATCATATATGGATTGTCCCCATCTGAGCTCTAGATTATTTTCTAAAATTTATTAAAGATCAGGTTAAAACTGACCAATCAGACGTGAGATAATTCAATTCAGCAAAAACTGGGAAATTGGTCGACAAGGAGAGCAGAAAGATTGATTTACCCTTTTGATAGGAACTATCATAGTCAAAAATACATCTACTTCAGTGCTCGTTGATCTACAATATATTCGAGAATAACATCCCTAAAATACCCTAGGTTGTGTGACTATGCGATTAAAATCTCAGGAGAAAAAGGGTAAAACAGAAGCCTAGCTTCTTCTCTTAGCAATGGCGTCGAGTTGCTCTGGGCTGCTCCGTGGAGCATGAAGCTCCGATCCAACTCGAGCATCAGGAATTGTCATGACAATTTTGACCTTGTAACAAATCAACGACAATTCATAGGAAGCCGAGAGGTTAAACACATAGCCAAACAAGGATAGAACCAATCATGTACCTGTTGTCATGACCACAAAAGTAAGGGGGGAGCCAACAACGTTGTCAGCTATGTGATGGAGTTTTCTAAAACTAGAAATGAAAATGACTCGATCAGTCGAACTCGATACAACAAACACCATGACTAAACAAGGTCATGAGCTCCCACTGTCCATGTCGCCATGCCCACGACAGGGGACTCAGAAATGGGTTCCGATCAAACAACAACATAATAGAAAAACTGAGGGCACGAAAAGCTTTGGGTTGGTTTGTCAGAAGTAATGGAGGGGTTCTCATGGCCTAAGCATGGTCGGGAAGCCTGATCAGGGAATGAGCTCTACTTGGTCAGAAGGAGGTCTTATGGGTACATCACTATGGTGGATCAAATGGCCTAAGGAGGTAAGAAGTATGTAGAATGTGGTGTGGCAATGGTTACCTGAAGAAGAATTGAACTGAGAAAGGCTGAGCCTCCTGCTTTGAGCTCACCGACGTCAGTGAGGAAGATCCAGATGGTGATGCTAGCTTGTGTTGACTCTGGTGAAATTGATGGAAGAGGAGGACCTATCGGGGGCCATCCTTGCTTCCTGGATTGGTTGCTCTCGGTCTGGTGGTCCCTCGTAGCCTGGGTGGTGGCGTTGTCGACTAGAGAGGAGAGGGAATTTAGGCATTTTCCCTGTGGGTTCTTATAGGGGTCAAGTTAGGACTTGCTAGGTTTGCGGTGATCTCGCGAGTCTGGTGTCGTTGAGATAATTGGAAGCCGTTGAGGGGATAACTGTCATGATGATTTTGACCTTATAAAAAATCAATGACAATCCATAGGAAGTCAAGAGGTTAAACACATAGTCAAACAAGGACAGAACTAAGCATGTACCTACTGCCATGACCACAGAAGTAAGGGGGAATCCAACACCATTGTCAACTACGTGATGAGTTTTCTAAAACTGGAAATGAAAATGACTCAGCCGGTCAAACTCAATACGACAAACACCATGACTAAACAAGGTCACGAGCTCCCACTGTCCATGCCTCCATGCCCATGACAGGGGACCCAACTCAAAAATGGGTTCCGATCAAACAACAATAGAATAGAAAAATTGAGGGCATGAAAAGCTTTAGGTTGGTTTGTCAGAAGTAACGGAGGGGTTCCCGTGGCCTAAGCATGGCCAGGAAGCCTGATCGGTGAATGAGCTCTACCTAGTCAGAAGGAGGTCTTTTGGGTACATCATAGTGGCAGATTGTACGGCCTAAGGAGTTAAGCAGTATATAGAACGTGGTGTGGCGATGGTTACTGAAGAAGAATTGAACTGAGAAAGGTTGAGCCTCCTGCTTGAGCTTGTCAGCGTCAGTGAGGAAGATCCATATGGTGATGCTAGCTTGCATCGACTCTGGTGAAATTGATGGAAGAGGAGGACCTATCAGGGGCCATCCTTGCTTCGTGGATCAGTTTCTCTCAGTCTGATGGTCCCTCATAACCTGGGGCGGTGGCGTCGTCGACTAGAGAGGAGAGGGAATTTAGGCATTTTCCCTGTGGGTGCTTATAGGGGTCAAGTTAGGACTTGCTAGGTTCGCTGTGATCTCATGAGTCTGGTGGTGTTGAGATAACTGGAAGTCGTTGAGGGGAGACCGAGAAATCGTAGGGTGAAGGATAGGGATATTGTTCCCTCTCTCCGCCCGGGTAATGCGGGAGGTAGGGGATGAAGTGCCTCCCATCATATCCTCATCTGACGGCTCATACAGAGCCCAATTCATTTAGTTGTGCATGACAATCCCAAAATCCACCCATTATCCGGAACTTTGTTAAAGTCAGGATTATCATGTGCATTATTAAACGATTAGGTCATAAATTGACATTATCTCCCTCTTTTCTTGTTAATGCCTTTTTAAGAATCTAGTATTATCCAAATCCAACCAAATTTGGTAGACAAGCTAATTCAACCATGAGGAATTCAATTATCCAATTATATTTCGGATATGAATTATGAAAACATGTGTTTTACATTATTAGCTACTTAGGGTAATTAACACATTAATGATCACTAAAAAGGAATTATATTACCAAAATCTGAGGGAAGCTCTATTATTCTGTTGTCTACTCATATACCAATTAGTAGTATACATTATACATGTATGTGGGTCCAAACTATCATTCAACCCCAACTAGTCACCATTGTGGTTAGGTTTTTGTTCATTAAATGACATTGATGTGAATAAGTATTAAGCATTATGTAAAGTATTCATTCAAGGTTCACATGATGTCTACATGTTGTGTTAACTCATTTTGGCATACTAATTGAGCATGGTCTCATCTTAAGTCAACAAATTAAAGGCAAATTCTTTTAGCTTAGGGTTTCATCTTTATTAAAGGTAAGAAATTTTGGGACTGAATTTTTGAGGGTCGTTACAAACAAGCATAGCTAAAATTATAGGTACCGATATCTGTATAAGAAGGGATATGAATTACATACGATACTAGCAGGAAGAAAAAACAACAATTATCATCCAATGTGATTCATCAGAGAATCGTAACAGGTATTCTGCATGATTGAATTGCATATTTTATTAATCTCTGGATAGTTTGAGGCGTACCACTCAAACTACTAGATGACCACTACAAAGTCTCAATTAGCCCCGTATAAGATCGAAGATGACCAAAATATTAAAGATATTTTCCCCTTAGTCAGAACTAGTGACAAACTATAGTGGGTCACTGGTCCAAACTACCTAACTCAAACTTGGTATGTCCTAGGTACATAGGCCACAACACCAAAACTAAGATATAAACCCTCAAATCTAAGTTATGACTATAGTCGCTCTCTATCACATAAACTTTCAGATACGGACTAAACTGCTCTCTAAAACCTTAAAATCAGGATGATAGAGACATACCCTTCCTGCACCCCACATATACTCAATAGAATATGACTCTGAGCTACTTTCATATTACTAGTTTCACTAAACATCAACTTCTGAAATTGAGATAGTTCTACAGTTCAGGGCACTACATGATTAAGGTTACACATTGTTAATTAAGCCAATTAAATATTTTTACCGCATCAATCAAGTACATACAAACTAGTAAATTATTCTTGTAAAATAAATCATGGATTGGAAATTTAGAGATATAAAATATATGAAATGATCATGTTAATCCATCATGGTATATTTTTCCATTCTTGGACATAAAGAGGACTAAACCTCCAACTAGGGCACATAACAACCCATTTTTTCATTAAGACCAAAATAGTGATAACTTCTTTATGGAATCTCGTTAGGATCTGATTTTTGCATAGAGCTTTAAAAGTTATAATAAATGTATAACCCAAAATTTAATCTTAAAACTCCAACATATGTAAAATGTATGATAAGAATTAGGCCATCATATGCTCCAAAACCTAGCATGGATGAGCTACTTTCCGCACTAGACTTTTGTTCAACTATATTTACAGTACCATAACAATAAATAAAAGCCTTATTACTTCCATAGGGTAATCACCATAAATTAAGGTCCAATCATGTGGGCTGAATCCCCTTGCATTGGGCAACCATAAAATGACATTTTTAAAAACCTTTGCACTTGTATTACAAATTTCAAACTTTACGTGTTCGAAGAAATGTTCACCTTACATCAAAAAATGTACAAAAGGTTAAAGGAAAGCATAATAATTCGTGTCATAATCTTACTTATGCAAACTAGTGCATAAATTATCATCTTTTAGAATATTAGGGATTGTTATAACAATATTTACATTATGCATGTCATAAGTAGGCAAGAAATGCATTAAAATTTATATCAATCATCTTAGAAGTGACAAAAACTAATTCCAACCCAAGAACCACAAAAATTACCAAAACTAGATTCTAGCTTTGTCCTCCAATGGTTCCAAAATTATCACATTTTCCAAGATCTAAATGCATCTAGAGCAAAGAGGGGAGAAAAGAGGGTTCTTAAACCACATGAACAAGTTTCTAACTTGTAGCACCATGGATCCCAGTCATGATAGAAGAGAAGAATAAATAGAAAACAAAAAGTTTTATACGACGATACCTTACTTGTAGGGAGAAAGAACAACTCTAAAAGGCTTAGATCCGTCCTAAGATCCCTCGATCTGAAGCATGCATCCAAGAATTCTAGCTTTTTTCTGACCCCAATGGACTCTCGTCGGCCTCCCAAACACGGAATGGGATTCACCAATAGATTTTTATAAGAGTAAGGAGAGGGATATTTATAGGTAAGGTGGTAGTCAAAGGGTCTAAAGTAGGGGTGGGCATGGTCTCGTCAAGTCAGGTCTGACACTAAAACCACATATCAGACAACATATAGTGGTCTAAAATATGTCTAGACCATACTTAACCATCGGAAGGGTCTTAGCCAAACTTAACTCGGCCACTAAAGTGTGGTAAACTTTAGTTAAGTTTGGTATAAAATTATTATTACCAAATATTTAGTCATAGCATACTTATTCATCAAAGGACTTTTTTAAAGAGTTCAATAAGAAGTTGATTTTATTTTGTGGTCAAGTTATTGGTGCTCTTCATTAGAATTTATACTTTGATAACATGAAATAAAATCTTATAGTTTGAACATAAAAGGAAAGTTGTGATTATTTTTGATAAAGTTATAGCTCAGGTGGTAAAGACACGGGCTCCCCAATTAAGGGAATCAGGTTCAAAACTCAGGTTGTGCACCTTATAAATGAATTATCTCGTCACGCATGTTGACCCACTATGTGACTTAAACACCCCCTATGGGGTGTGGGTAGTTGAGGGTGTGGGGGTTTACAATACCAGGTGGGGTCACCGAAGTGACTCCTCCTCGGTGGTGGTTCCCATGTCAACCAAAAAAAAGTTGTGATTAGTACATTTAGTATCTAAATGTCTTAGAAACATTAATATATAGTCATTTGCAACATTGTCATAAGTTAAATGTCAATGATAACTAAATACTATGACTACATAAGAAAGAATCATGATAAAGGGTGTCGATAATGTCTCAAAACATCATCCAAATGATTTAACATATTTAAAACATAAAGAAGTAAATTAATCATGATAAGTCTCTCTAAAGGCAAGAAAAATCTTATTCCAAGCCTTCAATACCAAGTTTTTAAGTAAAACCAGAAACAAAATATAGACATTTAAGTATGAGTAATACTAAGTTTTGTTAAAAATAATTCACATTAATAATTACATAGAAGAGTAACTTGCCTCGGGGAAATCTATAATCATGATGCATTACTTGAGGCACCATCTTATACTTCACTTTAATCATTATTATTGATTATACAATGGCCTCGTCAAAATATGAAATCATGATGCATTGTTTGAGGCACTATCTTGTATTTCACTTTGGTCATGCATGTCAACTGAGTAATGCCCCAATCAAAAAAATATATGTTTCAAATAATTTTCCAATGTCTTTCCCTGCATGCACATCCATCGAAACAAAACTGATGATTCTTTTATGAAATTTCCAATATTTTTTGATAAAGTGGATAGTAACACACATGTAACATGTATTTTGTAAGATTATCTAACTATTTGTCATAATTGAAACTCTACCAACAAAAGTTGACAACAAAGATCACAAGTTTTTCTTCTTAGTGTTGTGGATTTTAACAATGTCTTTTGCTATTGTTCTACTAGAAATGGACTAGAACTTTTGTTGTGCTACATTCATGAACGCCTTAAATCCCTCATGTTCAACATCTCTAAATCATATCTCATTTATTATAATCATTCTACATAACACATCATGACATAGTTGTTGATCAAATTTCCATGGGATCAATTTTGAGTAGCCATCATCTTTGATTTTAAACCCTAAAGTTTTTTGTTTCTTGTCTATCTTCTTGTTTGGGTTTTTTGAGAATTTATCAATATGGTATTTTTGGGTTCTAGTCCCACATCTGTTGGAATATACACCCCTACAATAATTGAAATTTGCTTTTCAACTTTTCCAGCTATGTTCTTACCTTTGGAAAATACAGCCAAACATTAGAGGATAATTTTTTAACTTTCTTTTTTGATGGGCATACATCATCCTTTGGAATGCTCTCGAGCATTACTTTGGACCCTTAGATGAACTTTCCTTAATGTCCATAGAAGGCTCCACTAGTATAATAGTATGCAATTAAGATCATGCACTTAAAAATATAAAATGATATAAAATTAAGATAGAAGACTTAGTCTAGTTGTAGGATAATATCCAACTGATAATTTGTTCAAAGTTCTATTTACTATAGGGACTGAAATAACAAATAAGGATGAGAAAGGGCAGAAAGATGATCATGGAAGAAATATGATACCACTCCCTGCCGTGATTGGTTGCAAGCAACGTTGAAGTCTCCATTATATCGTCGTCGTCCTTTGCAATGTGTGTTGATTGCACTTATTGTATCTGTTTGGTGACCAATGTGTTGATGCTTGTGTGCCACATAGAGACGAAGAAGGTACAATCAACCACACATGGAGAAGGAAGGTGACAATATATTGTAGTTGCTTGTAGAGTACGGAAATCAACTTCGATCATTAACACCAGAGGCAGAAATCTAGGATTTAATCCTTTCAATGCACATGTTCCACATAGAGTAGAGAACAAAGAAGATAATTACTAGGTTATCTATCTATGTCTTTGGTGCTATACCAAAAGATATAGCCAAGGTTCAAAATAAACTTGAAGAAGGTGAAACTTGGCACCGAAGGTATTGGGACCCAAGGCCAATGTGTTTACTATTATATTTGGGTTGTAAAGATTCTTTTTATAAGTTTCAATACAATCAGAGTTTTTGACTCATCACCGTTATATTTAGTCTGTTTTCTTGCTCCTTTCTTACATCACAAATATCTAAATTTATTAAGAAAAGAAATTATAAGACAAGTATAAAAATATTAATTAGTTACTAAAATGAAAACATCTCAATATATTAAATAAATAGTATAAACCAACATATATGGATTCTATGTATATAGTTTAGGTTAATTTGTAATAAATAAAATTGTGGCATAGCATGAATGAAAATTATGTTGTACGCTCATGATAAATCTATGAAAAAATTTCACAGTCAAAAATCTTAAAATGGATTTACTTTCCAAATATAATATTAGTTATAGAAACGTAAAGTGAGGTAATTGCAACAATATGAAATACACGAGATATTTTAATAAATTAGAGCAAACTTAGGAGAATGAATTCTCTCTACTAAATGTTTGAAAAACAAATCATGTTAACATATCATTAAGGAAACAGATATTTTAACTTGATTATATATTTATCTAGAAACAAGTAACGTTCCCAAATTTATATAATCAAATACTTAACCCAAATAAGAAATAATAATAATCTCGACTAATTGATTTCCTTAGTAAACCTCCCTATTATCTCCTAAAATTGTAAACAACAAGGAAAAAAGGAGAATAGTTAGATAGATAATGTTTTCACCCTTTTGATTTGAAATTCATGTGTCAATAATTAATTTTGAGCATACAAATATCTTAGCACCAATCTACTCTGCAAATAATTAATGTAAAATATATTAAAATATATATATGGTTGTTAAATTTTATAATTCTTAATCTAACTTAATATTATTAAATAGATGCCTTTTATTGGAATGAAATTTTTATATATTTTTTCAATAACTCTAAAGTTAGAAGAGAAATATTGTGAGGAAGTTATTCCATAATGGGATGAATAAGTGTATATTAGAATTTGATAAATGGAATTATAGAAAAGGAAGTCAATAAATATATCTTACACAATTGTACATTAATTTATTATACATGTTTACATTGAGTAGATAATTATACAATGAGATATATAGAAGTATCTTTATTGTACATGTAGTAGTCAATATTTATGTGGCCAAGTTATTGAAAAAAAGGAAATATATTATAAAACTTAGACATAAAAAATTGGGAGGGAAATGACTTTTTTATATTCATTATTTCATGTTATGTGTTAGTTGATGCTTAACTTTTCTCCGTTTACAATATACATTACATTATTTTTTCTAGTAAACAAAAATAGAAAAGTTTCTTGCTACCCAAGTTTAGTAGTTTAATATATAGACCCCCTCTCTATGGAATACACACACATAGAAATCGCTTGACCAATAGGACATGACTTTTAGCCTTCTCCCTTATCCTCCTATTCAAGTTCTTTGGATGAGCCGTCAAAGCCTTTTAATCTCATGGTGATCCTTTCTCAACCATCGGTGTATCAAACATTGGAACTTTGACTTGGATCTAAGATTTGAACTTTGATAAGTTGACTCACGTCTTGACTTATGTTGCGTCTCATCAATCATGTTGAGCAATTTATCTACTTCTTTTTATCTTGATTTATGTTACATCTCCAAGATTCTACATTGAGCAATTGATCTATTTTTCTCTCTCTTGAGGTATGTTGCATCTCTATTTATCATATTGAGCAATCACCCACTTTTTATCTCTCTATCTCTTTGGTCCTATTAACAAATTAACCGACACAATTTCTCTCTCTCTTTTGAGAATTTATTTCATATAAAAGATTTTATATCAGTTTTGATTTGTGATCATATTACTTTGTTGGATATTCTTGTTGGACTCTTATTTACATCTTGTTCATTTTGTTCCATGAGGAAATCCTAATTTGCATATTTGATGCTCTAACCTTCTGTTGGTTGACTTTATGATCTATGGTGCATCTTATTTGAGACATATTTGGATATTTATCTATGGGCCCTATGACCCCACATGATATATGTTGGGCGATCTCATCACTTTGTTGAGTATTACTATATCTTATCTGTCCTATTTGCATGTGTGACTGACTAGTCTTAACTAAAAGTTATGACTTCATATAGGTATTGGATTTTATTCCCCTTCCACTTATGATGTTTATAGGCAATGGGTCTTATTTTCCTGCCATGCATTGGGTTTTACCTTGCCACATATGATATTAGGTACCATATTTCATTTCCCTGTCATGTTGGGTTTTATTCCCCTACAAAATACTATATATATTTGGTACTGAAATTAAAGTCCTCCTATCCTTTGGTATGAAGTACATATGGCTTCCTATCTTGCTTTTTAGCATATGCTAGTATGCTTATTATTCACCATGCAACAATTATATTTTGTGATATTATCATTGTGATATTATTTTAAGACAAGATATCGCTTACTATTTATCTTCGTTAAATATTTTTCTCTTGATATCCACTTGGATTGTATTTTTCTCTTCTATGGGAAGTCTTGTTATACTTGATTTTTTTTTCTTAATATTGCTCAATCCCTAATTAATATGCTTATACCGGCTATTATGTTGATAATGTTTTATTGTATATTCTCTTGTGGGGTATGCTTTCAAGTCCTAAGTACAGAGTAAGAATGATAGAACCAACAACAACCGTAGTTGAACCTTCTTGGGAGATAGATTCAAAGTACTTAGATAACCCTCCGCTAGTTCTATATTGTAATTTAATTTTCTTATGTATCACCTTGAGTGATAAAGGATAATAATGATATAATTAAAATATCGTAATAGTTAGATTTTTTATTTCTCATTGTTAAACATTTAATCTTCACTATTTGAGAAATAAAAAAACTTACAATTCTTCTAACATACCTTTTCAATATGTTTAGATTAGATAAATTTATTCCTCACATTTAGTTGGAATGGATCCTCTCTCGAATCCCTCCTTACACTTGGTCTGCTGTAATGCCATATATACATTGTTCAAAGAGGCTGAAAACCCCGTCGACCTCCATGGTCGGAGATCCCGTCGAAGCATACCCGACCGTCTGTCTACTGATAATCAGTCAAAACGGTCTCGTCAGGTTAAAGTAGGGTCTTAACCGTCGGTCCCAAGCTCCCAGCTCGCTCGTTGATTCATATATCTCGAGGTCTCATGGACCCCTAAAACAAATAACATGAACAGCTGCTGGCCGTCGGTCACCTGATTAACAAATAAACCTACTGTAGTAGATAGGATCTTTGTCGTTCCGACGAAGGAAGCCCATTCTGGTTGGCTTACTATTGTTAAAACCATCAGTCTGGTGATGGTCATGTCCTCGTCGATTGGTATTATTTCAGCAGGTGTAGAAGGGTCGTCAGTGAAGACCCGACGAAGCATTATCTCTTCTTCCGATCAACCTCCTGCTTTGACCATCAGTATTCCTTTCGCTCCTCGTTGCTTCAAAGGGAAGCCGTCAGTCACCTATGTTTCACCCATCAATATAACCCCAATGAAACTACTAGTTCCCGTTGGCATGAGCCTAATTAATCTATCGGTGGCCTCCCATATATGTAATATATTGGAACAATAGACTTGGCCGCTGCAAGAACTTATCCCCAGGTAATCAGTTAATTAACAAAGAGAAAACTTTAATAGTCAAACCATCGGAGCTTCGTTCTGCTTGATATCACCATCGGCCCAAGGATACTATAGATCTTCATTGGACCGACGGTATTTCTTTCTGAATTACTTCTGTTGGTTCTGAACAAAGAAGTCTCCCATGGATTAACAGACTACAACGGTCTGAAAGGTCTATCAAGTCATCAATTGGCCAAAACATAAGGTATTTAATACCAACTAATTTAACATTTATAGAGAGATAGTACTCCATGCAACAAGATTCAAAAGCATACAATTAATATGAATTTTTACCAAATTGTTAGAATCAGCATGTAACAAATTATGCATTTGTTAAACTAACAGATAGACCTTCAAAAATTGGGTAAATTGTGCATAAGCCTAAAAAGTACATAGAATTGCTTAAGTTGAGCAAACGTAGTCTGATTTGCCTCAAATTTGAAACATAGACTTATTAACTGGTATAAAATCCTAATCCAAAGTTTAATTACAAAACCAAACACCCTATTAAATAAATCAAACATGTTTATAATTTAAATAAGGTAAGGGGTCTTACAATCATAAACCCCTAACAAAGATTTTGCTCCTCAAATCCTAAATAAATAAATAAGGGTACTTCATACGCATCTCATCATCTAACTCCCATGTGACTTCCTCTACCCCAATATGACACCACAACACCTTTACTAAATCTATATCCTTCTTTCTCAGCTTTTGTGTGTGCCAATCTAAGAGCAACACAGGTTTCTCTACACATAAACATCATTGTTCAATTCCACTTTTACTGGTTGTATCTTCTGCTTTGTATTTGAGTGAAACTTATTCAACATTGAAATGTGTAACACATCATGCAGTATGTGTAACTCCGGCGGTAACTCCAACCTGTATGCAACATTCCCAACTTGGGCTATGATAGGTATGGCCTGGTAAACTTTGGAGCCAACTTACCCATCTTTCCAAATATCAAAACATCTTTCTACGGGGAGACTTTTATATATACATTGTCTCCAACATACAAATCCAAAGGTATACGGAAGTTGTCCGCATATGATTTTTGCATGTCCTGCGATACCTTCAATTGTTGCTTAATAACCTTTATCTTCTATGTAGTATGTTGCACCAACTCAGGACCCAACTACTAATATTCACATGCCTCGTACCAACAAAAGGACGATCTACAACATTTTCCATACAAAGCCTCGTATAGTGCCATGTCTATGCTCCTCTGATAATTGTTGTTATAGGCAAACTCAATAAAGCTAAGGTGAATATTCCAACTCCTAAGATACTAAAGTACATATACTCTCGATAGATCTTCTAACATTTGTATGGTCCTCTCTTATTGGTCTTTGTATGTGGGTGGGAGGTTTATTGAACCTCAACTGTGTCCCCAAAGTTGTATGTAGGCATTCGTAGAATCTTCTCTTGAACTAAGGACCCCTATCTGACACTATTGTAATTGGTATATCATGCATACAAACTATCTCATTGACATAGACTTGTGTCAACTTCTTTATAGCGTAGGTGGTCTTGACTGGCAAAAAGTGAGCTAACTTTGTCAATTGATCCAACAATCACCCAAATGGAATCATGACCTTTGGGTGTCTTAGGATGACCAACAACAAAGTCCACAGTTATATGATCCCATTTCCACTGTGGAATTGGCAAAGCATGCAACATCCCTACAGGCTTCTGATACTCTATCTTGACCTATTGATAGACTGCATACTTGGCCACAAACTTTATCACTTCATATTTTAGACCTGGCCACCAATACAAGTCTTTCATATTATGATATAGCTTTGGACTTCTAGTGTGAATTACATACATTGAGAAATGAGCTTCCTCAAGTACCATCTCCCTCGGACCATCAATGTGAGGAACCACTATCTGATTGTGGAAACACATTGTACATGATCTATCTCATAAAAGCTATCATACATCCCACTGCCAAACTATGATCTGATGCTCTATATCATAGTCTCCTTTTTGGCATCCTAATCTACTATATCAACGTCAGCTGTACATGTATCTATGTCTAAAAACCTACCAATAAGGAGACCTCCAAGTGTACATTCATTTTCCAGAGTGATACTAGTATGTCACGTTTGTGACATGTTGTGTAGTACAACTATACTTTATATGCATATGATGATGAATACAAAGATGAATTCCTACTCAATGAATCAGCCACCACATTTTCTTTACATTCATTTTCCATAGTTATACTAGCATGTCCCATTTGTGACATGTCAGAAAACCTACCAACAAGGAGACCTCCAATTGTGCATTCATTTTCCAGAGTGATACTAGCATGTCCCGTCTGTGACATGTCGTGAAGTACAACTATACTTTTGTATGCATATGATGATGAATACGAAGATGAATTCCTACTCAATGAATCAGCCACTACATTTTCTTTACATGGATGACAGTCTATCATATAGTCTTAGTCTTTGATCACCTCCATCCATCTCCTTTGTCTCATGTTCAGTTTCTACTTTGAAAAAATGTACTAAATATTATTGTAATCCGTGAAAATTTGGCACTTATCTACATATGGATAGTGTCTCTAAATCTTCAAAGACAGGACCATATCTACTAACTCCAGGTCGTGAGTTGGGTAGTTCTCTTCATGTTTCTTAAGTTTCTAAGACGCAAAAGAAATCACATTCATGTCATTTTTCATTACACATCCCAACTCATTATGTGAAGCATCATGTAAAATGATGTTGTAACGCCCGGGCCCACTGCCCAAGGCTCTAGTAGAGTTTTAGGAATGACGACTGTCCCCATAGACCACCACTAGCCTTAATTGTGTGCTTTATCCTCACTCAAGCGCATGCCAGGATCAACTTCCCAACAGGTCACCCATCCCAGTACTACTCCATGTTGAGCATGCTTAACTATGGAGTTCTTAGTGATGGGCTCCCGGAAAAGGAGGTGCACCTTGTTGATATGGGTAGTCCAATCATTCCTTTTAAGATCATGTTATCCGAGGCCTCAAATCCTGGGATGTTACAATCTCCCCCACTTAGACTCTTGACATCCTCATCAAGGCTCAACTACATGGCCTCATAATCTGACCCCATTTCAGTGCAGACCCACAATGGCCCATGGACACCCAACTCCCATCCACGGCTACCAGTGCAAGGGCGGCTCCATCTTGTCTCTACGGATAGCCCTTTCCAACTTGCCTAGACCGCACAGCTCAAGACTGGCATGCCACATGCCCATGTGGACCCCACCTACTGGAGGGGTTATGGCTCTGATACCATTTGTAATGTTGGGGCCCACTGCCCTAGGCTCTAGTAGAGTTTCAGGAATGATGACTGGCCCCACAGACCACCACTAGCCTTAACTGTGCACTTTGTCCTCACTGAGGTGCAAACCAGGATCAACGTCCCGACTGCCCAAGGCTCTAGTAGAGTTTTAGGAATGACGACTGTCCCCATAGACCACCACTAGCCTTAGCTGCATGCTTTATCCTCACTCAAGCACATGCCAGGATCAACTTCCCAACAGGTCACCCATCCCAGTACTACTCCATGTTGAGCAATGCTTAACTATGGAGTTCTTAGTGATGGGCTCCCGGAAAAAGAGGTGCACCTTGTTGATATGGGTAGTCCAATCATTCCTTTTAAGATCATGTTATCTGAGGCCTCAAATCCTGGGATGTTACAATCTCCCCCACTTAGACTCTTGACATCCTCGTCAAGGCTCAACTATATGGCCTCATAATCTGACCCCATTTCAGTGCAGACCCACAATGGCCCATGGACACCCAACTCCCATCCACGGCTACCAGTGCAAGGGCGGCTCCATCTCGTCTCTACGGATAGTCCTTTCCAACTTGCTTGGACCGCACAGCTCAAGACTGGCATGCCGCATGCCCATGTGGACCCCACCTACTGGAGGGGTTATGGCTCTGATACCATTTGTAATGTTCAGGCCCACTGCCCTAGGCTCTAGTAGAGTTTCAGGAATGACGACTGACCCCAGAGACCACCACTAGCTTTAACTGCGCACTTTGTCCTCACTGAGGTGCAAACCAGGATCAACTTCCCGACTGGTCACCCATCCTAGTACTACTCCAAGCTGAGCACGCTTAACTATGAAGTTCTTTAGAGATGGGCTCCCTGAAAAGGAGGTACACCTTGGTGATATGAGTAGTCCAATCATTCCTTTTAAGATCATGTTATCTGAGGCCTCAAATCCTGGGATGTTACATATGTATCCCTTCTTAGGCTCTGGCAACACCAACATCGAAGTACTCATCAGCTTCTTCTTCAAAAACTAGAAAGAATGTTGACACTCTTCATCCCAAATGAAAGGAACACCCTTCCGAGTTAGCTTGGTCAAAGGAAAACCCTTCCTAATTCTAGATAAACCTAGGGAGCTTCAAGCCTCATACGATCCTTGGGCTACTCACATTCCAACACTGACTCCACCTTATCAGGATATATACAAATACCCTTTGTAGAGATATCATGACCAAGAAAAGACACCATGATCATCCAAAACTCACTCTTGCTAAGCTTAGCTTATATCATATGTTGCCTCAACAACTCCAATGCATGACGAAGATGTTATTTATATTGTCGATTGTCTCTGGAGTATATCAAGATATCATCTATGAACATCACCACAAACTGATCAAGGAATGGTCTCGGCACTCATTTCATCATATCCATAAATGTTGTAGGTGCATTGGTTATCCCAAATGGCATAATCACAAACTTATAATGACCATACCTAGTCCTAAAAATAGTCTTAGGTATGTCATCTTCATTGATCATCAATTGATGATACCTTGACCTCATATCTATATTAGAAAACATTTTCACACCTCTCAAATGATCAAATATATCATCTATCATCAACAACAGATACTAGTTTTTCACATTGACCTCGTTCAAATGTCATTTGTCTATGTAAAGTATCATAGAAACATCTTTGTTCTTCACAAACAACATTAAATAACCTCAAGGGGGTGTGCTTGGCCGTGTAAAATGCTTCACCAACAATTCATGCAATTACTTCTTCAATTCCTTTGTCTCAATTGGAGTCGTCCCATAGGTGCATTTGGTATGGCTTGCGTTCCACAAACTAGATTGATTTCAAAATCAATCTCTCTCGAAGGTGGAACACCTAGAAAATCATCGAGAAAAACATTCTCAAAACCACACGCCATAGGTACATCCTGGATGTAAGGACTCCTCACCTTGGTACAAACGACGCATGCTAAGAAAGCTTCTCATCCTTGTGTCATCAAATTCTCAGCTATCACTGTGGACACTAGACATATATGAAGAATCTTCCTATCTCCTTAGAAAGTCCAAGAGATATCCCTATCACAAGACTTAGCAACCTTGGAACCATAGTCCAAAACAACTTTGTACTTCTCCAAGGTATCCATGCCTAAGATCACATCAAATCCATGCATATAAAGTAGAATAAGGTCCATTCAAATGTTGTGCCTTGAGAAAGAAAGAACACAATATGGACACACTTTCCACAATACGGTAGAACTTGTAGAGAAATATGGCATCAGATGCGGTAGCATAAATGAAAAAAATTACTACCATATTCCCCTTGGACAATGATTGCATCAACAACTATGTAATGGGAAAGAGGGTTACAAGTTTATACTTGGTCCTAGAGAAAGTTCAGTGACTATCTCTTGTTTTAGTGTGCTCCTTTCTTCAAGTTGTACCTGGACGGCATTGATAGTGGACTCCTATTTGAACACTGTGGACAGTGATTGATTGTGTCCTCCTAGTGGGTGGCAAAATCCTCGTCGCCTCTATAGTAATCCACATGGACCACTCTAAATTCATTTTGTTCTAGATAAATGGACAAGAAGGAGTTATCTCTTCTATTTAATGTACTAGTATTGACTTGTTTGCCCAATTGTTTGTCCCTTGTTGTTACTCCCTTTGACGGGTAGAACTTACTTGGGTTCTCATGCTACCACAACTGTTAGAAGAAGAAAAAATGTCAGAACTTATTATTATGTCTATAGAATGCCTCAACTACCCCTCTATATATAGGAGGGTCAGGGTTAGGAGTTCTAGTCTGAATGGGAGTTGAAGAGACAGAATTTCAAGAATTTTCTAGAACTTGGAAACCTTGAACCAGTCAGTTCACACATGAGACAATTGATTCAACCCTTGAACTGGTCGTTTCACTATGTTTTCCTATTCATAATTGTATTGGCATATAATATTTGAATAATGCACAACATGACATTAGCATCAATCCTTGATCCAATCAAATTGATCAACCAAACTATCAATTCACAACCTTAACCAGTCGATTCACAACTCTGAGCTGATTGGTTCCCTTCCTGAACTAGTCATTTTAGAGTTATGATTGTCAATGTTGGTTCAAATTGACTTGACACTTGAATCAATGGGTTCAACACTTGAACCAGTTAGTTCACAGTCCTATTAATCAATTTTCAACCATTGTTGTTTAAATTGAATACATAAACACTTTAGTAATCAAGTTAAACATCATTCATGAATAAACTCCTATTCCATGTATATCTTATGTGTGCGACCCTATAGGTTCCAAGTTATATTAGTAGTGAATTTCCATAAATGGTTTATGACATCACAAGCAATGAATGGTATCTAGAAAGGAATCATTGCTACCCAAGTAAATGAGGAGTTGGAGAACAACTTCAACATACAATTTGTGACGACCCGACATCGAATCAAGCCAAATCACCACCAATAATGATTGTGGAATAATCATAAATAGTGGATTAACAAAATCACTAAAAATTAAAACCATTTTTGCAAAGAGATCCATTTCCAGGAAACTCTCTTAAAGGAAGAGTCAAACTTTACATACATCATGGTTCACATTGTACATACTTTGTACCATCTCATCTCGAGGATAACATATAACAGTTGCTTTGCCAAAACCTATACATGAGTAAGATAAAACCCTTGAGGCAATCAAGCCAAAATCTCAAATCGTTCATAAAATCATCATGTACTAAATCCAAGGACCTGAGAGTATAGAGACGACACATAGAACTTCTATCTACAAGACACGACAGACAGTACACTCAACTTGAGCTATTATTGCTGCCCTTGTTGCTATTGTTCTCCCTCTGTAGTAAGGTCTCTACCTCCTCGTCTGTATCCACCTAAAAATTGTGGATCCCACTGGGTTAGACAATTATCCCAGCGAGAGATATAACTCTCTGCCAACAATTTTATTATCGCAGGTAAATAGTATAAAATTGAGCAGAGGTTCTTTTATATTAATAAGCAAGATTAATCATTGTTGATAAGTAGATTAGAATATTCTCATCTTTTAAAACATTGCAACTGTCTATGATAGAGCAGTAAATCATCTATTTACTTTATAAGGAATATGAAAGACATGTGTAATGTTTACCCCTCAACATCTCAAGCTTGTCTTATGATAATATTATCATGGTATGATATCCATCAATCATTCTCATTTGTAGTTGTTGGCCTCAGCCAATCTACTAGCCAGATATTGGTTCCTGTCAATCCAATGAATATACATCATTATGATCCAGCCAAGTATTGGATTATACGAATCATGTGAGAGTATAGCCATGTATTGGATCAGCCAGGTATCAGATTATACCAATCATGAAAGATTACAGTCGGGTATTGAATTATACTAATCATGTGAGATTACAGCCAGGTATTGGATTGTACCAATCCTATGAGATTACAGCTAGGTATTGGATTGTACCAATCCTGTGAGATTACAGCCAGGTATTGGATTGTACCAATCATGTGAGATTACAGCCAGGTATTGGATTGTACCAATCCTATGGGATTACAGCCAAGTATTGGATTGTACCAATCCTGTGAGACTATAGTCAGGTATTGGATTATACCAATCATGTGAGATCATGGCCATATTGCTAAGGCTTCCATAGTAGTTGGAATACCTTTATGTTTCCCTTTCACTTTCATCATGGGATATCAATCCCTTAAACTTATCATTGAATACCACATCACATTTATTAGGCAATATGCCTCAGTCAAGCCATCATACCCATTCACATCCTTTATGTGATACAAGTATTTCTCATATCTCAATTTAGCCTATTCAAAACACTATAGCCCTCGTTTGGCTATAACCATAATGCATGTATGACCAAGATTTCATTATTATCGTTATAACCATTTATTATTATTATTATGTTACGGGGTTCCCATTTCCCTAGTTTATTTTGAACATTGTCATTTCTTACATCAATCTCTAGATCATGAGACTTTTATAAACATCTTGTCACCTCTCACTAGGCAACATCCATATCTAGGTTATAAAACCTATATAAACATTATACTTGTTGTACAGGTATTTCACATGACTTACAAGACCCATATAATATGTATTATATGGAACATCATAGCTCATGCTTAGCTATGCTCATTATCTCATGATACCAACATGGTTAATATTTCATGATAACAGCAATATCAAATACTTATCATCACTCTGCAATACAAGAGAAATGCTACTTTCCCATCATTAGGGTTAGGGTTTCCCTTTCTTACTGATTAGGGTTTTAAGTCATATCAACACCCTTCATTAGGGTTAGGGTTTCCCTATTAGTCCGATAAGCATTTCCAATACGATCATCAGGAATCAAAACCCTAATTCATATTCCATAAATATTAGGAGTATCAATGTATACTCATTACATGATTATTATACAAGTATAAGTTTCTCTTTCACCCTTACTATGATGTTGATTACATCATACTCCATTAGGTAGGCTCAATCCTTCTATCAAGGTACATTGGCCCATATTTATCAAAATGAATTAACTCATTATGTCTTAATGTATCATTTGACATAACTCACTACATGTGTCACTCATTCAAGTGTATTAGATTGAGGTACTTCCTCCATATCGGGTATAGAGGTGTATGTATGCTTCCATATTAGGTATAGAAGTGTAGGTATGCTTTCATATCGGGTATAGAGGTGTACCCTCATCACCATATCATGCATGAGATATATCCTTGTGCCCATATCGTGCATCCATATTGGGTTACTCAACCTTTAGGGTTTGCATATCGGGTTTGAGTATATACTTGACTCCATGTCGTGCATAAGGTGTATATTTGACCTTATATCATGCACATGGTGTATGCTTGACACCATATCATGCACAAGATGTATATTTCATTGTCATATCGTGTATAAGATATATGCTTCATCATGGTATCGTGTTAGTGGTATATTCACCTCACCATATTAGGTTACAATATCGGGTTAGCATATTGGGTTAGACCATTATGCTCATATATTTTCATACCTTTAAGGGATCAATCCTATCCTGTGTTGAGTGACAAGATAGAGAACTGGTTGAACCCTTCACAATCAACCCATTACACAAAATGATAGAGGTGTGGGGTTCCAAAGTATATTGGATTTCACAACACCATGTTGGGTTTCAACATCATATCGGGTTAGGGTGTATACTCAACACCATATCGTGTATAAGGTGTGTGCTTGTTCCCATATCATGCACAAGATGTGTATATGTTTCACTCATATCATCCATGAGGTATACATTCATCACTATATCATGCTAGTGGTGTTTTCATATCACCATATCAGGTTACTCATCATCTAGGATTTGTCATATCAAGTTAGAGGTACTTCAACCCTATATCGGGTTGGACCATGATGATGTCACCATCATCAAGATCAAGACCTTTGTTATTACTATTCTAGTTCATGGATAACAGTCCTAAACAACTTTTATAACTCAAGGGGTCATCAATTACTCAAGAGAATTTGAAATTGAAAGTAGATCAACAAGTATAATAGAATTGAAGGTGAATAATAACATAATTGGGTTCAAGTTATATAACCCGCCTTAAGAGAAACGTCAAATATCCAAGCTCCAAATCTTCACGTTCCCAAGGTTGAATATGATCTTATAAAAGGTCCAAGACTTGATCTCCTCAGCACTATGCACGATACCTCACCACTTATGGATGATATCCCTCACTTGTGGACGATATCCCTTCACTTAGCCGATATCACTTTGCTATGGCCGATAAAAGGCTCTATGAATGATACCCCTCTTCCTATGCACAATACCAAGACACTATGCATGATATATAAGAGCAAGAGGATGGTAAATTTTGAAAAATTCCACTAATAGGTGAAAGAAGTGGTATATATATTTGAGGTTCATAAAAAAGAGTGTGTATGAGGTGTCATCATTTTAAGCTACTAGGTGACATATGTACATGCATGGTTGACACATGTACATGCATGCACTCTTATTTATCTAAACATGAAAAACACTTGAGGATAATCTAGAGATAATATTTCGGCCATCACTTATCTTGTTGGATAAGATATCTCAACTCAATCACCACTTTATTCACAACCCGATACATTTTCAAGGAAGTTGTAAACTGATACACTTCACCTCCTTGAGGTGCTTATCTCATCATGGACAAGGCCAAGAGTTCACAAACTGATATGAGACTCCCTCTATGGCTCCTTGTCCGATAGGCACTCTCAGATGGACTCTACAACCTGATACAACTCATGTAAGGGCTTCAACTATACATCATCTCTTGGTCTTTTCATCACCAAGAGTACCATCATTCAATTCAAGCATGGTGTCTCCTTATTTATACCTCCTCTAAATGATACATATAGGGAGTAGGGACACTCTAGATGTGGTAATTTTCATATGAACCCTACAGTTTGGGTAAATTACAATTTGTACCAAAATTGGTACACAAGGCGCTAGCATTATTCAAACAAGTTCAAGCTTGGATTTTTAGGCTTTCAACAAGCCACCACTTAGCATCATTCTCTCTATTATGATGATAAAACACTTAAGGCACATTCAATATGTGACATATTGTAATATAACCCCTCATCTTGGGTAAATTGTATTTTAGTCCAAAATAAGATAACATTGCTCAAACATCATTCAAACAGGACCAAACTTGAAACATAAGTTTATCACCTGATAACAAAACACTTTAGAGAATTATATTAAAGTTCTAAGAAACTTATTTAAGCCAAACTAATAGGGTTATCCCTAATCCCAGGTCAGGGATGTTACACAATCTATGATTGGTGTTAGAGTGATTGCATAGTTCCTTTGTCACTGATATCCAGGTTGACTTGAGGCATGAAATTGTCATCCTCTTCAACCTTCAATCCATGTTCCTTAAACTAGAGTAGACTGTCTAAGATACATGTAAGCTCAATATCACATATTGACTCACATGAGCATGTCCATGCATTTTTTAGTTTCACTTATCAAGTGGCCAGGATATCATACTCCTGTATGAGGGACAAATCTCATCTACATCACTCACATTCATCCCCATGTGTCACAATGCACCCAAGCACCACCTTTATGGAAACCCTTATTCAATTTCATGGTGATGATATCAAAGTATATTGAATGACATGTGATGAGTGTAGTGATTTAAGATCTAAGAACCACAATCACCACCATCACTATAAGAGATCATTTTGACTACCAATCATGGTTTTCATGCATCACTCTCAAGGTGGGTCTGGCTGATACACTATTCTCTAACAAGTATCTAGTGGGTCTGTCTGATACATTATTGCCTAACAAGTATCTATGTGTTTGGTTTGATTTTACACATCATGACTTAATGAGATTTTATCATCAAACAACACATATTCTAGTCTAATGTGTTATTATTGTCCATCACCCTTCTACAATAACATCTGACTAGGGATAAAATAAGAATGTATATACTCTTGACATCTGTATGATCTCATTGCTTAGATCCTCAACCTAAAGGCATGTGTCATTGATTAACATCATTTTTTAGACATTTATCATGTAACATCATTATCTCGTAATAGAATAAAACATAATAAATTGGAAGATTGACTTTATTATTAATCAAATCGTTTACAAGATATGTCATTACAATCATAATATGATTGGCTCTCTGGGCGTACGTACCAACAGAACCAACTAAATGGTTTCTAATAAGAGGTTATTGGTTCTACTAGAGATAGGCAAGTTAAAACTGTGGCATCCAACTCACAAAACAAAATTTACTTAAGCGGAAGCGAATCATTTGCAGCGGATTATTGAAAATCACTGAAAAGTTAAAACTTTTTACAAAGAGATCCACACATAGGAAATCTTTTCCATCAAGAACCATTGTATAACATTTACATTTTGGTTCAAACGTACATAACATGTACCATCTCTTTTCAGAGACTACAACATCAACTGCCTCATAAACATTATATACAGACAGTATACAATCTCGAGGCATCAAGCCAAAACCTCATATCGATTTATCAAAAACACTGGCTAAAAACTCCGAGGACCTGATAGTACAGAGACGACACATAGGACTTTCTAACTACATATCTTGACAGGTAGTATCTGCACCTGAGATATTAATGTTGTCCTTGCTGTCACTGCTGTTGTCTATTCCTGCAATGAGATTCTTCTTCTTTGTCCGCGTCCACCTAAAAAGTTGGATCCCACGGGGTGAGACAATTGTAAATTGTCCCAACGGGAGATATAACTCTCCGCCAAAACATTGTTATAGCAGTTTATTAACTAAACTGAGCAGAAGGATTTATATATTAAATCAACAGCAGGTAAGTCACTTGTATGATCAAAGTGAAGAAATCTCCTTTTTCAAGGATAACATTACATCTACTCTTGGTAGACTCATAGTTCATCCATCTACTTGTAATGAATACAATAGATATGAACAACATTAATGAACTACAGATATATAACAGAAATGTAACATCAACCAATGATTTCCGTATTTAATCCTTAAGCAAACATGCTATACGGCTGATTTCATTTTACAAACACACTTATGCCCTGAGGAGATGAGGTATACCGCTCATACTCCAACCGACCACTGCGAAGTTGAATCGATACCATACATAGGTCAATGGAAGAGCCGGATTCCCATGACCTCACACATCCTGGTCAGTGCAGAACAACAAGCAGGACTGTGTTAACTGCTCAAGACAGCTTTCCAGGGTATACTGGAACTTTGCTATAGAGTTACAGCATCAACTACACTCTCATCGGCCATCGAGAGATTTAATGTTTATCTCCTCGACCCGACATAAGTATTATGGGGAGATGTGTACGGCATCTGTCCCATTCATCGGGAGATTAGTGATACATCCATCCCGACACATGAAGGATTGAGAGGTTTGTTGTTTACCTTTCCTCAAATCACTTCACCGGACGTAAGGATATATTTCGCCCATTTACCCCCACATATTCAAAATATGTGATCTGGGTTTTGCCACGGAGCACCCGTTTCACCATCACCTATTCCTGACGATTATGGATCTATGGTCAGGGCTCTACATGAATAGATTTCACTTGGTTAATTAAGTACATTTTCATATTCTTTTAGCATCATCCAAGTTGTCAAAGAAGACTTATTACAACAATGCTATAAAGAGACATGTACTACTTTCATCAGATACTTATCAGTCTTTCAAAGACCTTGGGAACTCAGTCCCTCATTTCAATACTGGGAATTCTCATCCCTTCACATTCTCATCACCGTATTCATATGGTTATGGGTATTCAAACCCTTAACTCATCATTGAGCATCATTACCATTTATTAGGTAACTATCACCTTCAGGTCATCTGACCAAGGCATTCATGATACTTGTTACACAAGCATCACACCTGGCTCACAAGGCCATGAAATATCTTGTCACCTCTTTCTAGGCAACAGCTTGCTCATATGACTCATAGAATCCTTACACATTGTTACTTTTACTAAGCAACAACAACATTAAGGCTCATAATGCCAATCAACATTTATAATATAAATGTCACAGCTCAAATCTAGCTATGTTCATTATCTCATCATACCTGCATGGTTATTAGGCATGATAATAGTCATACAAGATATTCATCACATCATGTGATACAATAGTAACACCAGTATTCCTTTTCCAGGAATTAGGGTTTACTATCAAATAGGGCTTATCATTCCCTTTACCCAAGTCAGGGTTAGGGTTCCCTTTTTTTCATTAATTAGGGTTTCATGATTATATAATCTATCCAACCCTTAATTCATTAATCCATACCTCTGGTGCATTCAAAGGTATCCTATTTGATTATTCCAGAGCATTACTTTCATCATATATCATTAATGATCATCAACTCAAGGTATGAGTTCATTTCTCATCCTCATCATGGTATGATTATATCATACACATCATTTGGGATTAACCCCATTCTCAAGGTACATTAATTAACACTCATCAAGTGCAACAACTCATTACATTTCATTGTAATAGTTGCATAACACACTTCATATGTTTCTTATCCAATTATATTGGATTTGGAGTACATCAAGGTATATAAACCCTAAAGTGTTGAATGTGATAACTATCATATTTTGATGTATCACTTTCTCATCACTTCAGACTCTCCTGAATTAGCCATCTTATCTTGTATTAAGGTATTTCCCTTCTTAATACATTCCATCACTAATCACTCACCTATAGCATATAATGCATAGGCCACACATTAGAATTGTCCAACTATCTTTAATGATATGGACTTGTCTAATGATAAAGAAATTGTTTACAATAAGGTTGCTTATAATCAACCACATGAAATGTTTCACCTTTATAAGGCCATTCCTTCTATCTCATCATCAGGGTTTCTTTATACCCTTACTTAAGATTAGAATTATGATTCATTGTCATATTGTCCAAGATTAGGGCTTTATGTATTATGACTCCTCATTAGGGTCTCACATGCCTTCACCCTTCTTAGGGCCTCTCATCACAACAAAACATTAGTACATCATGTGGTGTTAATACTTAGTCAGGGTTTCTCATGGAATCACCCTCAACTAGGGTTTCACATGGAATCACCCTCAACTAGGGTTTCACATGGAATCACCCTCAACTAGGGTTTCACATGGAATCACCCTCAACTAGGTTTTCTCATGGAATCACCCTTAACTAGGGTTTCTCAATATTGATTCCTTTAATCATTGAATTTATGGAACCAATCATCAATTGGACCTATCCTCATACTTCAATTGAGTTAAATAGGTCAACCTTCAACTTATTTGACTCTCAATTGACCCTCAATTGACCCTCAATTAGGGTTTGAATCAATTGAATTAGGGTTTGGAATCGATGATCCTTCAACACTAATCAATGCAAGATTAGTCACTTTGAAACCATTGAACCATCATCCAAAATGAACATGACCTGACCCCAAACGGTCTTGAGGTCGTTTGGATGACCACCAAATGGTCTTGAGACCGTTTTCCCATCACATCATCAAAATCCAAGTCAACCAATTAGGGTTTGGATCATTGGATTGATCACCAAATCAGCAATTAATTACACTTTAACTCAGTATCATTGGATCATAAATTGCTTAACCATACTCACCCCTAGACCTCCAAACGGTCTTGGGTGACCTCCAAACGGTCTTGAGACCGTTTGTCTCATCCAACCCTTGGATTATAGTGAAAAATCATTAGGGTTTGAGCTATTGAGTTGATCATCAAATCAGCACTTAATTGCAAAGTGATTTGGTTCCTTTAGACCTTCAATTGGTCAACTATACTTAACCCCAGACCTCCAAACGGTCTTGGGTGATCCCCAAACGGTCTTTAAACCGTTTGGGTGATTCCCAAACGGTTTTGAAACCGTTTGGGCTAATCAACCCAAAATCTCAAATCAACTCATTGGAATTTCAGCACTAATTTCAATTAGGGTTTGCCCAATTGATTAGCCTTCAACTCATGATTCCTTTGGAAATAATCCATAAAATTTGGTTAGTTATTAACCAAAATCATTAGGAACAGGAATCTCAAACGGTCAACCCTTGGTCAATACTCTCAAACGGTTTTGAAACCGTTTTCCCAAAAAGGCAAATTAATCAAGTTGAAAATCAGCACTTAATCCAATTAGGCTTGCCTAATTGATTAACCTTCAACTCATGATTCCTTTGGAATTAATTAACCAAATTTGGTGGGTTATTAACCAACATAATTAGGAACAATATTCTCAAACGGTCAACCCTTGTTCAACCCTCTCAAATGGTTTTCAAACCGTTTGCCCAAAAAGTCAAATTAATCAAGTTGAAAATCAGCACTTAATCCAATTAGGGTTTGCCTAATTGATTGGCCTTCAACTCATGATTCCTTTGGAATTAATCCATAAAATTTGGTGGGTTATCAACCAACATAATTATAAACAAGATTCTAAAACGGTCCACCCTTGGTCAACTCCCCCAAACGGTTTTGAAACCGTTTGGTGAAACCGTTTTCTTCTAAACGGTTTGAAACTGTTTGCTCCCAAACAGTTTGGGAAACCGTTTGAGCAACTCAATGAAACTGTTTGGCTTTGATATTTGGTGATGTGCTTGCTTATGATGATGTCATCATCATCAAGCTCTAAATCCACGAAACCTACTATGATTTCCATGGAGATTGCATCAATCAACAGAATCAATTATTGTAAATGTAGAAATGATTATTATTTGATATGGAATTGAATGCAATAGCAAAGTTAGGGTTTCAAGTTATAAAACCCGACTCCAATTGAGCTACAAAGCTCCATTTCCACGGGGAAAATGGTGTATGCAACTCCTTTCACCATTCCAAGGCTCGTCCTCAAGGTTTGAGTGAAAACGAATGGTTAGAATTGAAGAGGAGATCGAAATAGGAAGAAATCCATAATTTATTTTTGATTTCCACCATGGAATCATGAAGAACGAGGATCAAAGGCTTACCAAAAGTTTGGGGACGTGCTCCCTGATTTCCTTAGCCTTCTTGGTCGGTTTTGCAAGCAAGGGGAAGAAAGGAATCCGAAAAAGTCCTTAGGTTGGTTGGAAAAGGCTCTTTTATAAGGAAATTGATGAAAGAGAAAATGTTTAATTAAAATTCAATTAATTCCAAAAATGGTACCACCTCTTCCTCCTTGGTTTGCTTGCATTCAAAGGCAACTCAAAGCCACCGAACTCCCTTCCATTATCCATGGATTAAGGGAAAAGAAAATAAGCACCTTAATCCACTATAATATCAATATATCTTTTTGAGTGGAAATTCTTTTCCTTATAATAAGGTGAGTGGAATTTCACCTACTTAAGATATTTTCGATCCTTGCAAGCTCAAGGAAGGTCACTCATGTATATGAATCCAACCATTTTAGTTTTGGTTGAAGGCCCTTTAATTAATACATTTATTTTTGCCCTAAATCAAATTAGGGTTTCAATTAGGATTAAATCTTGATTATTTTAATATCAAGATTCTCTCTCCTCCAACTTAATTCAAATGAGGAGCCCCTCTCATTTTATTTGCTCTACATGATTCCAAGAAACATTAGGGCCTTATTGAAGTGGTAATTTGCATATTGCACCCTAAGTTTTGGGTAATTTTCACATTACACCAAAACTAGGTTTTCATGCACATACATTGCTTTATCAGCTCTTCCTTGGTATTTAGGCTTCCATAAGCCATACCTAAGAATAATTTTCACTCTCATGATGATTCAAAACATGAGGAACATATTATCATGCACAAATTGCACTTAAACCCCTCAACTAGGGTAATTTGCACTTTAGTCCAAAACCAACAAAACATTGATTTCAGCAATGTTCAAAAAGGACTAGAATTGCAACATAAGTTCCTCTTGAGGCCTAATTACTTTTCACAAGATGAGATTAGACATTTAATCATATTTCTTAATCAAAACACCTAGGGTTAAAGTATAACCCAGGTCAGGGATGTTACAACAACTATTTATCACCTCTTCGGTAATAAATGAGTGTGTCGTACCCGTGTTAACCAAAATATATACATAGGTAGATGCACTAAGTCAAAATGAAAAAGTTCCATCTGACCTGTCAGGACTCACATGTTGTCCACTCCTTCTGTATTACTCATAGCATAGAGTCTAGTTGTTCCCTATTTTCATCCTCGACCTCTACTTACTGGTCTTAAAGACCATGATTGTGTGTCTGACCACGTCCTCTACTACCACCGCTATTATATTTTTGTTGTTGTGAGCCCTATTGGATCTACCTCGATTGTTGTGTAACTTCATGGTTCCTCATGGGGAAAGATAACTTCACATGCCCAACCTAGACACACCTGAAGCATGTCCTCGTATCATATTATGGCCTAGAAGGCCCTATCATAGACATGGAACTCAAAATGTTTGCCCCAATTAGAGGAAAACTACGACCTCACCCCTTACTTGGATACCACTATGATTGTACAAAAGTCCTTTATTCAAAAACTACTGATCTTTATTGTGACTGTTGATATTGCAACGTAGAAAACTTCTACTTCTTAAAATTATTTGACGATTGTCCTTGAAATTGGGCTAACCTCTTTCTTGCACTAGCCTCTCGTTGATCCACATTTGTCCTCTCTATCCTTCTAACAAACTCCACAAAGGTGGAAAATTTATCACGGGACTCTAAAGTTGATACAATCTGTTCCAACTCAGCATTCAAACCCTTATTAACCCTCTAATCATGTCCTTCTCCATTTATGTCATGTAAGGACAAAACCTCAGCAACTCCACAAACTTTGTATCCTAGTCGTTCACAGACCATGATCCTTGGCGCCACCGCTCAACTTGAGCCATATTCTCATCCAGATATGTATTAGGAAACTAGTGGTTGATTAACTACTACCAAAACTCTTCCTGACTAATCATCTCACCTGGTCTCTTCTTATCCTCCATGGCCCATCAGTGGCCAGCACTACCCTTCAGAAGGTAGATTGCATGCTTAACCTTATCTTCATCAGTGATGTTTAGGATCCAAAACACCTTCTCAAACTTTTCCATCCACATACTTGTATTTGTCGTGTCCATTGTGTCCACATACTTAGCGGCACCCACACACTTCGTAATCTCAAAGGTTTTCCCCAGACCTTGTGATTCAACATTTATGGCAGCCTAGGTGGAGTTGGAGGTGTCTTGTCAACCAAATGCATAATTATCACCATTAGTTGTCCAAAAACTAACTAGAAGGAAGGATCATCTATGGTTCTAGGATCAAAAGTAGGAGGGACAGACTATTGTGGCCCCGTCTTAGGCACTTTTTCCTCTATTACTCATCTCCTACCACCACCTCCAGGAGCCACATAACTCTAGGTGTGTTTTACACACTCTTTAGACATATCTGCATAACCATAAATTATGAGTAGATATGTCAGATACATAAGAACAAACACAACAACCTAAGTCTTATCTCCCTGTAGACTCAGCGAACATAAAGTTTTGATACTACCAAATGTGACAACCTACCGCACAAAATGAGATTACTCAAAACCATATTGTGGATCAAACACTGGTTAACCATATAAATAAGAAGGTACATAATTAACATTTACACAAAGGTCCAACTTCACATATATTTATAGCAGGGATCTTTACATGAGTTCAGTGACCTCAGCCAAAACTTATATATAAAAGGTGTTCACTAGATACCTACAACATTTACATTGTTCATTGTATATAGTTAAAAACACGAGTCTGTAACATCAAGTACAAATCCTCCTGACAGGACCTAAGAGTATAGGGATGACTCTTAGGAATCTACACAAACCACGCATATCTCACATCTTCATTGATCTCCAAACTGAGGGTCCTCGCCACCACGGGTCTCACCACTTTGTTGATCACCTAAAAAGGTGTGGAAACACACGAGGGGAGACCCATGTCCCAACGATATGATATAAGTTCTAGTAACATTTATTGCATATATGTAGGTGATCTAGTTAATTAGTTAAGGTATATATTGTAGAAGATTAGAAAATTGAGCAGTGTATGTAAAACCAACAAGCATAGATGAAGTTATAGGCGTGAACAACTTATAAGAAGGGATATTAATTACATATGATACTAGCACAAAAAACAAAAAACAATTATCCTCCAATGTAATTTGTCAAAGAACCTTAACATATATTCTACATGGCTGAGTTCCATAATTTATTAAGCCATGAGTAGTTTAAGAAGTATCACTCAAACTATTAGCTGAACATTGTGAAGTCACAATTAGTCTCATATAAGATCTATAATGACTGCAATCTAGAAGATCTCTTTCCCTCGTTCAGTATGAGTGACAAATTGTAGTGGCTCATTGACCCAAACTACCAAATCAAACCTGGTTCGTCCTGAGTACACAAACCACATCACCAAAACTAAGAAATAAACCCTCAAATCCTAGTTATAACTGTATTTGTTTTCTATCAATAAAATCTGAGACACGTCCTCAACCACTCTCTAAAAACTTGGAATCTAGATTATAGAGATATATCCTCCCTACACCCACATATACTCTACAGTTATGACTTTGAGATCCTTTTAAATTATTCATTTTCTATCCAGCAAGTTTGATACTGAGATAGTTTTATAGTCTCAGAATACTACATGATTAAGGTTACACTTGGTTAACTAAGTCGATTAAGTTTTCTTTCCTACATCAATAAAGTTACATACAAATTCATAAATGATTCTTGTAAAACAAATTATGGATTGCAACTTCAAAAGATATAAAACATATGTAACTATTCCATGTTACTCCATCATGGTATATTTATCTATTCTTAGCCATGGAGAGCACTAAACCTCCAACTATAGTGTGTAACATCCCAATTTGCTTTCAAGATCGAAATTGTGTTAAATTTCTTTAGGAATCTCATTTAGATTCAAATTTTTTCAGAGAGCTTAACCAATTATAAACAAGGTATAATCCAAAATTTCAGCTTAAAGTTACAATGGATGTGAAGTTATGTTATTTCTAAGAATTAGGTCATTGTATGCTCTAAAACTAGCATGTATGAGTTGCTTAATGCACAAGACTTTTGTTCAACTATCATTACATCGCCATAAAAGTAAATAAAAGGCTTATTACTTCCATAGGGTAACCACCGTACAGCAAGGTTCAATCATGTGGGTCAAATCCCCTTTCATTGGGTACTTAAATGCCATAAAAATGACATCTTTGAGAACATTTATACTTGTATTACGAAATTTAGCCTTTGCATGTTCAAAGAAATGTTCACTTTACAGCATAAACATACAAAAAGATTAACAAAAGCTTAATAATTTTTAATATCATCTTAATTATGCAAATCAATGCATAAAAACCATCATTTAGAATATTACGAATTGTTAGAACAAGATTTACATTATGTATGTCATAAGTAAGTAAGAAATGAAGTAAAAGTTATATCACTCGCCTTGGAAGTGAAGAAAATAAAGTTCACCCGAGAATCACAAAATTCACCAAAAAGATCCAAGTTGTATCCTTCCAAAACGCTCCTATCTTCCAAGATCCAGGTGTATCTAGAGCAAAACGGGAAGAAAAGGGGGTTCTTAAACCACACACATTTCCAGCTTGTAACACCATGGATCTCGACCGTGGTAAAAGAGAAGAGAAATAAATAGTAAGAAAAAAAAATAGAAGACGAGATCTTACTTGTAGAGAGCAAGAAACAAATACTCTTTGGTCTCCCAAACACAACAAGGGATTAGCCAAAATATTGTTAGAACATGAAGGAGATGGGTATATATAGGTAGAGTGGTAGTCAAGGGTCTAAAGTCACATATATGTCAGTTAACGAGGCAGAAAACCCATCGACCTCCATGGTCAGAATCTCGTCGAAGCATGTCCGGTCCTCAGTCTACTAATCGTTGGTCAAAGGGGTCTCCTTGGACTGAAGGATGGTCTTTTTTTCGTCAGTCCCAAGCTCATGACCCGCTCGTCGGTTCATATATGTCGAGTGGTCTCGTCGATCCCCAACAGCTGATGGCCGTCAATCAAATGATTAACAAATAAACTTGTTGTAGTACACAGGATCTTCATCGGTCCGGGGAAGAAAGTCCACTCTTGTAGTTGTCGGCTTACTATTGTTAATACCGTTGGTCTGACGGTGCTCCTGTATCTCGACAATTGGTATTATTCCAGCGGCTATGCAGAACGGTCGTCAGTGAAGCCTGGATGAAGCATTAGCTATTCGTTGGTCAACCTCTTGCTTTGACCATCAGTACTCCTTCCACTCCTCTCCGCTTCAAAGATAACCCGTCAGTCACCTATGTTCTAACCCCAACGGAACTACTATTTCTGGTCGGCATGAGCCTAATTAACCTATTGACAATAGACTTGGCTGCTATAAGAACTTCTCCCCCGGTCTTCAGTTAATCAGCGAAGAGAAACATTAGTAGCCAATCCATTAGAGCTTCGTTCTGCTTTATGTTACCTCGGCCCGACGGTAGTACAGATGTACATCGGACAGACGGTATTTCATCCTAAATTACTTCCGTCGGTGCTAGACAAAGAAGCCTATGATGGATTAGTAGGCTCCATCGGTCTAAATGGCTTATCAATCTATCGACTGACCAAAATATAAGGCATTAACTACCAACTAATTTAACATTTATAGGAGAATAATATCACATGCAACAAGATTCAAAAACATGCAAATGAAACGAAATTTATAGGAGAATAATACACACTCGTAACTGTTGGGAACAAATGTCTTTCTAATACGATCATTGGTCGTCCCTTGGTAGACTTGATCGACTCAGCATTCATATGAAGGTTCCAAATTACATCAGCAACATTACATAGGATAAAGCTTACACTTAATTATCCTCAAATAAACAACACTCACTCAAGAGATTTATGAATAACAACTACTATGATCGAAAACAACAATTGATCATCACTGGACTACATAGATCACATAAAGTACTAAACCGTTCTTGGGTTTGAGAAGCTAAGTACACTATTAATAATGCTTACAAATTCTTTAGTGGCTCTAGATACAAAAGTCATTATGGGAAACATTTTTGGAACATTGAATGTCCTCCTAAAGTACATATGATACTTTGGCTCATAGGACACAAAAAGATTATTGGTTAAAAAAAATTATGAGGAGAGGTTTTTCACGGACTTTACTTGTGTTTTATATGCACAAAGAATTCAGAAACTACCAACTATGTATATGTCTTCGCTCATTGCCCTTTTACTATGAAAATATAGAGTCAATTTTTATCATATACAAATGAAAAATTATCAAACATGTGATCTTGTCATCTATTTATGCAGCGTTTGGCAATGTGATTGCATTCATCGTCGGTGGTCCAATCACAGATGACTTAGCGCAATAATTTTTCACGGTGAGAAATGAGCGGCCAGCAGAGTTTATCGATAGCTCCAAACAGAAAACACAATGTAAAATGAGAGTGGTGAGCAACTATGTGTTTGACAACATGATTGGTTACGATTAACCTGTTGCCCGTGATTATCCATCACTCACGAGCAATCGTCACTGTTTTGCCAAACAAAACATTACTTAATAATATTGATGCTTGTTGTGATAACTCTTCTAGTCCTCATTGTCGGGACTTGATACTTGCATATTTTGGAATGCTTGAACTAAACAATAGAATTCTTAATTCTACTAGTAACACCAAATACTCTATTGTAGCCAATACCTATAGTACTTATGAATAGTCTATGTATGTGACACAGGCTTGGCACGCAAGTCCATGGGTACTTCATGTACCTTCTCCTTCTTCCAGGAAGAAGAGGCCTATGTCCCTTCTACGGTTATTAATTCGAAAATGATTTGGTAACGCGCGGTTACCATCAAGTGCAGCTCACGTACAAACCAGAAGGTGGTTTTGAGAAATTTTGAGAAGTTTTGCCTTTTTAAGGTGGTTTTGGTAGGTGAGCAATGGGTGACGTGACGGGGTTTAATTGGATGGGTAAATAGAAGTTATGTAATTGATAAATAAATTTGTTTTGCTTATAACTTTTGAACCGTGGTGAATTTTTTGACGAAATAAAAACTATTAGATTCGTTATGAAAAATGCATTCCAAAAAGACTAATATTGATATTATTTTAATAAAAAAAATATAAAAATAATATGAATCGGTTATTCTTGATGTCAATTAACCATCTTTGGGTGTCATTAGCCATTTATGGGTGCTAATAAGTTATTTGGGTGTCATTATGTTATTTTGATTGTTGATATCTTATTTGGGCATCATTTTAAACTTATGGGTGTCAATGAATCATTTTGGGCGTCAATTACCTTATTTGGGTGTCGTTAGCCATTTGTGGGCGTCGTTATAATTTTAGGTGTCAGTGAACCATTTTAGACGTCAAATAACCATATTTGGGTGTCATTTGCCATTTATGGGTGTCATTAGCCATTTGTGGGCGTCGTTATAATTTTAGGTATCAGTAAACCATTTTAGGTGTCAAATAACCATATTTTAGTGTCATTAACTATTTATGGGTGTCATTAGTCATTTGTGGGCATCGTTATAATTTTAGGTGTCATTGAACCATTTTAGACGTCAAATGACCATATTTAGGTGTCATTAGCCATTTATGGGTGTCATTAGCCATTTGTGAGTGTCGTTATAATTTTAGGTGTCATTGAACCATTTTAAGTGGCAAATAACTATATTTGGGTGTCATTAGCCATTTATGGGTGTCATTAGCCATTTGTGGGCGTCGTTATAATTTTAGATGTAAGTGAACTATTTTAGGCATCAAATAACCATATTTGGGCGTCATTAGCCATTTATGAGTGGCATTAGCTTATGTGGGCACCATCTTTATGCTTTTGGGTGTAAATGTACTATTTTGGACGTCAGTTAACTATTTTTGGGTGTTAATAACAATTTATGGGTATGGGCACCATAGTTGGTTGTCAATTAACTTATATATATCATTTTTTTATTTTTTTTTATCTCAAAAATATGTCAATATTAAGTTTTTAGATTGCATTTTTCGTAACCAAACCAACAGTTTTTGTTTCATTAAAAAATTCATTACAGTTTAAAAGTTATAAGCGAAACAAATTTATTTGTCTTTTACATAATTCTAAAAAAACGGCTCAATCTCAACTGCCATGTGGTGGCAGTTTGGCAGCAGTTTCACCCGTGCTTGAGACCGCGTGAGCGTCATGGAATCGTAGTCCTTATTAATTTCAGTCCAGCCGGTGAGTTGACATGCTCACCCAAAGGTCCTTTCGGGCCATGAGATTTATCTGACCCTCTGCTATCCCACCTGCTTGTTTTACTGGTCCACCTATTGAAGATGTTTGATCAGTTGATGTTTGAACCTGACTATGTTGTTGCTTCCCCATGGTGCTTTACTCCCTTTCGATAACTTCTCCCTTCGAGGAGATTCTAGGTAGTTTCATTTCTTAGTTATGTGTTGTGGGTGTCTAAGGGGATCCCACCCCTACTCAAATAATACCCTTTTAACGGGTCTAAGGAGAGCACGAAAGCCCAGTAAATGGCAGGGGTATAACATGGGCCTTGCCCCATGTTGTGGTTATCTATTATATTATATCTTACATGCCACCCTTCCTTGGCCCGAATGTCAAGATCTGGTCACGGATTTCTTTTACGACACGATGTTTTGTAGCACTTCTGGTGCATATTGCTTCTTTATTTACACACATGTTCATCATATGATGTATTAGGCTTTTATTTGCGATGCATATGATGCTGTTCGAAAAAGGACTTGTAGCTGCTCTAGAACTTAATATCTGTGCTTCTTAGTGTATATGTATCACCGGGAATGGTAGTCTAGTTCCAAAAATTAATCAATATATATGACTCCAATCGTTAACGTGTAGTTGGCATCAGAGTTGGTAAGATCGTCTCGGAATTGCATCCCAGCGTATCCGTTTGCAGTCGTTCCATACGGGTAAGGGGTCTCCGTTTTGACACATGGAGATGCTTCGCTTGGCTGGTTGGATCTTGCCATACTAGGTTGTAGTTTAACCATTAACTAATAAAGGTTGGGATGAGTTGGAAAATTGGAATTGACCGCCTACGAACAACAAAACCATAAATTAAATTTTTTTGTAAGTTTTTACTGAGAGAAAAAGAGTTCCAATCATATCAAAACTGTAAAAGAATATCTTTAATTGTTGCTATAAAAACTGAAACTTTTATGTTAACAAACGGCATTTAGTAGTTGGTATAAGCGACAAGTAGGGGTGAGCAGAATTCGATTAGTAATCGATTAACCGAATGGTTAGTTTCGGATTGTTAGTTTTTTTTAGACAATTTGGTTAATTCGGTTAATTTGGCTAATTTACTTTAGTTAATTGGTTAAATGGTTAATTTGTCATTTGAAAATATTTTATGTTTGGTTAGCCGAATAGTCACAATTTATTCAAAAAGAAAAATCTTGCTCATATATACCTATATAATTTTTCTTTTATTTCAAAAAAAATCTCGTTTATAAACTAATAAAACTTTTATGAACTATATATCACTACATTTATGTGTAATATATTATAATATAATAATTGTTCTAAATTTTAAAAATTATTTTCATACAATATTATCATAAGTGTTGTTTGGTTAATCAAATTAACTGATGGGATTAACCATTGACCGATTAACCATAACTGAACTAATTGATACTAATTTGGTTAGGTTAACGGTTAAAATCTTAAATCACAAATTAACCATTTAACTGAATCAAATTAATCGTAACAGACTGAATTAACCGAATGATCATCCCTACTGACAAGTACTATGAATTTTCTTTCAAACTGAGAGACTCCAAAATCCTATTGGACAAATGTCCCATGAACGGGAATGCATCTTTGAAGTGTCTGTCAACTTCATACACTTGCATAGGAGGGAAAATGTGTAGTACGTTGATGTCCCCTAACAAGTTCATATGCTTGTATGGTGTAATATCCCAATTTTCTAAAACATAAACGTTAGTACGCGGAAGCTTAATTCGCATTGGGATGTTACAACATGATAATTATTGCACAAAAATATAATTTCATTCAACTAACTCAGGAAAAAATGCAAATCGCATGTCTCAAATTCCACAACATAAAACTTAAACTTTAAACTAAACTGAACTAGTACAGAATATTCATATTAATTGAAAAACTAAATTAAATGTCATAGGGTAGTTAGCACCCCACTAGGACAAAACTTTTAATTTGTCCTTGAGGTGTATGTTCCTTGGTTAAGCTCTCTTATTCTTTTCTCCTATGTACATCGTGTCTCCAGCCATGCATTCAAAACGGAAAACATGTTAGAGTAAGCGGCATTGAGTATTGTTATAATAAAATAATAACTTGACAATAAGGAAAAACATGAAAATAAGTAAAAAAATAAATCTTAGATTCACATAATGAGCTCTTAGTGGTTGATTATAATATCCTCTATTCTTATGCACCAATTGTGTTCATAAGGCCCGTAGGCTCAACTGATGTTCCACTTGAACTCATGATTTACATCTAAGTGCCATTAGTTATGCTCCAATTGAGCTCATGATTTGCACCTAAGTGCCATTAATAATGATCCGCTTGAGCTCATGATTGCACATATATGTCATTTTGTTCCATTTGAACTCATAAGGCACAAGAGTTCAGTATTAACATGATGAGGACAAAATAATACCACCCATTACATGATTAATCATTAAAGTGACAATTATTTACTTTAACTAAACAAATCTTTA
This sequence comes from Alisma plantago-aquatica, assembly GCA_963693085.1. Taxonomy (NCBI): domain Eukaryota; kingdom Viridiplantae; phylum Streptophyta; class Magnoliopsida; order Alismatales; family Alismataceae; genus Alisma; species Alisma plantago-aquatica. Next base: position 826,952,528 of record OY856412.1, read on the forward strand.
AAGCATAAGAAACATTTAATAACATTGATGCGAGTAATATTCAATTTGAGGTACATAGATATGCATATAATTCATCTTGATCATAATAATAATCATAAGGTGGTTGAAAACCATTATTTAATACTAAGTGCATGGGCCCGCTTACCTCTCTCTTAGAGAAGACCTTAGTTGTTCTTCTTAATTCGATGAATCCCTAATCCCGTTCTTGGGATTAAGAAACCCTAATTACCCTTGTTGAAACAATTAACTTTTAATGACTAGCAAGAAGCTTGATTTCTAGGGTTTTGGGGTTCATTAAGGGTGGATGGGAAAATTGGTGCAACACAGGCCTCAAAACCAAGTCATAATTTTCCTTATAGTTTTCTCTTTTCAAATAATATCTTTTTCATAATTTTATGAACAATGGTTGCTTTACTATCAATTTCTAAAGAATCAGCGAATCAGAGAATTACAACAGATCACATGCAAATATCCATTATCCAAAACAGAGCTTGGCCCGCACTTAGGTGGTCAAATTCTAGCTGGCTAGCTGCAACCATGTCCCAGCTCTTCTTTGTACGCGTTAACAGCAAGAAAGGAGAGTAAAAACCCAAAAAGACCTATGATCACGTGATAAAAATATCAAAACCTCAGGGGCGGAAATAGAAACCAGCAGTTGGGATTATTCTTTCTGGACTGTTCTTTCCAAATAAGCAAAAACTGGCATTGCCATAGGGTTCCTCATCTTCTTCCGAGCTTGGTCAACCCAAACAACGGTTACGACAAGGCAGAGACCTCCCAAAGAACTCTTGCCATTACAGGTCGACGAGTTCAGGTCGAAGATGGGAAAAGAAGTAAGCCCATAGAAAACTAGTGTCGTAGGCGCGTCCAAACAGATCGTTGGGGGCAGAAGGCAAGAAAACAAGACTGATAGAGGTCCAGGGAGATGAATTGTAGAATAGAACCCAGACCAGATGAAAATAGGGGAAAGATGATTATCACAACAACTACCCAATCGACTTCAGAAAAAGCTTCACAAGAGTCCCCCGAGTGTTTCTAGGTCAACTTCGATAGTCGAGAGGGCAAGGAACGTCGCGTCGAAGTCGAGCTCCAGAGGCAAATGTCGAAGGGAGTAGGGTAGCTACGTACAAGGTGCTAGAGAGAAAAATGAGACCATGGTTTAGTTGCTCGATCCCTTGGGAATGATTACGGGGGCCTATATGTAGGTTTCAGGATCTGAGAGGGTAGAGTTACTTATGGAGGAAGAAATAGGGAAAACAAGAGGTGATTCTTGTTGACGAGGGACTCTAGGGAATGAAACTCTAACGTGTGAGAGATGGGAATGTTTGGGAAGATGTGAGGATGGTGAGGGGCAAATTGATTTACTGAGAAAACATAGGGAGAGAGATCAGGAAAGTGGGATATCCCCGTCATTGTTGCAGTCCAATTGGGACTTAGACGGGCGAGGGAGAAAGGCAGGGGGCGTCATATGGGTCCGTGGAAATTGGGACACTCGGGTTACCGTCCGATCGGTTCTGAGTGGAAGGAAAAATGTGTGTGACAGAATAAAAGGGCCAGGACTATAGTTTAGTTGATAAATCGATTAATTTCTATTAATAGCTATATATGAAACTTTCCTAAATGATTTGAGGGGACAAACTAGGTCGGGTTGGCTTAAAATTTGGATCGTATGTGTATCTTTGGGCCTATAATATCCTTAAACAATTATTTTTTAACTTTGGTCATCCAAGGATGAGTTATTACTATCATATACTTAGTATTGTTTATGTACATTAAATGAATTATGATTGATTTCTAACTGATTTAACTTACCATTTATGGTAATTTAGGCTTTATTTTATTTACATTGAAGTTGTTGGACGAAATTAGTCCAATTAGGGTTCATATATTTATTACTTAAAATGAGACTACATTAAAGAGAGAGAGAGAGACATTATATATATTTTTTAATTTATTTGAATATTACCTATCATCATGCAGAGAGAGTTTATGCCACCCAAATTTTGTAACATCTAAGGAAAATTTTGATTTACAAGAATTGTTTGCATTGAGGTCTAATACTGAATCTAATTAGCAGAGAAAATGCTATTAAAACCCTAAACTTATTTGATTCAAAATTTGGGATGTTACATATGGAGTTCCCACCACCGCTGAAGAAGACAATTAATAGTTGTTTGTCGACTTCCTGCGTTCCTATGCTTGCAGCAATGGCCTTTAAACGGAAAAGAAAAAAAAAAAAAAAAAAAACTTCACCTGGGGATACCCACAAACGTTATCACGGTACAATAACAGCTACCCAATCGGAATGCTAATAAATCATTATGTGCCTTGTATGGTTCATAGTTAGGACTGCCAGTCTTTTAACGATCTGTATGCTGGTTGTAAACAGCGAGAAGAAAATCAAAAACTGTGTTTCATACGAAAGAAAAAAAAACACATTAGAACATCGTTTGCATGCAACAATAAAACATGTAATCCCAGCAATGACGCATCAATAGTACACTAAAAACATGGATGAAGTTTATATAGCAGCAACCAAGATGTGTGGTGGAGCACGCAATCTCTATGGTGTGAGAAGAAAATCAAAAACTGTGTTTCATACGAAAGAAAAAAACCACATTAGAACATCGTTTGCATGCAACAATAAAATATGTAATCCCAGCAATGACGCATCAATAGTACACTAAAAACATGGATGAAATTTATATAGCAGCAACCAAGATGTGTGGTGGAGCAAGCAATCTCTATGGTGTATTGTTGCAAGGATGTCCTAACCATGAATTTCTCTCTGGATCGCACTCTAGTAGATGCCTATTGGCCGAGAACAAATAAACAACTAACTTTTTATAATAATACACTACAAGCTTTGAGATACAACAAACTACCATATTTAAATTGATAGGTTATGGAAAAATATCATTCAAGGCAGAGAGAGAGACGAGTGGAATGAGAGAATGACTTTATGGTCTTCTTAATTAATTGAAATGTACTTGTGTGGCTATTAAAGTGTGTCAATGGATTTTCTCATTATCCTACTACAAGGTACTTATATGACTAGATTTGAACACTGCAATATGGAACACTACATTCTAATATAAATGTTTACTATTTTAAGGTATATATACTTGCTAGATGTGAGTCCTACAATATGCACTATTACATCTTAATGTAAATTATTTATGTAAAAATATAAGTAAATGAGTATATGGGTATACAGGGTATGGGTATATGCATAACCATAATCTTACCCTATAAGAGGTGGGTATGTGGGTATAAGGGTAAGCGGTTACATGGTTATAAAAATTTATACCCCATGACGGATTTAGTGGGTATAGATTTGAGGGTATGCGGGTATACCCATGTCCATATACAGCCTTAGACAGGAGGCATGCCGAAGGATTGGTATTGGAACAGATAAAGACAAACAGATGTCCAACTGCCAGAGCAACCCACCTATATGAGAACGAGAGTAAACTTTTTAATAATAAATTATTCTTCAAAAGCGAAGAAAAACAGCCGGGAAAAGAACTAAACTAAATGGATGGATAAACATAGCATATAAACTAAAATAAAGAAGCAGTCAAGGGAACTGGAGGGATAAGCACACAGGACACGTGTTTAGTTATAGGGATAGTAGACACGTTTTATATAACCAATGACGGACTGTTATATTAAAGGCCAACCGACTAGGGAAAGAGGGTAAAATCGTTTAATGCACAAAGCATACAACAAGAAATCAACTCAATCAGGCTAAACTACCGAATAGATCGCAGATAAACACCAATATAATCGAGCATGCCCCGGCCCGAAACATTTGATGGCCGAATAGAGAAGCATCACATGTACTTAAAAGCTGATACGAAACAGGAAGCACAGACAAAATAAGCACAAAAGTCCTCGCACTTTGAAATGACCCAATTACAAAGAAGTGGCACCCTTCATAACGACTGAACTTAAAAATATAATGGTTTGCATATGGAAAAAAAATAACAAAATGGTAATCATCTTAAACGGGAATGGGACAATAAAAACAAAATAACACAAAAAATTCTGCAATTGCAACCCGTTATCAAGCATTTCCTAGATTGTTGTTGGCTAACATTTAGATGTTTCCATGGTACATATTTAAAAAAAAAGACATTACATACACAAAGCATATACAAATAGTAAACAAAATATAATACAACAAGATACCCAAAATGTGGAAGTGTTGCAGATCCTTATTAGGTCACTACTGAACCTTTGATCTCTGAGGAATATATTCTTTTCATTGTTCTCATATGCGGCCGCATAGACTGCATATACGGTTCAGCTAACTCTCCAAACTGCGTGTGTTATATACAATCCTATATGTGGCCATGACTGCATCTGGATCCAACAAAGTGGCCCAAGCTGGAATCCTAATTGCCGCATTCATTTACCACTCTCTCGAACATTCAACCTCCTCCGCAAGCGTGAGAGAATGAAAAAGGATGCATCTCTTTATCACATACATAATATATTAGACATATATTTATGTATTTGCGTATAATAGAAATTTATATAATTATAGCATTTTACACTTTGAAATGTACTAATTTTCTCATATAATAATAATGTATTAAACAAATCCAAAAGTGCATATGCCACACTTGTATCAGCGTATACCATATGCAGTACCTTCGCCAAACGCATAGCACACCACATTGAATCCTCTATAGTACAAATCCATTCATCCCGTCACCAGGGAGTTCGAACTCACAACAACATCACTTTTACCACTAAAGTGCCACTTCATTGGCCTTTATAGCTCAAATAAATACATAGAATAATGTTTTTTTTTAATTAATAGAGTGTTGCATATGTTATACATTATTTGTGCACTGTTTTATACAACAGGACCATTATATGAGTGTTAATTGGATTTTTTTCCATTTTTTTTCTGGGTAAGTTTCAAGGTGTGGCATAAACCAAAAGTTAATAAGAATCCCAAACATGATAGCGTAATCAACCAGGAACATGATCTGGAAACAAGGTTACATCCGGTCAATCAGGAACATGATCTGGAAACAAGGTTACATCCGGTCAATCAGGAACATGATAGAGTTGATGGGTCCGTCACCCTCTCTCGGACTACCAAGGTCACCATTGCATCTTTGGGTGAGAGCTTTGAACTATGCTGTAGAGGAAGTTCTCATTAGCTAACCTAATTCGACAATGCATGCAATCATCAAAAAACAAAGGTGAAGGGCTGCATTTCAGTGGGGAATGTGGTTGACAAGTGACAACTCACATTTGACCGTCTACGAACATGTCTAATTCAAATACCTATGTGATACAGCGTGGTAACTCCTACCGTGGCTCTGGTATGGGTGTTAAAATATGAAGGGCCTCTCCCTCCCCCTACCACTATAAGACCGCCCTTGCATCTTTGCCAGTTTAAACCATTGCACGCAGCATTCCATGCCCAAACAAAAGCGAAGGGGTGAATGACAGCTACGGTATTAAACTATTAATAACTGGTTGACAATTCACAATTGACCATCTAAAAATATGTTAAAATCAGATATATCTGGGTTGATTCTGATCGCAGCTAACAGGTATGAGTGGTATCCCTCCTCCCTCTTCCGCTACAAGATCACCCTTGCATCTTTTGCCAGTTCGACATTGCATGCAACATTCCAAGCACAAAACAAAAGCGACAGGGTGGATAACAACTAGGGTATTAATAACGGGTTGACAATTCACATCTGACCATCTATTAGTATGTATGAATCAAATACATCTGGGTTATTGTAATCGCAGCTAACAGGTATGGATGGTAAAATGTAACTAACTACATCTGTTTTGATGTAGCTCTCGTCTTACAATTAGGAATAGAAACATCCATAAACGCATTTATGTAAGTTCTGTTCTTTTTAGGAAGAAAAGCCATATCATCGCCACATTATAATTAGGTCCACTATATAATGTTTGCAATTACATGAATCAGTCTATAAACAATACAAAAACTCGTGTTTAACCTTCACACCCCGCATGATCCCCAACCTAATTATACAAGAGAAAACGACAACGTTCAATTTCATGAATCTACTTCGTTGCTACAGTCCAGAACCCGGAGCCTCTTGTTTGCCGCACAATTGATATTCTGATAGTTGGTCACAGAAAGGAGTCTTAGAGGCGGGTTCGTCATTCAAGGCCAGATGAAAGTAGCTCTGCAATATTAGTTACAATAACAATACACAACAAAGAAACAATTTGGTTAAGTTGGTGTAAGTTGGTATATTGGTTTATATGTTTGTTGTTGTATATGAGATCATGAGTTCAAATCTCATACTAAGCATTTAGGATTGGTTTTGCCATCCAAAAATGACTAGCAGTGCAGCTGGTTGCCTACTTGTCTTCTTTTTTGATGTAAACTATATTACCAAATTTATACTGACTAATAAATATCCATATTTAGTTAAACACTACATAAGTAGATAGGGAGATTGAGAGCAAGACCAGTTTGAAGCCATCAGCTTCAACTCAGGAAACCAAGGCTAGAGACCACCAGAAAGAGGCACATCTACTTCCCTTTTGCATCGGACTTCCTGCTGAATTGAATAATCATTGGCTTCCCTTTAAAGACATACCCATTCACTAAATTCTGCAATGAAACAACCGAACAGCATGATCAAGGCAGTAAATTTTAAGACCAATAGAAGGACTATTTACTTCCGGAAGTCTCCAATAAATGATACATGGTACAAATGTTCCCTTAAAAAAGATGACAAAATTTTCTAATTCGGTTCACATTGAACGTACCAAAGCCTGATGAGCAAGGTCCACTGAAGGGAATGTAACGAAAGCTTGGTCTCTCATGCGGCCTTCCTGAAATTCAAGCATAAACCATGATGTCATCTTATAGCAAAATTCAATTATCATTAAAGAGAAATCCCATAAGTTATGAAGTATATGTGTGGAATAGTGTTAAGGACACACACAAGGTTTAAAGATTCAGCTAGTTTAAATAATCATGTCGAGAAGGACAATGTGCCATTGTCTAAGCGTCAATGTGAACCATGTTGAGGTTGGTGCATAGATTCTTCTTTTCCGGTATACCCTGTTTCGGGTCACATTGTCACTGAGATGTAACGAATCCAAATCTCTCGTTATCATGGTTCATTTTCTCTGCTTTAACCATCCTTTTCAACGATTTTACTTTGATCGTGGCACTTGCCATTTTTACACTGCACATGTCAGCACTTTCACAAGTGACCCTCTCATGGCAGATCAATGCTTATCACTCCCCCATTATAGTATAATGTTCTTGTCTTCCTGCACATTCATCTCGATGTTGGCATTTTCTCAGGCTTGTTTTGTGAAGACCTTGTTTACAGAAACACTATCATACGACATGGGGTTAGGCTTATAACTATTACTATAAAACTCAACTTGCATCAGAGAGGTGATCACACAGCACTCCAGTTGTACTTCATTTAAATGACCATCCTACGAGAGGAAGCCTTTTATACTTGACTTTTTTATGATAATTGAGCCCCAAATGGCGAAACTTATCTTTTTTTTAGGACTTAGACTAGATTCAACTTGGCTCCGCCTTCTAGACTTCAGGTTGGCTAAAATTGTAGTTTGTTTCTTTAGTACTAGTCTTAAAACTTGAAACCATTCAATTCCAAAATACTTATGCAGATTTACCTTTCTGGTTTACTGCATGTTTATGTTTTTTAATCAGCACAATATTATCAATAAGGAGTATACATCAAGACGTATCATTGTTTCATTTTGCTAGCTCATCCATAACTATAATAAACAATGAGTCAAAAGTTGATCCTTAAGCCATCTCAATTGGCATCAAACTATCTCAACTGGTATAGGAAATTTCGGTATCTCACCTTCTATAGTTCACACACTAGCAGTAGAACAATCTTTCATGTCTTTAATTTTGTTAGTATATTGTATCACGTTCCCTTTTATTTCACAAATACAAAAAAGAATTTCCCTTGGTACTCGTTTACAAGACTTTTTTAAAACCATATAAATATTCTCATTTAATATCTTTGCACTTAGCAATTCTCCCCCAAATATTCAATACTTACATGAAAGTCCCTAAGATCTATACAAAAAAATATAAGAAACACAACATGACAAAAATATCATTCTAGCACCCCCCAAGCTAAAGCATATATACCAGATTTTTTGCCACTCTAGGAAGCATGGACACTTCCCGGAGGTTGTCGTGTCCGTGTCTGACATGTGTCCAACATGGACACGCCGTGGACATGCGGCGGACAAGGCTCTGGTGTGTCCAGTTTCATATTTTTTTATTTACCAGTTGGACACGTCTAAGACACTTGTTGGACACGTCCCGCCCAACACACAATTTGCAGCGATTGCTGCAAGAATAATAGCCAAGTGCTGAAGCCACTGCAAGCAACCATCACAAGGAGATCGGAGCTGCTACAGGTAGCTTTTGCAGCAGCAACCAGTAGTAGTTGAAGCCGCCAAAAGCAGCAGCCATTTGCAGCAGGAGCTGCCAACACCTAGACCAGCCACAAGCGGCGGCCATTTGCAGCGGGAGCTGCCAACACCTTGATCCATACTTGTTAAGGCGGCAAGGCGACACGGCGTTGGGGTTGGACGCCTTGCGCCAAGGCGTGACTAGGCGTCGCCTAGGTGACCTTTAAAAAAAATTATGTATATATTTTATGTATATATACATGTGTCATGGTTTTTCCCCACTCATATACACACATTGTATAGTTATATATGTAGTTATCTACATATTTATAGTCGATCTCCCCATATATATATATATATTTTATTGTATGAAAAAACAACCAATTACATTTCTAATAAATTATCATTGACAATAATGTCAAGAACATGAAAAGAATTATTGTAAAGAATGTAAGAGAGTGATCAACAAATATATATATTTTTATTGTCATGCATAGCTACAAGTATTAAGCAATGTAATCACTATCCTTCATAGTATAGCTACTTAGTACAATCTGAATTGAAGGTATTAGATCCAGTCAAACCCAAAAAAGAGTATTAGATCCAATTACAAGTGATATTTGGCACATAAAATAGGCAACACTATTAATTTTGAGCATTGGTGTAGCCATATCAAACATTAAAATAAGTGAATATACAACCAGACCCACAAAACTAGGTCATTGTAGCATTATAAACAAAGCGTCCTCGCCTAGGCGCAGCCCTAGGGCGCCTTGCCGCTTAGACAAGTATGCCTCGATCAGCCACAAGAAGCAGCTTCCTTCCACTCTAGGAACTTTGCTCTTCTTCCTCTATATTTTCTTCACTCGCCTTTTCTCCTTCCTCTTCTCACTACTTCGTTGGTCCTCTAATGTGTACACTCCTCCACGTGCCTCTTCTTCCTAATCCATTTGAAACTCTCCTCCCCTCTTATTCCTCCTTCCAAAAGGCAGTCCTCCTACTTTGTTTTTGTCTCTTCCCTCTACCCTCCACTCCAATATGACTACTAAATGTGTTAACCTCCTCTTGCTTCACCATCACCACTACCAACACATATCTCCCATCCATCACTTTTGCATGTCCTCCTCTTCCTTGCACTCCACTCCAATGTAAAATTGTTATTGTATGTAATCACTTCTAATGATTTTTCTCTAGTTTGTCACTCTTGAATAATATAATATATCATTTTGTATGCTATTAGCATAGTGGGTTTGAATACATGTGAATAAATGTGGGTATTTTTGTGATCTTTGTTCATGCTTGTTGTTAAGAATTATGTATCATGTTGTCTTTTACAAATAAATTATTTGCATATACATGTCTATAATTGTATACATATGTAAATATATGTATGTATGTTTGTATGTATATATATTGTCATGTCCAATGCCGTGTTCGTGTCCTATATTTTCAAAAATTGTCGTGTCCCATGTTCGTGTTCTTGTTCGTGTTTGTGTTCGTGTCCATGTCCTCCGTATATCTGTTCGTGTCCATGCTTCTTAGGCCCCACTAACAATGTTACAACGGCTAGCTTCCCACTAAACTCGGCTTAAACACACCCAACAGTTATCTTAGATATTCCTAAGTATTTCCTATGTATAAGAGTGACTTACACTTGAGCAAGATAACTACACACTATCCTCTCAAGCTTAGAATATCACATTGATATCTATGACTGCCACAAAGCTAGTCTAAGCTCTAGCTCAACCTTAATGTCCTACTCCAAATATAGCTTTGCTTAAATCTTGTTGAGTTGATCATCACTTGTTCATAGTACTTCAAATTGTAGATATTGTGAGAAAGAGTTGTAATTTCCTTCTTCCTCTCTTGTTCACTGCTTGGTTCGGTGATTCGTACTACTTCTTGCGAGAAGGTTGTAGTGAAGCTTTTATGTACTTCTTGTGAGAAGTACGTGTCCAAAGGTGGTGGAGGTAGATTGCGGTCTTCCCTAGGAGGGTGATCTTCTGACGTCCTGCAAAGAAGACGGTAGTTATCTTTGAGTTGAAAAGGAGGTTCGGCTTAAGTCACAAAAGATATTGGTAATTTGTGTATTTTGTATCGGTATAGAAAAGGTAATAAATACATGTTGAAAATCTTAATTGGAGAAAACTAGGTAGTGATTGACGTCATTTACGACGGAACCATTCTACATCTTGTGTCCTTTGTGGTTGCCTACTTTGTCCACTTATTTTACTATTTCTGCTACAATATCTTCTTAAGCAAGTTACATTTGACCAACCTTGTATTTTAAGTTATAAAAATAGAATTTCCTCTATCACCCCCCTTTTAGAGCTTTCAATAACAATCGTAACTTACTAAGTCGCATAAGTTATATGTTGAGTGTCATGTTGGTTCTCATACAGTATTGAGTTGATATGGTTGACATATTGCTCCCATGACATGTATATTATGTAAGCTTGGTTGTATGTACCTATTGCTCATACACATCAGGTACAATATTGTATAAGTGTATAACACACATTTATATTATGTAATCAAACAAGATATTTTGTAAAAAAAATTATTATAAATGAGTTTTTAAAATAAAGCCTAGAAAATAATAAAAAGTGGTATTTAATAATTAAAACACATTTGAAAACCTACCAAATAATAATTTTAACTTATATAACATTCACACACACAAGTATATAGAAAAGTAAAGAATTAGGTTTTTAATTGATTATGCATTTTTATAGCCTTTTGTAGAAATATAGAAGCACGATTTCACATGGAAAGACCCTCCAACGGAGGTAAAAACCACAGGAAAGCCCTTGTCGTCACATTGGCCTAGGGTTGTTATTACTTGATTGATATCACTAACAGGGAGACTTGTTACATTATATGCAGCAATAAGGATATATGGATCCAAGTCCAAGATCCAATTAGCACCAAAAACATAAAGCTTCACTCCCCCTCAAGTTGGGCATACAAATCAAACATGCCCAACTTGCCTACAACACTCAGAAAAACAGACTTGTTGACCCCCTTTGTAAAGATATCTGTCACTTGTTCTTATATTTTAACATACTGTAGACACAAAATCGATCTTCTCTCTTATAAAATGCCAATCAAGCTCTACATGCTTCTTTCGATCATGGAGAATGGGAATGTTTGCTAGATTAATAGTTGAGCATCACAGTATAACATCACTGGACCCCTAGGGCATATTCCCATGTCTTTTAAGAAATCTTCACCCTCAAGATTTTAGTGACCCCTTGAGCCACAACTCAGTATTCAGCTTCAAAGCTTGATCTAACAAATCACATTTTGTTTCTTACTTCTCTATATTATAAGATTTCCACCTAAAAAGATTAGCCTGAAGTCAATCTTCTTTCATCTTGGGATCTTGCCCAATCAGCATCAGTGAAGCATTCAATCTTTAAGTCATCACTTCTTGTGAATAAAAGTCCCTTCCTTGGATTTCCTTTAAGATATGCTAGAATGCGACAAGAAGCTTTTAGATGTATGTCTATAGGTGCATGTAGAAATTGGCTCACAATATTTTACCTTCATCATCCATAAGAATCCCATATTCCATGCTTAACTTGTTATTTTCTATAGAAGAACCTGCATCCCAATTGGCTTGTTGCTTTTGGGAATATCCAAGATATATTTTCTTTGACAAATAATCACTCCTTTTTGCTGATTTTGCAATCTCTATATCCAAGAAATATTTTAGTCCACCCAATTTTATCTCAAGTTCCTTGGCTCGCCTTGTCGTTAAGGAGTTGTATTTCTTCATTGTCACTCCTAGTAATAATTATGTCATCTACATACACTAGCATCATAGTGGTGCTTTTTGAGGTCTTCAGAACAAAGTGTATGGTCTTCATTTCGTTGTCGGAAACCTAACTGCTTCATGAAGAACCAAGCCCTCAGAGATTATTTTAAACCATACAAAAAGCTTTCTTTAAACTGCAACATTCTCCTGCTTGATCATAGCCAGGTGGTAATTTCATCAAGATTTGTTCATTCAGATCACCATTAAGAAAAGCGTTCTTAACATCAAATTGATGCATTTTCTAGGGTAAGTGAACAGAACTCGCAGTGATGATTCTGACTGAGTTTGTCTTTTTCACAAGAGAAAAAACCTCTGGAAACCAACCTAGCCGTGTATATGTAGACAATCCCATCAGCATTGTGCTTAATTGTGTAAACCCACTTGGATCCAACTACCCCACTTGGGGTTTTTTAAGATTTCATCAACCATCTTAGGTATAGAGAAAATGTCAGGAGGAGACAAAAAAACATTTATAATTGGAGCTTAACTGTGAATATAACACATATTTTTTAATAGAATGATTTGTACATTCTCTTGTTCCTTTCCTAAGAGCAATTGGCAGATCAATGTCGTCAACCATATTGACTTCTAAACCTTGTTCAAGAAGATTGGGTTTGGTATAAGTATCAACATTATTGGTGACGACTGGATTTCTGGTCCTTTATTCATATGACTGGATTGGTATAATTTCTGCAAGAAATTAGCATTGTATTACTGTGAGTACATTCATACAAGAGATTTGTAAACAATTTATAGAAATGGGAGGATGAAGAAGAAAAGAATCATGTTTATGTAGTAATTTGGTAATGGTGGAGCAACAATAAACGGATTATAGTAGAGAAGCAGTAACTCTGTAACATAGCAGCAATTTTGCTGCTTGGTAGAGCAAGTAGACATGTCAAATTGGGTCAAAACATGTGGCACCAATAAGTCAACCCGTTTAAGTCGGGTTTGGGTGATGTCACCCACTGAAAATAACTCAAACCCAGAACCACTTGTTTAGCTAGCGGATTTTACGGGTGGCACACAAACACCCGTGGTTTAGTTACATCAAAATAAATATAATGATCTACTACTGCTTATAATAAATATGATGATCTACTACGTTCTATTAATTATTAAGGAGTTCCATTTCAAACTTAATATTGCTCAACAAGAGTTGATATCTGAGCAAGAGAAACGGAAAGAATGAATCCACTTCTACTACATTATCTAATTGCTCTATTAACTTAATCTGGAACTGTACTACAACTTACTAACTATAGTTCATAATCATACATTAGAAAATTTTAATCATATATGAGAGATTTACCCTAAAAAAGGTATATGGTGGAACGGCTGTAAACAATAAACAATGTTTTTTGTTTGGTTGCGACAATGTACTATTGTCGGGTTTTTTTGTGCTATAATTCACGTAAAAACACTAGAGAATTGTAATATATTATCGTTAAGAGTACCAACTTGCAAAGCATTTTTTACTAAATAAGTTATATGGGCGCCCACAGGTCGATCCGCAACCCACTGAGTCGGGTTTGGATTTGCCTTTGTTCTGATCGTTTAGAACGACGTCTTTTTGACCCGAAGAGAGAAGTCTCTATTTCATATAGTAAATAAAATACAATGCTCTCTCTTTTATAGGGTAAGAGAGTAAGACAGAACACAGAACAAGGCAATATGGGATAAAAGAAAGCTACAGACAGGACAAGTCTAAAGCCCATAACAAAACACATAACATAGCATAACGCAATAAAGCATATATACTAATACTCCCTCTCAAGCTGGAGCATAGATATCAAACATGCCCAGCTTGCCCACCATGGTAGTGCATTTGGCCTTGGGAAGAAGCTTTGTGAAGATATTTGCTACTTGATCAGAAGTGTGAGTATATGGAGTAGAGATATTGCCAAATAAGACAACTTCTCAGACAAAATGGCAATCCACCTTAATATGCTTGGTGCGCACATGAAATGTTGGACTGCTGCAATGAATATAGCAGCCTTATTGTCACAATACATAGGAATAGGATTAGGGTCAGAAATGTCAAACTCATTCAGAAGACCACGGACCCATAACAGTTCACAAGTAATATGAGCCATAGCTCTATACTCAGCTTCAACCTTTAGCACTAGAGCAGGCAACTAAAGTTTGTTTTTGCTGCGCCAGGTAACAAGATTACCTCCCACAAAAGTGCGGTAACCAGATGTAGATTTGTGATCTATCCTGCTACCTACATAATTAGAATCAAAATATCGTGTGATTTTACAGTGCCCATGTTTTCTGTAGAATAAGCCTTTTCCTGGAGAATTTTTAAGATATTCAAAATATGACACACAGCATCCCAATGGCATCGTCTCGGTTTATCTAGATATCTACTGACTAAACCAACTGCAGAAGATGTATTTGCCCTAATAACAGTCAGATATATAAGTTTACCAACTAATCTACGATATTGTTGGTTGTTTGTCTAGATGTATCAGCATCCTGGTTGGTATTAGGATCTAAGGGAGTAGTAGTAGGTTTCGCTCTAAACCTTCATGTTTCTGACAAAAGATCCAAGACATATTTACTCTATGATAAACAAATACATGAAGAAGAGCGAGAAACTTCGATACTCAGAAAATATTTCAATTTTCCCAGATCTTTGGTGACAAAATGTTTTTCTAGGTACTCTTAGTAGCCTGGATGCCTGCTTGGTCACTCCTAGATAAGATTATATCATCAACATAGACAATCAATATTACAAGGCCAGATGAAGATTTCTTAATAAAAATTGAGTGATTAGAATGACAGGGACGGAAGCTAAATTTCTAGAGAATGTTACTCAGTTTGTCAAACGAAGCACATGCACTCTGTTTCAATCCATAGATAGCTTTGTGCAACCTGCCCACTTTAGAACACCTAGGAGTATCCCCCGTATACCCGTACGGATACGGATACGTATCCGATAAGGGTACGGGGGATACGACAATTTTCAAAAATATAGGATACGGGTACGTCATGGATACATTAATTTTTTAATATTTATTTTAATATTTTTTAAAATAACCAATATATTTATTTTAAAAACAGATGAAGACAATCAAATTTCATTTAAATATCACAATATTTCTAAACAAAATGAAAACCAATACCATAATATCAAACAATGATTTAAAGTGGGGTCTTTCATTCATATTAATGTGAGACAGAAGTTACAAAAAGACATGATAATACCATATTCTAAACCTTTCACATTTCATGTATCATGTAATGTTGTGTTGTAAAGTGAGTTGTGTCATCTGTGATACCAAACTATCTTCTATCATGTATGGCTAGCTACTATGAAGCACGGATATAGATATAGAAATGGATACAGGTACGAGTACGGTACGGGGATACGACAATTTTTGAAAATATAAGATACGGGTACAACAAGGATACAACAGTTTTTCTAATGTTTACTTTAAAAGTTTAATAGAAAATACCAATTTCATTCTCAAATCACAATACAATAGGGGAGTCTAGAGTTGGAAGTCACATGGTTTTGGGATTTTGAGGGATCACACAATTGGGGTGCTCTCTTGGCTGCTAAATGGGTTGGTTGTATCCTGGCTGCATTGAGGTCATATCGTGCTAATAAAAAAATACGACTTAAGAAGTATTTGGTATGTATTAGAGAGTATCTAGGGAGTATTAGTATCAGATATGCATTCAGTATTGGTAGGACACCTATTTTGGAGTATTGGTGCTTGGAAGTTCTTCAAAAAGTGAAATCCCAAAAAACAGAGGAGGTACAAACAATAAAGAGAAGAAGGAAGATCGACATTTAGCAAGAGGGATGGTGACTAACCTTAAACTACTTCAAGGAAGCAACTGTGACAACCTTGCTGCTAGCTACTACTTAGCAGAGAGGGTTGAAACATGAGCTGGTGTCAAATGCTAATCAAGCAAAGTCATGCCCAATTTTTTTTCTAGTTTTAACTGACTGGATACGGATTAGGAGTATCTGATATGTATCCAGGAGCATCCACGGAGTATTGGTATCCAATACGTATCAGATTCGGGTACGGCATCTGTTTTGGAGTATCCGTGCTTCATAGTAGAACACTCCCCCTGAGCAACAAACCCAGGTGGTTGCTCTATGTATACCTCCTCGTGCAGGTCACCACATAAAAAGGCATTTTTAACATCTATTTGAAATAGAGGCCAGCCAGAATTTACAGCCACAGAGATAAAAACACGAATAGAATTCAGATGTGCAACTGGAGAGAAAGTCTCCAAATAATCAACTCCATACGTTTGAGTATAGCCTTTGGCGACAAGGCGGACTTTCAATTTTTAAATTGTGCCATTCGGTTGATACTTTATAGTAAAGATTTAGCGACCACCGACAGGAGAACAATCTGCAGGTGCATCAACCAAATTCCATGTAAGCCGACCAATAAGAGCCTACATTTTAGTTTCCATAGCCCGGC
This sequence comes from Alisma plantago-aquatica, assembly GCA_963693085.1. Taxonomy (NCBI): domain Eukaryota; kingdom Viridiplantae; phylum Streptophyta; class Magnoliopsida; order Alismatales; family Alismataceae; genus Alisma; species Alisma plantago-aquatica. The sequence continues at coordinate 826,969,241 of OY856412.1, forward strand.
GCCATGCAGGATGGTTGTAAAGCCTGAGCAACATTCTTAGGAATAGATACAGCAGATAAAGCAGAGGTAAAATTGGCAAAGCTCGTGCCCAGGTTAGCAGTAGAACAAAAATTGACAATAAGATGTTGAGTGCAAAACCCGATCCCTTTTCGCGGACTAGTAGGAACGTTTTAAATCAGAAAATACTTGAGGTGGAGGGGGACCTGCCGACAAGGATGTAGGAATTGGTGAAGGGGTTGTGGAGGGAGTTGTAGCTTTCGGTCTTCGTTGATACACTTTCAGAGGCGGAGACGATGTAACATCAATAGGAGGCAAGGCAGTGTCATCAGACACAGGTAGTGGTGTATCAATCAACAGATCAGATGTCAGAGTAGGACCTGCAGCAGAGTAGAATGACATATGCTTAAAGAAGACCATGTTGGCACTGACAAACCATTTCTTTGTAGAGGGATCATAGCATTTGTAGCTTTTCTGAGTCCGAGAGTAACCTAAGAAAACACATTCAATAGACTGTGGGTCAAGCTTAGTCAAACCATGATGCAAGTTCTTGATAAAGCAAGTGCTTCCAAAAATCCGAGGAGGCATAGCAAAAAGGGGGACATCATGGTATAAGATTTGATAAGGCACCTAATTGCCAAGGGCAGAGGAGGGCATGCGGTTAGTAAGGTAACATGTAGTACAAACAGCTTCAGGCCAAAAAGTTTTGGGTACATTATGGTGAAAAAGAAGGGTGTGCGGGCAACTTCTAGAAGGTATCGATTCTTGCGCTCAAAAACCCCATTTGTTGGGTTGTGTATGAACAGGAAGTTTAATGAATAATACCCATCTTGCTACAAAACTGGCTGACAGAGGTTTGCACAAATTCTAGTGCATTATCAGTGCGAAAAATCTTAATAGTGGTGTCAAACTAGGTACGGATCTCAGCAAAAAAGGATGTGATAGTATCTATCATGTGAGATCGATCTTTAAAACAGCCACGTAGTTCTAGAAACATCGTCAACAAAGCTCATAAAATACCGAAATCTAGATGTACTTGGAACAAAACAGGGAACCCAAACATCAGCAAGCACAATATCAAAAGGTTTTTTTGAACTAATACAGGGTTTTTTTGAAAAAACTAGCATGAGTTTGTTTGCCTAACTGACAAGTTTCACAATGAAAAGCAGAATTTTAAATAGTAGGAAGTAAATGCTTCAATTTGACAAGAAATGCATGTCCCAGTCGATAATGCCATCGGAGGCCTGTCGCAGACGCAGTCAGCAAAGCAGTAGTCTTCGGTGTATCCAAGTAGTATAACATGTCTGGTCCCTCATGGCCCAAACCAATCCTCATCCTCGTGCGCAAATCCTGAAAAACAACACCTTTCGGGTCAAAAGTAATAGAGCACCTTAGGCTCTTCACACTTCTACTAACAGATAACAAATTAAGCAAAAATTTAGGAACATAAAGGGTTGAGCACAATAAGAGTTTGCCATGAGTACAGATATTTCCTATGCTAGAAACATGTGTCTAAGAACCATCAGCAAAAGTAACAGGTAGAACAACAGAAGTTTTATGCAACTCAGAAAGTATTACAGAATTGCCAGAAATATGGGAGGTAGCACCAGAATCAATCACCCATTTATTTTTACCATAAGGCGCAGAGGAGGCAAAGAGAACAGATGCTCCATCAGTAGAGGCATCAGCAACAAAGGAAGCAAGACGGGCCTGAAGAACCTTTTCAAACTCAGAGCGTTGGATGGCTGGGACGAAGAGGATGGTGTAGAGTCATGTTGATCGGTAGTGACCTGATTGGCTCATACAGGCTTGCCATGCTTGATCCAACGGCGGTCATCAGTATGATTTTTGCATTTACAGAAGTTGAAGTTGCAATACCACTGTTCAGAAGATGGGTCGGGACCAAATGAGATAGAACCACGACCTGACCCAGTAGTAGAGCGGCCACGACCGCAACCGCGACTACGGCCATGGGAGGAATCTTCTGAGCGGACAGCAAGAGCAGCGGCATTGGAGTGGTCGAGGGATACAGGAGAGACAGATGGGAGTCATTGGACCCGTTTTAGGACATCATGCAAGGTAGGCAACGAGTCGATAGAAAGGATCTGATCTACCACTCCAGAGGAGTGGGGTAAGCCCGCAAGAAATTGTACAAGTTGGAGTTCATTGCATTGGCACTGTATTTCAGTGATATCAGTAGAGAGGGGGTGATATAACTCAAACTCGTCCAAGAGAGCATAGCATTTATAGTAATCCTCCACAGATTCAGTAGTAGAATACTCATCTTTAGCCAAGTGTTTGAAAATTTCAAACACTTTCTTCGGGTTTTGTTGATATGAGTGAACATGTGAGAGTTTGTTATAACCTCAATTTTAATTGTATAAATTGAAATGCAATTTTTCAAATAAAAAGGATCTGAATGGAAAATTGTGTGATTTGATTTCAAAGAATGAATTCATGTGCAATATTTCCCTTGGATGCATGATTTTGTGGGTTATTCTGTTTCAATAAATCCAATGATAGATAAAAGGGAAAAAGGATAAAAGAAATCCCATTATAAATAAAAGGAAAAGAAATAAAGGGAAAATTGTGTGCATATGTGAGAATTATGTGGAATTCTCTAAAAAGTGGTATGAATGACCACTATTCATTAGTTTTCGGTTCCTTTTGGTTTTTAATGAGAAAAGGAAACAAAATAAAGAAAATAGAAGAGAAAGAAAGAGAAAATATGAATTTTAATTGTATAATATATGCCTTTTGAGTGGATGACTTGCATATGAAGAAAAGCCTCTTTTATTTTCGAATTTCGATTCCAAACTTGACATACAAGAAGTTTAAGTCATTAAGGAGTTTCCCTTAAAATTTGGAAGTAAAATGATTAAAGGATTGAGAGATATGAATTTTTCTAGAAATTTTAAAGTGACTCGATTATCAAATGTATATCTTCAATGTCACGATTTAAATGATTAGGAAAATCCGGCCCCTTTAGGTTGCGCGAATAACCTGCGTCGTTGATCTTGAATTTGATGATGCTCGGTCATCGTCTAGTTCGAGACATAATAGGAAACAGAAGAGATCTTCTTTTTGTATTTCTCTCGCACCCTGTTTCATGTGCAGTTTTGGAAACGGCATCAATGGCTTCGGGAGCGAAATTCACACTGAATCGACCTAGGTTTGAGGTAGTTTGGGAAGCCCTAGAAGCTTCACCCAAACCGCCATAGCGGCGGGACCAAACCAGGGGATCTGACCTATAAAACGAGGGTCCTCGACCCTCAGCAGGGACACAAACGCCTCTACGAGGCTTTGCTTGACTTCTCGATCACAACCCTGCAACCAATTTCATCTTAGGTCTTAATCTACACCCCTGCCCTGGTCTACCTACCTCGTCGGAGATCATCCTCGTCGTCCCAGCAGCTCATATCACCTCCGATGGAATTGAGAGTGTGGTTGAGTCCGCCAGAGCGATTCAAGGGCGGTCGTGCCTTCACCTTGCGATCAGGAGGGTGGAGTCACGAAGTCAACCGCGGAGTTGACTGTGGTCGGGCACAGGATCGCGAGAAAACAAAGGAATAGAGGAAGAAGATGAGGACTAGAGAAATTACATCCCTGCCCCTTCTCGCGCGTAACTTCGCACTCAAAATCACAAGGGTAAAGGCGACTTTCCGCCTTGATCCATCACCAGGATCGCGTAGAGCGCGCCGCTCACGTGGACAAATCCTATTCGAGGAGCTCATATCTGCGTGGAAAAGAAAAAGGCAACCAATAATGACGTGGCGAAAATCATAATTGATGATTGGTAACTTGTATCAAGACATGCTATATATGAATTTTGATCAGAAAAATGTGTAGAATCCAATAAAAATATGATCAGGATCAAAATACACTTCTAGCTTAAAAAATATGTAAAGATGCTATCTTTAATGGTTTTAATTAATTTAAAACCCTAAGTTTTTTAAGATTAAAGGGTCTAATGATTTTCCCTGACTATTATGAGCAAAGTTTAACCTTTTGACACGAAAACGATAGATTAGATCTAAGGGCATGCTATTTGTTCATAATTTTCTTAATTAGGATTCCATAATGATAAATGTGCATTAATGGGCTTAAAAACCCTAATTTTAATAATTGTGAGGTTTAATGGTTTTAATGGTGGAAATCAATCAAGAAGGCATGAAAATGTTCTTGGACTAATTGGTGAATAAAGACCCTTAATTTGGATCATTTGAGTAATTAGGGTTTTTATGAGTGGAAAAGTACTTTTAGGGTTTGTTGACCTAAAAAGGGTAAAATTGGAAAGTGAAACCAAGAAACCCTAAAGAAACCCTAATAAGGCTTAGAAGCCCTAGAATGGAATCTCAATTCAATAAAAGATGTTTGGATGCAATTATAACAACTAGGTGTTATAAATACTTTCAGGATCAAGTTGCTTGATTTATTGCTTGGCTTGGTTGATTGGACTTCTTGATTGGATTAGCTATCTTGGTTGGTTTTCAAACTGTCAAAACAGGTATGTGGTTACGCTTATGGCTAATCGCTCTAATTTCACGGCGATTTCCGAGGTTTTACCGATTGCTTGAAATTAAATGCTTGGATGAATTTTATTTCCTGCAATCTATAAAGTGACTACGACTATGACAAAAGTACGCTTGTAACCTGCTCGAACCTAGCACACCACCTTTGGATGTTTGAGTAAAAGGAAATGAAGAGTCATGGCTAGGACCAAAGGCCAGGCCCCAAATTGGGAAGGTCCCATGAGTTCATGCCAGGCCCCAGTTTGGGAAGGACATCTAGGTCAAGGCCCAGATTGGGAAGAGCAACATGGCACTTGGGCTCCAGATTGAGGAGGTGGCCTTTTTGTCCACTGCATGGGCAAGACCTTGGAAGGTTATACCAAAGGTTGAGTAAAAACGGTTGAGAGGTTAATAAGAAAACGTAAATTCTATTTTGTAACAAATAATTGTTGTGGTTATGTTGTTATTAATATGTGCAAACTTTTGGTTTCCCCCACATACTAGTATAATTCGTTATACTGACCTACGTTTTGGTTGTCGGCATTTTAGGTATGCAGTTATGTTTACAAGCTTAATGGAAAGTGGATGTTCAGTGAAAAGTGACGTTGAAAAAGAACAAGGCTAAATAATGTTCGGAGGATTATAGTTAGCTAGTTCTTTCCTTGGGTAAAGTTCTGAAATCCTATTTTTTTAAAGGTATGTGAAAAGATATTTTAATACCATGCATTAAGCTTAGTTGTGGTAGAATTTATTAATTATTTTTTATTATTTGCAAAATCATATTATCTTGTTTTGGGATAACGGCTCTAGCTTCTTGGTCTTCCTTAATTGGGGGTTGCCGAGGGGTGGGGTTGTTACAGAGTTGGTCCCACATGGCTTTGGCAGTCCGCGGGCAAAAAAGTGACTCGCTGATTTTGGACTCAGCACTATTGACCATCCAGGTCATGACGCCAGAATCCTCCTTAGACCACAGATTCTAGGCTCGTTTTATTTTCTCGTCGGCATTCTTACCAGGTACAGTCTGAGCATCAGAAATAAGATGCCTTTTGACATAGAGCTCGAAGGCCGCAGACCAAGTGTCATAGTTGAAGCCATCCAACTTGACTGAAGTGACATGTGTGGCGGGAGCAGGCAGGGGTGAGGGTGGGTTGGAGGGCAGGGTGGTGGTTGGCATAGTAACAAAAGTCTCAAAATTTTATAAAAAATTGGCGATTTTTTTCAATTTTATAGGATCCAAAATATTCACAGTGATTAATACGTTAGTCGCCGATTTTTCGGTGACTATCACGATTTATCCCGCTTTTTTCACGATCTATACGATTTTTCACGATTTTCACAATTTTTCACTTTTAAACCGCTTGCTCTTTTTTCACCAAACCATGTACACAAAACTCCTGATATACACCAAACCTCAAATCACCGCTCTCCCAACAGTCCATTCTTATTGCTAAACTATTCTTTAATACTTTTCCTACTTTCTCACTCAATAAGATTGTATGACTTGTGACATTAATAGTTACATGTATCTGATATGTATATAACTATATATATACAGACACACGCATATATATGTACATGTATGTATACATATGTGTATATATAGCCGATTTATTCTCGATTATTTCCGAATAGTTGACCGAACTTTGATCAAAATTTATCAATATTTTCACGAATTGTCCTGATATTTTCCAAATTCCGATTTTTTCTGGACAGGTGAAAAATTGTCGAATCTCGAATTTGTCACTATGGTGGTTGGCGATGGGGTAGGAAGGTGCTGGTGGCAGCAGAGGGTGGGAGAGTAGGGAGAAGAGGGAGGGGGTGGTGGGCGGCAGCGAACAGCATGAAGAGGGGCAGCGGCGGGCAGCGGTGGGGGGCTAGGGTGAGGGGAGAAAGGGAAGCATTAGGGTTGGGGGAAGAGTTAAGGGGGATCGTAGTCGACTGATACCATATAGAAGAGAAAAGTCTTTATTTGATATGTTAAACAAAATACAATGCTCTCTTTTATAGGGTAAGAGAGTAAGACAGAAAACAGAACTAGGCAATATGGAATAAAAGAAAGCTAAAGACAAGACAAGTCTAAAGCCTACAAAAAACACATAACATAGCATAACACAATAAAGCATATATACTAATAACCCGTAGTTGTGAGACTCAAACGCACAACTACACAACCTATCCACAGATTTGACGGGTCTAAGAGCAAGCAAAAATAAGAAACAAAAATAAAGAGTGGAGAATGTAGTAGCATTGCAACAGCTTTGTCACTTTGTGGAGCTTTAGAGGAAAAGAAAAAACAAGAGTGATTAAGGAGGAAGAACATACGTCAAAAGAAAAGCAAAAGAAAGTCGTGGGAAGATATAAAAAAATCAAAAAAAACAGATGTTGTCGAGAACCTAGACCCATTTAGGCCCAACAAACGCCTCAACAGCCGTGCAGCCCGCCCAAGCCACCCAACAATCTAATTAGGTTGGGTGCCTAGGTTCAGCGCCCAGGCAGGCGTCGTATGACCATGGTCTAATCGCATGCTTTGTATTAGTCCCCTCTCCCATATATAGGAGCAGGGTGGTCTAATAGAATCATCATATTGCCTCCGTCTTATTTTCCACATGACATCAGAGCATTAGATCGATGCCTAGGTGCACGCCCATATAAACATGGTCTGATCACATGTTTTGAGTTAGTCCCCTCTCCCATATATAGGAGCAAGGTTTTGCCAAATAGAATCACCCCATGGCCTCCATCTTATTTCCCGCGAGGCATCAGAGCATTAGATCCAATCCTAATTATGGAAAAAACTTCCATCCGGTGGGTGGCATTTGCTCCTTCCTAGTATGCCACCTGCAGGCCCTTCCCTTGTATCTCCCCCCTATAAATAGTTCTTTTACATCTACCTTTTATTTGTTTAAGTGCCAATGTATCTGTAAGTCTTTCCAGACCCCTTTTTTCACATTTATACCACTTTTATTTTGACCAACACTCCGTATCTACTTGGTAGTCCACCCGAACTACTTCTAAAAGAAATTTGTAATTGGTGCGGGGGAGATATAGAGCAAAGAGGAAGAGTGGATCATTGAGCAGAGAGGAAGAGTGAATCACAGTTAGGCCATCTTTTAAGTCTCGATGATTGTCATCAAATAGTCCATTTTCAAACTCCTTTATTTGTTTTGTCCACAAAGCATCTACTATGTTGTATTGGAGTATCCTGAAGCTGTAGATGTGTTTGTGTATGCCAAGCTAACCCCTTCTAACCCTTGTCTGAATAAACAGCTATACTAATTAATGAGATATTAATGATTGAAATAAGTCGAGAGGCCAAGCTAACCCCTTCTAACCCTTTTCCTGTATGGATTATGTTGCAGCTCTTACTACTAAATTTTCACCAAGTAAATGTTCTCACAGTTATAGGAGAGATAAATGCACAAAAAAACTTAAATTAAGAGGCCTTGTCAAGTTGACAAAAATATAAGCCAGAAAGGTATCAAGAAGACCTCACCTTCATTAACTTAATCCCAAGGCCTGTTCTAGAAGCCTCCACGCTAGCAAAAAGTGAACCTTCAAAATAATGCCAACCAAAACAATCAATTGTATTAAAAAGTTAGCTAGATCAGTGTTAACTAAAAGAGAAGGCAGGCCTACAGTGAAAGCGATAAGATCTTTTGCGATGAAAGAATACCCCTACTCAACCAAAACATAGATGATGTATCTTCATGGGGGGGAGGCATACCAAAAATGTAGTAGAAATCATCTAGAACAACATCCTTGGCTAAGTTCTTTATGTATAGCACATCTGTTGGATTTCCTGCAGCATAACTCTAGAAAAAAAACATCCATACACCCCTTTCAGTACGTAGTTGAACGGAAAAAAACACAACAATCATTCTTATAGACAAGAAAGCAGAACCCAAAGTATATATAACTCTCAGACACCATGGATAATTATAACATTTGACAGACAATATCCAAAAAGATTAAGTTAAATTAACAGAGAAACCCTAATCATCAATTGAAGATAGGAGATTCCTTGGTCTAAGCATCTAGTTTCTTCACACTACCTATTAAAATATACCCTCTTTTAACAAATTCCAAGCAACTACTGTCATAAATTGTTCATGTATGAGGTGTGTATCAACCAATATCCGAGCCTTCCATAATATCAAGAAATTTTGAACACATCCAAGCCGAACACATTCAAAAGCACGTTGTTTATCCCAAATATACTTTTGATGAAATCACTGATTCCTGTCGTCATCCTGTTGCTGATAATGTTTGGAGGAAATGTTGAAAAATCGGTATATGAAATGTGAAACAAATATGTTCACAAAAGAAACTATCTCATCTTGAAGCATAGTAAGAGCAACCAACCCAAGAAGGTTTGAGGAAATTCAGGCAACCCAACTGAAATTAGGAGTTGGGTAAAGGATTTCAAAGTCAGCCAACCCTGCCCGAACTACAAGAAGTATGAAGGATGTTGCACAGCATCTAAGAGTTCTTGATTAGGTTATTCACAGAGCTCTTCATATTCCATTCAGAAATCATGAAAAAAACCAACCTTTCATATTGTTTTATGTATATGTAATGGCACAAACTTAGGATCATGTACGGACCTGCGAGACACCTATTTGGACTCCAGATCAGAGGAAAAAATCCTTGTAGATAGGGTTTGGCATTTAAGACATTCTCATGTAGATATCCAAACCCATATCAAATGACTTTTAAAACATCACATTGTCATATAGTCGTAACTGTGATGACCCAGAATGTTAGGGTTTTGATGCCCACTATAGTATTTGAAAACAAACCAGGAGTAAAATAGATATTGATGGATCATGAGGTGTTATACAGTCAAACAAAACAAGTTAATTTTAGAGGATAATCGGTGTGTACCATAAGTCCAATATCTTTATATATGTACCACTTTGGAGTACTTATGACTTTGCGTATCAATTAGGGTATATAGGAATCCCGATGGTTAAATTATGAATATTGGAATGCATAATGATCAAGATAATGAGATTAAATGTGTTTCAACAACGTTTGGTGATTAATTGATTTATATTCAAGGTTTACACTTATTGTGAGGTTATTGGAGGAATTCAGTAATAAAGAACGCATATTGGAGTTTTGGTCTCAAACTTGGCTGAATGATAGATTATAGGTTGAGGAACTACTGGCTAAAATTTCATATCTTTTGCTCTAGCCATGTGAGAGATATGGATGTTTGAAATTAGATCACATGATTAATCATTAATTAATCTTGGACCTAAGTGTTGCCAAATAACCCTATCATGTGGACTTTTACTTGAGCGCGATGTGTGGCACCCAGTTATTCTTTGAACCAGGATGGTTGAGTTGCTCTCAGGTCGTCGCTCACCTCCGGAATGGAGGAACAAATCATTGTTGACGTGTCCACTTGATCCGATGAAGGTGGGACGATCACAGGGAGTTCTACTCGCATATCGTGATCTAGGAAGCAACCCAAACAGCTTGACCTCCTCCTTTATGGGCACCACGTACTCAGTACATTTGTGCCCATAAAGGACATAGAGTGCCTCTGAAAATAGCCCACTTGAAAAATATATTATGGTTAGCTAACCCTTAAATGGAGCATTATCATATATATGAAAAATAGTCATTTAATGTTCTTCAAAAGCCTGATCTAGGGGTCACGTAATAAAGTGGACATTTTTTCTGAGTCTGGGGGTACTTTTAGGGGATTTATTGGCCACGAGGGCTATTTTCAATGCATAAAGGAGGAGGTCAAGCTGTTTGGGTTTGGCATTTAAGAAGACATTCTAATGTAGATATCCAAACCCATATCAAATGACTTTTAAAACATCACATTGTCAAATAGTCGTAACTGTGATGACCCAGAATTTTAGGGTTTTGATGCCCACTATAGTATTTGAAAACAAACCAGGAGTAAAATAGATATTGATTGATCATGAGGTGTATAATGTCAAACAAAACAAGTTAATTTTAGAGGATAATCGGTGTGTACCTTAAGTCCAATATCTTTATATATGTACCACTTTGGAGTACTTATGACTTTGCGTATCAATTAGGGTATATAGGAATCCCGATGGTTAAATTATGAATATTGGAATGCATAATGATCAAGATAATGAGATTAAACGTGTTTCAACAATGTTTGGTGATTAATTGATTTATAATTAAGGTTTACACTTATTGTGAGGTTATTAGAGGAATTAAGTAATAAAGAACACATGTTGGAGTTTTGGTCTCAAACTTGGCTGAATGATAGATTATAGGTCGAGGAACTACTGGCTAAACTTTTGTATCTTTTGCACTAGCCATGTGAGAGATATGGATGTTTGAAATTAGATCACATGATTAATCATTAATTAATCTTGGACCTAAGTGTTGCCAAATAACTATCATGCGGACTTTTACTTGAGCGGGATGTGTGGCACCCAGTTATTATTTGAATCAGGATGGTTGAGTTGCTCTCAGATCGTCGCTCACCTCCGGAATGGAGGAACAAATCATTGTTGAGGTGTCCACTTGATGAGATGAAGGTGGGACAATCACAGGGAGTTCTACTCGCATATCGTGATCTAGGAAGCAACCCAAACAGCTTGACCTCCTCCTTTATGGGCACCATGTACTCAGTACATTTGTGCTGATTTTTACTACTATTTTAATAATTTTAGGTTCAGAACTAGCATGGGCAAAAAGACGGAAAGTGAGCAAGTGTACAACTTGTACCTATTGTGTAAGATCTTGATTAGATTACATATTCAAACTTGTAAGATTCTCTAGTCAAAATGTAATAATACATGTTTTAATGTCACATGTCAAATGTTGAGAAAGTACGGTGTGGTGTATTCATCAAGTTGGTTGTTCATTTATGTTATGATTTAGCTTCCGCATGGCTCTCTAATATTTTATATGGTTCGTGAATTTTCCAGTCCGTGACAATGACCATCAAAGACTTGCTTTTTTTTCTATCCTCTTAAAATGTTGGTACACGGCATTGACTTTGTGTTGATTTTTGGGTAGGTGTGGAAAGTATTTTTCTGGAAACTTTATAGTAGCAGAATAACACTCGAATCATATTAAGCTATTAATTTTAATAGTGCAAGGGAATTCAATATTAAACTTCATTTCTGCTGAAAATACATAATCTGTGTGTCCTCTAATAACAAATGTCGAAAGTCATTGCTATATAGTACTTATGTTGTTCTAAATTTAAATAGTATTATAGATCTCAGCTTAAAAGATCTACGAGCATATTTCAAAAAGGGGGTGAGAAATGAGAGGTTAAATGATACAGATCTACACCAAATCTTATATAAATTACGGTAGATCTAGTGGGGGGTAGCTCTACTACCAAGCAAAATAAACAAAACTACGGTTACCTTAAGCGCAAGAACAATTTCCTATCAAGTTTCTTTAAATAAAAATTGTGTGAGCAGTGTGAACAAAAGACTTGCCAACAGCGTCAGTGGACAAGTACAAGAATTGTCACAAGTTGGATTTCCAACCATGTTGAGTCGTTATTGTCGACAAATGAGCGAAAGTCACTAACATGGGCCAAGAAATGGGCGACAAGGTGGAACCTGGAAGTCTAATGGGATTTTGTGTTGACATGGACAGCCTCAAGGAATAATCCCTAGATGCCAAACACGTTTTGGTTAAAAAAGAGTAACGCTAAACACCCCCGCTCTCCCACCCGGGCGCCCACTTGGTGGTTTGGAGGGGGGCACCGCTGATGTGGCAGTACAAGCCCACTTAGATAATATATGAGATAAAGAAAAAGAAAAAAGAAGAGAGAGAAACTGTTTTGCTCATAACTTTCAATCCGCAACAAATTTTTGTGGAAATATATTACATTAGATCCTTTATGAAAAATACTTTTCTAACAAGACCAATGTTGACATATTTTAAAAGTAATAATATCAGAGAAGTATAATATATTTGTTTTTAAAGTACGGTACCCATGTTTTGGGGTATAGTACGAGTGTTTTGGTTACAGTATATCAACAAATTAACATTCGTATTGTACATCTAAAATGAGAGTAATGTACTCCAAAAGATGCATGTTGTACACGTGCATCATACCAATATTTTCGGGTACAGTACCCGTGTTTGCGGTATATTACTCCATTATTAAGGGTTTAATATCAATGTTTACTTGTTATTTCGGGGTACAGAACTTGTGTTTTAGGGTACAATACCAATGGTTGGAGTACAATACTCGTGTTTGAGGTACAATACATATATTTTCGGGTGCATTACTCTCATTTAGGGGTTCATCACTCCCATATTGTGTGGTACAGTACCCGTTATTTGGAGAACGGTATCCGTGTTTTGGGTCACATTACTCCCATCTCGAAGGTATTGTATGAATGTTACTTTCTGATGCAATGTATCCCAAAACATGAGTATGTACCTCCAAAATATGGTAATGTACCCAAAACACAGGTATTGCACTCCAAAATATAAGTATTGTATTTCTCTCATATTATTCTTTTTCTAAAGTATGTGAACACTAGTGTTGTTGGAAAGCTTTTTTACAAAGAATCTAATGCTTTTTATTTCATCAAATAAATCTTTGCGGGTTGACAATTATGAGATATTGTATCTGAAACATGGGTACTATACCCAAAATATGGGCTATTGTATCCCAATACACATGTATTATATTTTCTGTTATTTATTTTTCTCCAAAGTATGTCAACATTAATCATGTTGGAAAGTATTTCTTGTTGTGAAGCAACCTGCATCCCGGTCGATACTATCGACACTCTGTCGATAGTATCGAGATCAGTTCAGGTTCAAGTTGAAGCAAGCTGCATCCCGGTCGATACTATCGACACACATGTCGATAGTATCGAGATTGGTTCAGGCGCAAGACAATATTCTGTCGATACCATCGACACTCAAGTCGATGGTATCGACACCGGCACAGCGGCGGAACGGCAAGCCAGCAGCAGATCTATTTTGCTAATAAAATTTAGTTTTTATTCTTTTTCTCTCTTTGTACCTCATGTACTTACCCTAATATATATATACAAGTGTGTAGGCTCAAGCCCTACTCACGTTTGCTGCATCTTGCAGCCGACATGTAATAGGTGTTCTAGTCTTCTTCCTTCTTCATTTCTTCTTACATGGTATCAGAGCGGAGATCGATCTAGGGCTTCTCCTTTCTCTCTCCAGAGGATCTCTCTAGATCTCTCTCTCCTTGACGGTCGGCTGCTTCCCACCCGTCGTCTTGGCGTAATCCACCTGCTGCGAAGAACCACTGTTGGCTACTCTGGGTCTGCGGTAGATATCTAACTCTACCGTAGCCACTATCACAAAGCGGTTGAGGATCTCCAGGTGATCCAACGATCATCTAAAAACACCACCGGAGGACTAGTTTCGTCTCAATCATCATCCTAGTCACACCTCCATGTGTGATTAGGAATATCATTTGGAGGTTGTGAATGCGTCAGTAACGCATTTCTCCTTGTTTTTCTTCTGTGTGTGACGTGTATCTCTCCGTCACCACATCTTCTTTGACGTGTATCAATCCGTCATATATTCCGTTCTACAATGGAGGATATCAAGACACCTATGATCTACAACGAGGTGTCACCTATCGCCTCCATCAAACTCAACGGGAAAAATTATCTTCTATGGATGAACGCCATCCACACCGTCTTGGAGGCTCGTGACAGAGCAAGGCATGTTGACTCGGATCCCAAGGCATCTACTGACGAAGGGTATGCTGAATGGAAGCGACATGACAGTCTTGTGAAGACTTGGCTGTGGAATAGTATGGAATCTGCAATCGCCGCAAGGTTCATGTTCTACTCTACGGCCAAGAAAATATGGGACGCAGTGAAGCAACATTACTCTCAAGAGAAGAATGCTCTCCGTCAGTTTATGATCTATGATCGTCTGTTTGCTGAAAAATTGGGTGACCGATCTCTTGAGGAGTATTTTGGGGCGATTCAGGCTCTTGCTCAAGAGCTAAGTTATTATCATCATGTGACTGTTGCAGAACAGATAAAGGATAGAGATGATTTGGTTACAGCCAAATTCTTATCTGTGCTTAACTCGACTTGTAGCTCCGCTCGGAGCGTTATCTTGGCTACTGATAAACTACCCAGTCTTGTGGAGGCTTATTCAAGGATCCAGCAATCACTGTTTGAGTCTGCTTCCTTTGTTCCTGATATACCTTCTTGAGAATCTCATGTGTCTGTTGTTGTTGCGGTACGAGGAGGACGCCCCGGTATGGGTAGAGGGCGTGGGACACGTCCGAAATGTACCTTTTGTGACAAACTGAGACATACAGTGGAGAAGTGTTGGAAGAAACATTGAAGACCTGCTGCACCACCTGTGGGGGCAGCACATTGTGCCACCACCACAGGATCCTCATCCTCTACAACTTTGGGTACTACCTCTGGCACCGGCATCACTCTCACTCAAGAAGAATATGATCGGTTCATTCAGGCGACACAGCACATGAGTATGGGGTCATCATCATCTTCTTCATCGGCAAATCTGGCATCTACAGCTGGTAATCAGGCTACATCTCTCATAGCATCTGGCTCATCCTCATCTTGGGTGGTTGACTCTGGCGCCTCACAGCATATGACTGGTATGAGGAGATTGCTCCACACTATTGACTCATCTATTCCTCACCAATCTGTTACACTGGCAGATGGTTCAGTGAAAAGAGTTTTAGCTAGTGGATCTGTCTCCCTAACACCCAAGATTGATCTTAAATCAGTTCACTTTGTGCCTGAATTTCCTTTTAATCTTCTTTCTGTTGCAAAACTGATTGACACTCTAAAATGTTGGGTAATATTTGGACCTTCTTGTTTTATATTACAGGATCTCAAGAGTATGAAGATGATTGGTGGAGGGCCTAGGAAAGGTGATCTCTACCTTTTCAACGGTGACAGTCTTCCTCGCCAAATGCCTACTCCTGCTCCATCTATCCTGTTGAGTGGTTCCCCCTTACTATGGCATTGCAGATATGGACATCCTTCTTTGGAGAACCTGCGGAAGTTGGAACCAGATTTGTCCCAATTATCTTCCTTAGAGTGTCAGTCATGTCAACTGGGAAAGCACCATAGGTTATCCTATCCCAGTCGAGTCAATAAGCGGGCTTCTTGTTCCTTTGAGTTAGTGCATAGTGATGTGTGGGGTCCTGTAAAAGACCAGAGTTATAATGGTTTTCGTTATTTTATCTCCTTTGTCGATGATTTCTCACGCATGACATGGATCTACCTTCTTAAAAATAGAGAGTCCGTGTTGACTATTGTGAAACATTTTCATACTGAAATTAAAGTCCAGTTTGATTGCAATATAAAAATTCTTCAGTCTGATAATGCTTTGGAGTATGTTCAAAAGGCTATGTCTGATTTTTGTAGCTCGGTTGGTATGATTCACCGCACATCTTGTCCTCACACCACTCAGCAAAATGGGGTGGCAGAGAGGAAGAATCGTCATCTTCTTGATATTGCTCGATCTATTATGTTTCAATCTAATGTGCCCAAGAAGTTTTGGTCTGAAGCTCTTTTAACTGCTTGTTTCTTGATTAATAGGCAACCTTCTTCTGTTCTTCAAGGACAGACTCCTTTTTCTATATTGCGTCCCAAGGACTCTCCCTATCCTATTCCCATTAGAGTGTTTGGTTGCACTTCCTTTGTCTATAACTTTGACCCTAAGACCGACAAGTTGTCTCCTATGTCCATTAAAACACTGTTCCTGGGTTACTCCACTACGAGCAAAGGATACAAGTGCTACTGTCCTAATCTTCGCCGCATGTTTGTGTCTAGGGACGTCACTTTCCATGAGACCACTCCATATTTCTCCAATGCTATGAGGAAGGGGGAGCAGTTGAGAGAGGGAGAGCCACAAAAAATACAAAATGAGAGACTGGCACCATCGGTGCAGAGTGAGGGAGTGCCACCTATCATTCTGGATTTTATTTCTATTCCGGATGAACAAGTAGGAGATAGACCTACCATTGAGCATTACACACATGTATACTATAGGCGAGGTAGGCAGGATCCAGAAGAAGTAGCGGCACCAGTCCCTGAGCCCTCATCATCGCCTTCTACTCAAGAGAATCCTACAGAGACATCAGATCTCAACCTTTCTATTGCTGTTCGGAAAGGTACTAGGTCCTGTACTATTAAACACCCTATTACAAATGTATGTTGCCTGTCTCATCTGTCTAAGCAGGCCCGTGCATTCGCTATTGGGATTGATTCTGTGTCGATACCAAGAAACCATTATGATGCTATGAAGAAACAGTGGCTGGACACAGGCTATGCAACTTGAAATGTCAGCTCTCTTAAATAATGGTACTTGGGATCCGGTTGATCTTCCTGCAGGAAAGAAAGTGGTAGGCTGTAGATGGGTTTTCACTATTAAACACAATCCGGATGGATCAGTTGAACGGTTGAAAGCCCGATTGGTTGCAAAGGGCTACACCCAAACCTATGGTGTTGACTTCTTTGAAACATTTTCTCCTATTGCTCGCCTGAATTCTGTGTGGATCATTATTTCAGCTGGATGTAAAGAATGCTTTTCTCCATGGTGATCTACAGGAAGAAGTATATATGGAGCAACCTCCTGGGTTTGTTGCTCAGGGGGAGTGTCAGAAAGTATGCAAATTAAAAAAGGCTATTTATGGGCCTGAAACAGTCACCTAGAGCTTGGTTTGACAAGTTCAGTGAAGTTATTCTTCAGATGGGTTTTTCTCGCTCCAAAACTGATCATTCCTTATTTTACTCCAGCTCTTCCCGTGGATCCATTATTCTTATTGTATATGTTGATGACATAGTAATTACTGGCAGTGACACCATGGGAATATCTCGTGTCAAAGAGGGTTTGCAAAAACACTTCCATACAAAGGATCTGGGCAAACTAAGATACTTTCTAGGCATTGAGGTGCTTAGATCTCATGCAGGTGTCAATTTATCTCAGAGAAAATGTGTGCTTGATTTGTTACAGAAGACAGGCATGGCTGGATCTAAACCGATATCTACACCAATGGATTATCACATCAAAGAGGTGGTTGATGATGCTGAGTATCAAGATCCAGAATATTACAGGAGAATAGTGGGTAAGTTAATATATCTAACAGTCACCCGACCTGATATTTCATTTGATGTGGGCGTGGTCAGCCAATATATGCATTCTCCGCGACAATCACACTAGACAGCAGTCTGCAGAATTCTGAGGTATCTGAAAAATGCTCCCGGTAAGGGTATCACATATTCTAGACCAAAGGCACCTCCATCTACTCTGTCTTTCACAGGATATTCAGATGCTGACTGGGCTGGTGATCATACTGATAGGAGATCTACATCAGGCTATTGTACCTTTCTAGGTGATCATCGGAAAAGTAAGAAGCAACATGTGGTTGCTAGATCTAGCACTGAGGTTGAATATCGTGCTATGGCCCATGCATGCTGTGAATTAAAATGGGTCAAATCTGTTTTATCTGAATTACAAATTTCTCTTCTACCTTCTATGGAGCTCAAGTGTGACAATCAATCTGCTATGCACATTGCCAGGAATCCTATCTTTCATGAGCGTACAAAACACATAGAGGTTGATTGCCATTTTATTCGTGATCAAATAAAAGACGGCACAATTGTGACTCCATATGTCAGGTCTGAAGATCAACTAGCAGATATTCAGACAAAGCCTTTGGGTTCAGCAATCTTTCAGAGACTCTGCGGCAAGCTGGGCATACACGATGTGTACTCTCCAGCTTGAGGGGGAGTGTGAAGCAACCTGCATCCCGGTCGATACTATCGACACTCTATCGATAGTATCGAGATCAGTTCAGGTTCAAGTTGAAGCAAGCTGCATCCCGGTCGATACTATCGACACACATGTCGATAGTATCGAGATTGGTTCAGGCGCAAGACAATATTCTGTCGATACCATCGACACTCAAGTCGATGGTATCGACACCGGCACAGCGGCGGAACGGCAAGCCAGCGACAGATCTATTTTGCTTATGAAATTTAGTTTTTATTCTTTTTCTCTCTTTGTACCTCATGTACTTACCCTAATATATATATATACAAGTGTGTAGGCTCAATCCCTACTCACGTTTGCTGCATCTTGCAGCCGACATGTGATAGGTGTTCCTGTCTTCTTCCTTCTTCATTTCTTCTTACACTTGTAATGAATCTAGTGTTATAAAAAATTCATTATGGCTTGAGTTATGAGCAATACAATTCTCTTCCTTCTTACTTCCCTCCTATCTAAAATAAAAAAGTTGTCCCCACGTTAGGCTTTGCAACCAGCCCAACCAGGTGGGCAGGCGGGTGGGTGATCGGTGATATCTAGAATTATTCTTAAAAAAACATATCTACTCTGATGTATTACTTTTGATCCTGCCTTCTTATCTACTTAAGTTGCTTGATTTACAACTTGTTTCTTCTATGATATCTATCTCATGGCACCTCTAACACCGCCTTAAAGACTATTTTACCTTTGTTAAACTTGATGGCAAGAACTATGTTGTCTGGACTAGGTTTTTTTATATCGTGACTCAGGGCAAGTACCGTTGTTGACCTCTAAACCACTCAAGAAGCCCACTGAGAATGGTGATGCTAAAACAATCGAGATGTAAAAAAACTAGCTTATTGGTGAGTCTGTGGTTATGCCATGGATCCTCAACAATGTAGAGCAGATGAGTAGCAATATTTTTTATTCATGTTTGTAGTGCCAAAGCGACGTGGGCTGGCGATTATCTATGCAGATTAAAGGGATCCTTAGAAGTGTATGACATCTATACCAAGTTAATCATTCTTCATTTGACTTATGGAACATCTAATAGAGATAATTTCTTCCAACTTATTAGTTTGTGGGAAGAACTAGAAAACTACAACCACATGATAATAAATATGCAAATTGCCCAGTCAAAGTGAAGAATCACATCTAGCTGAATTTCTCACTTGGATTCCTAAGTAGGAGTCTACAACAAATACTAGTTAGTGGCCACTTCTTAACGTATTAGAAATTCTATCAACGCCTATGATTTTCCTACGTTGATACCCCTACTCCATATGCTCTTGCGGACACATGAGCATTTGCCGCATCGCACCGTAGTCAATGCATACGATGGTCAAGGTTATTTCTCAAAGGAAGATGCTAGAGGACGAGAATAGTATTCTGCACTAAACCGCTATAATCACTATGGTAGACACAAAAGAATGACAGTGAAGATAAAGTGCTGAGAAGCTCTGGATCACTGAGTCACCACACTAAAAGGACCACCCTCATCCTTGACAACACCAGTCACATACATAGTCACTAGAGATGAACTAACAAATCCTCCACAATTGTTTGAAAGGAGCATCCTCATCCTTCACAATGCCAGCCACAAACACAGTCAGTAGAGATAAGCTAACAAATCCTCCACAGTTGCTTGCATCTACACCAACAAGGATATTTGCCTTCTTTTTCGCTCCAGATAAGAGTGGTATCCCTGCTAAGTGATACAATCTGGCGCTACGGCGCATATTACTAGGAACCCCTCTGTCTTATTTTGGCTTATGGAAAGCCCCACAACCGCCACCTAACATGCTTGTTGAATATTCCTAATTGTTTGAGAGTCATCTGTTGTTGACATTATATTCTACTTGCTCCCTCACCATTTGCTCGAAGACTGATTGAAGACCTACTAATTACTAAAGATGCTGGTATTATCTGCTTAAGGGGGAGGGTGGTATTGGAGTGTTTGATTGTAGGATTGAGGGGGAGTGATATTCTTGTTTTCTGACACAGATCTACACTAACAAGTGTTTGGCACTTACTGTCATGTCAATTTCAAAACTCACTCAAATACCTTCTGTGAAAGTACACTTAGACTATAATAAGCTAGCCAAGAATTCTCAAACTTATCTTTTTTGTTATTTTTGCGGTGATATGATCAGACTTTGACAGAAGCTCTAGATGCACATTAATATAGGGCATTCCTTCACTGGGGAAGAGGGGATAATGAAGCCCAATCATGCAAATACAGAGCTAGAGGGAATGTCTTCTAGCTACCTCCTGTGTAGAGAGATTGTGCATCATGTGTCATTTGCACCCATGGAAGTCATTAGGAATTCTGAGTCATACTCTGGATCATCGAGGAGATCATGCACACCTACAAAGGGCCTTTTGGATGTTCTACTCCCATTAAAAAAATAAAATCCCGTTGGAAAAAAAAAATTTTAGGAGGGGGGCTAATAGGCTAAATTCCCCATTAGAAATTCGTCATGTAAACATCCATCAGCATCAATGGCTTTTGTCTTCTGCAACAGCATCACTCGTACTTGGAACCTCTATATTTGGTAGCTAAAGCCCACTAAAGAGAAGCGGGTTCTGACTTGTCCTTCTGTACCAATCGATTCTCGGTATGCCACAAAAAATTCGAAATCTCCAAGGGGCTGTTTGGCCGCTGACATCTATAAGTACTGACATTTATATGTAAATTTGATGTGAAATTGATGGCTGCTTATACCGTCAAGTATTTGATCTGGCATTTGGGCTCACAAACAAGTAGGATTCTGAGTCACGCCGTGCGAGGCGGCATTGAGAAAGACCGTCTGGCACCAGGGGTACAGCTGATCGGCAGCGCTGCATGTTGTCCAGAACAATAGGGTATTTCTGCTCAAGCCCCACCTGAGGATCGATAACTATTCATGTGTAAAATCCCGGTACTTGTGATGACGGGGGCCGAACGGCCCCTAAGGTCGTTATGATGTATTCCTCCAACTATATATGCATTTGTCTGACAAAACATGCCAGCAAAGTCAGCATCAATTCCGTTGCTGCCATCAATTTGATCACCAACAATAACAAGACGTCTTAACATCATAACCACATCACTACAGAAAAACCATCATTTTGTAAATGCACCATGAGCTGAGTCTCATTTTTTAATCATGTTCATAACTTCGCAACATAAGGGAATGCATATTCTCCACCATGCAAATAAGAAGCTGATTGGATCCTGAGTCAAAACTATATTCAAGCCTCCACACCCCCCCCCCCCAAATACAGGTCACTAATTATCTAGAACTTTTCCTGAAGGTGTTACACATTATATACTAAGATCCTCAATCAATGTGAACCTGTGAAGTGATTGTAACAATATGAAGGCATCAACAGGATACTTGTATTCTTCACTGCAACTGTATAATCACTAACACACAGAACAGTTCCCCAAATACCAAAAAAAAAGGATGATTCCAGCTGTCATTATTTAGGAAATAAAGATGAGATACCAGTCTACAACAGAAGGGGGGGTAATAGGCTAAATCCTCCATTAAATATCCGCCCTGTAAACATCCATAAAGCATCAATGCCTTTTGTCTTCTGCAACAGCATCACTCACACTTGGAACCTTTATATTTGGTGGCTAAAACCCAATAAAGAGAAGTGGGTTCTGACTTCTCCTTCAGTATCAATCGATTCTTGGTATGCCACATAAAATTCCAAATCTCTAAGGTCATTATGCTGTATTCTTCCGACTATTCATGTATTTGTCTGACAAAACATGCCATCAAAGTCAGCATCAGTTCCATTGCTGCCATCAATTTGACCACCAACAAGAACAAGATATCTTAACGTCATAACCACGTCACTCCACAAAAACCATCATTTTGTAAATGCAGCATGAGCTGAGTCTCATTTTTTTATCATGTTCGTAACTCCGCAGCAGAAGGCCTGAGTCAAAACTATATTCAGACCCCCCCCCCAAAATACAGGTCACTAAATATCTAGAATTTTTCCGGAAGGTGTTACACATTATAGACTAAGATCCTCGATAAATGTGAACCTATGAAGTGATTGTAACAATATGAAGGCATCAATGGGATATTTGTATTCTTCATTGTAACTGTATAATAACTAACACCCAGAACAGTTCCTCAAATACCAAAAAAGAAAAAGGAAGATTCCAGCTGTCATTATTTAGGAAATTAAGATGAGATCCCTGTCTCCAACACGCAACAAGACAAGAAAATGCAACAGCAAGGCTCATTATTATTATCAATGCCCACAGACCTTTGTGAAAAGTTTTGAAGTAGTAATTTATTGAGAAAACAAGTCCAAAGAAACTTGAATGTTTAGATTTTAAGTTGAATAACAATTAAAGCTCATCACCTTAAAGTTAGGGAGTGACACTATTTCTTCCAACTTCAACTTTCCATTCTCTAATTCTTTTGATGTCAAAAAAGGTTTAGATACTGTAGTTTCCATAGATCGGTCCATTGTCTCTAGTACAGTAGTTTCTTCGTCCTTTTTGGTCGTTTTGGGGGCAATCTTTATCTGCAAACCACATCAAAGAATTTTACAATCACTCAAAATATTTCACAGAATGGATTAAGTCAGTAATTGGATACAGAAAAATTATGTGCAACCTGCAGGACAGGATTTTTCTTCTTTATCAGTGGCAGTTCCTTTGGAACCAATGTTGCAAGTTTTAGTCCAACATCTTCATGTGCCACACCTTTATCTGTAGCAGGGCCCACTATGACTTCTCTCTTGACACGCTTTCTGGAATTTCGAGCTCCAGAAGTGGCATCCTAGATAAAGTAAAACCGTTATAGGTTTATAACTGAGAATGGTATCCCTTCCCTTCTAAGTACACAACAAAATACTTCATCTGATGACTCCAATTCTGATTCTTCGCTTGAGAGATGATCGGGAGGCAGCTCTTCAGGTATAGGAGGTGGTGGTGGAGGTGCAGAAGGAACTGATGGAGGTAAAGGAGGGGTTGGAAGCGCCATACGAAAAGGTGCAGGTATGTTCATTTTATTCATCAAATGCAAAACCTGCACAACAGGTAAAGAATAGAGTGACATAAACCAAGCATTAACAACATCTAAAAGAAACATACACGCATATTTAGTTCTTAGGTGCATTACCTGGGTGTAGAAACGAGGGACGGCAATGAGAGCGTTAACAATGTTTGTCAGTATATTTCCATCTGGAAGGGGATATACGTACCTATTAACCACAAATTAATTTATTATAAGGGGGTATCATATCAGAAAGTATTTGAAGTTCAAAGTTTTCATGAAATCATCACGTGTATGCAAGGCTATGAAGTAAATAGACCAAAGATGGCAGGGTTGACATTATTCACATCCAAGTACACTTTATCACTTCTCGGTTTAGTGTTTGAATTTCAGTTTCCCTGTCCACTCAGTGCCCTGAGAATATAAACCAATCCACCTCAATGAGATAGTACCAATGAAGATGACAGCCTAGTTTTAATGTTCCGCTTTTCTAAGATTAAGAACTATTTCCTACTTTAGCCTGACCTCAGAAGACGTGCGCAGCTTTGTTCCCTGTCTCGAGTAGTGCAACAATTAAACTATTATGTATAGTCGGAAAGTAGTCATGTATAAGATAGAACTTGGATGTTGGATAAATATGCAGATAATATGTTCAAGACGTGGTTGAGGATGTTGCAACCTATTTTGTATCAGTGATGTTGGTCACAATTACGGTAGCACATCCAAAAAACTGAGTTCTCCTAGTCACGATCCTCTTTTGGTGGTTACTGACCACCCATTGTTGTGACTTCTTCCACATTTCCTATATTGTCGTTGTCTGAGTTCTTCCCTTGTCCACTACTACAGTGTGTGATTCTTGTATGTGTGTGCTTCTTCACACACACCATGCTGAACAAAGAGGAGTTCAATACCTTCAGGACCAATATGGAGGTGCAATGTGTGCAAGCTCTTCAATAATTGGATCTTGTGTTGCAACAGAGCCAATTTCGACATCTACCTACAGAACCAAATTAGCAACTTGGTTGGGAACCACAACCAAAGTTAGCCCAAGTATCAGTCAGATTCCGTGGCCAACCTGGATGAGCTAGATTACAAGGGTGATTGTCACCCGGAGATCCACCTCAACAGGCTTCATAGATCAATATATACTTTCAACTTCATCATCTTACTCTGGAAAAAAGCACTTTTGAGGTGAAGCTAAAAGGAGGTATTCTTGCTTAACGGAAACCCTACCCCACCCTACTGTATCTTAGACATCCTTGCAGGATGTCTTTCAGGATCACTTTCTTTGCCACGAAACTCCATATCAGAATACACTTAGTGGTTTTACACTGTCCCATCGCACATAGCAAGATGAGAGATTGAACAAGCTCAAGAACACAAGCTATGTAGAGTGGTTTCAATCCTCAAACTATAAGATAGTCAGTCCACTACCTAGAGAGGTCAAACTCTAGGATTTTGCAACCCGTGTATACTTATATTCCATTATAAGAGATACAAGATGACCTTTCTTTTCCCGGGACAAGGATACCCAGCCTCCTTTTTAAGGACCAAAAGGAGCCAATAAACCTTACACAAAGGGCTTACCCATCCTTGAGCAAGAGTCTTCTACCTCCAAGGACTTACCCACTTTTGTAGCTAGCTAGAACCTTCACCAAGGTGATCTACTGCTGCAACAAGTCTTTTGCCTTGAGGATTTACCCACTCTCCTCCTTGGATCTTCTGCCTCTGCCTTCTCCTTCCACTTGGAGAAGCTTTAGCACCTACTACTTCAGCTTTGAAGAAGCTTGCACCTTCTCCTACACTTGGAGAAACTTTCACCAACTTGATCTTAAAGGGGTTGGGCAAAGAGAAGCTGTGAGAGCTTTACAAGCATACAATGAAGTAGCTCTCTCACACATATCCTATCTCACTCATATGGACGTTTTGATTTGCAAACAAAAGAGAGAAAGGGGCTCAAGTGGATTAGATGCACTCAACTATAGCTAGAAGCTTGAATAGCATGAAGGAGCAACCTTGGAATGAACTCCAAGAGGTCCTATTTGTAGTTGGGGGTGTCCACTAGAGGGTAGAAGCACTTATGAACGTTTTTTAGCCGTTTGGGGTATTGCAACGGATATTTTTTGAGTTTTGCAACACTCCAACGGTTAGGATCACTTTTTCTACGTTTTCCGTACAGTGCAGTCGGTCGAGTTTTAATAAAGGTTATTCGACCGCTAGCACTATGCGACAAAGCTATTTGAAGCATCAATCGAGTTTATCCTGGATGAAACTCGACCGAATAGCTTAAATCAATTTTGATCAGTGCAGGGATCAGTCAAGTTCTGTGTAGAGTAAACTCGACCAAACCCGAATTTTCTCAAAATCCATCAAGGGGATCGGTCGCGTTTATCACAGGAGAAACTCGACCGAAAAACACCCTATAATGAATTTCAGAAAATGTCATTAGAGTGATTACACGTTCGAATTAAGGGCTCCTGATTTTTTCTCATCTTAGTTACAAGTCATTATATCAATATAAATGATTACAAAAATCATCCTAAGGGTTTTAGGGTGTTTTCCAAAAAAGTGCATTTGCATTGCTTTTGACTTAAACTAGATCAAGCTAGGGCTTGATGAATTTGATCCTTGTCTTGTACCTAATGTCTGAAATCAATCTCAAACAAACATATTAGATACATATGAATGGAATGGTTAAGTTATTATCAAAATATGAACAATGTATAACTCTTAGGTCAACAATCACTTCCCATCTGTAACACCTTTTCATGGGGTTAGCATTGCCACAGATCTATCCTCACCCTCAGACCCTATCATGCTATAGCCTTTTTCATACTTCAGTCATCAAGGATTTGGACATCGTTCATCACAATGTCTAAATTGTGAGATGACTACCATGGCAACCAACAATGAAGACATTGAGGATATTCTCCATGTGAATGAGGCTAGTGACAACAAGGACAGCAACCAAGAACTATCGCAATGTTCTCTTCCTAGTTACAAGCACAAAGAGGTTCAAATCTTCATCCATCTTCACGCATCTCTTTTCTTACTTTAGTGGAGTGCCTTGGGAAGGATGTGCATCTTGCCAGCAGCCAACCGCATCTCTACATTAGTCGTGGAGGTACTTGGGTTGCAGACTGAGTTGTTCCCTCGACCATACTGCCTGTTATGGATCGATCACAGGTATTTTCGGGTGAAGCAAAGATGCCTAGTCCACTTTTCCTATCATAGCCTATCAAGGATGAGATATAGTGTGACATTATGCCTCTACAACAAGGAACGAGGTATCTGATACATGTTACGATATATATTTCATGTTTTACATAGCCTGTTATTTGTTTTGTTATTTCTCTTTTATATATGGACCTCTCTGTAATTCTCTCAGTATTATATATATGAGGGTGTACACATTGTGCAACCCTGAGCTTTCTGAAAACCCTGACTCTGTCACATGGTATCAGAGTAGGTTGAATCCTAGCCGTCTTTCCCTCCCTCCCTCCCTTCTCTCTCTCTCTTCTTCCCTCTCCGCCGCCCCCCCCCCCACACCTCCCCCCGCCCGCAGCAGCAGGCTGTCGCCGCCTAGCGTGTCGCTGGCAGGGCTGCCGCCCACGTAGGGGTCGTCCGTCCGTCCTCCTCGCACCGCTAGTCCTTTCCCGCTTGTGGCTCCGTCTAGCCTCCTGGCTCGGTGTGCCGCTAGTGCTTGAGCAACATCACCAAATTTTTGGTTGTTCGCACAATAGGCGCACTGTCGGGTGGCTGTCTTTGACGGGACCACTGAGCCGCCTGTAGATCTGGACTAGTTTCGTCTTCAAGGGGAGATCGGAGAGTTGTTCGTCTGAGGGACAGCTTTCAGTTCGTGTTCGTCTGTACCTGCCTGCTCGTGTAGACCTCGGCCTCCGGGTTTCCTGCTACGCTTAGACGTAGTTCGTATGTGAGAGGTTCGTGGTAATTTTATGCCTGCTTCTGCCTGTCTAACGGCATAGTTCGTCTCCTGCCTGTACCTGCCTGCATGTGCCTGCCTTCCTGCATGTCCTCATGGCGTCTTCTGGAGATGACCTCTGGCGAGACTCGCGCCGTCAAGTTACCACTGTTAAACTTGACGGGCGCAATTACCAGCTTTGGGTGTGCTCCTTTGTAATATATGCCAAATCACAAGGGAAGTACTCTCATCTGATTCGCACTGGTCCGCCTCAGCCTGCAGAGCATGCGGATGCAAAGGACGTCCAAGCTTTTGATGATTGGGTCCGTGAGGACTCGACTGTGATGACATGGATTCTCAACAGCTATGTTGAGAAGATCAGTGTCACTTTACTTCGGCTGCCTACGGCGAAGCAGATGTGGGATCAGCTACTCACACAGTCAGAATCCCAAGAAGGTCTTCGACATAACCAAGCAACTGGGGCGACTCCAATTCACGGGATCTGACATCTCATACTACTTATCCGCCTTCACTGGCTTGTGGGGTGAGTTGGAGACTTATCACCCGCGGTCTACTGATCTGACGACTATACAGAAACAGCGGGCGGAACTACAGCTGATACAATTTCTGAGTGGCTTGCCAGAGTCCTATACTGGTGTTGTGGATCAGATCTTGGTGAGTGATCCGCTCCCTACTCTGCAGGGTGCCTACCAGCGCCTTTCTTCATCGACACCGCCTCCTCATACTGAGACTGGAGATTCGACTACCCTGGCAGCTTGGGTCGGGCGTGGCCGTGGTCGTGACCGTGGTCGTTCCACTAGTGGTCGTCCTCCCCTGGGTGCTGGACGGGGACGTGGACCTGTTGCTGGATGAGGAGCCCCTCCTGCTGCCTCATCTCCTGCTGCTGCGCGTCCTCAGCAAGGACAGCGCGTGTGTACCTTCTGTGGCCGGTCTAACCATATTGAAGAAAAGTGTTGGGAAAAGTATGATAAACCGGCTTGGGGCAATGCTGCGGCAGATTCATCTTCTACTACTTCTGAGGGTGTTACTCCGACGCCTGAGCCAGAGACTGCGGGAGCGACCGCAGACTACATTCGTGCTGAGGTGGAACGCCTTCTTCTTGAGCGTGCTGGCTCTTCGTCTGCTGCTGCTACTAGTGGAGCACATGCTGCATACTCTGGTTATGACACTGCATTCCTGAGTTCCTCCTCACCTTCTACTTCTAGTAATACAAAATGGGTGATAGATTCTGGTGCCTCTGCACATATATTTGGCAATAGATCTCTGTTTAAAACTCTTTCTAAACCCGCCCGTAACTCATCTGTTATGCTTGTTGATGGCTCAAAGTCTTCGGTTTTTGGAGTCGGCGACATTGTTTCTCAGTTTTGGCTCAAGTCTGCCTTACATGTGCCTAGATTTCCTCTGAATTTATTATCAATCAGCAAAATTTTACGAAGTTTAAAATGTAGTCTGACATTTGTTCCTGGTTCATGTGTTTTTCAGGACCTTCGCACGAGGACGAAGATTGGTGGAGGGTATGAAGGTGCTGATGGACTATATTACTTGGACCAGTTACCGCGATCAGAGAAAGTTGTTGTGGTATCTGCTTTATCGGCTTCTGTTTCTGCACTGCAGTGGCACTACAGGCTGGGTCATCCATCGTCAGAGAAGTTGTGTCATTTAGTTTCTGATATTGGCAGTTGTAATTTTCAGTGTGAATCATGTCAGCTGGGAAAACAAACTCGTACTGTGTATCCTAGACGTAGTACTGTGAGCAGAAAAAACATTTTTGATTTAGTTCACTCTGATGTATGGGGTCCATGCCATGTACCGAGTTTGTCTGGTTACAAGTATTTCATTCTATTTATTGATGACTTTTCTAGGACTACTTGGTTGTTTCTATTAAAAAGTAGGTCTGAAGTGTTGTCTACTATCAAGTATTTTTTTGCTGAAATAAAAACGCAGTTTGGTTTGCCTGTTAAAGTTTTCCGCACCGATAATGCTTTAGAATTTGTTAAGCAAGAAGTGGCGGTTTTCTGTAAATCTGTTGGTACGCTACACCAGACTTCATGTGCCTATACCCCACAACAAAATGGTGTCGCTGAGCGGAAAAATAGACACTTATTAGAAGTTACCAGGAATATCATGATGCATTCTCATGTGCCCCGCTCCTATTGGCCTGAGGCTATTTTGACTGCGTGTTTACTGATTAATAGAATGCCATCGTCTGTTATTGAAAATAAGATTCCTATACAAGTTCTGCAACCTGAGACTTCTTTGTTTGTTGTGCCTCCTAGAATTTTTGGGTGTACCTACTTTGTCAGATTACTTGGACCCGCCTCTGATAAGTTGTCTCCTCGAGCTGCTAAATGCATTTTTCTGGGCTATTCTAGAACTCAAAAGGGTTACAGGTGTTATAATCCCAGTACGAGGAAATGGTTTACTAGTAGTGATGTTGTCTTTTTTGAAGATACACCATATTATTGTTCAGCAGGAGACAGTTTGCAGACAGACATTCTTGCCCCTCCTTTGCCTGTTATTTCTGACTGTGTGCCTCACATTACTGACACTGTGAACACTGAAAATCAAGATCCTCCTCTTATTGTTTATCAACGCAGGAATAGAGCACCTTCTACACAAGTACCCCCCCCCCAGACAACCAATCTTGACATACCTATTGCACTCAGAAAGGGTACTCGTTCCTGCACTTCTAATGGCATTGCTTAGTTTGTATCTACTGATCATCTGAATACTCAATCTAGCAATTTTGTATATGCTTTATCTGTTGTGGCCGTACCTAAGAATGTTCAGGATGCATTGAAAAGTACTGCCTGGACATCTGCTATGAAAGAAGAAATGCTTGCTCTTACTGACAGAGACACTTGGGAGCTGGTGGATCCACCTCCTCAGTGTAAGCCTGTGGGCTGCAGGTGGGTATATGCGGTAAAATATCAACTTGATGGTACGGTTGAGAGGTTGAAAGCACGGTTAGTTGCAAAGGGCTATACTCAGACATATGGCATTGATTATATTGAGACTTTTTCTCCTGTTGCTCGCCTTAACTCTGTCAGGATTCTCTTATCTGTTGTTGTGAATCTGAACTGGCCTCTTCTGCAGCTTGATGTGAAAAATGATTTTCTGTATGGTGACTTGCAGTTTGAGGTGTATATGGAGCAACCTCCTGGGTTTGTTGCTCAGGGGGAGTATCACAAAGTATGTAGGCTTAAGAAGTCTATCTATGGGCTTAAGCAGAGTCCTCGTGCCTGGTTCGATAAGCTGAGCAGGATCATGATGGATTTTGGTTTTCTGAGGTCACAGGTTGACCACTCTGTGTTTACAAAAAAGACTTCAGCAGGTAATACTGTTCTGATTGTATGTGGATGACATTATTATTTCTCGCAGCGACTCTCTTGGTATTCAAGCTACCAAAGATCATTTGGGCAAGCACTTTGCGACAAAAGATTTGGGCAGACTTCAATATTTTCTTGGCATAGAGGTCTCTAGAAACTCTAATGCCCTGGTGCTTTCTCAGAGAAAATTTGGCATAGAGGTCTCTAGAAACTCTAATGCCCTGGTGCTTTCTCAGAGAAAGTATGTTCTTGATATTCTGCAGGAGACTGGTATGCTTGGAGCAAGATCTGCGGATACTCCTCTAGACCCCAATGTGAATTGAGATGATGATTCCTCTTCTGTGTTTGCTGGTCATAAAAAATTCAAGAGGTTGATTGGTAAATTGATTTATTTGACTGTTACTCGTCCTGATATTGCTACTGCAATGGGTCTTCTTAGCAGGTACCTTGACAAACCCAGACAGTGTCATTGGGATGTTGTATGTCACATTCTGAGATACTTAAAAAAGTCGCCTGGCAAGGGGCTTCATTATAAAAAGAATGGACACTGTGTTCTTGAAGGGTATTCTGATTCTGATTATGCAGGCAGCAAAGTTGATAGAAAATCTACCTCAGGTTATTGTACGTTTGTAGGAGGCAATCTTGTTACCTGGAGGAGCAAGAAACAAAATGTCGTTGCCAGATCCAGTGCTGAAGTTGAGTACAGGGCCATGGCCCATACTGCCTGTGAGTTACTGTGGGTGCGTTCTCTTCTGAAAGAGTTTGGGATTGAGTCTTCTTCGGCCATTCCTATGCACTGTGATAACAGAGTTGCCATCTTCATTGCAAATAATCTTGTCTATCATGAGTGCACCAAACACATTGAAGTTGAGTGTCACTTCATCAGAGAATCTATTCTTGCTGGCAAGATATGCACTCCATTCACGAGATCAGAAGATCAAGTTGCTGATATCTTCACCAAGCTGCTGGTGAAGAAACAGTTCTGCACACTGACGGACAAGTTGGGCATGATTGACATCTATGCTCCAACTTGAGGGGGAGTGTTACGATATATATTTCCTGTTTTACATAGCCTGTTATTTGTTTTGTTATTTCTCTTTTATATATGGACCTCTCTGTAATTCTCTCAATATTATATATATGAGGGTGCACACATTGTGCAACCCTGAGCTTCCTAAAAACCCTGACTCTGTCACAATACCGATGTCATTTCGACGGCTTGGAAATAGGTATTTACTGGTATGTCGACCAAAATTTTAACAGATGTAATCTTGGTCGTTTCGACGCTAAAATGAACGAATGAAATCATGAAATTTTGCAGGTTTAATCTCTACACCTAAATGCATCGGTTTATACAATAAAATTATATACTAGGTATGAGGGGGTAGGGGTCCATCATGTGGGAGGTAAGGAGTCTATCATGTTTCCTAGGGATTTCGATGAAGGATTTCCATGACAAAATATAGGAATTAAGATCTGAAAATTTACTAGCACAATCTATTAACTTAAATAAACACACTTATCATGATATCCAATTAACAACACACTAATATCATAGTAACTTACTGACTCATATCAGTTGTATGTTAGGCGTTGCGCTGGTATTCGATACAGTATTGAGTTGATATGGTTGACATATTGCTGACATGACATGTACATTATGTAAGCTTGGTCATATGAAGGTACATGTTGCTCATACACGTTATGTACAATACTATATAAGTGTATTACTAATTATAAAAGTAATATTGTATTACTACTAGTAATTAGATAATTACATTATGATAGTAATTGATAGTGTAGGAATTAGCTAGATCTAAATCTAATGATAATATTGTATTATTACTAGTAATTAGATAATTACACATCTTGCAAAAGTATTATTACTAGTTATTAGATAATTACACATCTTGTAATTAGATAATATTGTATTATTACTAGTATAATTACACATCTTGTATTATACTATATAATTAGATGATAGTAATTAGTAACGAATTACAAAAGTAATATTGGATTATTAGTAGTAATTAGATATTTACATGATGATAGTAATTAATAGTGTAGGAACTAGCTAGATCTGATGATAATATTGTAGATCCACATAATATACTTATAGATGTAGGTATAATTAGCATCAAACATACCAATTTTGGAGTATTGGTAGGTTTGGGGGTAGAAAGTAGGTGAAAGTGGAAGAAATCAGTAGGAAAAAGAGATGGAGAGATTGCAAATGGTAGAAAATGGAAGAAATTAGTTAAACTTACCTTGAATTGGGTTTGATTTGAGTCCTCGTTGTCAAAAATCACCCAAATGTGTCTTCTTTTCTCTTCCTAAGCAGCAACAACAATCATTCTCGCAAAAATCGATATACCCGTCGGTATACCGCCGGTTTCGATCGGTTCTGTGAATTCACTAGTATATTTTGCACTGAAACGATCGAAACGTGTCAGTATTGGCGGTATGTGTGTCGGTATACAAATATTTACGAGCCTATCGATACGCGTGCGTGTTTCCATACTCGATGGCATCGGTATCGGTATTTCGAGCGGTATACCGCCAATATCGTCGGTATCGCATACCTTGCTCTACATGTGGCACACATCATGTTGGGACATCCATGACAGAGCGATCGTCAGGTGCAACATGTGATTAATCCATACCTATAAGTTCTACATTTCCAAATGTCACCTTCGGATGGTTCCAAGACAACATTTGCAGATATTGCAACTACCTATGAGGCCTTCTGTTTGCCACACAGAAATTGGTTCTTTGGGCCATTACCCGACACACTGATGACTCATTTTCCACAGCCCATGGAGTTGATATAAGACAAGAGCCACAATCAGCCTTTGATCAGATCCAAACAAAACCCAAAAATCCCAATAGCCTGCTTGAGTATTTTTTTGCAAATTTTCTAGTTTTAGCAAATTTATTTTCAACATCAGGGATTTTATATATCTTTGGCAATTTTCCTCGAGTCTAAGGTCCTGAGTCAATTGTCCATGTATGCCCAGTCACACGGGTCTAGATAAATGATTGGATTTTAAGAAATAAATTTCCTTTATTCTTCCCCAACCCTCTTCTCCCTCGTGACTGGTGTCACATTGATGGTACTACACTGAATTGGTCCCACCCTGATTTTGAAGAGATAGTGAAACATAATTGTCAATTACTTACAGGATTATCAGCGCAAGCCTATATATATAAGAAAGGATATTAGCATATAACTCACTGAGACGAAGTTTTACAGTAATTTTTTTTGTATCTAATAGTTTGGAGGCATCTCTTTTGGCAAAATGAAGGTATTCACCTCCTACATAGTAAAAAACAGATATTGGCATGTCAAGAAAAATTGTCTACATTTAAAAAAGAAAATTGTTTTTCTGTACGCCTGACTCTAAAGTCTTATACTTCAAATTTAATGGCATGGAGAATCTAATAGCACATAGAAAAAAACGAAAAGTCATATAGGAAAAATAAGATTACTCCAGGTGAGGGGGGAAAGGATAATCCAGTCCAAGCCTCGGAGCAATTGGCTCAGTGCTCAAAGCTCTGCTTGGAGTACTTTCTTGTAGTTGTTCAGTATGGGAATCCTTCAATGATGGTTTAGGAAGAGATGGGGAGTCCTTGAAAGTATGCCGCTCGCCTTGCTGGCTAGCACTGTTAGACAAAGTTGTTCCTGCTTTCTCAACTGACAAGATCTTTTTATGAAATTTCAACCTGATTCGGCAAAAACATTGTAAATAAACAAGAAAATTTTATACAAATATGAGACAAATTTTAGAAGTGTATCCTCAAATCTTCCACACAAAAGAATCAGACATGAATGGATAATGTTCAGAAAATATATTATGAAGCATAAAATTCAGGCATCATGCTACGGTAAGCCTTCTGCGTATCTAGATTACTGTTTCCTAGGAGGAAAAAACGAACCTGTTCAGCTGTGCTTGAGCACGTGAAGCCAATGTTTCATCTTTGAAATCCACAAAAGCACAATTCCTCAAACTGCAAATAAGATAGAAAACAATGTCTTAGGAAAAAGTACAACTTTTATTATAGTTTTCCAGAATATTTTTATTCATTTAATGTACTACAACTATAAAGCATATGCACAAATTTAAAATATATTGGTAAACCTGAACAGAAAATATACATATATTTAAGCTTTATTGGATGGAGTAGCCTTGACTTGTTTAGACTGTGCCTCTCGAATGTTGATTGTTACTCAGCTCTGTAAAATTGTCTATGTAAACAGAGTCGACCATGATGACATTGTAAGGTACATGTTCTATCATAGCAATGTTCACTGCCTAGTAAATAACGTAGTCAACTAGACCTTTTTCCTTTATCTCCTGTATTAATTGTCTATGTAAACAGAGTCGGCCATGATGACCTCATAAGGTACATGTTCAACCACAGCAAGGTTCATTGCCTAGTAAATAACGTAGTCAACTAGACCTTTTTCCTCCATCTCCCCTATTCTCCTTTGTCATGGTCCTCATGGAAGAACCTTTTTATAGTCCACTGCCTGTTTACAATTTTACATTAGTCACATTTTGTCAAGCTAGGACAATCTCAATTAGGGCTTTTCAGTTCCTTGACAAGGTTCAAAATCCGTTGAAGAGTGATTATGCGGTATGTATACAGCTCTTTACTTTATTAAAAGCATGAGTCGCATCTTTTTGTAACAATTAAGGCTCACCAAGCTAAATTCGTTGCTTTCTTTTGTTGAGTCTGATATAGGGAACATAATAAGTTTAACATTGAGATGGAAGGTGAAAACATTAATATGAGTACGCCATATGTATTCTTAGTTATCAAGGCGCGCCTAGGCGCTAGGCAAGGCACTTCAAACTAGGCACCCAGTCTATTATGTGCATTATGTGGGCGTCTAAGGCCTTTTAGGCCCAAATTAATCCATTTAAAGGATAAATTAGCATGAATCAAGTCTGGATTTGGTCAAATTAGATCCCTTGAGTCAATTTATGGTTTAAATAGGTCTCATTTAGGCAAAATCAGGTCAAAGTTCGGAAAATTTGGGAAAAGCAGATCTGATTTGGGCCAAATTGGTAAGTCATCATAGCTTGTTTGTTAAAAAAAATTACTTCCTCAAAATTTTGTTGTTCTTGCTTCTTTTTCTTTTCTTTTTTATCCTTTCTCCTGCATTTTATTCCTAAATCCTACTGCTGTTGCATTTTTTTTGTGTGTTATTCCTCCTATATCCCTTCCTACTCCTAAATCCTACTACTGCTGTGTTTTTCTTTTAAATTCGGTTTTCTTCTAATCCTCTTTAACACCACCTATGCTTTGATGTTGCTGATGTTGTACTTTCTATTTTCCTCTTTTACATCACCTGTTTCTCATGATGTTGCTGCTGCTGTTAATATTTATTTTCTTTTCTTTCCCATCCTCCATTTCCTCTCTGTTGAGTTACAACCTTCTCCCACCCCTTTATTCCCAGTTTTCTTTTATTTCTTTTCTACATTTCCTGCTCCAATTGTTGTTACAAGCTTGTTAATTACTTCCCTTTTTTCTTCCTACTCCCATCTCCTGCTACTGTTGTCATAGCCTCATTCTGCCCTCTTTTTATGTTTTCTATATGGTATTATATATAGTATATATGTATAATAAGAAGCAAATTAACATACTGAAAAAAATACAAAAACGCTCAGAACAGCCTAGGCGCCCCTTGGAACATGCTGACCGCCTAGCCGCCTTGACAACTATAATGTATTATGACTCTAGAGTCCAAACCATGACAACAAGTACAAATTTCTTCTTTAATTGATATTAATCTGACAAGGTTTTCTTAATATTTTGATTTATTTTCAGCCTTCCCTATGGAATGTCCTCCATGTCCATGACCATGGTTTTCATCAACAAAGCCTTTCTCACGCAATATTCCTACTCAACTACCCTTTGGATCACGCAGGCATTCTGTTTTCATCAATGAATGTGAGTTTTAACATTTAACAAGAGCACAGTTAATTGAGTTGCGGTCTTTGTATTTCTTTTCTCAGCAACTGGCAACAGCTGTCATCATACAGTTTGCTCGAGCATTGGGGTGAATGATCAAAGATTTGAATGTTTCAGCTTGGAATCAACCAAGAAGCTGCTTAAAAGTTTCTGTTTTCTACAATGCAAAAGGGGCATTTGCATTAGCTAGCCTGAAAATAGTACCAATGCACATTGCACTGAAAAAACTAACGCCACATGCCATGTTGGTGGCTGGATTTATTAGAGGACAGGAGAGATCTACACCTCAGGTGAAAGATTTATTAGATCTCCTATTTTCTCATAGGTCCTCCAAGCGAAACTTGAGATAAAATAAGAGGCATGCTGTAAAAATATACATTGATATATTGTTATCGTAATCGACCAAACCAAACCAAACTACTAGACTGAATCAGATCATCTAGTTTGTTTCGTGTGAGGAAATAAACTGGTTGTACATTATTCATACTGAATACCACCAGCTCTGTTTGGTTTAAAGCTCGTCAATGTCAAAACAAACGGTAACATTGTGGGTATGTGGGGTACATGCATACTGTTAACATATATATCTTGTTTTATATCTTTTGTTATTAGTTTTGTTATTTTTACATTATATGTGAACCTCTCTGTAATTGTTCCGTTATTATATATACAAAGGTGCACACATTTATCTAAAACTGTTCGTAATTCGTCTGTTATGCTTGTTGATGTGTCCAAGTCTGCTGTTTCTGGAGTCGGAGATATTATTTCTAATTTTTTGCTAAAATCTACTTTATATGTGCCTCGGTTTCCTCTTAATTTATTATCGGTTAGCAAGATATTGAGGAGTCTGCAATGTATCCTGACCTTTATATCTGGTTCATGTGTTTTTCAGGACCTTCGCACGAGGATGAAGATTGGTGGGGGTATGAAGGGCCTGATAGACTTTTTTATATGGATCATTTGCCGAAAGAAGACAGAGCAGTTGTAGCTTCTGCACTATCTACATCAGTTTCAGCTCTACAGTGGCATTACCGACTTGGGCATCCGTTTTCTGAAAAGCTCTGACATGTAGTTTCTGATGTTGGTCCTCATAGTTTTCAGTGCGAGTCTTGTCAGTTGGGAAAGCAGACTAGATCTATTTATCCTAAACGCACTCATATTAGCAGCAAAAACATTTTTAATTTAGTACATTCTGATGTATGGGGCCCGTGTCATGTGCCAAGTTTGTCTGGTCATAAATATTCTATTCTGTTTGTTGATGATTTTTCTCGGACCACTTGGTTGTTTATGATGAAAAGTAGGTCTGAAGTTATGTTTACGATAAAATTCTTTTTTGCTGAAGTGAAAACCCAATATGGTATGCCTGTGAAAAATTTTCGTAATGATAATGCACTTGAGTTTGTTCAAAAAGATGTGGCTGTTTTTTTGCAAATATGTTGGTACTTTACATCAGACCTCATGTGCATATACACCTCAACAAAATGGAGTAGCTGAGCGAAAAAATAGACATCTGTTAGAGGTTGCCAGAACTATTATGATGCATACCCATGTTCCTAGGTTGTTTTGGCCTGAAGCTATTCTGACTGCTTGTTTTCTAATCAATAGACTGTCGTCATATGTGATTGGGAACAAAATACCAGTTCAAATTCTGCAACCTGACATTACTTTATTTACTATGCCTCCTCGGATCTTTGGTTGTACTTGTTTTGTGCGCTTACTTGGACCGGCTTATGATAAATTGTCTCCTCGTGCTGAGAAATGCATTTTTTTTATTTTTCTCTTACTCAAAAAGGATATAGATGCTACAGCTCTACTGCGAAAAAATGGTTTACCAGCAGCGATGTTGTGTTTTTTGAGGATACGCCCTACTATTCTACTAGAGGAGATAGTTTGCAGCCTGATGTTATTGCTTCTCCACTACCTGTTACTACTGATTGTGTGCATGATAATTCTGATATTGTGACTCCTGAGCATAAGACTCCACCCCTTATTGTCTATCAGCGCAGGAACCGGGCACCGCCTGAACAAGAACCCCCCTAGACCAACCAATCTTTACCTCCAGAAGGTACTGCTACACCTGAGGTAACCTTTGATCTTGGTATACCCATTGCTCTTAGAAAGGGTACTCGTTCCTGCACGTCTCACAGCATTGCTCACTTTGTTTCTACTGATCATTTGAACGTCCATGCTAGCAATTTTGTATCTGCTCTGTCTGTTGTAGTTGTTCCAAAAACTATTCAGGATGCCTTACAAAGTACTGTGTGGACTTCTGCTATGAAAGAAGAAATGCTTGCTCTTGCTGACAGAAATACTTGGGAGTTGGTGGATCCACCTCCTTAGTATAAGCATGTAGGCTGCAGATGGGTGTATGCTGTGAAATACCATCCTGATGGCACTGTAGAACGACTGAAGGCACGCTTAGTTGCTAAAGGGTATACGCAAACTTATGGTATTGATTATTTTGAGACTTTCTCTCCAATTGCTCGTCTTAATTCTGTCAGAATTCTTCTTTTTGTTATTGTTAATTTTGATTGGCCCCTACTACAGTTGAATGTGAAAAATGCCTTCTTGTATGGTGATTTACAAAAGGAAGTCTATATGGAGCAACATCCTGGGTTTGTTGCTCAGGGGGAGTCACACAAAGTGTGCAGGTTGAAGAAATCTATTTATGGGCTCAAGCAGAGTCCCCGTGCCTGGTTTGACAAATTAAGTAAAATTTGGATTGATTTTGGGTTTCTGAGATCTCAGGTGGATCATTCTATCTTCACTAAGAAGAACTCTGCTGGCATTGTTATTCTGATCGTTTATGTTGATGATATTATTATATCTGGCAATGACTCTCTTGGTATTCAAGCTACTAAAGCCCATCTTGGTAAACATTTTGCTACCAAAGATTTGGGCAAGCTTCGATATTTTCTGGGCATAGAGGTATCTAGAAACTCTAATGCTCTTGTACTGTCTCAGAGGAAGTATGTCTTAGATATTCTACAGGAGACAGGTATGCTTGGAGCTAGAC
Organism: Alisma plantago-aquatica; assembly: GCA_963693085.1. Lineage (NCBI taxonomy): Eukaryota > Viridiplantae > Streptophyta > Magnoliopsida > Alismatales > Alismataceae > Alisma > Alisma plantago-aquatica. The sequence goes on from OY856412.1 coordinate 827,008,795, forward strand.
CGGCTGACACCCCTCTAGATCCTAATGTCAATTGGGATGATGAGTCTTCTCCACTTTTCTCTGATAATAAAAAGTACAAGAGGCTGATTGGTAAGCTGATTTATTTGACTGTGACTAGAGCCGATATTTCTACTGCAGTGGGCTTTCTTAGCAGGTACCTTGATAAACCCAGACAGTGTCACTGGGATGCACTTTGTCACATTCTGAGGTATTTGAAGAAGTATCCTGGTAAGGGACTTCATTACAGGAAAAATGGACATTGTTCTCTTGAAGGGCACTCTGACTCTGACTATGCAGGAAGCAAAACTGACAGGAAATCTACTTCTGGGTATTGTACTTATGTTGGAGGCAATCTTGTCACCTGGAGGAGCAAGAAGCAAAATGTGGTTGTCAAATCTAGTGTTGAAGTTGAATACAGGGCCATGGCCCATACTGCATGTGAGCTTCTGTGGGTGCGCTCTCTCTTAAAAGAATTTGGGGTTGATTCTTCTTCTGCTATCCCCATGCATTGTGATAATAAAGCTGCTATCTTCATTGTCAATAATCATGTTTATCATTAGCGTCTACCAAACATATTGAGGTGGATTGCCATTTTATTTGGGAATTTATTCTTACCGGCAAGATCTGCACTCCTTTCACGTGTTTTGAAGACCAAGTTGCTGATATCTTCACCAAGCTGCTGGCGAAGAAGTAATTCTGCACTCTTATGGACAAGTTGGGCATGATTGACATCTATGCTCCAACTTGAGGGGGAGTGTTAACCTATATATCTTGTTTTATATCTTCTGTTATTAGTTTTGTTATTTTTACATTATATGTAGACCTCTTTGTAATTGTTCCGTTATTATATATACAAGGGTGCACACATTGTGCAACCCTACGCTTCCAGAAATTACTAACTCTGTTTCACATACTAAAGACATTTAATATGAAGAGAAAAAGTATATCAAGCCCTAAAACTAATGAAACAAGACATCTATTTTCTGTTGATGTCTGGAGTTTATTGTACATGTTGCTTATTGAGACATTATATATTAAACTCAATTAATTACAGTAGTGGTATTCACTAAAATGGCCAGGTCAAATTTTGAGGGTATTCCTTCACTTCTGCAATTGGTTACTGATATCATGTGTTTAAGAAGTCATAACCATATAGTTGCGTCGTGGACTGGTTTAGTTTTCTTTCCAAATTCGTTCAAGCCGATTACCACTAGTTGGGTTTGATCTGATCATAGTCAAAACAGACCAAAAAGTTTTAACTATGTGGTTTATGTATGTATGTATACCAAACAACTAATACTCCAAAAATACTCAAGGAGTTTATTGCGAACATCTCTTACTGTCAATTTTATGTGAACTGAAGTCATATGCTAGCGTCATTTAAAACTTCAGATCACAATTTGAGGGGTTCCATCACTTTCACATTGGTTTCTGGTGTCCTTTTATTTGCTAAGTCATAAGCAAGATGGTTGTTACTTAAACAATCTCAATTTCCCATACCTTGACCAACATACTACAGAAAAATCTCAATTTCCCATACCTTGGCCAACATACTACAGAAATTTTTCTTTTAATTCTAGTTGCTATAGTGATTGGTAATGATATCAAATGAATCCAACCAGTTTGAATTCATTGTCGAGCAATTATAAGCTGGGGCCTGAGTTCTGTGCAGTTGGTTTGGAGGAAAGCAAATTAGATCAATCCATGTGAACTGTGGTCGGGTCAACTCCTGTAATTGATTTGTTTTGGGTCTAAACCTTTTTTTCAAACTGTTAGGACTGATCGCCGCATAGTTGTAGAGCTAAATTATTACCAGACTGAACCACATGCCACTCTACCCAAGTAGCCCTATATGGCAGTGTCTATATGAGAGCACATGGTGTGCTTTATTGTATGGTGAGTATAACACTAAGGTACTTCGGTGTCTGGCAAAAAGCTTATGATTTTTCTTTTCTATATCTCCTCTATACCCTACATTATCTCTATACGGATTCTGCATGATGTTGGGCCCATATGCCTCTGCTTCTTTGTGCTGGTTTAAAACATGGTGCTTGTGTTTAGCTTTTATTGCTTGAGGAATAGATTAAACATATTGGACAAAACACAGACTGTTGTGTGCCACATTATATGGTTGCTAACAGAGAGTCTCGTGCTAACAACTTACCACAACATGTGGCTAGGCTGAGACTAACAGGTTGATCATATGTTCTTGTCTAAATGGATATTGGTTTATGTGGTGTTTTGGTGACTTGTTAAACTAATGCGTAGATAATAGAGATAGGAAAACATGATCTATTTCAGGAGGTTCTCTTTTGAATGTGTATATATGTCACGTGGCATTGTCTGTGATAAATTGATAACTAATCTAGGAACGTTCTGGTATTCATGATTCGTACAAGGAAAATCATGTGACTGTATAAGGCGATCCAGGGGGTTGTACTTGTAAGCTGTGTTGTATAGTTCTAATCAATGAGGCAGATGAATGGATGTTCTGATTACTAAAAACTCATATAATAGACAGATTGCATGAGACTATGAATAAAATGCCACTCAGATTGATACTGGTTAAATAGACCTCATGCTTTTGATTATGTAGATAGCTAGTATATAATCAGGTTTGTAGTGTTTTCTCTTGCCCTTCACCCATAGTCCATTCATTATACTTGGCATGGCAATGTGTTTCAGTTATTTCTATTCACCACCATAATGGCTTTGTTTCACTATCTCTGCTAATGAGTTATAAATATAAACACAATGACTTGTCCATGTCCTTTGGGTTTTCAGCACTAAATTTATAGCCATAGGCGTTTTTACTAATTACATAAAGTGTAGTACCACTAGGCTGTTTGAACTAAATATATGTCGTATACCAATATCCATGCAGTTCTTTGTTTCACTATCTCTGCTAATGAGTTATAAATATAAACACAATGACTTGTCCATGTCCTTTGGGTTTTCAGCACTAAATTTATAGCCATAGGCGTTTTTACTAATTACATAAAGTGTAGTACCACTAGGCTGTTTGAACTAAATATATGTCGTATACCAATATCCATGCAGTTCTCTGGAACTCATTCACTTGATCAATTTAGTTGGTGACATTAGATGAGCAGTAGGAGCTTCATCCCTAAGTATAGAGAGATATATACAATAAAGTTGCTTGGGTGGCTTTTTAGGTGGCTTTTTATTTTAGCTGTAATCTTTCAAAACCTGAATCATATTTGAGTTTGACCTTGTAACATCCCAGGGTTTAAGGCCTCGGATAAAATGATCTTAAAAGGAATGATTGGACTACCAATATCACAAGGTGCACCTCCTTTTCCGAAGGCCCATCACTAAAGAACTCCATAGTTAAGCGTGCTCAGCTTGGAGTAGTACTAGGATGGGTGACCAGTCGGGAAGTTTATCCTGACTTGCGCGTGAGTGAGAACAAAGCGTGCAGTTAAAGCTAGTGGTGGTCTATGGGGTCAGTCGTCATTTCTGAAACTCTACTAGAGCCTAGGGCAATGGGCCCAGGCGTTACAAATGGTATGAGAGTCAAAACCCCTCCAGTAGGTGGGGCCCAAATGGGCATGGCATGTCAGTCTTTGAGCCGTGCGGTCCAGGATGTTGGAAAGGGCTGTCCATAGTGATGTAGCCACCCTTGCGCTGGTATTCTGTGATCGGGAGTTGGGTGTCCATGGGCCATTCTGGGTCTGCACTGAAATGGGAAAATATTATGAAGTCATATAATTGAGCCTTGACGAGGACGTCAAGAGTCTAAGTGGGAGAGATTGTAACATCCCAGGATTTGAGGCCTCGGATAAAATGATCTTAAAAGGAATGATTGGACTACCCATATCACCAAGGTGCACCTCCTTTTTCGGGAGCCCATCACTAAAGAACTCCATAATTAAGCGTGCTTAGCTTGGAGTAGTACTAGGATGGGTGAACAGTCGGGAAGTTTATCCTGACTTACGTGTGAGTGAGGACAAAGCGCGCAGTTAAGGCTAGTGGTGGTCTAAGAGGCCAGTCGTCATTTCTGAAACTCTACTAGAGCCTAGGACAGTGGGCCCAGGCGTTAAAGGGCCTCCATTATTTTGAGTATCATATTAACCTGAAAAATCACCACACATGCCCATATATGTATACTGATTTATTAAATAGAGGAATTAAATTCCATTTTCCAAAACAATGTTGAATGCAACCATAATATGTTGCATTGCTTTGGTTTTATTTTTAGGTTTTATTTTGAAATCCAATTACATAGTGCTTTGGTTTTATTTTGAAATCTGATTACAAAAGAAACTTATTCAACAAGACTCAATGATGTCTTTATATTTACAGTTTTGATATACCATATGGATGTTTTTTGTTAAATTAAATCTCATATTCATACAATACATAGGTATTACACTGATAAAGAGACTTCATTACAGAGAATGATAGTATGTCTCCCCTCCCAAATCCAAACTCGCAAGGTTGAGAGTCCACCACTTACTCCCCCATGTGTGTATGAGAAGCTAACCTCGTCAAACTTCAGTTTGGCCTCGTCAATGTCACTGAAGATTCGCGTGAGAGAACCACCCCCTTTTCCCAAATTTTGTAGCCTTTAAATAACATCTTTTGCATCTGCTTCCAATTCAATCTTAGAATATTACCTTAGGGAGGTATCTCATTCCAAACAAAACAGGATTGCAAAGCTCTTTGCCGCAAAAGCTGACCAGCTTCGCAAAAAAAAATCCACAGCCATGGCAATAGCCTTGCCTCGTATCTCCGGAAACCACCCCCACACTGACGTGTGTTCCAGAGCATTGCTGCATCTGTATTGGCATTTATGAACCCAATAGCAGGAGCCTGCAACTATTTTTTTTCTGTCTTAGGGACCAACAGCCACTATCTCTGAATTGTTGCCCCAGCTGAAGTTGCATTTAACCTCCTTATAAAGTTGTGCTCACCACTGCATACCAACACAGCAGCTAGGCTAGGACTGTGTTCAGAAAACATAGCATTGTTCATGCACTTCCATGTGGAGATGCATGATGAGTGACGCCGAAGCAAATTCGAAAAGTTAAATGGATCACCGCGCAGATAGCAAGATTTTGACAGATGATTGAGTTGTCATAGTCGTAGAGACACCACTAGATATACAACATATCATGTCCACATCAACGGAAAGTGGCATTTGTCCCCAACTATTAAAACCAAAATGGTATTCAACATGGGCACTCTTGCAGGCCAAAGAACATGTCAGACATGTTATGGGGTTATTCATTTGTTGCTTGGATTTTATCGTTATATTCATGATTCGTTTTTAATATCCCATAGATTCAGAAAGAAATTATTAGATTAGACAACTATACTCAAGTTCATCAATGTTATATAAGAGATGGATAACCCACCGATATTTTGTTTCATTTGCATGTTTGGCAAGAAGAGAAATCAAGTTCAAATAAGGCTCTGATTGGTTTGCCGTAATTGGTTCGAAAAACACATGAACTGGAGTTCCTTGAGCAGTTTTTCATAATTGGTTTAAAGTGTTGGAACTTGAGTTCTGTGACTTCCAGGGAGTTACAAACTTACATACAAAACACAGTTCCTGAGTTCCCTCTTAAAAAGAGCGGAAAATGAGTTCCTAACAACAAATAAAATTTCTTATACAATTATATTCTTCATTCGTTATAAGTGACACATGTAAAATATTTATGATTAAAATATTAATAGTGAGGATATAGTTCATTGCTATAACCACAACATAATATGACAAAATATCATACACTATAATCGCACTATGTAAATATTTAACACTATAGTCTATAACCACCATTATCAGTAAAATCTACAAAATAAAAAATACAAACATCATCAAAAAAAACACCACACCATGTGAAAACAATACGATTTACGTAATATATTTTTATTCTTCATGTTTAAAAAATATGATGTGAAAAATGATAATTAACTGTAACCATGCACGAATAACATAGTAAAAATTTCCTACAGAAATAATGTAAAAATTAATATTCTACATTGCGTTAAACAATGATGAACCAAAATTTATATTTACAAGCACATGAAATGCGGATATTATAACAATACTTTGTATACACAAAGTGAAATAAAAATATTGTGAGTGATTTTAATCATAATATTTTTATTTAGATTATAATTGTACTATAATAAAATATTTTTAAAGGAACAACATCTGCCCCCATAACCACTTTTTGTGGTTATTATGATTTAAGAATATTATGGTTTTTTACAGATATGGTTCGATTTTTTATGCCTTTGCCCTCCTCACTATTTGTATTATACAATAAAAATTAACAATATTTTTAATGATTTCCATATTTACACTTACAACAAACCAATCACATGGAAGTGAATGGAACTTAAGTTCCAGAAACTGAACTAGAGTTCCCAGAAAATGAGTTCCACGGAACTCATGACTTATACCAAACCAATAGGATCCTAAGTGAAACATCTTAGAAACACCATATTGTCTCTAAAACCTCAGCTCCATTAAAAAGAATCTAAGAATGAGGTAAACAGATCTGAGTGAGTATTAATGCTGTCATCCTCATGATGTATCTGTTTATTTTCCGTTCTAGGAAAACTGACACTTGTTAAGGTTTTAATCAGGTAATCGTTTCATTGATACCATACAAACTTTTATACATTAGAAAGCTTTACTAAAAAGAAACAAATCCTTTTGACCAATTAGTAGCTTCAATCTGTACATATATTTTTGTTTTTGGCACAAGGTAATCAGCTCCTTCCTAGCATTTTTATAGGCACCATTTTTTCTGTGATCACAAAACAACTATGGATCCTACTCACAGGCTTTGTTCTATAAAGTATTTAGAAGCTATTTGCCAATAGTTGGGGTGGTGAACTACATTACTGGTGAGACGTAGGAGTAAGAACCAACTGAAAAAACAATAAAAGAAGATTCTCGGGACAGGGCATCAATATTCAGATCATATATAGACTCCTCTATTATAAGGACAGATCAATGGTCACATTTTATGTCCAGTCTACAAAGGGTATGTGGGAACAGATGGTATAATCTTATGGTTATGCATAGGAAAATTGTGTCAAATATGCATCCACAATGATTATCTAGTAAAACTGTATCCTCAAACCTTTCACAATTCACAAAATAACCTATATCCTTACAATTTTATTGGAACTATACCTACCATATGTAAGAAACTGTATATAGATTGTAATCATAACATTATATGGAGCAATTAAGAGCTTTCCAATTAAATTCTGAAGTTTCCATATATTTAAGAACTTCCTCCAAAATTACTTGGCATTATGAAACTACAGTCCCCGATTGTTAACAGAACTGCAGTACCAATTAACTAATCAAAGACAAATTATTAGAAATTTGTGAAATCAAAGTGGAACATAAAGATTGGAGAATATAGCTAGTCATTATCATGAGGGTAATAATATCATATTATATTATAGCAAAAAAACAACCATTTTCATCATAACAGCTACACTGTTGCACGTGTTGCTGTAAATGTAGAACATTTGCATTCCTTAACTCCTTAGTCCCTAACATCAAGATTACATACACCATTATAAACACTTTGAAATGAATATTAGCAGATCAGTGAAGGGATGATAGTTTCTGTGATGTCATGACACGGATCTGTTAAAGATTATAAAAAAAACGCGGACTCTCTTCTGTACACAAAATTATCTCTTATTCGTATTAAATGCAGTCATTATCCACATAGGGAGTGTTTGATCTGCATCCTGCTTTAAAAGTTGGACTACAACTTCAATGATAAAATGAACTATTGAAGGATAAGAGCTTGCATCACTCTCCAGAACTGGTTTATCATTTGCTCTGTTTACATAGCCAAATCAAAAAGAGGGTCCCCTGTTTAGTCAAGCATTCACCATGGAAGCCAGAACCATAGTTGCCAAGGTGGGTTAGGCACCCTAGGCATTGGGCAACCCACCGACCCCCTCCCCGAAGAAAGGAACTCAGATCTTGAGGTAACCTGGGTGGTGGCATCTAGGGCCACCTTACAGCCTAATTAGAAGTAGGTCTGATTTCATCCAAATAAAGTTGGACGTAGGCTAACTAAGTTCTGGTTTGGCAAACTTAGGCCTGATTTGAAAAAATAGGTCCATATTGGGTCAATTTAGGGCAAATCAGGGGAAGTCAGATCTGATTTACGCCAAATTAAGTCTGATTTAGGCCAAATTAGGGCAAGTTGGATCTAAATGGGGTCAGCTTCGGTCTAATCTAGGTCAGTTTAGGTAGGGTTAGCTAGCTCTAATTTAGGACATGTTTGGTGTGTTTTAGGTCGACTTACAACGGATTCAGCTTAAAGCCTTAGACAAAACCAAAATATATTCATGGACTTGTAATATTTATATCCGACTATAAGTGCATGCATATATTTGACACTAACTAATTATATGTAAGCAAATTATTCAAAAAGAGCCTAGAAACACCTAGGCTCATGCCTAGCCACCTTGGCAAGTATCGGCCCATGTGTTATTAGGAGTTAAGCTGCTTCTCTAAGTTGTCTTTGCTCCTAGATTTGCAATTATCGAGCCTAGAAACACCTAGGCTCATGCCTAGCCACCTTGGCAAGTATTGGCCAGAACCATGTTTTATTAGGAGCTAAGCTGCTTGCCTAAGTTGCAATGTATTAAAAAACGGGAAGCGGGAGGCGTGCGGACGGAACCTTGTAGCCGCTCAAGCGGCAGGCGGGCGCTTAAGCGGGCGATTTTTAAAAAAGTGGATGCTTAAACTCTTATATATTTATATACAAAATTACATGTATGTGTATATAAAAAATATATTTCTAAGGAAATCAGTAATACTAACCAGTAGTATCAATTACTAATGAACGAAATCTGCAAGAATATCAGTAAAACCATTAGAAGTATAATAGAGTAATATGATATTTACTTGGATATATTACAACAGTACCCTATTATATACAGCTTACATACAAAGTTTGCATTCTAAAGTAGGACTAGGTATATCATAGAACATTTAATGTATACAAGCTTCATATATTATACTCAATACTACTTGGATTATATAATTAATTAACATTACATGCTTACAGCAGCATTTTTTTCAAAAAGCGGGAAAAAAGCGGCCAAAAAGCGGGCAAAAAGCAGAAAAAAACGGGCATTTGAATGAAGCGGGAAAAAAGCGGGCGCCTAAGGGCAATATTAGGCGGATGGCCTTTGCAGCCCGCTTAAGCGGCCGCTCAAGCGGCCAGGCGGCCACTTTTTAATTCAGTGCTAAGTTGTCTTTGCTTCTAGGTTTGTAATTATCTGTTCTACTACATATAACTCTAGTTGCTTCAAGTTTGCATATACATGTTTTATTTGGGAGTTATTAGACACTTCTCTTTGCTTCTGTTTTTACAATCTGCAGATTTTTTTTGCAAACTTTACATAATATAGGTGTATAATGGTTCAGGATTTAATCAGGTTACATTTTATCTTTCTATTTTTTAGTCATATTTTAAAATTATTGTATTCAAATGACTTCAAATTTATTATTATCAGCTTAATAATTTCTCCATTAAAACATATTTCCAAATGGATGTGCTTATGTAGTTTTGAGCAATGCACTGAAATTTCTTATCTGTACAAATAGTCAGTGGCGTAGCAACAAGTGGGCGTAGGTAGGCATGTGTCCTACCCATGTCTACCAAAATATACACTACTCTAAATTTAGTGGCTTCAAATTTCAGGAAAAAATCATGCAATACCGGCTCAGTTGCTGCTAATACAGTGCCCATCCACCCACTATTTAGTTTATGGATACATGACAATATCCAATTTTGTGGATGCTACATGCCTATTTATCCTTCGTTTCCCTTGTCATCCTAGGTTTATGTGAATATTCTTGTATTTACTTACACATCATAGTTGTTTAACAATAATCTTGCATTTTTCAGAAAAGCATTGATTTTGGGAACATAGTCATCCCATCGGTTGATGGCACCTGCCCTTGACCGATGGAACTCGACTTGAAGCAGCAGCCGATGACACAAGAGAGCATACTTTCTGTAGATAGTCGACTACCGATGGGAAGCATGCGTCCCCCCACCGATGACCCATCTGCTGAAGCCTACCGATGGCGACGCTAGCGTCCTCAGCCGACGAGAACCCAGAAGGACTCGTCTACTGATGGGAACGCCTAAGTCGTCTACCGACGAGATTTCATATTTCAGCTCCTAATGGAACTTTTGGCCACGTCAACCCGATAGAAGTGTTGCCACTCTCTACCGATGGCGTTGTTGGGTAGCCATCTACCAATGGAACCCCTGTGACAGCAGCCGGAGTCCGAGTTAGTTAAACATGCACCTAAGGCACATGCCCTGGAGCTTGATGCGCAAGTAAAGCTCTTGTTGTTCAGGTGCCTCGAGTCCACCACCAATCCCCTAGGAAGCACGGAAACTTCCCGGAGGCCGTCGTGTCCGTGTCCAACACGTGTCCAACATGGACACGCCACAAACACATGTGGACACGTGCTGGACACTTCTCAGACGTGTCCAAGTCTTCCATTTTTTTATCAGGAGTTGGACACGTCCTGAACACGACTTGGACGCACTAGGAAACAACACATCACAAATTAAGAAGGGGAAATATCTTATTGCACATAAACTTCCTTCCACCCCTGATGCACATGTCTTCCCCTCGTCACATCGGCACCTAGGTAATTACTCCTCTCCATCCACCTAAAGACTTTGGCCTCTCCTCTCTCTCCACTCGTTGCCAACCTCTTGTCTTCCTCTTCTTCAGTCTCCAATATCTATGTTTTATTTGTCCACCACCACCACCAACAACCTCCTCTTTCCCTTCCTTTTCTTCCCAAATATGAATGTACATCAATGTCACTCTCTTCTACAAATAACAACATACCTCCTCTTTTTTCTTTGTTGTCTACCACCATTACTATCTTTTTACTGTCCAAATTTACATGTGCAATTGTTTTTCTATGGGTCCATGCTTGCAGTGCTTAACTTGTTATTGTTTGTGAATAAAATTTATATTACTATTATTGTGTTTACAATGTGGACTTGTTTGATCGTATGCCTTTGATGGCTTAATTTCATGATGTGTGCAATGTGTTTGAGTGAACATATGAAAGTGAATATAGCTTGGATGGAATGATCTTTAAGTTTGAATGTGCTTGTTCTTTTTTGTGTTATATATAAAAATATATATGTATATGTATATTTTTCGCCATGTCCAGCGTCGTGTCTGTGTCCTATATTTTTTAAAATTCCCGTGTCCCGTGTCCGTGTCTGTATCCATGTTTGTGTCCATGTCCATGCTTCCTAGCCAATCCCTATAAATAGAGACCCCAAGCCTTCATAGAAGGCACGTCTTATTCCACACAAAGCGATGTTGAATTCCAGTGCCACTTCCAATTTCCATCGGTAGGCAAAGGATGAGAGTCCAAGGCCCATCGATTCGCGTCCCTTGGAGGTATGCCTTCAACTTTCAAGAGGAGGATTGCAGAGTTCTTCATCACCACTGTCGCCGCCATCTACAAGGAGACGAGGTCTTCATCAACGTCCAGTACCATTATGGATATTGTTTTGTTATGTCGCCTCCTTCCCCGCTTTGTCCACTCCCCTCTCATTCCCTTAGGCTATGGCCTTCGTCATCTATAAATCCATATTGTCACTTGTAAACATGAGTGGTTAGACTCGTTAACTTGGGTTGGGAGTGCCACTAAGGCTCTCCAAACATGTAAATATTAATATCCCACAAAATGTATATACTCTTAGCAATGTTTATCTCCTTACTCTTGTTTATGAATGAATCACTTGCATGATTAGTTGCCATCTTGTGGTGTTTGATTTCTAATGCCTCAAAAGAGTAGTATTAGTTCAAATTTGGAGATAAGGAGTAGTGTGAATGCATGATAGTGTTGGACCACTAGAGCTAATGATCATATAATTGTATGTTTGATTGTTTGCATACCATCTAGAGAGAGAGACATTCTTATAATCTAGATCTAGTCCAATCTTGAGAGAGGAAGTGATGTAGGACAGGCCCCACCTTTACGCACTTATGAGCGTAGGCGGCGGCGTGTTATTAATTAGGCTTTATTAGCATGCTTTATTTTATTATGTCCTTTTTTCTCGTTTTTGGGTTCTTGTAAATTCAAGTGGTTTAGTCCCACATTGGCTACCACCTGTTTAGTCTTTCTTTTAGAAGCCTATATAAAGGCTCTATCCGCGTCCATGTAGAGACAGTTGATGAATGAGAATTATTCCTTTTAGTCTTTAGTCATATTTCTTCTTTAATTTCGTAGATAGGCATTAGGAAGGAATAGACATTATTGATGATTGCTCATAGACTATGCTAGGGGTGTACAATGGGTATGAGTGTTTGCATGTTGGTGAGTGTGCTTAGTTGGTGAAACTGAATCCAAGTTCCAACATATATCAAAATCTATTAAAAAGATCTACATACTGCTTTCATTTCATTAACATAGTTTTCTTTCAGTTTGTTCTTTTGTTCTTGTTTTGGTTAGCTTGTTCCGCAAGGAGCATCATATCTTTTTTATTCGAATTAGCTAAGCTAAGGCCTCAAAAACAATTTGTCACCCTTATCCCTGTGTTTGACCTCGCTTACTACACAAGGCCTCATAACATTGTTGCGAGCGTCTGAGATATCGAGTATAAATTTGAAGGCCAATTACTCCCCATCCGTCTCTATTTGGACATGTGAATCACTAGGCGATTGACAATAATCCTAAAACTTCTCTTTGAGATATTTCAACCATTTTTTGCTTTAACTGAACAATGTTAGAGTTGCTACTTATTTTGTTCATTATGTAAATAGGACTAAGTATTTTTGGCCCATTAGAGTTTGAGTCCATGCTTGTATTAGTCCCCTCTCTGATATATACTAGCATGGTTTTTCATGATAGGTGATCTGATTGCCTCCCATATTATTTTCTACATGGTACTAGAGTACTACATTCTAAGGGAACCCTAACGGGCCTAACCTAGCCGTCGCCGCTACATGTCTTCTTCAACCACCTCTCATAGGATACTACCACCCTCCCTCCAGAGAAGAAAAGAAAACAACAAGAGAGATTTAGGCCAACGTGTGGGGTCGCCCATAGGCATCCATTTCCTATTGATGTGCCTTTAATCTTTTAGCATCCGCCACTCCCCCTTTCTCCTCCCACCGACATTGGCCAAGTATTGTCCAACGGATGCTCACAGCTGTAGCAGTAGCGTCATAGGGGGGCACACTGCTGGCAACAACTAGCTTAGCGGTCGTTGCCACCAGCGGTGGTAGCAGCCGCAAGAGTCGTTGTCCCTTGCCGACAACATCAACAATCGTGGGTGTCGTCGCAACCAATGGCTGCAACAACTCCAAGGGATGGTGTCACTGCAAAGAGGGGTAGCCTCCTCCATGCTTGCACGCATCATTCCCTTGGCGCCTTTCCATTGCAGTAAGTGGCTTCTAGCAAACATCAACCGGACCTACTTGAGGGGGAGGGACGCTAGAGAGACAACCTCCAGAGGACAGGAAGAGGCACCTAGCCACCTAGCACCAATTGTTCTATTTCAACTCGGATCTTTTCTTGCTTGGCTCTCTTAAATACTACCTCCTTGTTTATGATGTTGCACTTGACTGACCCTATCCATTCTATTGGATATATTTAAAAAGACCATGATCTGCAGAAAGAACTCCTTTTGCATGAGGGACAACCTCCGCTCACTTCCCGCTGAGGGGCAACAAGACCCCCTCTCCAAAAGGGGCAATGCCCCCTATATCCCCCAGCAGTAATGTGTCAGATTATCTACGAAGTTGTGATTCTATGCTTCTTCACATATGAGTTCTTTTGAATTATCAAGAAGTCCCCTTTACCATTGTCCACCCCTAACAACTCTTGTTCTCTATGGTTAGTGTAAGGGGGATACAGAGGAGAAAGAATATCATTCATCCGGCCATGTTGTCAAGCTCTACGCTTATTCATCTGTGCTCACTGCTCCATTGAAACCTGCTATAGTGACCACCTGCAAGCGCAATGTTCATGTCGTAGTGTTCTTTTGACTATCGTGTTTCTTTCCAAAGTGGTGCTTCTCTCGAGAAACTATTTGAATAACAATGGCAACTCAAATGGCTTCTGCAAGTGTCTTCCACCACATGTTGCGCCAGATGCTTCATGTTAGCTTCATTCGGGGTGAGCAGACTATTGTGCTACCTGCTACTTGCTATCTTCTTCAAGGGGAGTGTTTGACTGCTTTGATATTGTATTACAAGATCTTCGGGGAGCTTAAATTTTTCTATGGGCAATGATAATCTTTATGTATATCGTTTTCTTTTGAGTTTGTCCTAGCAAGTTGGAGATGTGTGACACTCATGTGCCAGTTTGAGGGTGAGTGTTAGAGTTATTAGTTATTTATTTTATTATGCAAATGGGTTTAGACATTTTTGGGCCATTGGGGTTTGAGATCATGCTTGTATTAGTCCTCTCTTCTATATATAGGAGCAGGGTTTCACCTAAGAGATCGTCTAATTGCCTTCCATCTTATTTTCTACAAACAACATATTAAAAATTAACTTATAGGTAATGAGGTCATATTCAAGGAGAGTACAATCCGAAGTAGAGTTGAAAGCAGAAGGATCCATGTAGCCAACATCAACATTTTCATGATTATGATTGTCAGGCAACAGTGGCTGATTCAAAAATACACCCCTTTTTCTGCTAACAATAAAGTATCCTGCTAATAAATGAATCGACAGCATTTTCATTGGGATGCAAACTTTGAGAAAAAAAAATATCTTTCTTGTGCAGCCCACCTTCATGTAATTCTATTTAAGAGATGTAAATGATGTACAGAATGTAAATCTTATCAGGGGGCTTTACAAACTAGTAGTATTTTTTGAAAAAGATATGACGGGGAAGTCCCCTATTTCTATGTTTTCTTATTGATAGAAGGGCTCCCCCTCATAAATATAGGACAAGGGGGAAGCGTACAGACTCAAGACAAACCCAAATGGGCCAAAACACACTTGGGCCCATTATACAAATAAACTTAAATAACTTAATCAAATAGACTCTCTAACACTCCCCCTCAAGCTGAAGCTTGGGAGAATCCCAAGTCAGCTTGGACAAAGACAGACTAAAGCAAAAAAATCAAGTGAAGCTTGGGAGAATCCCAAGTTAGCTCGCAAAAAGACAGACTAAAGCAAAAAAAAAAAATCAAGTCCAACAAGAATGTTTCTCCCCACACAATGTTACAATAAATCACTCATCACTCAATCACTCCCCCTTAAGTACATACTCCAAAAGTTGGTATGCGCGTAACAGGAGCTTGTAGATCAGTGTGAAGTGGCATCTGGAGTAGATGTAAACAGCAACAAGTAGGCACCATGGTCTTCATCTCGGTCTCTATCATCATGAAATAGACCAGAGAGTGCTAGTACACAAGACCAAAGAGTGTTGGTACACAAGAAGCAGTAGTCAACGGGCATACAAAGCACGGACAAGAAAAGAGTCAACAAGCCAAGGCACAGACAAGCCAGAGAATGTTGGCACACAACAACAGAAAGTAGATGACATAGTCGAATAAAAGACCAGTGTGAAGTAGCAAGCTAATAAAGGACTCCAACATCCAATGCAGTTGAAACTCCATCATGTACATGTGAAGTCACCAACAGAAATCGTCATCATCTTCTCTCTACACAAAATTTCCATCACAGTAGCAGACTTTACAGTCCAGAGAGTGTTAGGTCACAGTCTATAGAGAGTGTTGGGTCACAGCAACAACAGTAGTCTACGTACACAGGGCATGGACAGAAAGTCAACGTGCATATAGAGCACAGACAGCAGATAATATAAAAGCACAAAGCAACATATAAAACGTGTTAATCATAGTACAAGTAGCAAGGACATCTCTGGATAGAAAACCAATAGCGTAAAGCAAATATTAAGTAGATAACTTCATAGTAGCAGTCGAAGTAGATGATGATGAATAAGCCTCACAAGCTCTCCATAAGGAAGAAAGATCAACAATAGCAACATAAGGATTCACATAGCGGCAAAAGTAATATGAAGATCCGTATAGATATAGAGCAGTAGAACTAAAATCCTCTTCTCTCCTTCATCTCATCTCTTCCCTCATCATTCTCTATTCTCACCCTCACGCCAACCATGAAAAGAGTGAAGAGAGTGGTTGGAGTGGAAAGTCAAAAACAATGATAAAGATAGTGTTTATGTAGTCAAATATGTGGAGGAGGTAATCGACAACTCGAGACAATGTGCAACATAACCCGATTACATAGATACATGTAGAAAAATATGTGGATCTTAGTGTGACCCAAAAAGTTCTAGGGGTGTGGGGGGTGAAGCCCCCGCAGTATGGATTAAGAGCCAAAATCAGATTCAATTAAGGATCCAATTAGCTTGACACAACATGTATACAGGTAGTACAAGCATTGAGGAGGTAGGTAATATGTATGTAGGGTTGGAAAGGGTAGACGGTTAAAGAACAAAACAAATATAAAGTTGTTTGGAAAGGAAGATAAGTGTTGTTGATAAGAATAAAGATGTGGACTCACCGTGTATAGAAGCCTCTGTCATGTTATAGAGCAATTGTAGATGAGGTAGCACGCCAAGATGTAGTAGCAATAGCAGATGACATGCCGTGTCGGACATTGATAGATGTAGCAGCAAACAGTCGACACGTCGTGTTTGGTAGCAGTAGTTGAAGTAGGCAGAAAGCAATGGTTTAGATGACATGCTATGTCGGATAGCAGAAGTTGTTGCTGGCACGAAGCAGGCGACAAGTCATGCCAATCAACAGATCTCGAGGCAGAATATGGACAGATCGCAAGTGACACGTTGTGTCAAAGTGTAGAATTCGCAATCCAAATCCCGAACAAAGCAAAACTATGCTGACATGTCATGTCAAATAACAATATGCCATGTCCTTGGCGGAAAAGTAGTAATAAACCCTGAGACAACAGCAAAGGAGTGGATAAATCCTTTCGAATCTCCACAATAGCAATATCGGGGTGATAGTACTCCCAATATTAGCCGAAAAAGGAGATCTTCCACGATTTAGAATTATCCCAATACAGGTGGTGGAATGGATGATGGCAGTATAGATCAGCAAAGGTGTAGATGATAGTGGTGCACATCGGCAGTGGTGTAGATGATGGTGGCGAATAGAGTAATGGCGGTCGCTCCAAAGGCAAACAATAATGACAGCGATATGGCGGCCAACGTAGATCTAATAGCAGCAACTTCAGAATGAACTTTAATGGAGACGCTCCATGGAGACGACTCCTAGAAGACGCAGGGGTAGGAAATCCCTACTGGCAGCCAAGCAATGCCTAGCGGCGGCGGCCACCCGCCAAGGGGAGGCTTCTCTCCTTTGAGCTCTCTCTCTTAGGGTTAGGGGCGTCGCAAGAAGGCCTGCTCTGATACCATGTGGAAAATGATATGATGAGGAAGTCCCCTCCTCGTATGTTTTCTTATTGATAGAAGGGCAGTCCCCCTTTCATATAAATAGGATAGGGGAAAACATACGGACTCAAGACAAACCCTAATGGGCCAAAACACACTTGGGCCCATATACAAATAGACGCAAATAACTTAATTAAATAGACTCTCTAACAGTTTGGCTTAAAGCTTTATAATCCCATAGGTAAAGCTTGGACAATTGTTTTAAGGTTCAAACCAACCTAACTGAACCATGACCACCTTAGTACAAGTCAGGTCCTAATTACATGTAAAGTATGGACTGCGAGATTCCCCCAAAAAATCAGCATTTAATTGTATTCCAAATTTTTATGATAAATCAGACACACAACATGAAACAGGAGAACAAGACAAAGATATTAAATTAATGCAGCATACCTCCCACCGGAACAAGGACGGAATGATGAAGCTCCATAGTAACAGAAAAGTTTGGACAACATATCATGAGGAATTCCTTCAGGCAGATGTCTCACTAAGAGTGTTGCAGTTTTTTTGTCTTCCCTTGGCATCTCGAAATTGGGTGGTGGTGGCGGTGGCAGTTGATCTCCAGAGTGTTGTTGAGAGCAGTTTGATGAGATATTGAATTGAGTCGCCATTGGAACCTTTCCTCAGACTTCCTCTTGATTTTTTTGCAACAAAACCTGATAGAAAGGCCAAGCATGATGTATATTAGCAGTTAGCTTTATTCATCAATTACGTTACCCGCCACAGCAGTCAAATCATAGAGATAAAATTATATTATTGTATTTTTGTTGACAAAGCAATGTTACAGACAGCTATCATGCTTTAATATAGCTTCAAGTGCAACTGAGTTTCACTTTGATATGCTTTCATGTTGACTTATGCCATTCAATAAGCTAAACATGCTTTGTTGATTAGTTGGCAACACCCTATGCTTGGGACATTGCGTTTTAAATCCCAATATATGCTATCTATACACCATCATAGAACAATTTAGTATGGTTAGCAGTTGTTGGATCAGTGGTTAGGTTGGACCAATTAAACTGGCAGTTTGGATCAGTGCTTTCATGTTGACTTATAGCAGTCCCAATTAAATTTCATGTTGACTTATACCGTTCAATAATCTAAACATGCTTCGCTAATTAGTTCACAACACCCAATGCTGAGACATTGTGTTTTAAATTCCAATATATGCCATATATACACAGTCGTAGAACAATTTGGAATGGTTAGTAGTTGTTATATCAGTGGTTAGGTTGGCCAATGAAATTGCTAGTTGGAATTGTCTAAGGCAGTTCAGCTCAGGAATGGATGTCAACTTGTGTTGACTTCACTAGTACTAAAAGTGATAGTTTGAAGAAAGTTGAGGAATCTTTGATGAAGTTAGTAAGTGGAACTTCAACATGACTGTGAAGGTAAAAAAGAAGTCCAATTTTCTATTTAATTTTATCAAATTACTATTTAATGCATACTATTATTTAAACAAGAAACATATTAACTCAAACGTATCTTGACTGGTAACTATATCAACATATTAATGTAGAGCCATTCTTTATTAACTTATAAGTGAATAATGTTTTAGGCTAACTGCACGAGATTTCCCAAAAAAAAAAACAGTCTGTAAGAAACTTTATCTCTCCCTAAACCTTGCAATACAAAAATAAACCTCCAAACACTCCCCCTGAAAAAAAATAGCACACAGCAAGTAGCAAGCAAGTCTTCTCTCCTTGAAGTAGATAACAAATAGCATCTGGAGCAACATATGGTCGAAAACGTTGGCAGAAACCATTCAAGTAGTCAACTCAATTGACACTATTATTGAAGTAGGTTCCCAACAGAAGCACCACTACAAGAATGATGCACGGTAGCTAGGACAAGTGCAGTGCTATAGGAATATTGTGCTATAGCAGGTGACCAATGTTCTTACGGAAAGATGCCCTACTAAGATGCACTGTAATAGATAGTCAATGAAGCACGTATAAACAAGCATGCAGAACTAGACAACATGGTCAGACGAATGGAAGAAGAAAAAAGTTCACAATCAAGAAGCTTAACACCATAACTCCATAGATAATCAGCTGCAGTATATATACAATGATTTTCAAGTAAGGGTGAACATTCGGTTAATTCGGTCGGTTATGGCTAATTCGGTTCGGTTAAATGGTTAATTTGTGTTGTCAGATTTCAACCATTAATCTAACCATATTAGTGTCGGTTAATTCAGTTATGGTTAATCGGTTAACAGTTAATTTGATTGGTCAAATTTGGTTAACCAAATAACACTCTTGTAATAGTATTATATGAAAATGCTTATAAAACTTTGAAGATTGTTATACTATAGTAGTATCGCATATAGATTTAGAGGTGCACATTTCATGAAAACGTGATAAGTATGTAAATGTAGACGTTTTTTTCAAATACAAGTACAAGTATGTAGATATATGTGTAGAATTTTTTTATTAATAAATTTTTACTATTCCGTTAATTTGGTTAGCCAAATAGAAAATAATTTTAACCGTCAAATTAACCGTTTAACCAATTAACCGAAATAAATTAACTAAATTAACTGAGTTAACCAAATTGTCCAAATAAATTAACCATTCGGTTAATCAGTTATTAACCGTATTCTGCTCACCCCTATTTTCAGGGGAAGATAAGGACAAAACTGGGAGATATAAGGCTTTGAGACACATATATCGCTTGTAGCAAGAGACCAAGGAAGAATTGCTCTCTTGGTCCTTATTGGCAATGAGGCAGTCAGCCCTAGCCCGTTGTTGCGTAGCCCTATGATGGGTTGTTCTGACCGAGGGAGAGTCGACGAAGATCTTAGCACTACCCTTTCGTAGGGCGGCGGCAACCTGATGCCCAGTGCCTGACCAGTGGCTTGTTATTAGCCCCAATAGCATGTTGCTTGCCTCCAACTAACAGTAGCTTGGTATGGGCCACCAGATGACACTTGCAGGCTACTGGTGGGTCGGTGGTTGCTCGCCTCCGTCCAACACCAGCCCTATTGCTTCCAGTTGTGGGGCTACCTTTTCCCAAAACATGAAGAGGGGGATTTATCAGTAGATAGCAGAGGTTGTGTCGAAGAAATAAGGTCTCAACAAGATGAATGTGGTTGAAATGTGTATGTTGAGATAGACACATGGGAAGACAAGAAAAAATCGCTTGAATAATGACTATATCAGGAACAAAGTGAGGGTGGCGAGCATTAAGGGCAAGTTGTGTGAGGGCCAACTGAGATGGTGAGTAACACAGAACGTCTAATGCGTCTATACGAAGCAATGTTATTTCAGTCAAGCACAATTGAAAGAAGAGGCATGCCCAAATAAACCTAGGAAGAGCTTATAAAGAGAGATTTTGAATATTTACATCTTGATTAGGATATGACCCATAATAGGGTTGATTAAAGAAGAAAGATCCATGTAGTCGATCGCAACATGGTTAATTAGGACTTAGATGATGACGATGATGAGTGGAGGGTGCGGCAGTAGTAGTGGTTGGGCTAGTGGTGGGTGGTTGCTTGCCTCCGTCCAAGACCAGTCATATTGCTTCCAGCGGCAGGGCAGCCTCTTCCTAACATATGAAGAAGAGGGGGAAATATCAACAGGTAGTGGTGCCTACTAAATTTAGAGGGTGGTTACATAAGGCACCTTGAAAGGACTATGTGAGTAGTAGGAGACCCTAGTAGCAACAAGAGGCTTGCGGGCGACCACCAAGGAAGAAGAGGTTATTGCCTACAAGTTATGACTTATGACTCTTTTTTTCCTATCTCTTACTTGAAGGCTAGGGTTTTGGATCTTTGATATGATACCATGTGGAAAAAAGATAGGAGGCCATTAGATCATTCTATTAGGCAAAACCTCTATACATATGAGATAGGATCAGCTACAACTTGGACTCAAACAATACTAGGCCATAAGCCCACATACATGATAAGCTCAATAACCAATAACTCTAATAGTTGATTTGCAAACCTTAACAAATGTCAACTACCTTCTTTGGTATTCCACAATCTTTGAAATGCTAGCACATGCCATTCTAAACTTGAACAAAGCCTGTCGAAATTGGGTCTTTGTTTGAAGGTGATGAGTTTGATGGGCTTGTACATCCTATCCATCAAATTCAATATTTTACATGTATTCCAATGATACTGAGTTCCACAATTCAAACTTTTATATCCACTTCAATTGACCAGAAGGATAAAATTAAAACACATAGTAGTCATTGTTGATGTCATAGTTGTTAGGTGTGCACTTACGTACCAAGGTGCACCAATGGAAGGCTTTTGTGCGCCTTCATTCATATTGTTGGGCTCCATTTTGTTGGATCCTAGATGGGTGAATAGATGCTCTAGAGGGGGGGTGAATAGAGCTGAATGCACTTAAACAAAACTCATTAAACCTTCAAAATATATGACAAGATAAGGTTGCTAAATAGGTAATTTGAGTGCAACTAAAACATACATAGCAAGGGAGAGAGAGATTGAACATGCACCAATTAGACAAGCTATTTAGAGTGGTTCCACACTTCAAACTAGAAGTGTGTCAGTCCACTTGCCTAGAGAGGTCAACCTCTAGGACTTCCAAACTATTGCACTCTTATATTCATTCATAAGACATACAAAGCATGACTAAACAAAAGACTTACCTATCCAATACAAAGAGTCTTCAACCTTACCAAGGACTTACCCACTTTGCAAGAGTCTCCGACCTTCTCCAAGGACTTACCCACTCTTGCACAAGTCTTCAGCCTTGCAGGGATTACCCACTCTTCTTAGATCTTCAGCTTTTGACTTCACCTTCACTCGGAGAAGCTTCCACCAAGGACTTACCTACTTGAGCAAGGAGTCTTCTGCCTTCACCAAGGGCTTACCCACTCTAGCTCCAAGTCTTCAACCTTGATCTTCACCAAGGGACTCCTTCCCTTGTTCTTCTTCACCTCTCTTGGACAAGAGAGAGAACCTTCATTCTAATGGATGTAGCAAGTGATTAAGCTTAGAAAGAGAGAGGAGGCTGTAAGAAGCACTCAACTATAGAATAGGAACCTCACATAGAGTTTGCAATGAATGTTCAACCTTGGAATGAAGCCCAAGGGGTCCTATTTATAGTTGGGGATGCCTCTTAGCCTTTGGGAACACTTGTGAACGAAAACTAGCCGTTTTGTGGCTTGCAACAGATCTATTTTCACTTGTTGCAACTCCACAACGGCTAGAAACACTTTTCTACACTTTTCCGTACAGTGCAATCGGTTGAGTTTCAATAAGGGTAACTCGACCGATCAAGTAACTGACAAGGCCGATACTCAAGTGATCGGTCGAGTTTGTCCTGACAAAACTCGACCGACCATTAGGAATCGAAATGGTCGGTTACTTGATCGGTCGAGTTCTGTGTAAACACAACTCGACCGATGCAATCTGCAGAAAATTGATCAAGGATGATCGGTCGAGTTTTCAGGCTGGGAAACTCGACCGACAAAGTGTCTGTAATCAATTTTCAAAGTTGCATCTAAAGTGATCTAACATTCGATCTAAGTGCTCCTGATATTTTTCTAAGCTTAATTACAAGTCATACAATCATTACAAGTGATTTACAACATGATTCTAATGGATATACATCATATTACAAAAATGTGCACTTGTATGACTTTGACTTGTCTTTTCTCCAATTTGATATGCGCAAGTTAGGGCATTTAGAGTGTGTCTATACCTAATCTGAAATCACTCAAGTAGAGATATTAGACACCAATATGTGGAATGGTTAGTCATCATCAAAACACAGGTTTAGTCAATTTAGACGTGAGTCAACATTGACCTAATTGACCTTGAGTCAACACATTTGTGGGACTCAAGCCTATTTTTGAGTTATAAAATTCACTTCCAAGTTATCGTTTTGAAAGAAGAAAAAAATTAAAGTCCATACCAAGGGCCCAATACCATGATGCAGGACTTTCGGCTTCATGTCGACTTCATCAAGTGTGGAAGTAGAAGTTTGTGGGAGCTTTGGGGAACTTTAGACGTAAAGTTCAATTAAAACTCGATGCCATTTTTTGAAGAAAATAACGTGAATTTGATAGAAAATTTGATTGCAAACTTCTAGTCATACTATAACTCTAACTTACATTGTGTTGATATAGCACAAGATCACAACTCTCGGGCCTTTAGATAGATAGAGGAATAGACAATATATTAGCATTTGTTTTGATTATAAAATTAATAGAATTGAAACTGAAATAGTCAAAAATGGGTCAATCAATTATATCTAAGGTAGATGTTTCTAATCTAAGGTAGATCTAGTTGGATATAGCTTAAATCTATAAAATTCGGCTATTATAAGCTAATTAGATCCAGATAGCAGTTAATTTAAAGAAAAGTACAGAGACTTTAGAGTTTAGAGAGACATGGTTGAATGGAGGGAGGCCGGTAGAGAATCAGTTGATATCCAGAGACCAAGCCTCTTCAAGAGCCTTTAAGATCTCCGAGACAGCCACTCTCAGTCGTGTGATGTATGGGATATGTGAAGACCACAACTAAACTCAACTTAAGGCACTCCCATGGAAGAAAATTTTCAAGCATGCCATTTCAATAATGTTGGTCTAGGCCTGTGCCAACTTCGGCGAGAAGTTGACAAGTTCGTCGACAAAACACTACAATGTTAGGCCGACTTCAACAAGCCCAACAATGCGGTCTGATATTGAGTTCAAGTAAAAGTATCTAAGCATCGACTTTGCCATGCCTCAAGATTGACAAATCAGAGGAACTTCACCCGACTTTGGCGAAGTTTGGATCCATGCCCAATACCCTTATCCTAGATCTTCACACCTATGTCCTGGACCCTGATAACCAATATAAGAACTTTGGTATCTAGGCCTGCAAAAGGGTCAAATTTAAAGCGGATAGTGCAGTATTTGAATATGCTGACTAGAAAAATATTGATCTGATATCTCCCAATAACTAACAGATATTATACATGGTGACATCCGAATCTGATCTGAACAAACAATATCCTAATCAGATAAATATCCTATCCAAATAGAGTATAATATATTTTAATGCTAATAAATATTATACATATGAAATACTTTTATTGCATTATATATATATATATATCATAAATATTCATGTTTTCATATTTTGATATATAAATAATATATTTTAATCATATATGTTTATAGTTGTCGAATTTGGATTTTTTTTTAGATTGCAATATCACATATCTAGTTTGAAATATATAACTCAAAAACTTGATATCCGAAATCCAATCCAAATGTGGCGGATATCAGATTCTTTTAAAATTTCATATGCAAATTATATAAGACCCAATGTGTGAATATTGGATGTCCATTCACAATTCTATTGGTATCCTACGTCAAGTATCACACCATCCTTGTTAAGGACTTTACTTAAAAATCATACTATCGTATTCGTCTCATCTAATACAGAAACCTTCCATTCTAACCATGAATTTATATATCGAGTTATTATATGTTCTTTACTACTCGTCGCTAATTGCAAAGCATGTGCCAATGCCACCAACTCCTCCTCCTTAGTGCATAGAACAACCTGCTTCTAAGTAAAAAAGTAACTATTACTTTATCAATGGTCAAGGTATAGTAAACCACACCAACATGGTCGTAAGCCAAGACACAAGGTCTTGAAGGGGCCTAGATTGCCATACATTTTGTAGTGGCTCATGTTCTTATGGAGCAATGGATATTGGTCATAGTGTATATTGTCGATCTATACAAAAGACTTCATTAGACAGTACATGGGATGCCACTTATATAGAGAATAAGAACCTATTCATTTTCAAATATGGTATTGAAACTAATTCTATTATAGTAAGACGTGTGAATTATACTCATTATTTTAGCTCTTTAGTAGTTTTTCTAATATAATTTTTTTGTTAATAATATCACCATTTGATGGGTCTTCAGTACATCTGTTCATAATTTATCAGTTTCAATGTACTGTTAATATGATCTTGATACATTGGGTATTAATACATATCAATTTTCAGATACGTCAAAAATTCAAATTCAAGAGTCGGTAACTTCTAATCAAGGTTTTTGTAATCCTATGAACCTAGGCCATTAATTACTAGATAGTTAATAAGGGAAATTACATAACAGGAACCAAATTATACTTGGTACCAAACTTTGACACTTTAGGAGATGTGATTTGAAGTACATATAGTTCAAAAAATCCATCCTATCGACCTTATTTTCATAATAAAGCTAGAAAAAAAGTAACACCCTATAAAATCAGGTCAAAACAAAGTTAAAAATAACTATCACCATTAATCATTTATCTTCTTTCCCAATTGCATTGATTGCCTAGGAAGAACAAACACTTCCTGAGGTTGTCATGGTCATCCTCGACACATGTCCAACATGGACACGCCTGGACATACGATGGACACACGTGAAGCATGCCCACGGTGTATCTGTGTCGGACACACGACCAGGTTGGCCACAACAACCTCCCAGATGTGTCCATGTACTGCCTCCTTTTCCCTCCCCGTTGGCTCATCCCTTTCTTCCTTCTCTTATGTTCCTTTCATTCTACTTCTTCATGCTCCACTAATGGTTCCTCCTCTTCGTCAGCAGCACAAGAATATGTCCAACAGTAGCATGCACCCTCCTCTTCCATCAACTACTTCAACACACGTCACCCTCCTCTTCCATCAACTACTTCAACACGTCATCCTCCTATGCAACCACGAGCATCATGAAACTACGATCTAACACATGCCATCTTCTCCTCCGCCATTGTTGTCTTCTCTCCCTCCTCTTCACTTCACTATTTTATACACATCTTCTTCCTCCTCTTTCTCACCATGGTAGTAAATTTTCATTGTTCTCAAATATATAGTTCTTAATATTTATTGTTCTTCAATTGCAACCGTAATTTTTTGTACTTTATAAATTGTGGGTTTTCCTCGTGTTTAGATTTTATGAAAATATTTTTGGTTTGATATAGTAGTGATATCCACTATGGGCTAGATTCATATGCAATACCTTTGGATATACTGGATGATTTCACGCACAGATATGTATATATCTTTGAATTAGAAAATGTCATTGACTTATTTCAAATTTTGTAAAAAAAAAATAGTTTCTATAATAATTATATACATCCGCACGATATATATAGACCATATATTCGTTACCCGAGTTTGGTAACTAATGTTAGTTACCCGTGGATCCAGTTTTGTAATCGAAAGGCACCAAACTGTAATAAGATGACCGAATTTGTAATACAAAGACTTGTTTTGTAAAAACAGCTTCAAGTTTGTATTTTGGTCGCTAAAACAGTAAAAATCACATTTCTGGGGGGAAAATTCTCCTCTTCGAACTGTAACCAGGAGCGGAACTTTGTAACTAAAATGCTAAAATTGTAACCAGAATAACTCATTTATTTTACCCAGCTGGGTAACGAATGCATCCCTATATGTGTGTGTGTAGGCCATTCATTCACTACCCGTGCGGGTAACTAAGGTTAGTTACCTATGCATCTGTTTTGTTATCGAAAGGCATATATTTGTAAAGAGAACCAAAATTGTAATGAGATGACCGAAATTGTAATAGAAAAACTCGTCTTGTAATACAGCGTAAATTGTTTATTTTTTGTCATAAATATCATTTTTACTGTTCAAAGGGACAATAAAAATTTCACGATGTATTTACAAAACAAGTCTTTCTTTTACAATTTAGGTCGTCTCATTACAATTATGTATCTTCTTGTTACAAAACAGATCCACGGGTAACAAAAGTTAGTTACCCGCGTGGCAGTGAATATATATATATATAGAGAGAGAGAGAGAGTTAGGCTAGAATACACTCGAGTGTACAGATCGCACGAATACACTCAAGTGTGTTTGCATATCAAGACTATTTTTTGAAAAATGTAAACCATTGATCTTCACCGTCATACTATAACTAAGCTACATACAATGAGCCTATTTGGATGAGTGTAAGTCACTCA
The DNA here is from genome assembly GCA_963693085.1 of Alisma plantago-aquatica. Taxonomy (NCBI): domain Eukaryota; kingdom Viridiplantae; phylum Streptophyta; class Magnoliopsida; order Alismatales; family Alismataceae; genus Alisma; species Alisma plantago-aquatica. The sequence goes on from OY856412.1 coordinate 827,036,244, forward strand.
TCCAAGGGCAACAAAATCGACGCGTGAAACTAATTTGAAATGCATAATTTTTGCGGTCTTTATAACAGGACCTATAAATGTCCAAATGTGCTCAAATTTTGCGTATGAGCTATTCACAAGATGTTAAAAAAGATCAACGGATTAGATTTGAAAAAAATATTGCATCATGAGAAACTACTTGAGTGCATAGTTTTCATAACCGAACCGGTGATCAAACCGGTGAGGCCTCTGGTTCTCGGTTCAATGGTTCAACCGGTGGTCGGACCGGTTCAACCGGTGATGTCATAAATATATTAAATAACCTATATATATATATATAGACACACACACACACACACACACACACACACACACACACACACACACACACATATATATATATATATATATATATATATATATATATATATATTTATATTTATTTATTTATTTATTTATTTATTTATTTATTTATACACACACAAGTCATGTAAAATATATTGATGAAACATAAATACTACCATGCTTGCTCACAATAATGGAATTGAACTACATGACTAAATAACAAAGATAGAATATTTAACAACATAGGGGATACTAATATCACCATTACCACGTGTCCACAAAATAAAACATTCAACTTTTCAAATCTAATTAGCAAATTAAGAATAAAAATATTGCAACAGCAATAAAATCAGTAGGCGGCAGAGTTTATAATTGCAACAATCAGCTGCGTAAAGAATTAATAAAATTCAATTTTAATTGCAACGCATTGTAGTTAAGACTTAAGAGGAGAATTGATACTAGGCACGCAGCATATATCTAGTTTGCAATTGCAACCAAGCAGCAGATTGCTGCACAAGTGGATAGACAAATAGACAGAAAAAATGGTAGGCAGCAGCAATACACCAAAAAAAGATTTGACACCAACGTGAAGCTAGCAGTACAGGGAGATAATTAGGGAAGAGATAAGAGATAATTAGAGGAAAAGACAATAAGTATTAACTGGTTAAATAAGAAATAAATCAGTAATAGGGGGAGAAGAGGAATACGTGAACAGGAAGAGTCCAAGAGGGGTAGTAGAGGAAAGGAGTAGAGAAATAGGAGGAGGAATTTGAGGTGTACAGGAAGAGGAAGAGAAGAACATAAGGAAGAAGGGGAGGTGTACAAGAAATATACGAAAGGGGTACATGAAAAGAAGAAGAGAAAAGGATGAAGAAGGGAGGAACAGGGGCGAAATGTAGTATAAGAGAAGGAATAGAGGTAATAAGGAAAATAGGGGGAGATAAGTACCTGCGGTGGCGCCAGCAAGCACGGATGGAAGCAGCCAGCAGCTAGGTTGAGCGGCTTTATCAACAGCTCCTTGATCGACAGCTACCGCCGCAAGCATCTTTGTCGGCAGCGGCTGGCAAAGCTCCTAACAACAGCGGCAACCAGAAAAGCTCCCAGAACCAGCGGTGTTGGCCGGAGAAGGCTCTCCATCGCCGCTGCTTTCGTCTTTCCAGCACGTGAGTGCACTTAACAGGGAAAGAAAACTGACCGGCCGGTTGAGTGAAACTGGACCGGTTCAGCGGTTCGCCGGTTTGACCGTCCGGTTCGCCGGTTATTGACCAAGTCTGCCTCACTAGCGGGTCTGTAGCTCACCCGGACCGGCCAACCCACCGGTTCCCGGTTTAACCGGTTGAACCGGCCGGTTCGGTTCTGACAACTATGCTTGAGTTCGAGTGTATTCTAGCCTCTCTCTCTCTCTCTCTCTCTCTCTCTCTCTCTCTCTCTCTATATATATATATATATATATATATATATATATATATATATATATATATACATACATATATATATACATATATAGGCTGTTTATTTGTTACCCGGCGGGTAGTTTTGATTAAGTTACCCGACAGCATGTTCACGGTGACAGGCGCATGTAAATAAGTCCAAGTTACAGTAGCACGCGTTCAGGAAAGAAAAAACATGATCGTATGTGCCGCCGCCAGGCTGATTCTTCCGGTCTACCCCCATCTGCCGATCATCTTCGTCATCCGCGATCGTCTGTGCCGCCGCCAGGCTGATTCTTCCGGTCTACCCTCCATCTGCCGATCATCTTCGTCATCCGCGATCGTCTGTGCCGCCGCCAGGCTGATTCTTCCGGTCTACCCCCATCTGCCGATCATCTTCGTCATCCGCGATCGTCTGTGTCGCTGCCAGGCTGATTCTTCCGGTCTACCCCCCATCTGCCGATCATCTTCGTCATTCGCGATCGTCTGTGCCGCCGCCAAGCTGATACATCCGGTCTATCCCCATCTGCCGATCATCTACCCCCATCTGCCGCTTAACACCCTGCATATATAATTCAGCCTCTGATTCCAACTTCCTTGGCATTTTACATTTCTTCCTCAGAAATACCTACATTCATTTCCATTCCCGAATAACAAGAATGGTTTCCCCTTTTAACAATCTTGTAGAGCAGGACGACTAAGGTGTCTCCCACTTTCATTTGTGTATCCTGTGACGGTATCGATTTTCACCAAGTTGATTCCACCGTTTAGAACTGCTTTTCAAGAAGCTCACGCCGCTGAGGAGGAGGGAGTGGGTGTGGTTGGAGAATTCCCTGTTCTCTCTGCATATTCAGAAGCAAATTACTGTTGTGTGAATTCCACGCCGTTGTGGAGGGAGTGGAGGTGGTGGGAGAATTCACTGTTCTATCTGCATTTTTACGAGCAACAGTTTTTTCAAGCTACATTCAGGTAGATTTTGTATTTCTCTTTGTAAATTCATTCAGTTATACTCATTTTTTTTATTTTTTTCTCATCATTTCAATGTTTATGCATCCCTCTATCTTGTGTGGGAAAGAAACCCAATTTTTGTTTCTGCATTGTCGTTTTTGAAGTAGTAACTGCATACATGTTTTTATGTTTTGCGTAGTTACTCTCTTGTTATAATTGGTTACTCTTTTGCCTTACCGAGTTACTCTTGTTGTGTTACAGAGTTACTCTTCTGATCTTCCGAGTTACTCCAACACACTTTCATCGATCCCAGTCTTGATACGGATGCTGTTAATGCAAGTGTCGGCCGTGATAATGATAATCCTCAGTCTTCTCATTCTATTGGCGTTTCTTCTCCGTCCCCAGCTGTAGTCCCTAGAGTTGGCCTTCAGTTTGGAAGTCTAGATGAAGGTATATCCTTCTATTCCAGCTATGCTGAAATGATTGGGTTTAACATCAGGAAAGATGACAATAGATATGAACGGGGAAGTAAGATTCTGGTTGCTAAAGATCTGGTTTGTGATAAGCAGGGTAAGATCTGTCGTTCTAAGAGGTCTAGAGGGCTTCTGAGCCCCGTTTGTGATGAAATGGGTAACTTGCAGGATAAGTTGTCCAAGAAGTACAGGCGTTCTGTGAAGAGGTGTGGTTGTGAAGCCATGATACGTTTCACACTGGATAAGTCCTCATCCATGTGGGTCGTGACTGCATTTGTTGAGGAACACAACCATGATCTTGTTGACGTTGTTCATCTTCGTTACCTCAAGTGTAACTCATCTCTTGATGAAACTCAAAAAGAGATCCTTTCTTCCATGAGCCAAGCTAACATACATGTATCGAGACAAATTGCATTGATAGCATCCGAGTCTGGTGGCTATGAAAATATGACATTTACTAGTAGACAAGCTCATGGACACATCAGTAGCAAGAGGAAAGAGTTGGCCAAATACGACGTCGACATGGTTTTAGATCGCTTTTCCAGTTTCAAAGCCATCGATCTGAAATTCTTCTATAGCTACCAAAAAGACCCCAATTGTTGCCTTACTCATCTGTTTTGGGCTGATCCTGTCTCTGTTGAAGATTGTGGGTTGTTCGGGGATGTGATTGTGTTTGACACCACCTACCGCACCAACAAGTATTCGATGGCTTTTGGAATGTTTGGTGGAGTTGATCACCATCGCAAGACAGTGTTATTTGCATATTCTCTGCTGGTCGATGAGAAGTATGACTCATTTGTCTGGGTTTTCAAGCAGTACTTACTTTGTTTTGGCAAAGAGTCGGTTTCCATCATAACCGATCAGGACCCTGTTATGAATGTTGCTATCATCTCTATTTTTCCCAATTGCAAGCATCGCTTCTGCAGCTGGCACATCCTACAGAAGCTTCCCTCCAAGCTTGGTGGCATTCCTAACAAGGACCAGATCATAAGCTTGTTGAATGATTGTGTCTGGAATGTGGATGATGTCGACATTTTTGAAAACTGTACCTTTTGTAAACCGTAGCAGTCACAGATGAAGAAGAGGTGGACGTCGAGGGTGCCGTGGAGGATGGAGATGTTGAAGATCTGAAAGCCCCCCGCTGTGTTGTAAACCGTAGAAGTCGTGGATGAAGAAGAGGTGGACGTCGAGGGTGCCGTGGAGGATGGAGATGTTGAAGATCTGAAAGGCCCCCGCTGTATTGTTGGTGTTGCAAATATGTGCAGCAGTGAGAGTAATGCTCTGTGCTGTTGGTGCTGCAAATATGGATAACAGTGCTCTGTCCTGTTGGGTTGCAAAGATGCCAGCAGTACTGTGTTGTTCTGACGACACAGCAGTGTACTGTGCTATGTGTATGTGCATTTACATCGTACAACAGACTCTTGTACATATCTTTATAGCTCTGTGCTCTATTTTCTTCACTTTTTTGGTTCCTTCTTTAATAAAGAATCATGTACAACAGACTCCTGAACGCTAGAGTTACTTTTTGTTTTATCACAGTTACTCCTTAGTGCTGTCACATATACTCTCAGTGTTCTCACAATTACTCTTAGTGTTATCATATTTACTCTCAATGCGTATCATAGTTATTGTGCTACATAGTTACTTTTTTTTATCACAGTTACTTTTTGTTTTATCACAGTTACTCCTTAGTGTGTATCAGTGCGTATCAGTGTTATCATAGTTACTTTATGTTTTATCACAGTTACTCCTTAGTGTTGTCACAGATACTCTCAGTGTCCTCGCAGTTACTCTCAGTGTTATCATAGTTACTCTCAGTGCGTATCAGAGTTACTCTTAGTGTTCTGTCAGTTACTCCCTAGTGCTGTCACAGATACTCTCAGTGTTCTCACAGTTACTCTCAGTGTTATCATAGTTACTCTCAGTGCGTATCAGAGTTACTCGAATTATATATCTCAAAGTATATATCTCCATACAAAACCACAATAGTTTTCTTGGTTAGTAGTCTAACTCAAAGTATATATCTCCATACAAAACTACAACAGTTTTACATTCAAGAACACAACATTCAAAGCACAAAATGCTACATATTAAACCCAGAAATACTCGTATTTGCAATATGATTTAGATCAAACATGTAATTTTCAGGATTTTCACAACACACAAGTAATGTATCTCATAGCGGTTACACATCAAAATTCCAGAAGCAAACTGTTCAAGTTTTACATTTCAATTAATAATTCACTATTTCAGCTAAAATCCAGCCATTTATCTAGGCTTGAAATAGCTTCTTCCTCCATTTTCTTCTCTTCATCTGGTGCTTCTGTCTTCTCTTCTTCTTATTGCTTTTGACATTCATCTATTCCTCCCTTGTTCTGCTCAGATGGACCTTCTTTGATGACTTCATTGTTATCTTTTTGATGTGCTTGTACAGGTTGCAACTCCCCCCTCGCCATCATTCTCTGAAAAATATCAGCCCTTATGGCCGACATGTCCTTGCAGGTGAAGTCCATGTGTTTTCCATTTACCAGGCATTCTAGGTACTTCATGACGAAGATCCCACAGTCAAGTGAGTTTTCTACCTGTTGTGGACATAGCGGGTACTCCTGTCCCCATTGTGACAGTTGGTCACCTTTTTCTGCCCCCCTGAAGAATTCGTGGACAATACCCACCTGCATTAAAAATTGACAACTCTTATTAATCATCAATAAACAAACATTAACCCTATCAATCCACTACAAATAGAGTTTCTTTTTATAGATTGCTTACCCATCTAAGGAATTCCTTTTTCGACTTGCTATTTCCACTCATTGAGTTATAAGACCGGTGTACTCCTTCCCTGAAACTTGCCTCGTACAAGTGCCAGTGGTTGTCATTATTCAATATGGTGAACACCGAGTCCATTGTGTCCCAATCTTTCATCGGGACGTTGAATAGTGGAGATAGCATGTCGATCTGCTCCATGGTTATGTTTTCAACATCAAACGCCAGCTTCTGCTGCAAATGCAAATTCACATCTATAAGTTTCAGTTTTATGTATATATTTTTGTATTTTTGATGTAATTTTGTATACCAATTTTGTTCTTCTTACCGGAGCATATGTGCTCAAGCAATGCCATGACAGACCCTTCTTTCTCCTTTTACTTGTGGTAGCTTTGAGCATCTGTACAAAGCAGTCCATAACCTGAAAAAATAACCACAAGATTTCTTTGTTTAGAAAAAAAAACGACAAGTTCTCAAAGAGTTACACTACTATTTATTAGTTTCTTACTAGTGATTGCATCATTTGATCTTTGTACAGTAGGGTGGCGAGGTCCTTCCCCGTGCACCAAGTGTCATCACTGAATCTCCATTCTTGTTTTGACCTGCCAATCGTTTGTATAGATGTTATACATATTAGTTTTGGATATTGAATAAGCGATGTTTTATATGTGTACACTTGGCAAAATAACAAATTCTCTTACATTTCTTCTATATTGTCCATGAAGTGGTGGACAATTTCCCTGGATTGTTTTGTTTTGAAATGCTCGAAACCAATGAAGTTTGACAACTTGTGCTGTCAACAACAAAAGAGCACTTCATGTTAGAATCAATCTTCATTTTCTACTAGTTATACTATGTTGATATGTCGTACGGTTACTATAGTCCATCGTATAGTTACTCTTTATGTTCTTACAATTACTCTTCTAATTCACATAGTTACTCTAGACCATTATAGAGTTACTCTTTATATTACTACAGTTACTCTACTTCTATCACACAATTACTCTATTGTATTTACACAGTTACTCAAGTATTGATATAATTTAAAGGAGATGCAACCTTACCTTTTCCTCCCTCCTCTTCTTCACGTTTTTCTCGATGGTGCCTATGATTTGCTGTTCTATCTTTGAAAATTTTTTCTGGGCTCCTCCTTCTGCCCTTCTTCACCGATTATATTCTTCTGCTGTTCACCTATTTCTTCTGCATCTCGTGCAGATTTTTCGTGGTCCAAACCTTCAGCTAATTTTTCTTTCTTCTCCTCCTCATCATTTTTCTTCCCATCATTCTCATCTTCTGAGTCATTCTCTTGCACATATTTTCTTCTGAGGCTCAGCCTGGCTCGCTTCCTCGGCTTGTCGTCCTTATCCATACCTTCATTCTCTACTTTGCTCGTCGAAGCAACATCCTTATTGGGTTCTTGAACATTCCCCGACGAGAACCTCTCAGCAGATTGTTCGAATCCACTGACAGGTGACTGTGATTTGTCACCTTCCTCTCCGAATTTTCTCCTCAGTTTTCTGTTCTCCTCTTCCAGCTCGGCTATTCTATTTTCTAGCCATTTATTCTCTCTCTGCATTTCAGTGAATGCCTCAACAACAATTTTCGTGCATATCTCCTTCTGCACCTTTAGCTCCTCCTCGAGTATTTGAATTCTTCTCGCCAGGTTGGAGTCATCAGCAGGCACTCCTTTTCGGATGACTGGCTTTGCTGGCGCCTTGTCTGGCATTTGTTTACTTTTCGCCCTTTTCTCCGCAAGGTAGTAGGGAATGTCTTTCATTGTTCTTGCAGCTCGCCAGTTATCCCCCTGATCTATATTCATACCTTCACAAACATGTCCATAAAAAAATCAAAAATAGTATTTAACAATGCAAACTTGCATGTTCTGCCGGGTAAGTTGCCCAATTCTACCCTCCGGGCAACAAATTCTAACTCATATATATATATATGTATATATATATGTATGTATGTATGTATATATATATAAATATATATATATATATAGATATATATATATATATATATATATATAGATATATACCTACACACACACACATATATATATATATATACATAGATATATATATACATATATATACATAGATATATATATACATATATCTATATATATATATATATATATACACATATATGTATATATATATGTATACTAGTAAACACACACGTGCCCATGCACGTGGCATGCTATAAAAGATTATATTATGTTAAAAACCTTTTAAATAAATGTGATAAAATATCTTTTTTTATTATATTAATGTGGACTTGTAATGTAGTTATAAATAGTTTTTTAATGAAAATAAATATAGTTTTCAATCGTACCATTTGTGAATTATTTTCCCATTCTAACGAAACAATACAAAATAGAATCTAACATGCATTAACTATATACATTAGGTTGTTCCTTATGAAATTTGTAGATTTGATTTTAGTTATGCATACAATTTTACTAATAAATGACATGACAAATTTGGAAATGTTATTAATTATTTAATATTGCTAGTTTTGAAAGAAAAAAAGGATTATTATGTGTGTAATATGAAATAATAGAAAAAAGACAATTTAACAATATTTTAGATGGAGCAACGTGATTTGTTCAATAGTTTTGAATAAAATATTGTTTACTAAATTCCTCTACCATTGTATATAAATCCATATTCTGCAAGTCACATATAAGAGTTGGTGGTTTAGATATACTGTATGGTTAGAGAGAGAGATAACAAATCAAGACATATTATGATGGATGGAATATATGATCATTTTGTGATTAGTGTGTAGATATGTGTGTGCGATTGAGTGGAGTTTGAGATAGAGAGGTATGGGACCATGAGTAAGTTTTTTCAAAGTTTTATTTCATATTATTTGTTGTAATTTTGGGAACAAAAAATGAGACGATTAATGAGGGACAGTGAGGAGTGTTATCAAAAATATTTAGACCTTGAAATGTATTTTTATGGTTGGATTGCCACTATATATTTTATATAACTGGAGTGTAGAGGGGAGATCGAGAAATAAAAAGGGTTGGAGTTTTCTGCGGCATGAACAAAGATGCTGAATTCAGATGAGCACTTTGGTGACAACATTCCTTGCACAACTCGAGAAGAATTATGAAGGCACAAGGAAGATAAGTTAGTTAGTGAAAACTTCAGGGAAGGCCTGTAGTGAGGAAGAAAATTTGTGGCATATTTTAGTGGAGACACCGTTTGGAAAGAGTTTGTTTTGTGGATTCATTAGTGGGGAATGTTTGAGGAAGTGTTTGACAGAATTAATAGAAACTTTTTTAAAAAAATATCTGCAAAGATATAGCTAGGAGAGTGCGGAGAAAAGGAAAAATAGAAGTCGACCTTTGCATAATAGGAAAAAAAAACATTGTAAATTAAAATGAAGAGATAAAAGAGGTTAGGATGGGAGGAAATATGAATCGGCGATTTAGAATAAGAAGGAGAGTACGTGGAGGATCGATGGGGGTTGAATTGTGTTTTAGGAAATATGGTCTAATGGGGAAATAAAATAAGAGAGAGATATGTAAAAAAATGAGAACAAATGGAAAAATAATACTTGAGGACAAAGAAACAAAGAGTATGTAGGGATTTTGAGTTTTTTGCTTCCGATTGGTGAGCATGTTGTATAAAAAAAATAATGACACAATTATAAACATTATACTCATTCACTTATTTAATATGTATATGTATATGTACATATATGTATATAGATATGTACATGTATATGTATATAGATATGTACACGTATATGTATGTATATGTATGTATATATTTACGTATTTAAGTATAATATGCATGTCAATATATATAATTGACTGTGAAACCAAGTATTCACTATAAAAAATAGTGACGAAAATTGATGACACGTGTTTTTAGTGTAGATATTGTATACAACATTTTAAGAAAACCGTTAAGCATTGATTACATCTGTTATAAGAACCTGATTGAAAAAAATTAAGACTAGGGGTGAGCATTCGGTTAATTTGGTCGGTTACAGTTAATTCGATTCGGTTAAATGGTTAATTTATAGTTTGAGATTTTAACCATTAACCTAACCAAATTGAGTCGGTTAATTCAGTTATTATCCAATCGGTTAATGGTTAATTCGGTCGGTTAATTTGGTTAACCAAATAACACTCACATAATAATATTATTTGAAATAGTCATAGAATTTGGGACAATATTGTTATATTATAGTAGTATTATTGTAAATTTAATTTTGTATGGCTCGTAAAACTTGATTACTATATATATGGGAAAGTATTTTGAAAAAAAAGTACAACTATATATGTATATATGCATGTGCAGGATATTATTTATGAATAAATTCTGACTATTCGGTTAATTCGGTTAACCAAACCAAAAATATCTTTAACCGTCAAATTAACCATTTAACCGATTAACCGAAATAAATTAACCAAATTAACCGAATTCACCAAATTGACCCCAAAAAATTAACCATTCGGAATTAACCGTTCGGTTAATCGGTTATTAACCAAATTCTACTCACCCCTAATTAAGACAGATACAGAAAGGGTTACAGGAATGATAATTTCACATCTTGTCGTATTCACTAATTAATATGGAATTGTTGTGTAATAGGATTGATGGCGATAATTTTGCTTGGCCTAGAATCCTAAATATGATGTTACAATAGTCGTAGGGTTTCTTTACTTTTTCACATGCTTTTGTCTTATCTTGCAATTCAAAGAAAACTAAAAACATGAGTAAAAACATCATCATCAAGTTGCGTGCCTTTATTGTTTTTACTTTTCTGCCGTGATTCCTCTAGGAATCAACTGCATAGGAATGTTACTCCCTTCTTTTTTGTATTATATTTTAATGAACATTGCCGGATGTTAGCAAACATAAGATTAAAGGGATCTCTATATAAACAAAGTAACTTAGTGCTTCTTATTACTGCCAATTGTAAGGTTAAGGAGAACAACCACACAAGCTATTTCCAAAGTGCATAAATGACACTAACCTTTCAGATAAGCGTTCAATGTCTTAGCCTTCTTCTATGCCACATTATGCATATTCATTGACGATGGATTGTCAGCTGCCTCAATTTCCTTCTCACACTTACCCTCTGTCTGATGGAATATCCCAACTGCATTGCTGAAAGAAAAAGTAACAGTTAATCCTAGAGTACCAAATGTACATAGGCAATCGGACTATAACATGTGGTATGACCAATCAGTAAAGCGGCAGCCAAATCACTTCACGTCTCGAGGAATTGATACAACTCCATAAGCCGAGCATCTCAGTTATTGGGTTTAAAATCAACAGCGTGGCTGTTCAAAGTAAATAATTAATTATAGCTTCATTAACCACTATAAACAACAATTATGTAACGGGTGAGTAAAGAAAAATTACAGAAATGAGAATAAATATTATCATTATGTGGAAGGTAGCGGTAGGTTTTTTTGGAATCGTGAGGGTGAGGGGGCGATGGGCATCATTTCTGAATGAATGGGTGATTTATTTCGTATTGCAATAAAGACAGGTAGATAACTGAAACCAACATCACTCTGTTATGTTCTGGTAAATAATAAATGAATGTTAATCACATAGTCATTGGGTTGAGGACACGTACTCAAGTTAAATGGTGAGAGAAAATATCAAAACATGGAAAGTATAGAAAACCCAGTTAAAATATTGCCTACCCTTGATGTTACGTTACAGTCTTTTAAAGTGAGACCAGTCTATTACTTAGACTTACAATGACATATGACCACTACCTAGACTTATGTCAAAACATACATAAAAGAACCTAGGTGAGAAATTGGTTAAAAAGCTTCAAGGGAAACTGTTACAGAACCGATCTAGTTCAAGGTGGCTTCTTGATTTTCAAATTATGACAAAGTAATGTATCTACCTCCCTACAAGGCTGCAACAATCCATCTCATTAGCTACAACAGATTTTGGTTCTTCAATTCCCTGCTTAGTTTCTGCATACTACCCAATGAAGTCGTGTATATCTTTGCAAGCACACAATTTATGAAAACGGTCTGGAAAGATTGCCGTTTCTGATAAGTATATATGGAGTTTTTCTCACCTTCCGCATCACCTTGACAAAGAGTATATACT